>JAWNNK010000866.1:0-1200000 GCA_035045065.1 Hirtodrosophila trivittata
TTTTTTTTTAACGATTTGTTTATTGTCAAAGTAGGTTTCTTAAAGTAATACATATTTAATACTTATGTTATTAATTAGTCTTGGGGGACAAAGCCAAGCTTTTCTTATATTAGTTTTGGTTACTTTGCTCTGCTATCTAATGATATTATCTAAGCTTAAAATATGTTATATTATTGTTAATTTGACTATAAGTCTTTAGTTTTAGGAACATTGGTTATTTATGTTATATATGATTAGGATGAGATGTTTCAAGAAAAAGCTCGTATCGAGTAAAACTTGAATTACATTTATATTTGGTGTTTAATACTTATAACTAATTGTTAAAACTAAATAATAGACTACGAACTACTGGTGGGGTTATTTACAAAGGAGAGGGGAAGGGTATGTTGCTACAGAATAATAATAATGAGCGCTTTTACTGTTGAATATTGTAAGAGAGTCCGTCATTTGGGTTGATGGACTGTCTCTTTCTGTGGTAGAATATGAGCCTGTTATTGGGGTCAAAGATAATTCCAATTTCCTTAAGGTTTTCAATATGGTTAATTGTTAGGAGGTCTACTGGGTATTCGTTAGGGATTTGAATCTGTTCGACGCTATTAACTATTAATTGATTATTCCTAATAAGGTTGGATATCACAAATTTTTCTAATATTTTAAACATAAGAGTATCTACCCGCTTTACGTGGGAGATCTCATAAAGCTTTTGGTTTCTAATATAGTGGAAGGAGTGTGGTTTGCGGGAGAGTCTCCCTAAGGCACGCCGGATAATGCGTCTCTCAAAGATTCGCATCTTTTCCATCTGATGGGACTTAATACTGAACCACCCGATGTGGCCATGGAGTAGAATCGGTTGAATTAGCTTTTTATAGACTAGACAACAGATTTTGACTACTTGCGGGTCGGGATTACTCCGACTAGCGTTAATAGGACTAAATATGCGGGATATTTGGTGGTATTGAATCTTTGCTCGCTTGAGGGCATGTTCGAGATGTTGGTTGAACTTGAGCTTTTCATCATATATTACACCTAGATATTTAAGTTGAGGTTTCATTTCAATCTCTATATTGCCATTTATATAGAGTTTGGGCTTAAAGTGGCGAGCATGTTTGTATAGTTTCTTAACCCTAGGGCCTCGGAAAATACATCCCTCACATTTGCTCGTATTAAGCCTGAGTCTCCATTTCACAAAATATTTGCACAGGACATCAAGGTAATTATTTAGGTCTGTCTCTGCGCTGGGTATCCAGGCACCAGAGGACAGAACTAAAATATCATCTGCATAGACAAGTGGTTGAATAACCGCTGTTGAGCTCGAACCGGGGTTTCTTCGAAACTCTGGTAGGTCAGCCAGATAAATATTATACAATATAGGGGCTAATAGTGATCCCTGGGGAACACCAGCCTTTATATTGCGAATAAGAGATTGTTCGGTGCCGTCGGGGCTACAGACATAGAACGATCTTGAAGTTAAGTAACTATATAATATGCGTGTGATATTTTGATCAAATGAGAATAGGTTATTCAGTTTGTATATGAGCCCGTTTATCCAAACTGTGTCAAACGCTTTCTCAAAATCAAGAGCACATGCAATTGTTGGGCGTTTTTTAGCAACGTTACTAAATATGAATTTATTAGCAACTGCTAGGGGATGATTTATAGAGAGGTTATCTCTGAAACCAAATTGAAATTGCTTAAGAATTTCGTTGGTGTCGAGATGCTTCTTTATTTTTTCCAAAAGCATTTTCTCAAATAGCAGACTGACTGCAGAGAGAATGGAAATAGGTCTGTACCCCTGAAGATTTTTGGGGTCTGCTTTAGGTTTGAGAATAGGCTTTATTCTACTTCGTTTCCACGCAGACGGAAAGTACCCTGTGTTAAAGCAGTGATTAAATAAGGTGGCTATGGATGGACTTAGGTTAGTGTGTTTTGGGATTGGACTGAGGTTTCGGAGAAGTACCTCATTCCAGAGTAGGGTGTTTATGCGACTGAAATTGTGCACAATTTTTGGTTGCGTACATACCAGTCTATGGTGCTCGAGATGAACATTGAGTTTTACGCCAAAATGGTCAGAAGGGAAGTCACTAATGACTTCACATCGGGTGTTTATGTCAACAGGTAGACTGACTGAGCAGATGAAAAGGTCTATTGATGATGCATTGTTTTGGTATCGGACATTCGGACGACTAGGTTCCCTTGTCGGGTAAAGGATCAGGCTTGGCTGACCCAATGGCCAATTGTACAATTTATTGCCACTACAGTTTTGGTGGGCTGGGTTGTGTGCTGGGACATGCCAACTGGGGTGTTTGGCATTTAGGTCTTCGGCTATTATTATGTGGCCTGGGGTCTGGGACAGTGAATTCAGGATTCTATTTAGGTCTGATTCGAGTAACGGATCGTCTGGACGCTTATACAGAGAGGCTGCAATGAATTTTTGGACGTTGCCGCTTGAGTTCTTGCACTCAAATTCACATTAACTATTTGATGTCAGGGCAGGAGCTTTGAAGGGCGGTCTTAACCTGCGCTTCATTATAGATTTGCTGTGGTAATTTTTTAATAATTACCGAAATCGCTTTCTTTAGGGGTATAAGTATAATAATAATTTCGTAAAGAGTCTATAAGGCGAAAAGTGGATTCCTGATTTGCTGAAAACTTTGTTGAACTCTATCTGCTGCATATGTCTATATAGTATTTCTTTGCTCTGAATCAGTGATGCCAATTATTTTCCGAAAAAAAGACTAAAGAAAACAAGGGCATAAAACGCTGAAAAACTAAAAAAAAATTTAAAAAAAAACGACAGAGAAACAAGACATACATTTTTTTTTAATTTAAAAGGGTTTAGGCATTTGTGATGAGTTTTTCCTCTTCTTTCTCATCGTACGTCGCCATGGATCCTATTAACTTTAAATATTTGTCAGGCAATTTATACGAATGGCAAATAGATTAGTCGGTGCAAGCCGAATGTTCAGAAGGTAGAATATAAATATTTTATAATACAGGGGTCGGTTCACAGACGACGCGGATTTCACGATACTTACTAAGAAATTTAAAAAAAATGGCCAGATTTCCGGATAGAAGATGTTTGAAATTTTTCCCGGCTGAAGCAGTTAAAAATCGGACAGAGCTATGCGTATAAAGGCTAATTTGGCAACGCTGCTGTTCATGTTTTGTATGAAAGGAAAGGCTTTCTGGAAGTACAAGTGCAAGCAGGATAGGGAGAGTGCATCACCGAAAGAACTGTATTGCACGTGTGCACACTGATGCAAGTAAACTAAAAATCACGGTATATAATTTTCCCATCTGTAAGAGGTCTAACAAATATTTTATTAATTCAATTAATTGTATATACCAAAGAAACATATATACTAGGGTTCCAGTTACTGGGAATTTTTGTCATCTCTTAAAGGTCTGACAAATATTTTATTCATTCAGTTAATTGTATATACCAAAAGCATACTATAATAGGTGCACATACATACATTCATTAATACATTGATGTTGAACCACACACAGACGTCACACATATGAAATTAATAAATTAATATATGCAAAATATTTTATGCATAATATCTTATATGATATGCATGTATGAATGGTTTTATGTATATATGTCCCCTTACATACAAATATACACATATATATATACACATTTAAAATTCAACACTTGTCAAGTTAAATTTGCCTCACGGTAAATATTAAGAAGAAAGCAACAATGAGCAAAAACTTCGGCTTTCTGATTGGCTGAAAGTTTTCAACAAAACGGTGCTGATATAACATTAACAGTGATGATATATTAAGACCATTCGATTCTTTGTTTCTAGCTTTTTCAAGTTAAATTTCAAATATGATATATATATGCTCAAAATTAGGCTTTTTTAATAATTAATAATTTATTTTAGCTATTCGTAATCAATTATAATAATGATTATGAACCCATAAAATTTTTAATTGCTTTCAATATCTGTACTTTCCTTGGCTTTTTAGGTATTTGTAGCTTTTTCTAATCGATGTAGTACTTTTGGCTAGCAAGTTTTGCCAACACTATTTAGAAACTTTTCGAGTGTGGCAAAAGACGAGTGGCTATAAAAGGAGACGTTGACTGTGCTAACCGCTTAGTCAATTTTTGTCAGTTGAGTAGAGTAGTACGATACCAATACAGTAGCAGCGGTGTCAAACAATTATTGGGGGATATTGTTGAAAGTAAAAATTATTTGTGTGTTGTTTGTTTGAACGGGCTATATTTTGTACTGTAGATATTTTAAAATGTAGAGCCAACAAAAACGGGTAGCAAATATTTAGTGAGTTTTGCGACATGAAACAGGTTGAAGGAAACATTTTTGACTCAATAAAGTATATTATACCATAATAATAACATAATATCTTTATTTTTATACACTTAGGTTTTTGTACATATTATACGTTTCTTATTACATGAATTCTTACAAACTAATAAAAAGTTTTTTTCAAGAATGTATATCAGTATTAAAGATTTTGATTAAAATTTATATTGTACTTTAATGTTATCGTATACAAAAGTTCTTGGTACTTTTGATAAGTTCCGTATTTGTGGTTTTAAGAGTTCTTCACGTGTTCTATGATATCTCCTTCTTAGAGTCTTTATAGTGATGAGTTTGATTGTGAGGGGTGTAATAGGAATCATTCCCTTTTCGAGTAATATTTTTTTTGGGATTGCAATCTCAATCGCATCTTGGAATAGTGTATTAACATTCTCAGCAGCTTTTGTGATTTCTTGATTGGATAGGTTTCTGTCAATGTCTAATGGTGTGCTTTGTAGTTTGACGTTAAAGTAGTTTCTGAATTTGGTGGCCTCTTGAAAATTTTATGGTTAGTGATGATCATTTGTATAGCTTTGTGGTCGGATTCATAGTCTAGAGTTGATAGAAAAGATGGATGTTGTCTTGGGTATTCAATATTTACAGTATTCGAAGTGATGAAGAAATCCAAGTATGAGTTATTTCTTGTCGGATGCAGGGTAGGAATTTGTGAAATGTTATAGATAATGGCTAAAAGCCAGTTGCTCAGGTGCTCTCCAGAGCAGTTAGATGTGCTATCTCCCCAATCTGAGTGCTTTGAATTAAAGTCACCGCCTAGAACTGTATCTCCTGAGCCAATTGTTGAATAGATGATTTCTAGGTCCGAGTTAAAGTTTATTGAGCCGGATTTGTTATAGATGGCGCAGATATGTAAGTTGGTGTTGTTTATCACATTAAAAAGTGTAATTCCAATTACCTCTAGGTATTTAATGTCCTTGAATTTAATTTCAGTGTACGAAAAGCTTTCTCTTAATAGTATGGCACAACCTCCTCCAAGTGCATTTTATCTGTCCGATCTAATGATTTTGTAATTTGAAAATCTTATTTTATGCCGAAAATTTAATTTTGTCTCCGTTAATAATGTTATGTCAGGTTTTTTGTCTTCCAGGAATTGATCAAGATAGTGTCTTCTGGTAAGATTGATGGTGGAATTTACGTTGATTGCTATTATATTTAATTTAGCTTGCAGAGCTCAGATTTTTTTTGATTCGGATCATTGATTTGTTCATATTGGGGAATGAAGTTGTTAATGAGTGGTTTAGGTTAAAGTTTTCTTGGTTATGAATGCTTGTGTTAGATACTACTTGTTTGTAACCCACGTTTGGTTTACGAAAGGATTGATTGTTGTTGATATTGCTTGTCTTGTTGATGATCGGATGTATTTTATTTTGAATCGGTTGAGTAATTGGATCAGTTTTTATTGGTCTTGCTGGACATTTGGAGTAGTTGGCTGCATGATCTCCCGAACAATTTGCACATGTGAGTTTAAAACCTTTTCCTGTTGTTTTCGATCCGTCTGGTAGTTCAATTGCAAAAATTTCATTGTTGTTCTCTTTCTTTGGTATCTTACATAGCCCCACTTCATGGGATTCCCCACACTTGACGCAACGGTAGGGCATTTTGCAGTTTATTGAGATGTGATTAAAACGTTGGCATCTTACACATAGCAATTGCCTTTTACCTTTGAAGTTTTCTACAATTATGCCTTGGCCCAGGAGACTTTTTATGGATTTTAGGTGACTGACATCTTCGTTTGTTTTTAGTTGTATAATCCAATTAAATTTGAATAAGTTTTTAATGTTAATAATTTTGATTTCGGGTAGCTTTTCTTCCAAAGCTTCCTTAATTTCTTCAGCCTCAAAGGTGTCTGATATGTTCTTGATAACCATAGTTATCGGTTTTTCTTCTTTTGGTGTAAATGTGTAGTAATTTATTTCATTTTTATCGAAAACTTCAAGCGTTGATTTGTATTCAACGGTGGTTAGACACTGAATCTTTACATGTTCTTTCTTTATGTATATTGTTTTTGAGGGGTTTTGATAGTTTCTTAATAGTATCTTTATGTTCCTTAAAATAGGCCATAATCGCCGGTGGTCCATGTAATTTAACAGTTGATGATGTTGAAGTTAGTGTTGGAATTGTTACCTTGTTTTGTTTTGACTTCACTTTTGAATGTTAAATTTTCGATTTCTTGGCAGTGTGTACCACCTCTTCTTCCTCTTCAGCTGATGACCCATCATTCATGCTTACATCTTCCTGTAAATTTATTTGGTTTTTCAAGCCCTAGATTTCTTCTTGTAGATCATTGATTATTTTTAGCTGTTTGTTATATTCCCCGCATATAACATTAAATTTATCTTCAAGGCTTAGGGCATCAAAGGGTTTCTTCAACATGGTCGTTTGAGCTTGGGCCGCCCCCGCCATCGCACAATATCAGTTATTCAACTATTCAAAATTTGAAAAATTTTAAATTTCTCTGAATTAAACTTGACAGTTGCTTCGATGATGATGATATCCGCAACCCATAATACCATACCATAATATCTTTATTTTTATACAATTAGGTTTTGTACATATTATATGTTTCTTATTACATAGGTTCTTACAAACTAAAAAGTTTTTTCCAAGAATGTGTATCAGTATTAAATGTATTCATTTAGAATGTTATTACACTTTAATGTAAAGGTAGAGAAAATTTAAAAAACTCTACAATCAAAATTTAATAGATTTTATAAGAACAAACTAAAACTAACTTACAAGCTATACTAAATCTAACCTACAGACTAAAAAAAATAAGTTAATTATTGTAATAGTTATAACACAAATTGGCTGATATCAAATCTTCCATTATAGTAAATAATCTTATTTGAGGTGTTAAAAAGTAACTGTCTTTCATTTAGGAGACTTAGGTGTTTTATATGAAATGTTTTGTCATTAATAGAAACTTGTGTATCTAGCATTTTAGTGATTAAATTATTATCTAGAAATTGTAATGAATTAAAGTATTTAAGTGCTCCTGTGGTTAGAAAATGATCAATTCTAATTAGTTTACTTTTGTCATATAATGTACTGTTTCTAATGTAGTGATGATTCTCTTCTCTTCTGTGTATACCTAAACAGACTCTAAGGCAGTGTCTTTCTAGTATTCTTAGGTTTTCCATTTCTCTTGGTGTAATGTTGAACCATGACGGAAATGCGTGACTAATAATAGATCTGATCATTACTTTATAGAAAATTAGTTTAATTTTATGGTCTAGACTACAGCTTTTCCTAAGTATATTAAAGTATAAGGCTAATGCATATTTGCATTTTTTAATTATTGTTTCTATATGTTGTTTAAAAGAGTATTTATGATTGATATGTAGACCTAGGTATTTCATTGTCATAACATTTTTAATTGTATTACTGCCAAGTGTGACTTGTGGCTTGAATTTTTTTGCATTTTTGTATGAGTATTTGTTTGTAATTTTAATAGTTTCACATTTGTCAATGTTTGTTTTAATTTTCCATTTGTATGTATATTCATAATAGGTTTTTAGGTATGTGTTTAGGTGTTTCTGGGCTATAGATAACTTAGGATGTGTTGCATATACTAAAATATCGTCTGCAAAGCCAATTGTTTTTGTTGAGTGTATATGAGGTGATGGTAAGTCTGCTATGTAAATGTTGAATAGTATTGGTCCCAATATTGACCCTTGTGGAACTCCATCTCTGATTAATTTTGTTTCCGATGTAAAGTTATTTTGTTGTACACTAAATGTTCTTCTGTGGAGATAATTTTGAATTACTTTACATAGATGAGGCGCAAATTTATAAATGTCCAGCATTTTGTATATTATTCCGTGTTGCCATGTGGTGTCAAAAGCCTTTTCAGTGTCCATGCCAATTGCGATTGTTCCATGTCTGTTGTTTAGATTAGTAGCTATGTCAGATGTAAAGATGCTAAGTGCGTGGTTGCAGGAGAGTCTTTTGCGGAAGCCAAATTGATTGTCTGGAAGTATGTTGTTTTCTTCGATGAATGTTATTAGTTTCTTGTGTAGAATTGCTTCGTATATTTTTTAGATGTTTGATATAAGTGAAATTGGTCGGTAGTTAGATGGTGATGTGGGGTCTTTTCCT
The DNA here is from genome assembly GCA_035045065.1 of Hirtodrosophila trivittata. Lineage (NCBI taxonomy): Eukaryota > Metazoa > Arthropoda > Insecta > Diptera > Drosophilidae > Hirtodrosophila > Hirtodrosophila trivittata. The sequence goes on from JAWNNK010000866.1 coordinate 8,451, forward strand.
GGTTTTAGTATCGGGATAATCTTCGCTTGTTTCCAAATTTCCAGTATATATGCGTTTTTGTACATATTGTTGAATAAGATTGTAAGGTGTTCTTTTAATGAGGCTGGTATTTTTTTGATGAGGTACATTGGTATATTGTCGTTGCCTGTAGATTTTTTGTTGTTTCTTGTTTTAATGATTTCGTTTAGTTGGCTAACAGTTAAAAAGTTATCATAACTGTTAATTCGGCTGCTTATGTTAGTTTTGAGTGCATCATAGTATTCATAGTTAAATTGAAAAGGTGGTGGTATATTTATGATCTGCTGTATTCTATCTTCAATCAGTGTTTCCCAGTCTGTGATTCTGTATGTGTACTGCTTCAAATTGAGTGGCCAGTACTTTTGCAATTTTTTGTTTGTTTTCTGTATATCTATTATTAACTTGTAGTGCTCCAATTTCAGTGGATTTCTTTATTCCTGATAAGTATTTCAATTTGTTGAGTGTGTCATTTTTCATCTTGATGTTTTTCAATTTTGTTATACAAAAGTTCTTGGTCCTAATTCTTATTTGGTCTTCAATTTATTTTGATAAGTTCCGTATTTGTGGTTTTAAAAGATCTTCTCTTGTTCTGTGATATCGCCTTCTTAATGCCTTCTTCATAGTGATAAGTTTGATTGTAAGGGGTGTAACAGGGATCCTGCCCTTTTCGAGTACTATTTTTTTTGGGACTGCAAGCTCTATCGCTTCTTGAGATAGAGTATTAACTATCTCAGCAGCTTTGGTAATTTCTTCGGTAATTTTCTTGGTTAGGCTTCTGTTAATGTCTAATGGTGTGCTTTGTAGTTTGACGTTAAAGTAGTTTCTGAATTTGGAAATGTCTGTATTTTTGTAGTCTGTGATCATAATTGGTGGCCTTTTCAAAATTTTATGGTTGGTGATGACCATTGGTACAGCTTTTTGGTCGGATTCATAGTCTAGCATTTATAGGAAAGATGGATGTTCTCGTGGGTATTCAATATTTACAGAATTTCTTGTGATGAAGAAATCCAAGTATGAGTTATTTCTTGTCGGATGTAGGGTAGGAATTTGTGATATGTTATAGTGAAGTCCATTCTCTAAGAGCCAGCTGCTTAGGTGCTCTCCAGAGCAGTTGGGTGTGTATCTCCCTAAACGGAGTGTCTTGATGAAAATGATCTTTAAGAAAATGATCTCTAAGTCCGAGTTTTAGTTTATTGAGCCAGTTTTCTTGTAGACGGCGCAGACATGTATATTGCTAGTGTTAGAAACTACTTGCTTGTAACTCACCTTTCGTCGTAATATGGCATGATGATATGATTTACAGTCGTTTATTTCACACTTTCTTCTTCTTAAAATAACTCAAACATAGGTATGATTTTCTTACCAATGCCCATCTGTCCTCTATTTTAGCTTTCATAAGTAGCTCACTCTTGTCCAGTGTGTGGTGTCCCTTGCAGTGAAAGCAAATGTTTAGTGCTTTCACTTCTGAAGTATCAGTACTGGTTTGCATTTTATTTATTTATTTATTTATTTAATGTCAACTATTAGCAGTCGACCAGAAAATTACAATTTTTAATAAAAATTAAAATTTAAAATATATTTTAAATTTAGAATGAAATAATTAAAAATTAAATTTAATATCTGGGGTGTTCAAAATAAGAATATTAAATGATCCAACATTTGTTGCGAGGATTGGGAAAAACCCAGAAAAACCCAATCAGATCACTGTTATTAGTAATGAAAATTAGTGCAAGTTACTACGTGCTAAAAAGTTAAGAATATGGTTCTTAATCGTATCAAAAGAGGACTCTGAGTTGAAGACTCGGAAAAGTCTGTTATAGTCAACACAGAGAACTCGAAAAGGTTCATGCAGAGAATAGTTAGTATTACGAGTATTTAGAGAGATCGGTGTAAAGTTACGGGTACGTCTCAAAGGTACAGAAAAGTTAATTTGGCTCAATAGTAGAGATGAGTCAATTTTGCCAATTATTAATTTATGTAAAAATAGAACTCCCAACATCATACGACGGTTAGTAAGAGATGGGAGGTTAATTAATTGCAATCTACTGTGGTATGGAGGCAAATCAGTACCTGGAACCCAGTTAAAGCCGCGAAGAGCAAAAAGAAGAGCATTAGTGTCTTCTATTGTTGCGTTAATCACTTTTACCAAATTGTTTGCTAGATGCCGTTGTAAATGAAGCTTTAGTAACATCCATAGCCATTTGCTTGACCCAATTAAAAAAATTGTTCAGGTCTGGGTATTGTTAAATAGTAGAGGGGTATTTTGCCGAATCGATTCTAGTTCTCATTGGAAGTTTACTTACTATAGCGCTAAGTAATACTGGATTTTTTAGATGCTGTACCGCCTTTTCATTTGCTAAGAAAATAACCAGATTGGAGACTTTAGAAGCAAAGGGTACAATTTTTTCTAAACTGTTTTCTGCGATCTGTGACATTTCTGCTACCTTTTCCAGTTGACTCCGAATAAGCAATTCAGCATGTCCATGAATTCCAGACTGCTCATAATGTGTCCAATATGTCGGGTTGATATGCAACTTCGTCCTTTGCTTCACCTTTTAAGCTTTTTTGCAACCTCAACAAATTTTGTAGGTTGGTATACCCAAAAGCCGCAGAAGTTTCTTTATACTTAGTACTAAAGACGGGCCAATCCTCAGCTTGGCCATTAAATATAGGCAGGTCAACTATTTGATTGGCCCCTCAATGACGTTGTATACTGTTAACATTATTATATTAACATTATATATATTATAATTGTGCTACAATAATTAGTTCTACCACGTGCGTCACAGCTCTGCAGCCCTGTAGCACCAAAATCTGACTCACCCTGTACCATGTTAGTATTAAAGTTAACGCATCTAGTTTTCTCAGGAGTCTTCATCTGCCGCGCGTGTTCCTTCAGGATAATGCGTTTCGTTTGCCAATAGCAGTCCAGCCTTGAAAACACCACTTTGAGAACGTCCGTCATTGCCACCCAGTAGTGTGTCGCCTTGTGCGACTCCAGTGTTCGATCCGATTTATCCATGGGCGCCCTGTGCCCAATCAGGTAAATATTTGTATTGATTAGTCCATGTGTGATGCCCGCACTAAATCCATCAGTACTACCCAGTGGGGCACGGGAACCATGTGCTTCGTTTTGATCAGACTCCTTGTCACACGCTGCATGCATAAGGAACTGTACTTCTTGTTTATGAATTTCCTTTATGACTTCCTTAAGAGATGCTGCTTGGAAAGTCATTTGCTCCATCGTTCTATTCATAAAGCTTTCTATAGTTGTCAAATTTGGTTGATCGTTTTTACTTTTGATCATTGTCTGGTCCTCATCACTGCTGAGTGCCGCTATCTCTTCGTCAGAATTAATATTTTTTCTTTAAATTGGCGTCCATTTCTATCTCACGTGTTGCTTGTATGTGCATATACTCGAAGACAAGCCACAGCATATATCCGTTATTCATACAAGATGAATTTCACAATCCTTTGCGATTGACTTGAACTTCCTCTGAATTTCAATTAAAACTGGCGTTTGTTTTTACATTTAATAAAAATGTTGCGCGCCAAATCCGCAGTAAATTACTTTGTTAGAACTTTAGGAGTAGTTTATTTAATGGTAATCTGTCTGCCGGTTTTTGCAAACGATTCTTGGTCTTACAATCGATATCTTCTTGATCTTATTTCTATCGGTAAGTAAATTAAAGTTGGCAAGTCAGTTGGTGACAGAGCCGTAGAGTTGCTACGCATTTCTGTTCAAATTTAAAATAAAATGACTTCTCAACACATGTAGTCTTGAATATTAAAGATGTTAATAAGGGTCCTATTCTTATTTATAACGTTAAGGGTAAAGCGATCATTTACTATTATTTGATGTAACATTCCCGTAAGTTCCTTGTCGTTAATATTGTATGATTTTTTGGGCAGCTGTTCCGCCGTCTGGTTTATGATCCGTGCTTGGTTTTCGACTGGGGCGTCTTGAGTCGGGATTGGCTCGACTTCCATTTTGTCAACAGTTGTGGTTGGTGTCATCTCAGGCTCAACCTTCTTCTTTTTCTTCGAAGGTTTCCTCGCCTGTTTTTGTAGTTTCTTGGTTTCCGCCAATGGGGAAAAATCACTTTTTGTGTTTTCCTCCTCTTATAATGCTGCAAGGGAGCAAATTTGTTCCCACTCAGCACATTAACCGATGCAGGCTCCGGAGTCTTGGTTAGATCCGCTATTTGGTTTCGGAGCTGCATCAACTCCTCCATTATTTTTTGGTAATCGCATTGCGTTAACCAGATTCCTTTTAGTTGTTCCTGTTCCAAATCCAGATCGATCATTATCTCCTCTTCAAGGTCCGATTCCGAATATTCATCGAAGCTTAGCGGGGATGGGCTTTGGTGGCTACGCTTGCTTTTTAGGTTTTTTAACGCTGCCATGATTAATCTCTGCTTTTTTACTGAGAGTTGCTGAGTTGTGTTTTTATTTGGTGTATAACGCGCTAGTATTGTACTGCGTCGCTTATTTATTTGCAGATTATTGCCGTTTTTGGTATCCGACAACATGTGTTATGCACTAGATATACCACCTGCACTTCACTGCTGAAATTCAGTTTTTCAGGCACACATTCACTGCATAGGGTTTTATAACTTTCGGTCGCTTCTCACAGAGTACCTGCTACGAGCCGAATTTTAGTTCACTACACGATTCGCACTTTCGTCTACCTGCTACGAGCCGTTTTTCTTCACAATTCACATTTTCAATTTCAACTTAATACTGTCACTGTTAGAATCACAATACGTGAGCAGTGGATTTTTTTTGTTTTAGGATTTGTTTATTGTCAAAGTAGGTTTCTTAAAGTAATACATATTTAATACTTATGTTACTAATTAGTCTTGGGGGACAAAGCCAAGCTTTTCATATATTAGTTTTTGATATTTTGCTCTGCTATCTAACGATATTATCTAAGCTTAAAATATATTATATTATTGTTAATTTGACTATGTCTTTAATTTTAGGAACATTGGTTGATTTGGTTTATATATGATTAGAATACGATATTTCAAGAAGAAGCTCGTATCCAGTAAAACTTGAATTACATTTATATTTCGTTTTGTTTATTAATACAAATCTTTAAGGTAATGACTAAACTAATGGTTAAAACTAAATAAAATACTACAGAATAGCGGTCGGGTTATTTACAGATGGGTGGAAAGGGTACGTTGCTACAAATAATAGAAATGAGCGCTTTTAGTGTTGAATATTATAGGAGAGTACGCCATTTGGGTTGATGGACTGTCTCTTTCGACTGGAATTACGATTTGACCTGAGGTCTGGGACAACGAATTTAGGATTTTATTTAAGTCCGATTCGAGTAATGGATTGTTTGGACGCTTATAGAGAGGGGCTGCGACGAATTTTTGAACGTTGCCGCTTGAGTCCTTGCGCTCGAATTGGATAGCCACGGCTTCGATGAAGCGCAGTGGCTCAATGGCAATACGTTCAGATTTAGAATTTCTTATACATATGACCACGGAATTGCCAAGCTGAATTGCGCGTAGCGCAAAAGCGGAATCGGTCCCTCTCGCCGTTTGACGGATGAGTTGGCAGTTTCTCAAAACTACCGAATTTCTAGGGCGCAGATGTTCGGCAATAAGCATAACGTCTGGCTTGTATTTATTAAAAAAGTCGTCTAGTTCTTGTCTTTTATAAAATAGAACTAGCGAGTTAACATTTTGGAAACTGCAATTAAGGGTCATTTTTAGGCTTGGGATAATTATAGGACAAAGTCCAGAATAAGGGCTTGTTTTATTTTTATTTTTACTTTTACTTTCGGAAAGAGTTTCGGATAATGTGTCGGGTTTTTAAAGTTTGCATTGGCCAGGGAGATGGTCTGCAATACATTTGATGCAACTATATTGCATTTTGCAATTGCTTGCGACGTGGGAGAATCGTTGGCTGTTATGACACTGCTTTATATCCCTATCTGTTTTGAGGGCTTTAATTACTACCTTGCAGTTAAGAAGTGCTTTAATATTAAAGATTTGGTAGTTTTGTCTTACTTGATTTCATAATAGGAACAAGCCGGATATTTGTTTTAAATGCCTTCACATTAACTACTTGATGTCAGGGCAGGAGCTTTGAAGGGCGGTCTTAACCTGCGCTTCATTATAGATTTGCTGTGGTAATTTTTTAATAATTACCGAAATCGCTTTCTTTAGGGGTATAAGTATAATAATAATTTCCTAAAGAGTCTATAAGGCGAAAAGTGGATTTCTGATTTGCTGAAAACTTTGTTAAACTCTATCTGCTGCATATGTCTATATAGTATTTCTTTGCTCTGAATCAGTGATGCCAATTATTTTCCGAAAAAAAGACTAAAGAAAACAAGGGCATAAAACGCTGAAAAACTAAAAAAAATTTAAAAAAAAACGACAGAGAAACAAGACATACATTTTTTTAATTTAAAAGGGTTTAGGCATTTGTGATGAGTTTTTCCTCTTCTTTCTCATCGTACGTCGCCATGGATCCTATTAACTTTAAATATTTGTCAGGCAATTTATACGAATGGCAAATAGATTAGTCGGTGCAAGCCGAATGTTCAGAAGGTAGAATATAAATATTTTATAATACAGGGGTCGGTTCACAGACGACGCGGATTTCACGATACTTACTAAGAAATTTAAAAAAATGGCCAGATTTCCGGATAGAAGATGTTTGAAATTTTTCCCGGCTGAAGCACTTAAAAATCGGACAGAGCTATGCGTATAAAGGCTAATTTGGCAACGCTGCTGTTCATGTTTTGTATGAAAGGAAAGGCTTTCTGGAAGTACAAGTGCAAGCAGGATAGGGAGAGTGCATCACCGAAAGAACTGTATTGCACGTGTGCACACTGATGCAAGTAAACTAAAAATCACGGTATATAATTTTCCCATCTGTAAGAGGTCTAACAAATATTTTATTAATTCAATTAATTGTATATACCAAAGAAACATATATACTAGGGTTCCAGTTACTGGGAATTTTTGTCATCTCTTAAAGGTCTGACAAATATTTTATTCATTCAGTTAATTGTATATACCAAAAGCATACTATAATAGGTGCACATACATACATTCATTAATACATTGATGTTGAACCACACACAGACGTCACACATATGAAATTAATAAATTAATATATGCAAAATAATTTATGCATAATATCTTATATGATATGCATGTATGAATGGTTTAATGTATATATGTCCCCTTACATACAAATATACACACACATATATATGTACATATATACACATTCAAAATTCAACACTTGTCAAGTTAAATTTGCCTCACGGTAAATATCAAGAAGAAAGCAACAATGAGAAAAACTTCGGCTTTCTGATTGGCTGAAAGTTTTCAACAAAACTGTGCAAAAATAACATTAACGACAGTGATGATATTAAGACCATTCGATTCTTTGTTTCTAGCTTTTTCAAGTTAAATTTCAAATATGATATATATATGCTCAAAATTAGGCTTTTTTAATAATTAATAATTTATTTTAGCTATTCGTAATCAATTATAATAATGATTATGAACCCATTAAAATTTTAGTTGCTTTCAAGATCTGTACTTTCCTTGGGTTTTTAGGTATTTGTAGCTTTTTTCTAATCGATGTAGTACTTTTGGCTAGCAAGTTTTGCCAACACTATTTAGAAACTTTTCGAGTGTGGCAAAAGACGAGTGGCTATAAAAGGAGACGTTGACTGTGCTAACCGCTTAGTCAATTTTTGTCAGTTGAGTAGAGTAGTACGATACCAATACAGTAGCAGCGGTGTCAAACAATTATTGGGGGATATTGTTGAAAGTAAAAATTATTTGTGTGTTGTTTGTTTGAACGGGCTATATTTTGTACTGTAGATATTTTAAAATGTAGAGCCAACAAAAACGGGTAGCAAATATTTAGTGAGTTTTGCGACATGAAACAGGTTGAAGGAAACATTTCTGACTCAATAAAGTATATTATACCATAATAATACCATAATATCTTTATTTTTATACAATTGGGTTTTTGTACATATTATACGTTTCTTATTACATGAATTCTTACAAACTAATAAAAAGTTTTTTTCAAGAATGTGTATCAGTATTAAAGATTTTGATTAAAATTGATATTGTACTTTAATGTAATCGTATACAAAAGTTCTTGGTACTAATTCTTATTTGGTCTTCAATTAATTTTGATAAGTTCCGTATTTGTGGTTTTAAAAGATCTTCTTCCGTTCTGTGATATCGCCTTCTTAATGCCTTCTTCATAGTGATAAGTTTGATTGTAAGGGGTATAACAGGGATCATGCCCTTTTCAAATACTATTTTTTTTGGGAGTGCAATCTCTATCGCTTCTTGGAATAGAGTATTAACATTCTCAGCAGCTTTTGTGATTTCTTGATTGGATAGGTTTCTGTTAATATCTAATGGTGTGCTTTGTAGCTTGATGTTAAAGTAGTTTCTTTATTTGAAAATGTCTGTATTTTTGTAGTCTTTGATGAAAGTTGGTGGCCTCTTGAAAATTTTATGATTAGTGATTATCATTTGTATAGCTTTGTGGTCGGATTCAGGGTCTAGATAGGTTGATAGAAAAGATGGATGTTGTCTTGGGTATTCAATATTTACAGTATTCGAAGTGATGAAGAAATCCAAGTATGAGTTATTTCTTGTCGGATGCAGGGTAGGAATTTGTGATATGTTATAGTGAAGTCCATTCTCTAAAGGCCAGCTGCTTAGGTGCTCTCTAGAGCAATTGGATGTGTATCCCTAAACGGAGTGTCTTGAATTAAAGTTGCCGCCTAAAACTATAGCTCCTGTACCGATTGTTAAGAAGATGATTTCTAGGTCCGAGTTAAAGTTTATTGAGCCAGTTTTGTTATAGACGGAACAGACATATAGGTTGGTGTTGTTAATTACATTAAGAAGTGTAATTCCAAGAACCTCTTGGTATTTAATGTCCGTGAATTTAATTTCCGTGTACGAAAAGCTTTCTGGTAATAGTATGGCACAACCTCCTCCAAGTCCATTTTGTCTGTCCGATCTAATAGTTTTGTAATTTGAAAATGATATTTTATGCCGAAAATTTAATTTTGTCTCCGTTAATAATGTTATGTCAGGTTTTTTGTCTTTCAGGAACTGATCAAGATAGTGTCTTCTGGTAAGATTGATGGTGGAATTTACGTTGATTGCTATTATATTTAATTTAGCTTGCAGAGCTCAGATTTTTTTTGATTCGGATCATTGATTTGTTCATATTGGGGAATGAAGTTGAGCGACATGCATTGTGTAAGGCTCTTTCCAAATAAATTGTGTACTTCATTATTTAGGTTAAAGTTTTCTTGGTTATGAGTGCTTGGGCTAGAAAGTACTTGTTTGTAACTCACATTTGGTTTACGAATGGATTGATTGTTATTGATATTGCTTGTCTTGTTAATGATCGGATGTATTTTATTTTGAATCGGTTGAGTAATTGGATCAGTTTTTATTGGTCTTGCTGGACATTTTGAGTAGTTTGCTGCACATGTGAGTTTAATACCTTTTCGTGTTATTTTTGATCCGTCTGGTAATATTATTACAAAAATTTCGGTGTTCTCCTTCTTTGGTATCTTACATAGACCCACTTCATGGGATTCCCCACACTACCTTACAACGGTAGGGCATTTTGCAGTTTATTGCAATATGATTAAATTGTTGACACCTTACACATAGCAATTGCCTTTTACCTTTAAAATTTCCCACGATTATGCCTTGGCCCAGGAGACTTATTATAGATTTTAGGGGATTGACATTTTCGTTTGATTTTAGTTGTATAAGCCAGTTAAATTTGAATAAGTTCTTTATGTTGATAATTTTAATTTCCGGTAGTTTTTCTTCGAATGCTTCCTTAATTTCTACAACCTCAAAGGTGTCGGATTAGGCCTAATCCGCGAAAAATTCTTGCGTTAAAATCCTTGTCACCACCGCAGACAGTCACTAGCGTAAGACAATTTATTGGATTGGCGTCATATTTTCGAAAATTTGTGCCTCGATTCTCACAGATTATGAAACCGATATATTCACTAACTTCGGGCAAAAGTGTGTTTAGTTGGAATAACGATTTAGAGGAAATTAGAAAGAATATTATTGATATCCTTACCAATGAACCTGTACTTATTATTTTTGATCCACAGCATCCGATAGAATTACACACAAATGCAAGCTCTTATGGTTATGGCGCAATGTTTATGCATCGAATCAATGGTAGTCCTCACGTGATAGAGTATTATAGTAAAACAACTTCCTCTGCAGAGTCTAGATACCATTCTTACGAATTGGAAACATTGGCAGTAGTAGAATCTGTTAAACAGTTTCGTCATTATTTGGTTGGTCGTGAGTTTATAGTCTATACTGATTGTAACTCTTTAAAAGCGTCACGAACAAAGATTGATCTAGCGCCAAGGGTGCATCGTTGGTGGGCATATTTGCAGTCGTTCGATTTCACAATAGAGTATAGAGAAGGAAAGCGTATAGCGCACGTGGATTTTTTATCCAGAAATCATGTTAAAGAGGCAACAGCAGTTGATAAGTCTTTAGTCCGTGAAGAGCGTGTAAACTTGGCAGAAATCTCAAGTGATTGGCTTGCTGCTGAACAGCGCCAGGATTCTGCAATGACTGATATCATTAACAAACTTAACTCAAACGAATTGACAGATGATGTTGCACAGACTTATGAGAAAAGGTGTCCTGTTTCGTAAAATTCAGAGGATCGGAAGGACCCGTTGTTGCCAGTGGTGCCGCATGCATTTTGATGGTCAGTTATAAATCAAGTACACGAATCCATCATGCATTTGGGATGGAACAAGACGCTCGACAAGACATTATTGGTTTCCTAAGATGAATAAATATGGTAGGAAGTTTGTCGATAGTTGCATTACATGCAAAACTGTGAAGGGTGCATCTGGAAATATACAAGCCGAGTTACATCCAATCCCAAAAGTAAATGTACCATGGCACACTGTTCATATCGATATTACGGGGAAATTGAGTGGGAAAAATGACCTTAAAGAACATGTGGTATTACAAATCGATGCTTTAACCAAATTCGTTTACTTATTCCATACTTTGAGATTAGATTCTGTTAGTTGCATTTAGGCAGTGAAATCATCTATCTCTTTATTTGGCATACCGAACCGAATAATAGCTGATCAGGGTAGATGTTTTACCAGTGGGAAATCTTCAGAATTTTGTGCATCACAGAAGGTTAAGCTTCACCTTATAGCTACAGGAGGAAGCCGTGCAAACGGCCAAGTTGAACGTGTGATGAGCACGCTTAAGAATAACAGAAATTATTACACGAGGACGTGTAAGTGTCCGAATGGCCGTCGGGTTTGAAATTATAGTTTTCAACGTATGAGAATTAATTTGACACGTTTCTCTTTACATTCTAACTGTTGTAAGTAAGTAGGCTTTGTTCCGTTTATTCGCCACGTGGCCAGAACAGTTCGAAACGAATATGTTGCGTGAAGTTAAAGGTTTGAGAGAGTTATACACTACACTATTGTCGTGCGTGTATGCTTCAGTCACTGGGAGAGACGGGTGGAGTTTATTTTGACAGCTAAAGTCGACTTGCGTAGGCAGTGTTTGGGATGCTAGTCCCTCTGAATTTGAAGCCGGTGCACTGAAGTCTATTCGCCTTGTACAATCGTGATTAAAATTTAAGAATAATGTCTGAAGGAAATAATTTTGCATTGCTAGTGTTGGGAAAGGATCAAACAGTAAAATAATAGTTGACGTGAAGATAGACGGTCTCTTTGGTTACCGAACGGAAAGCTAGCAACACGGCTGCGGAGACTCACTGCACTAAACCACACACATCTTAACCAAAAATCTTAATTATAACAAAACAATGCCTGATAAGATGCAAAATGATTTCGTCCTGACTGGGGAAGATAATACCTCAAAAACAATAACTTCACCATCTACATCAAGAAAGAACAAGTTAAGATTCAGTGTCTTACCACTGTTGAATACAAATCCACACTTGAATTTTTCGATAAAAATTAAATAAATTAGTACACATTTACACCGAAGGAAGAAAAACCAATAACTATGGTTAGAAACAATATATCAGACACCATTGAGGCTGAAGAAATTAAGGAAGCTTTGGAAGAAAAACTACCCGAAATTAAAATTATTAACATTAAAAACTTATTCAAATTTAATTGGATTATACAACTTAAATCAAATGAAGATGTCAGCCATCTAAAATCTATAAGAATTCTCTTGGGCCAAGGCATAATCGTCGAAAATTTCAAAGGTAAAAGGCAATTGCTATGTGTAAGGTGTCAACAATTTAATCACATTGCAATAAACTGCAAAATGCCCTACCGTTGTATCAAGTGTGGGGAATCCCATGAAGTGGGTCTATGTAAGATACCAAAGAAGGAGAACAACACCGAAATTTTTGCAATAGAATTACCAGACGGATCAAAAACTACACGAAAAGGTATTAAACTAACTTGTGCAAATTGTACGGGAGATCATGCAGCCAACTACTCCAAGTGTCCAGCTAGACCAATAAAAACGGAGCCAATTACTCAACCGATTCAAAATATAATACGTCCAATCATCAACAAGACCAACAATATCAACAACAATCAATCCTTTCGTAAACCAAACGTGAGTTACAAACAAGTAGTATCTAACACAAGCATTCATAACCAAGAAAACTTTAACCTAAACCACTCATTAACAACTTCATTCCCCAATATGAACAAATCAATGATCCGAATCAAAAAAAATCTGAGCTCTGCAAGCTAAATTAAATATAATAGCAATCAACGTAAATTCCACCATCAATCTTACCAGAAGACACTATCTTGATCAATTCCTGGAAGACAAAAACCTGACATAACATTATTAACGGAGACAAAATTAAATTTTCGGCATAAAATATCATTTTCAAATTACAAAATTATTAGATCGGACAGACAAAATGGACTTGGAGGAGGTTGTGCCATACTATTACGAGAAAGCTTTTCGTACACGGAAATTAAATTCACGGACATTAAATACCAAGAGGTTCTTGGAATTACACTTCTTAATGTAATTAACAACACCAACCTATATTTCTGTTCCGTCTATAAAAAAACTGGCTCAATAAACTTTAACTCGGACCTAGAAATTATCTTCTCAACAATCGGTACAGGAGCTATAGTTTTAGGCGGCAACTTTAATTCAAGACACTCCGTTTAGGGATACACATCCAATTGCTCTAGAGAGCACCTAAGCAGCTGGCCTTTAGAGAATGGACTTCACTATAACATATCACAAATTCCTACCCTGCATCCGACAAGAAATAACTCATACTTGGATTTCTTCATCACTTCGAATACTGTAAATATTGAATACCCAAGACAACATCCATCTTTTCTATCAACCTATCTAGACCCTGAATCCGACCACAAAGCTATACAAATGATAATCACTAATCATAAAATTTTCAAGAGGCCACCAACTTTCATCAAAGACTACAAAAATACAGACATTTTCAAATAAAGAAACTACTTTAACATCAAGCTACAAAGCACACCATTAGATATTAACAGAAACCTATCCAATCAAGAAATCACAAAAGCTGCTGAGAATGTTAATACTCTATTCCAAGAAGCGATAGAGATTGCAGTCCCAAAAAAAATAGTATTTGAAAAGGGCATGATCCCAGTTATACCCCTTACAATCAAACTTATCACTATGAAGAAGACATTAAGAAGGCGATATCACAGAATAGGAGAAGATTTTTTAAAACCACAAATACGGAACTTATAAAAATTAATTAAAGACCAAATAAGAATTAGTACCAAGAACTTTTGTATAACAAAATTGAAAAACATCAAGATGAAAAATGACACACTCAACAAATTGAAATACCTATCAGGAATAAAGAAATCCACTGAAATTGGAGCACTACAAGTTAATAATAGATATACAGAAAACAAACAAGAAATTGCAAACATACTGGCTACTCAATTTGAAGCAGTACACATACAGAATCACAGACTGGGAAACACTGAACACAATAGTCTGGTTGAAGATAGGAAACAGCAGATAATAAATGTACCACCACCTTTTCAATTTAACTATGAATACTATGATGTACTCAAAACTAACATATGCAGCCGAATTGACAGTTATGATAACTTTTTAACTGTTAGCCAACTAAACGAAATCATTAAAACAAGAAACACCAAAAAATCTACAGGCAACGACATTATACCTATACCAATTAGGCCTAATCCGCGAAAAATTTTTGCGTTAGAATCCATGTCACCACCGCAGACAGTCACTAGCGTAAGACAATTTATTGGATTGGCGTCATATTTTCGAAAATTTGTGCCTCGATTCTCACAGATTATGAAACCGATATATACAGTAGTTTTCAAAAACCCACATTTTGTTATGTCAAATGAGAATCCAGCTACAGTCAATACATCCAACATTACCTTCAATCTTTCAACACCTAACTCTATGATAGGTGACACCACCATTATATCGTCCATATAGACTATCACGTAAGAATGTCCAAGATTTCCCAATGCGTTCATAATGGCTCTCTGGAAAACAGACGGAGCGTTCTTAAGACCAAATGGCATTGTTAGATACTCATAGTGCCCATCCGGTGTAACGAATGCTGTACATTCAACTGAGTCGGGATGAATGGGTATCTGCTGGTATCCACTAGCCATATCTAAACAAGTAAAATATTTTGCACCTGAAAGTCTAGCAATCTGATCGTAGATAAGTGGTAAGGGATATCTATCAGAAACCTTATTTCTGTTCAGCTCGCGGTAGTCAATGCAAAGACGATCTGATCCGTTTTTCTTTTTAACCAAGAGTATAGGACTTGCATAGGGTGAACAACTAGGTTGAATAATGTTACAGTTTAATAATTCTTTTCTTATTTCTTTTTCATTTGGACTTAAACAATATGGACGCCGCTGCACAGTTTTGTTAGTATCAATCAACCGAATAGTCATTTCGCCGGTAGTAACTTTTGTGCAAGGGATTCCATCAATAAATGCAGCTGAATAATTATTAAGTAATATAATTAAGTTTTTATTACTAGTTGTCATTACCAATTAATTCAGTATCTACATTAAGTGAACGGGTAGATGGCTCAGTCACTGTACAAACGTTTACTGATTTTGACTTAACAATTTCAAATTTATCTGGTGTCAATATGATTTCATATCCTTGACTAAGAATTTCTCTACCAATTACAATATCATTAGTGAGATGCTTGTCTGGTATAACATGAAACAGTATTTCTATAATTTTGTCATTAATAGAGCATTTACACAGCTATTGTAGCATACTGGAAATGCCAGCGTCGCCAATACCCCGTATTATGACAATATTATCAATATGTTTGCCATCAAACTTATCGGCAATACTGTTTCGAATAAGCGAACATTCTGCTCCAAAGTCAAAGCAAATTGAAAAGATCTCACCTTGGTGTGTAATAACTCCTTTTGGCTGTGATACAAACAGTTGATGACATTTCTTCTCGGTATTGCTCGGGCACCGATTTGCGAGATGTCCATATTGTCCACATCGGTAGCACGTTATATTCTGCAAGTCTCGCTGCTGCTTATTCTCAGGTCCAGACCGCTTGGATTTACAATCGGCCATTTTGTGTCCTGGTTTCTTGCATGAGTGACACACAATTTTGGGCCGCTTGTAGTCACCACTAGTACCATCATTTCCAGCACTCCGCTTTTTATCGAATGTTACAGCTTTCAGTTCCATCTGGAGTTGACTTCTCGTTTGCACATTTGAGGAAAACACCATACGCTGCAAACGGTTGTCAAAGTTGGCCATATGCGCAAGCACCGTTGATACCGCTATCTCCTCGGCGCTCATGTTTCGCCATTTCGTGGTCAATGACGTCACCATACGTCTTGCGTACACTGCATGACACTCGTTGTTGGCTGGACGGCTGTTCAGCAGATTTAAGAACTTAGCTTCCGGCGTTTCCTTATTCTCGAAACGCTGCATAAAAAGCTCCTTAAACTGCTCCCAATTGATGCCAGGATAACAGATCTGTGCCAGCCGCGCAGAAGCACTACCCTGCATGCAGCTACTCAGCATCATGATAAGTGAGCTACCATCGATCTGCTGCTCATCCATTATAATGTTTGCCGTTGCACACCATTGAGTCGCATCTGCTCCATTAACGTCTGGGTTGAATTTCGGCAAAACCACTTGATTTTATGGACGCGCCGCTGCATGTGCATAGCTTTGCACATCTCGACTAAGTTGCGATTCTGCAACTCCACAATAGCACGCCATTGGTCTTCAGAAAATGAAGGTTTTGGAACTGATCCCACTTCTGATGTAAGGTTAACATTTAAATTATTTCCTTCAGACATTAATCTTTAATTTTAATCACGATTGTACAAGGCGAATAGACTTCAGTGCACCGGCTTCAAATTCCTGCCTACGCAAGTCGACTTTAGCTGTCAAAATAAAATCCACCCGTCTCCCTCTTCTCAGCGACTAAAGCATACACGCACGACAATAGTGTAGTGTATAACTCTCTCAAACCTTTAACTTCACGCAACATATTCGTTTCGAACTGTTCTGGCCACGTGGCGAAAAAACGGAAAAAAGCTACTTACTTACTTACAACAGTTAAAATGTAAAGAGACACGTGTCAAATTAATTCTCATACACTGAAAACTATAATTTCAAACCCGATACATAGCCTCAGTATAAGTATATGTATTTAGGTATTTCTGGGCTATAGATAATTTAGGATGTGATGCATTTACTAAAATATCGTCTGCAAAGCCAATTATTTTTGTTGAATTGTTTTGTGATGTTGGTAAGTCTGCGATGTAAATGTTAAATACTATTGGGCCCAATATATAATATATCCCTTGTGAACTATATATATTCCGAGTTGTCATGTGGTGTCAAAAGCCTTTTCAGTGTCCATGCCAATTGCGATTGTTCCATGTCTGTTGTTTAGATTAGTAGCTATGTCAGATGTAAAGATGCTAAGTGATTGTCTGAAAGTATGTTGTTTTCATCGATGAATGTTATTAGTTTCTTGTGTAGAATTGCTTCGTATATTTTTGAGGTGTTTGATACAAGTGAAATTTGCCGATAGCTAGATGGTGATGTGGGGGTTTTCCTGGTTTTAGTATAGGGATAATCTTTGCTTGTTTCCCAATTTCCGGTATAAATGCGTTATTGTACATATTGTTGAATAAGATCAGACAGATCAAATCCAAATAGAGAATATTGTGCCATAATAATCAGAGAAAATTTTGATTATAAGGAAACACAATTTACTAATACTAGACCTAGAAGTAGTAGGACTGACAGTTACAAATCTAAAAACCAATCAAATCAAATGCCGATTACTCTACACAATTAAATACCAGTATCATTAAAAAGTATATTGTATATATTATTCATGTCATGTTAAAGGTGTTAATTCTATGCTTAGGTAAAAACTAAAAAAAAAACTAGAGAACCCAATTCACACACTTTGTAAGCAACTTGACTTATTGCAGTAATGGTCCCGGATCAAGTGGTTCGCTTTAGTCCGTCTCCTCAACTTCTGATCCGTTTGTTGCACGGTTTGTTAGTGCCATCTAAATTGCGTGTCTTCGAGGTGCTGACTCCGGCTCGGTAATATTGAGCTCGTGATATCGTGGAGCTATTATGCATATGACGGTGTGACGTATGATCCCCACTTCGTAGTGTATTTCAACCTGATTATTCTGCAGGTGATACACCGTCAGCAGACTGTTTATAACTGCTCCGCCGTCGCGTGGATTGCGGGTGCTGGCTCCGTGATCCGACTCCTCATAATGTCTTCCTTTTTCGCATGCTCCCGTGTCTATGGGCTGGTAGTTCGTTTGTTCATCGCGTTCTCCGGGTACCGGAGAAGGTCTGCAAGTTTGCAATCGGTGCCCATCTGAGGTGGTTGCTTGGTCTTCGAACTCTTTCACAAATGATCGAAAATCGGTGCTGCCGTAACTCTATTTCGTTTCGAAATTTGGCGGCATGTAATTCGATGTTGCTCCCGTTGCATCTTGTGCTCGTGCGCATTGGCTTCCATCTCGCCTAGACGTGCCCATACCTGCGATGACTGCTGTCCGTGGGACACGAATTCTGTGAGGCGTCCCTCCGCGTCGATCTCGAGCTCCTGTGCAATCGTTACGAGCTGCTTTCTTCAGCGGTAGTGTATCTGTTGCACGTCCCCTCCTAGATTCTTAATCTCTCCCGTTTCCATATAGAGCCTTTTGCCATTCGTGTTATTTTAAGGTAAGTACCTATAACTACATTTTCTATTTCTATTGTTACTTGATTAATGTAAACGCGTTTAAATTAGAATTTCAGTCACCTTTATCTAATTAACGCTTCCAATTCAAAACAAAAAATAGCTATTTTCATATGGTTGTATCTTATTAATTTGTAATTTCATTTTATTACCTTTTTTATTTCCAATTCAATTGCGGTATTCGCTTTTTAATAACTTTTTATGTTTTTTAGTTGTATCTTATTAATTTTTAATTTAATTTTATAAATATTTTTTATTTCCAGTTCAATTGCGGTATTCGTTTTCAAATAACTTTTTAATATTTACTTTAATTTAATTAAGGGAAACGTCTTTAATTATTTGAATGTAAGGTACACACCTCTAATTAAATTGTTTCTTTGCTGTAACTCAATTTTGGAATTCGTCATTAATTAAATTTTGATTTTATATTAATTTGATTAAAATTATACTGTCTTATTTAATTCAAGGTAACCGCTTTGAAATAAATCTTTAATTGTATTTGTTTTTTATTGGGACGCCTTTAAAAACATTTATAATTTTAGCTTAATTAAGATTATCGTCATTAAATCGATTTTACATTTAACTTTTTTTATTCACCATTATCATTTCACTAAAGTCGCCACCCCTTTTTTGCCGAGGTAGAACTGCTTGGAACTTGGAGTACATTGAACATACAGAGAAGAAGATAGTCGTGTCGAGGGAGTCGTACATTCTATGTTAAAAACGTTTGTATATAAAATTTGTCTGCCATACCATAAGATCATACTAATTGGTAATATTTATAGATTAATTGTTATTTTTTTATTTGTAATAGACTTCCTTATTTTAGTCTTACATATTGCAATGCATGAGCGTAGTCAGAATCATATGTATGTATAAACTTGTATGTATGTACTTATTATGTACATATACATATGTTTGTATGCGTATTACAATCCGAATTGTACGCATTTCAAGTGACTAGCAAATTTCATTTGAAAACGTATGTTATTTTCGTTATAATGTCGCGCTGTTTTCAATCGCATTTCGATACACAGTTTAAATTCACAATCAAATAGACATTTAAACTTGAAATTCACAAATAATAATTAATCTATTAAACTTTATAGGCTAGAGCTTTTATATATGTATATGGGTGCCAGCCTTGGGTAACAGAGTTAAGCCTATCAAATAATATAGCATATTATTCAATCGATGATAATCCAAAATACATATATATATGTATGTATGATTTCCAAATATTCCACAAGCAAGTTCTCCCTATCACCGGTAAGGGTATAGCCGTTGCGATGGTTGAACTGCCAAACAAGTGGTTGCATTCCGTAACTAAGAAGCGTGCGGAAGTCTTAACTTCAAACGCTTCCCAAAAGGAATAGAAATACGAATCATAGAAGGCGACAGTGTTTGATCAATATAAATCAAGCGGCTGTTAGAAGCACCCTGCTTTCCAGGTTATTAGGAACAGCGACAGCAGCAGCACCATACAGAACGGTTAAGAGAGCAAACCTCTACAGTTCCAAGTATGGAGGAGCTGCAGGATGCTAGCATACACCATATGACTGCAAAAGTTATAGCAGCAATTAAAAATACCAAATGCTATGAGCCTATATATAATGAACTACAGCGACTGGTGGCTAGTCCCAGTGTGGATAAAAATGACATGCGCAACACTCTTGAGGACGCTATTAAAGCGGCAGGCCTCGAGACCGAAATACGTAATATGATTTATAATCTGGTGCGCAGTCGATTAGAAAAACTTGATTTAGGCAACGCCAGGCAAACGTCGGTAAGTGCTGATTTAGGAAGTTAAAATGAATTATTCTAACGTACTTGCAGAAGGCTGCACAGAGCGATCCATTGGGTTATTTGAAACGGGCCGGCGTTTTATGGGATCGACGCGTTCGCAAGAGCCTTAATGCGATGTGCACCGAGCTGAAAGTACCCTTGCACGGACAGCCGCGCATCAGCGCCGATCGCGAGGACTTTGTCGCCAAGTGGAGTGAACTAAGCAATTATAATATGGGTAAGATACCACTTTGCATTAGTATGTCATTACTTTAAATCAAAAAACTTAGCAAATTTCATAGATCTGGCTAACTATCGACCGGTGTATGCTCCAAAGGATCTGCTAGAAGTTTTACTTTCACTAAAGGGACCCGCGAGAACTACAGTGAACACTGAGTATGTAGCCAGGTGCCTTTTGTTTTTAACGATATTATTAACATTATTTTATTATTATTATTATTATTATTATTATTATTATTATTATTATTATTATTATTATTATTATTATTATTATTAATCCCCATATCATTATACAGTCAAATACCGCTATGGGAGTTCTCGCATATAGCTTTACCCGTTAAAAATCTCTTTGAACTACGAACACATTATGCGGATCTCTTGCGCAGTGATATTTATAGTGTCCCAGACATGACGGTGCAATGCCAGCGCATTTTGGAGAGCAGACACGCTCCATTATGTCAGCAGTACCTGAAGAAGGGCTGTACACCAGCTCCTTACCGTGGGGCACTTTGGGCATCTGTACTAGACAGCAAGCTTCATGATTATGTAAGTTGAAAATATTTTAGGTTTTTCCATTTTTGCAATTTGTATTTCTAAAACATAAACTCTTTTTTCACAGGACATTGAGTATTGGCAAAAATTGCGGAGCACTGTTTGGACCACTGATCACATTGTCGACAAGCTCGTTTTCAAGGATATTCAGCTGACGGCTTCCAACGATGACCAGTACTTTGTTTTTGAGGATGTGCTCTACCAAGTGCTCTTATGTTTTTCGCGCGACACTGATATTGCCAATTGTGTGGAGTACGAAACGTTTCCAGTCAAGGGTAAAAGCTATGAGGGTCCACCATCTGGCGTGGTGCCCTTTCACGGCATCTGCATGTTTGCCGCACCCTTTTGCTATCTGTACGACTCACCTGTGTGTCTTTACTATACATTTCGGGCTTTCTATATACGTTACTGTCACCGATTGACCACCATTAATACACATCCGCAGGGAATTGTTAGCTTGTGTCTGCTGTTCGAGAAATTGCTTCAGACATACGAGCCGCAATTATGGTCGCATTTTCGTGAGCTGCAGATACAACCGTAAGTTAAAAATTATTTTGGAAATATTACTTTAAGCTGCACTAATACACTTCTATTATGTCATAGTCTGCGGGTAGCTTTCAAGTGGCTGATGCGTGGATTCTCGGGACATTTGCCACCAGATCAGCTGCTGGTGCTGTGGGACTTGGTAATAAGTCTGTTATAATTTATTAAAATAATATTAATTCTCTTAATTGCTTTTCCAGATACTCGGTTTTGATAGCTTGGAGATCTTGCCACTGTTTGCCATTATTATATTAAGCTTTCGAAAAGAGAGTATCATGCAAGTGAACTCACTAGATAGCATTGAAGCTATTCTGGCCGATTTATCGTCAATTAAGGTGCTCCCATTGGTCCAATTGGCTTTAAGTCGGGACTAAGTGTATATCTTCCTACCGTTCTAAATTAAAAGTACCAAACTGTAGAAGTTTGTAAACTAGAATAAAATTACAATGAACTTAAGTGCGATAAATCCTTGTGAATGGTTATTTTTTTGGTTGCTTAACATAGAAATGCTTTATTTATTTATGCGTTCTATATTGGTAAATTCTGTAAGAAAAAATTCAGTATCGATTAATTTCTCAAATAATTAGAAAGTTTCTAGCAACTCACTTTATTTGGTTTCTATAAAATTCAACAGTTATGTTTTAATAAAAATATAAGCATCAAAGAAGAGTATAGTTTTGCACTATACTATATTACTATATTACTTGCGCTCCTCAAAATTCAACCAAATTCCCCCTTTAAGAGTAGCCATAAAAAATGTATCATCCAATTCATTATCTGTTCGTGTTTTTGCAGTAACTTTTATATTGAAGTTTCGCACGACTTCTGCCAATACGGCCTTGAGTTGGGTAAGTGCGAAGCGCATACCTATAAAGAAAATATTTTAATTGTGAAATAAAGATACACATTAAAAAAAGGCTGGTTCTATGCCTGCTTTACGAACCAGGACAAATACGTGGGCCATCACCCCAACCAAAGTAGAGTCCCTGTTCGCGATACTTGCGTACGCCTCCATTTTGCTCGAGGAAACGCTCCGGCATAAACTTATGAGGCTGCTCATAGTAGTTTGGGTCGTGATGTAGTGAATACACAGGTACAATTACCACGTCACCAGGCACAACCTGCACGCTGACTCCATTTTTGTTTATAAAATCAAAGTTTTCTGTGACAAGTTTACGGCCGGCTAATAGAGGTGGGAAAATTCGCAGAGTTTCTAAGGTTTGGATTAAGTTATAGTTTTAGTTTGACAATGGTTCAGGAGAGTTAGTGTATTTTTACGAACCACTAATACAAGCGTCTAAATAAGGCAGTTCGCTGAGTTGCTCAAAGCTTGGGGTTCCTTTGCCCAATTCTTCGCGTACCGTTTGTTGCGCTCCCGGATTACGAGCTAGTAGCAATAGCGTATGCGACATCACCAGTGATGTCGTCTCAAACCCGTCGGTTAAGAAGGTCATCGTATGAGATGTCAGCTCAGTTGCGTCTAGTCCTTTTTTATCCTGCAACTGCAGCATATAGTTAAGGAAATCTACTCGACTATCCTGATTGTCTGTTTGCCGCCGCAAGTCAATGCACTTTTGCATAATATCAAAAAAGAATAGTTCCACGTCCTTAGCAAATAGTGGAACGCTGTAGAATTTACGTATTGGTGGCCATAGATTTGCTACAGTAGTATAAAATATGAACCCGAAGGATTGCTCAAACACGCGCTTGATCATTGCAACCAGTGGAGTGGGATTGTCGCTAAAACTTTTGGATGATATTCCTAGTACACAATCCGCTACCACTTCGGTAGTGTAGCAGAGTGAAATTTGTTTCATATCCAGACCATCAGTTGGCGCCATTCGTTGCTGAAGCTTTAGGTAGTCGATAAACTGCCGACAGACGTCTTGGGTAACGGAGTAAACTGCATTTACCTAAAATATTATAGAATATTTATTAGAATGAAGCACTTAGCATGCTGAAATGTTTACTTACGCGATTCGGAGAAAGTCCGGGCGTAATCTCAGCACGTCGTTCTTTCCAGCTTTCACCTGTTAAAATAAAGGGATTGTTTGCTAGGATCCTGTCAACTTTGTTATTGGTCTATAAACAAAACAATATTTTATTTATAAACTGTATACAATGCTGTTAACATACATTCTACTTACAAATTTAGACATTTCATTATCATGAAATCTGCGAAATTCGGTGACGAAAATCTTATGGGCATATTCAGGACTTGTAACGAGTAACTGTGGCATCCTTGTATTAATAACGCCTACAACATTTTCGGTATCCTTATACTTGCTAAAATATATATTATTATTAAATACATTATCATGTTTAACTAAATTATACGCCTATACCAATACATATCGTGAATATCATAAACCACATTGCGCTTTTGAGTAAACACACTTGGGAAACTTCCCACAAAAGGCCATGATTTAGCAGTTTTGATACCACGGTTTTTCCAATAGTTAAAGTTCCAAGTTAAAAAGATGTAGATAAGGGATATTAGAACAGCCAGCAGTGACAGTGTTGCAATCAGCGCAGACATCTTTGCGACTACTCACAGAAACAGACAATTGAAAACTAGATTCTAGCTGTTCAGCGTTGGGTGCATGTTGATTGCCTCCAATAAAAAATCTCGTTATCAATTAGAATTCATAAGTGTGACATTTAAACTTGATTTAGAAAATTCAGGACCGGAATGGTTAACTTTAAGGGCCTGTTAAATCAACAAGAATTATTAGCAAAAACTTGGAACAGTTTTATAGAACTATTATATATAGGTTGTTGAATTTGGGGATTGGCATCTATATATTATATATTATATATTATATATTATATATTATATATTATATATTATATATTATATATTATATATTATATATTATATATTATATATTATATATTATATATTATATATTATATATTATATATTATATATTATATATTATATATTATATATTATATATTATATATTATATATTATATATTATATATTATATATTATATATTATATATTAAGCTGTTTGGGGCTCGTTGCCCGCAATTTGTTTTACTACGTCGCATCTTAAGCTCAACAAGTGTCGTCACGTATACATACCTACATATGTACAAGTAGTATGTCAATACCGGCTTTTAATGCAATCTGTTTTTTACTCACTCTCTGTATCGCAAGATATCATAGCATTTAACTTTTACTACTAGCTTTAATTTTAAAATACATTAAATTCTTAAAGATTTGTCTTCATTTCTTCTTTGACTTTTTCCAAACCCATACTAAAAGTTTTTCTACTATAAGGTTAGCCATTTAGTAAAATGCGATCTGAATTAAAGCCAATGCCAATTAGTTGTCTTATTAATTAAATAAATTTCATATCAGCACACACTAGTCAGAGATTTCTATTTGCAAAGAATTTTGTTTGATAATTATCGAATATACCATACTATATCGATATATTGAGAGCTAGAAAATAACAGGTCACTTCGAGTTTAGTAGTATGTAAATATGTTTCATATAACCAAACTGAAATTCATACAATTCACGTATTTTTTTTAAACGCGAGTTTTCGATGTATATCCTATTTCTATCAAAATGCATGATTAAATTTAAATTATTCGATAGTTTTGGAGTTACAGTATTTTTTCTCTACATTAACAGCGTACACGATAGGTACAAATGACTTTTATTGATTTCATGGCCTGACGGGCAATGAGGGTCGTTTAACATAGCAAAAAGATTATTTGTATTGCTGCTGTTAGAGAGACGGCTGTAAAGTTAGCTTCCTTTTGGTGGTGTGCGTGATGATAAAAAAAATAAAATCGCTCCATCTTAAATATTGCGGATTTAACTCTTTTTAAAATGTTATAAACAACGGTGAGTGGAGGTTTTAAATTATTTAAGTGTTTACGATTGTGTACCTTGTGTGTTAACGTTTCAAAATTAGAACTTTAAACATTTATATTTGTGCTGTGGTTGTTGTTTTGAGTTTTGCCACGAAGGGTAAAAAAACAAGGCGAACTAGATATGTAACTGTGAAAGACCTTCTTCAGCTCCAGCTGTTTCATGTTTTATGTATTATGGGGATGCTGCTCGGTCGATACGGTTCTTCGAGAAAATTTCTAATATACATATATTAAACAGTAAAGGGATTTGGAACTGAATAGCTTTAAAAAGCATTAAGTACGCATACAAAAGTTTCTTCATCTTGTGAATGAGTTTTTATCGCCTTACCAATTTTTCCTTTTTCCACCTGAGTATGTATAGGTGTATGTGCGACAGTGTTTGCACAACACACACATTTCTTATTTGTTCGCTCTGCTCGTTAGCGGCTTTTCAGACGTCATTTGTGCATACATATAGACAACACACACCAATTCAAATGTCTATCCATATATGTGTGCATATACGCGTTGTATATGAACATACATACATTTATAAATAATCTATTGAACTTTTTTTATTGTCATGTTTCGTTCACCGAGCTTGGCTTGGAAATATATATATGTATATATGTAATCTAAAACAAGTACATACATATATAGTTATGTATATATATAAATACTATTTACATAATGTACATATATACACAATAACATTAGTTCTCTACATATTATTCATGATTATATAACCTTCTTTTAAGATTTAAGTGGAGTATATGTTTGTTAAATTTTCATTTAATTTGTCTTGTGCCACAGAAGACTGATAAAAACAATGCGGTTTCTATAGCTACTTATTTACCTACGCTTATATATATTATACATGTATGTACAATGTACATACATGTGCGCATATTCGTATAAACAATCATTAATGTAATTAAAATGCTACCATATGAATGGTATGTAAGTGTGAATATCTTATGTTTATGTTTTGCTAGCGGTAATTAAATTATTGTGTTTTATTCGTGGCTTGTCTTTTATTGTTACATGTTGCACTTTTTCGTTTAAGTAAGTTTTAAAGCTTAAGACCTTCGGGCTTTGCAAAACTATTTCAAATTATATTTATTGATCATTGAAAATTACAATACATTTGACTAATAGCTCATTTAATTCTAAAGTGATTAATTGCTGATTATTATTAACTATAGGTCATCGTGATATTTTATAGTCTTATCGAAAGTTTTACGGATAGGAATAGATAACAATGGTCAATATATATATATATATATATATATACCTCTAAGTAAATAAATCCGTAACCCTTGCTTGGATCAATATTCCTATGTTCCTTTTCCACTATGTCTCATATGACATTCAATAGTAAGCCTGTGCAATAAGTTGTTAATGTTTGCCAGCTTTGTGTACATACAGAAAGTATAGCAAATTAAATGTAAAATATATATATAAGATGTACAATGACTATCTAAGTATTTTTTTAATTATATCACATTTTCTGTTTTACGCAATAGACATTGGAAGACTTGATTTGGTCATCGATGTCCGTTTTGTTAGTTTTGTTTGAACAGATATTATTGATTTTGTTATAATGGCGGAGGTGGGTATGCGTGTGCTCAGCCAACGTTAAAAGGCCTTAAACTGGGAACAGACGAAACAAGACGGCCGGTGTCACATTTTGGAAAGCTTAAAGCCAATATCTAAGCTAAATCGATATTAGGCATATGCACATACATGTATAACAAATTTATTTATGCCGACCGCCTTTTACTTGTTTTCACAGGTGGACTATGCGAGCGCACAATGAGACACATATAATGCTATATAAATTATTCAGATTGCACACGGAAAAATGGAAGCAATATCCCAGATCTCCCTGATATTGGCAGCGCTGCTATTTTACAATACAATAGCCGCAGTTTCTGTCAATCAACTTGGTTGCATCTCCGTTTACAGTGAGAGGAGTGCTACCTTAGAGACACAACAGAGCAGAAATAATAAGGGAACAGGAGCAGTTACGACGCGAGTATGGCAGGAGCACGAGTTCTCGCTTCTGGGCTACAAATTCTATTTGCCATTTGTGGGTCATGTAGTGGATTCGGATGCAGATGATAGTTACAGTGTTGATGATGGCTGGTTGCTAGAAGACGAGGCTCAGCTGTACACCAGTCAGGTAACGGAACAGGTGATTGAGCGCGATTTGCTTAGCGGCGGCCATGTGGATCCCACGAGCAACATATTAAAATTACGATGTCGAAACACTAGCATCGCAACGGTCAATGCCGAGTTACTACTTAAGCAGCATATAAGTTATGAAGAGCTGACACTGGTTCATGTTCCTGAGACTATAGAATCACTGCATTTGCAGCAGTACGAGAGCATACGTCAGTTAAAATGGGTGGAAAGTTCGCTGCAGGATGAAACCTTACAGCGGCTCTTTTTTCAGCATGCACAGCGCTTTGAATCTATAAACACACTGGACTTAAGCGAGAACCGGTTAAATTGCATCCATTGGGCGCAGCCCCAGGCTATGCATCGCCTTAAAGTACTTAGGCTAAGTGGTAATACCTTAGCCAACTGCAACCTCTCTGAGCTGCAGCACATGAATCATCTGCTGGAGCTACACTTGGATCGCAACGGACTGCAAGTATTGCCCTTTCACTTTGTCAATCAGCTAAGTGAGGTTCGATTGCTAAATCTAAGCAACAATGAACTTTCTGAGCTGCCCCGCAACATTTTCGAAGGGGCAATACAGCTGGAATGGCTGCACCTATCCGGAAATCGCCTCAGCATTTTGCCCTTCCAGCTTTTCCAAACAGCTCGTGATTTGCGGCTGTTGGACCTCAGCTACAATCGGCTGCTATCTTTCCCCGACAACTTTTTTTCACTTAACAGTCAACTGCGCCACTTGCAGCTACAGAGTAACCAACTGCAGTCTATTGGCAAGCACAGCTTGTATAATCTGCGTGAGCTTCGTCATCTGGATCTCTCACAGAATGAGCTGGGCAGCATTGATCGCAAGGCTTTCGAGTCGCTAGAGCATCTCGTCACACTTAACGTATCCAGCAACAAGCTAACACTGCTGTCCTCTATCATCTTCCAGCCACTGCATGCACTTCGGCAGCTGGATCTTAGTCGAAATCAGTTCAAGCAACTGCCCAGCGGTCTCTTTCAGACACAACGAAAATTGGTGTTGCTACGCATAGATGAAACACCGCTGGAGCAGATTTCCAACTGGATATCTCGTAATGAAGATTATGTGGATGCTCAAATCCTTCAACGATTGCGCTACTTGTCCATGCAACAGAACACGCACCTCGCACAGCTTCCTTCAACAATGTTTGCCAATGTACGCAATCTGCGAGAGCTGCTCTTGGCTGATAATAGTCTTATCAAATTGCCAACGCAGATTGGCAGCTTGACGCGTTTGCAGCGCCTTAGTGTGCGCGGAAATCGCCTAGTCTCGTTGCCTGAAAGTCTTAAAGACCTTAGCCAGCTACAGTACCTAAATATCCTTGGTAATGAGTATCAATGCGATTGTGGCATGTACTGGCTCTCCGACTGGCTGACAAATACGACAACCTCGTTGCGCCGACTGCCCACAACCGGCAGCCATACGATTGACTCGTATGAGCATATTGATAGCCAACTCGATACACTTAAGTGCCAACATGGTTATCCGGGTGATATGTTGCGTGTACTTAGCAACCTCAATTGTACCGTACCTGTTGTAATGCAGTCCTCTGATCCAAAGATGTACGAGCTTCATGCCACTGCTAGGCTAGAGTGTATGGTCCACGGCAGCCCTTCACCGGATATTATTTGGGTGAGTTTCCAAACAGTCATAAGTCATATTCTCCAACCGCATCCACTAATTTTTGCAGGTGACGCCCCGTAACAAAATACTGCGTCATCACGCTGATCCCGACAAGCGACCTATAATCATCAACAGTGATAATGAGTACCAACCCAGCAAATTTGAACTTTTTGCCCTAACGGATGAAAGTAACACTCAGATGCTTAACATAAACATAAGCCGCCAAAAAAACGTGATGGGACAACGTGTGGTGCTCGTTGAAAATGGCTCACTGCTTGTACACAACATTTCCCGTGGCGACAGTGGCCTCTACACCTGCTATGCGTTTAACGTTATGGGCACTGCATCAGCAGGAATCAGGTAGGACAAGGTCGAACATGACTATGAGTGGAAAAAGTATTTCCATTGTATTACACATGGCGTGACAAAATTATTAAACCCTTTCAGAAAGAGGTTTTTGCTGTATTGAAAATAACGGTATTGTTTCGTGTTTAATTTTTATTGAAATTATAATTTTCTTGTGCAGGCTCTATATCGACCCAATCGTGTTTTATCGCGTCAAGATTGAGAGCCTCCTGGCAGGAATAGCTCTGGCCACTTTGTTTTTGTTGGTCACACTCATTGTGCAAGGACTGCGAAATTGCCTATCGAGATTTGGGGTATGTGATCGTCTGTCCTGTTGCGCGAGTCGCAACAAAAGTCCCCAAGATCGCGACAAATTTACGCAATGCTGGATAGCATTGAGACCTACAAGAGTCAGCAGTTGGAACGTCTGCGGGAGAATTATGCTCAGCAAGTGCATCGCATCCGGGAGAACTGCGCACAACAAGTTGAGTGGATACAAAGCAGTTATACCACACAGGCCAAGCATATAAAGGAGTTCCGTGACATTGGCTCTAATCACTTGACCGCACTTAAGGATCAGTACTATGATCAGGTCAAAAAGGTGCGCGACTACTCCACCGGTCAACTGAGTTGGGTTCGCGAGAATTACGTCTTCCAGCGGAACAAGATCCGTAAGTTTAGTGCCCATCAGGTATTACGCATTCGGGAAGGCTACAAGTACCAACAGCAGTCACTAAACAAGGTGCTGGAGAACCTTCCTAGTTTCTATTTTGAGAACTGTCGCGGACGGTGCGAAGAAGACATTGTTGAAGGTAAATATTAATAGATCTTCTTTCTACAAAATATGAAGATTCGTAACCATTACCATTATCGTTGTACGTTTTCCCGCAGATATTGACTGCTATTTAAAGAGCCAAATGGAGAAGGAGCTTCACTTACAGAAGATAAGGCCGCGTCTAATAGCGGCAAACAACTCAGCTAGCAAGGCTTCAGTCTACTATACGCCACCAGAAGACGACGTGCTGTATCACTTTCAATTGCAACCTCAAACAACACCAATACACATTAATTACATTGACGAAAATCTGGATCATCAGAAGCTTGAGCTGTACGATTTTAAAATAGATCCACAGTTACTGCTCTTTAATACTTCACGATTATATGTGAATCCGGAAGGAGCAAGCAGTAGTCAGGCAGCTGCCGCTCTAGCTGCATGCAGCATTGAGGATAACAACCAGGAGTCTCAGCTTTTGGCAGAGCGTGGCGGACAAATGGAGATGAATGAACTGAAGGACTCGAACGATGTAAGAAACTCAAAATCGTGTCCTGCTATTTATAAGGTATCGAAGCAGCGAGACGGCAGTACCTTGCACGAGCTGCTTACCACAGACGATGACGGTGCGCCTCATCAAATGCTCCGTCTCAACCCTGTGGATGAGTCGTCGCTGACGACAATGCAGTTGCCCAAGGAGAAGCTGAATATTGTACTATCCGACTGTGAAAGTGCTAAGCTGTGCTCTGATCATCAGCAAGTGGATACAGCACTAGGGACGGATTCGGACACGACGCCCTCTGTTTCCACGTGTGACTCCAACAGTATCTCTGGCAGCGACATTATCAAAAGTTCCCAACCATCCTACCAAGCGGTCAACGCTACGCCTGTACTCAACACATAGAGATTTTTTTTTTAATTTTTGCATGATTTGAATGAATGAGTAAAAACAGAAAAATGACGCTTAAACACATTAAATTAAAGTTAATTTTAATTGTAAATGAGAAGGCATCATACAATAATTACGTACATAGATTTAATTAGCAAACTTAATAAATTGAAATGCTGAATATCAAATTGAGTACGAAAATCATATAAGAAAAAATAAAAAAAAAACACGAAGTCATACGAATTAAATGGTAGTGAAGAAACTAAAAATTAAAGCATACTCGTGTAAACATTATCACTAATATGTCAATAATACTTGAAAAGCCCCCATTTGTGATCACATCTATAACAAAACGCGACTTATTTATAGAGAGCGCATCTAATCTACATATACATATAGAGCCTAGCGCATTTTCAAGCGAAAATAAATATTATTCAAATACTGAAAACAAAAATAAAGCAAAAACTTATATACAACTGAATGTCTTCTATGAAAGTCTGGCAAAATGAAAACTTTGGTATTAAATGCAAACTCTATATATTTTGTAATACTCGTACTATATTATTTTTCAAGTTGAACTTAAGTACATAATTAAAATTTTATTACGGTCGTCGAGCTCGTTACAATGTTGCTGCATCAATAGAATTTTATTTTTAAACAATTATATTTCTGGTGGTCGGGGCTTTCCACAAAAAGAACATAACTAGTTGGCTTATGGATAGTCGGGCTGTTTGAGCACCTCAATTGCACAGGGATTGGCATCGATTTTGCATGGCTCGGTATCAGTCTCTCCCTCGCTGATATCATCCACCATACCATCACAGTCACATTCGCAAGGGAAGCACTCCATTTCACCCTCCTCGAGATCGGTCTCGCCTTCCTCACCCTCTCCATAAAAGCTGATCTTCTCCTTGCTTAATACACTAGGCGAGGTGACCAGCGAACACACTGACATCTCTGAATCAGAAATTGGCAGTGGTACCGGCTCCTGCGGTAACAAGGAATAATCGTAAACAGCAATCTCCTGGGCAAACCACAATGTGGGTTTCATCTCTTTTATTTCGTCATCCTCTTCATCTATTTCTTCCAAGGTTTCTTCATCGCTTATCTCCGAGGACCGACGAATTTTAAAGTCATAATCGCTTGGCAAAAAGTAACCTAGCAGCATATAGCGATTGTCAAAGCTGAAAACGGCCGGACCATTAGGATAAAGGTTGTCCCATAAACCATGTAAAATAGTGCACTTGTCATCATTGCCAATGTACAATTCAAACGGCCCCATACGCATATTACTGTTCCAAGTCGATTTCAGACGCACAGACATGCAGCAGTTATCCTTTTCTGTCTTAAAAGTATAAATTCCAACACCATGCCGTTGTCCCTTATACCAATCGCCGGAGTAAGTGTCTCCATCAACATAATTGTAGCGACCCTTGCCATGCTTCATATTTTGGCGCCAGTTGCCTTCGTATACAGAACCATCTGGATAAATGAATATACCACGGCCACTGCGAATACCGCAGCGATACTGTCCGTAATATCGAGCACCACTCTTAAAAACATAGAGGCCAATTCCATGCCTTCGACCCCTATTATAGTTGCCATCGTATTGATCACCATTCGGTAAAATAGCCCAGCCGCGTCCATGGCGCTGCCCTAGTGTATTGCGACCGCCAATGTACTTCTGCAATTTAAAAAAACTTATGTGAGGCAATGGTACAACTGGTCGAGAGAAGGGCGCAGGACTGAAGTCTTAATGGGGCCAAAGTAATTGCCAAATGTGGGATCAGTATAACTGTGGAGCAAGTTAACATAATATATTATAAAAGGTCGTGTCTCGTGAACACCAGATAAATTTCATTAGCGCTATTTATACCCCGCGCCATTCTCTTGACATAACCTACACCAATATTTGGAGCGTCATCCTCCTCCTCTGGGAACGAAAGATCCGATTCGTCAGACAAATCTGAGTCACTCATGATATATGTGTTTTATTTACTTCGCGTTGCTCAATAGGAAATATATTGTCGTACTTAAACTATTTTTGGGACTTGTATTGTATTCACTTAATTCATTTAAACATTTAAAGCAAACGCTTGCTACAATTAATGCAGTTATGATATTTAACATTAGTTACGTCCCAGTAGCGTAAAAGTAGTTAGCTAGTGGGTACCGTATGAAAAGGGCCAACAATGTAGTCAGAACCTGGAAGCCCATAAGCATTTGGGTGGCAACGCGCTCATGCACCGGTCCGAATACGACCAACACGAAATTGATTAGTGTTAGATTATTGGTTATAACGCGGCCATCGGGTTGCTCCTGCCAGCTGATCAGCCTCATTGAGCGCAGCACTGTGACCATTAAGCGACCCAAGCTGCTCAGCTCATTCATACGGAATTCCGTGGTGCTTATGTGTAGTAAATCCGATTTTGGATCGTATTTGGGAAGACGATGCCTTGGACAGGGCACAAAGTGAAACAGCTGTGGCGTCGAATACAGAAAATTTATAATCTGTGGCAGAAAAAAGAGCAACAATGTTTTGCTAAAGTGGCCCAAAATCCCTACAACGGCGAAGGCCATTCCAGCAAAGTAGCAGTATGTATCGCCCACAAACACTTGCGATGGATATCTGCAAGTAAGAAACAAATATTTAAAATATAACGATCAACTTTTATATCATTCCTTTTCGTTAAAAGGGTCACATTATCCCAAATAACAGAGCACACAACAAGTCTGAAGTCATGGTCAAAATTTGAGTTAAATTTCTTTATGGAGAGAGAGAGAGAGACGTCACAGTGCGATTAGTTTTGTGGTAATCACATAATATTATTAAAATTATTAATGAATAACGGTCAATGATTCAGATGGTTATGGTAATTCACTGTGAATAAAATATGGAAGATATTATTCTAAATCTTAAATGCTATTAGGTCTCCTCAACACCAAAGATTTAATCTGTGACGTCACGGGGGAGAGAGAGCACAAAGAATTAACGCACTCTTCTAGAAATCATGTTTGACCAGCTGAGAGCGCACGCACAAAAAGAGGATAACGGCAGTAAACAGCTGTGCGGGTGGGCAGTAATAAGAGAAAAGTAGGTGTGTTAGCTGAAAAAAACATATAAGCCGAAAAGAAATGCAATATATTTAAAGTATAAATATAAAGAATGAGCATTTTGTAGTTAAGAAACACATCATGGCCAGAACTGCAGTGAGTCTAGGCCAGCCAGTTGCACCCGGTGGCGGACGTTTAGCCATAACTAAAAAGCTAGTGCTGTGGACAGTCCTGGTAGTACAGGTGGGATTCATTGCGTGCATTTGGCTGCTCCAGATGAATCGCAGCCAAGTGCAGCAACAGCGGCAGTCTAATAACAGCCCGGAGATAGATGCAGCCCGTGTGCATTTTCTGCGACAGTCAAGATACACAATACGCAGCAAGAATAAAGGTCGGAATCGGGGAATGCATTGTGTGCCTCATGAGAACGTGAATCGGTATCAGCATGATTTTTATCAAATGAAAGTTCACAGCGTCAATCGCACTGCGGAGTACGCAATTCCTGCGTATGTCGACTTAGAGCTGGCGCCTGCATTATGGTGCTACGGTGATGGAACCCTAAATGAGACTCAGCACCAGCAGAACAATATTGACTATCTAATAGCCCAGCCACAGTGTCTTTGTGGAATCGGTTGGCACGGACGGGACTGTGGCCAACCAGAGATTATATGGCGTGCGCTGATGACACATAGTCGCGTCAGCAGACGTGGCGACAACGAGGCTCCTCTGAAGCTGGGCGAGGCCAGCTCTACATCTTTAAAGCGACTCTACTACATGTTGAATTTAGGCGATTGGGAACAAATCAACCTTGAGCTATTGGATCTTCAACTGCGGGCGCTCATTGAGGTTGTAGATTTTTTTCTCATATATTACTATACAAAAAACGGAAAGGGCAATCTGACTCAACGCACGCTGGAGAGGAACGTGCACGTCCTGTCGACTTCCAGTTACGTGTTGTATCAATGTAATGGTCATGTGAACTGCAGCAGTGCTGTTGCCTACGGCCATTTCCGGCACCAGCTTTGGACGCTTTGTGGTGTGCAAATACAGCCCACGGATCTGCTCTTGTATGGTGACGGAGAGACGGTTTATGCCTCAGCGGCCTTGAAATATTTAAAATATTATGCGGCTGATGTACTACCCCTGCGCTTTAGGCTAAAACACAACGTGTATGGGTTTTATTGGCAACATCCCAAACGAACACGCTTGCAGGGCGTTATTGGTTCCATGGTGCATATGCACGCTACCCAGATGGATCCACAAAGACTAGAGCGCCAGGCTAAATACACTCTAGGAGATCTCAATCATTACGGCGGCTGGAGCTGTGAGTTCTTTATGTCCCCGGAGCAAATAGTGCACATGTTGCAGACATCACCAATTGACAGCCACAGCAGAGCCGTTATGATGCCCAATAAA
Organism: Hirtodrosophila trivittata; assembly: GCA_035045065.1. Lineage (NCBI taxonomy): Eukaryota > Metazoa > Arthropoda > Insecta > Diptera > Drosophilidae > Hirtodrosophila > Hirtodrosophila trivittata. The sequence goes on from JAWNNK010000866.1 coordinate 44,097, forward strand.
ACACGAAATGAACACATTGATACGGCCTACGTACAACGGTTGATGGGTGTTGGAATGCACTTGGATGGCAGCACGCAGCTGTTGCGCCTACGGCAACAGAGTGAGAAATATTATGCGCCGGATGCGGCGCTCCTTCAAAGCAGTCAATTTGGGCAATTGCTTGTCAATCTGTATGACGTGGATGCACTAGATGATGTGCAGGAGGATGAAGACTAAAACTAGCACTTGAGCGGTTAACCTTAAGCCCACTATGCTAGTTATAATTGTAATTATGTGCCTGCTTTCCCATCATTCAATCTTAAACGTTTTGCTTATAGCTAACATATCATCCTCATTAATCGTAAATTTACGCGCATCTCAAAATCTCTTATTTTTATGAAGTTAATTCTAAATTTGGTATCTCAACAGGCAAACAGGCGGACAGACATGTCATCTGTGATAACAAACTAAGCTAGAAACTAGAATTGAAATGATTCTCAAATTTCATCGAATTTCTTTGTTGTGAAATAAGTAAAAAAGAAAAAAAATGAAACTTCTCTTAGTATTACTCTTAGAATACGGTTGATGTCTATACAAATGTACAATTTCGTTTCTTTTTAAATATATTATAAAATGTTAAATTGCAAGATAAATTAAATATTTATATAAATCTAAAAAATATGGACAATTATATACTCGTTTTTTTAAAAACCTATTTTCATTTTTTAAATTATTTACATATGTAAAGTAATACCTGTTATATTATTATGAACTACTTACCTATTATATTTCCATAAAGCTAATGAAGTAGCCAAAAATGGTAGCATAAAATGAAGAGAAAATTGATGTGACTCCACTTGATGACCCAGAGACAACTCAATTATGTTGAACACCAATACGGATCCCGCGATAATAATGGATTGACCCACCTCTAGGCCATTGATGCCAGCGAGTATGTTGATGGCGTTGGTGCAAAAAACCGCCAATTTTCCCATGAATATATAGTACAGTATGCCTGGTAAACGATATTTGTGATTAAAGGCGAAGCTCTTTTTCGCTTATATATATATATTATAAGTACCAATGTTCAGTGAGGTGCCAAAAAGACCTCGTGCAAAGTTGGGCATCATAACAGTCGTGGAGTTGTAGTTTACATAGTAAACCATAAGGAGTGGCAGTGTCGCTATTGTAGGCAGCAACAGTTTGTGGCGCCAGCGTAAATCAAGTACGTCGTCGGCAAAGCCAAGAAGTATCATGCAACATATCGATAATAGGGCAGCAATAAGTTCCACGAACTGTATCAAAGATATTAATATAGTGATTATTGCTTTGCTTCTGCCACGACACATAAATGAGTCATTATGAAATTACCTTATCGTGCGGAAAAGTTACGGGTTTGCCCCCGGTTATCGCATCCGTAGCAGCATCCTCGTCAAATGCAAATGGAATAGGTATAAATAGGAACATCGAAATTAAAAAAACGCATCCTATAACCACACCGTAGGATTCGGGGCTGAAAATAGTCAACGCTTACTGAGAATGCCGGTTGGCCCACGTTTAAACTTACACCTGTGGCTTGTCCCTTTTGCACAGATCCTTGCCCGCCAAATTGGCCTTGATAAACATTTCACGGAGGCGCGGAATCATGCGTACCGTGAAAAAGTACGCACACACGGAAATAACTGCATTTATTGCAATTACTGTCAGTGACATTTTGTATCCACTACAGTTGCACTAATTAGATTACAGTTAGTGGGAAATGCGGTTACGAAGCTGAATCGCTAAAAAAAAGGTGATGTACTTCACGCAACCATTACGCCGAATAGGAGACGTATTGACGACCAAAAGTACACGCAGCTTTACGGATTCAGATAATAACAAACGCAGCTGATCAAGTTCTAACCCAGGGATACCAAACGCGTACCGATTTTTTTCAGTATTATCGATAAAAATACTTCAACGGTTTGTGTCAAAAATTTATATATTTTTATATATAAAATCATTATTAACATCGCTCGATGAGTGTTTAATCTTTACAAATCCACCTTCCCTTTATACATGTAAACAAAACTATTTCGAAACATAACAAGTTATACTTATCGAGGGAAAATACTTTCATTAATTTGTTTTTGAGTCTGGTCCAGAGACTTTGGCATTCATTGCTTGCTACCGCTCGCGAAAGAATGGAAAAACTTTTTGTAGCTCTGCTTTAGATTTGCACGCCTCGACTTGTGGCAACGTTTCCACAATGTTCAACAGATAGATCTGCAATTGCTGTCGACGTTCTTCAACAAAAACGAGATTCATGTTTCCAAAATGCTTCTTAGGCGGAAACTCAATAGTGCTAATGTTAGAATGAGTTCGTAACAAGGACTTATGGAGTTTATTAAATTCACTATAGCGTCGAAACAGAGTCCAATGCTCTAATCGTTGCCGCATGGTTACGTGAATCTCGTAGACGTAGTGCGAGCCTGAGCTTTGCTTTTTTACCAGTTTTACCTGTGGAATTGTAATTAAAAAGTTTGAACAGAAGGATGACGTCGGATCGATGCCAGTCTCATTGAACTGCTTGGTAAGACGACGAATAAGCTGACGATTTTGTAAATTTAGTTCCGCTACGCGTGTTTCCAGCAGTGCACAGCGTTCGTTTAATAATGTTACTTGTTCCACTAATGCTGCCGACTGCTGGCTGATACCGCCGTTAGCTGATGACGATGATTTGCTCCACTGCGAAGAAGTATCACTCCGATCTTCAAAGAGTTCCTGATCTGTAGCATTTATCTCAACGGTTGGCGCTTGGCCTTGCTCTTGTGTTTTCGGATATACATCGGGTAATGGAGTTTTAAGAAATTCCAGCTCTGGTTCTATAGGATCACATGGCGTAGCATAAATAGGCGCTTCTGACTGCTCAAACAACACCTCGACGGCATCCTTTGACATAATTTGCTGCACTTCCAACACTTCGCGCGGACTAAGTGCGCCCAACAAGTCCTCCGTTGACGCAGCGCAAGCAATCGGTCGCTCCACAGCATTTACCGTACGTCCTTGCTTTCGTACAGCGACAGGTACTGGTTGCGGTGCGTATATAATTGGTTCCTCCTTCATAACGCTTGTTGTTGGAATTGACAGTCGTTTGGGAGCGTTAAGCTCGGGGTTTTCAACGTTAAGAGCGAAGAGGACATCTTGAAGACTGTCTATAATCCCAGGCAGTTTTTTTGTTGCCTCCTCGTTGAGTAGCAATGACCAGGGCGTATAGTACTGTTGAAGTTGCGTCTCATCACTCAGCCAAGTTAGGATATGACTTTGTAAGCGCTTCTCATTAAGTGTGGCGCGTATAAAGGCGCGTCCTTGTCCGTGTTTTGTCCAGATTTGCTTTAAATTTTCGTAGCGTTGCCGCTCGTGAGGTGTCAGCTGTGTTTGACAAAAATCCCAGAACGTAATTTCGTTATTGCCACTGCTTCCACTACTACTTGCACCTCCGCCTAATCCACTGCCACTTTTTACAAACTCATGCATATTTTGAAATAGGCTTGCGGCTGAGAATGTCATGTTCACTGTCTGTCTCAGTCCGTACCCAAACGTTTCCTCTAGTGCGTCACAAAGCTCCAGCACAACATCATCTTTTTCAGTGGCTAATTCACGTTTTCCACTGTAATTATTGCTTGTTTGCTGCGCAGTTTGCTGCAGGCGTCGAAAGATATCCTCTCTTCGTTGGCCGAAAGTGCTTCCACTCAAGGTGGCACGAATTGACTCTGGCAGTGCACTTTCAGGCATTCTGCCTTGCTTTATATGTATAAATATTTATTTATTCTCTAATTAATTGTTTGTTTCTTTTTGTATTGGTTAATTTCGATAATATGTAATGTTATCGAATATATATATATATATATATATATATATCGATATATGCATTTATGTACTAATCGACAATAATGCAAACAAAAAAGTGTCTGGACTGCCAACAAATACAAAATAAATAATCTATTTCATTTGACGAACAATAACTTTATCAATGAAACAATATCCCAACTTATTTGAGATCAATTTATTATAGGACAATATTTCGATATATCCTACTGTGTTGGAGGGTCTCCAAAATATATCAACAATTCGTTCATTTAAGTAATTCGTTTTACAGCACTGTCTGCCCCACGCGATTCACAGAAAGATAATAAAAAAACATCGCCAAATATCGGCTAAATTATGTTTACACATCACCAATTATCGCAACACTAGCATTAAATTTGCGCGTTAAAGAATGCCAAAACCTTGTCAAATGCAATAAAAAAATAAAACGCGTTTTAATATATAACAACAAATGCAAGCATAACAGTTTACATAAATACATACATCTTCGTTGTGCGAAAATAGAAGTTTTCAGGTGCTTCGGGAACTTATTTGTGCGTTTTCTTTTGTGTTCGTTCGTCGTCTGCGCGCACGGTGCGCTTCATTGACTTTTCGAGCGAATGTAAAGCGTAAAAATGAACAAAACTTCTGAAACCATTTCAGTTTTTGCAAACAATGGGTCACATTAAAAATGTAAGTGATTTTTGGAGGTTTTTAGTGCTGTGTTCTTGGAACGAAAGTCTTTCATCACACTAGCAGCAACTGCCTGCATTACCATTTCGTACAAAAAGGAACAAGGAAACAAACATAAACGGAACTAAAACAGAAGAAAACTGAGACGGGCGCCGCTGTCGCCGATGACGTTCCATATGGTCTACAAGTGCAGGCGTCTGTTTTTGTGTTTAGTTGTGTGATTGTGCTCTGTGTGTGTGTGACCTGTGTGTGTTTTCATTGCAGACAGAGTCGTTTTACAAATGTCAAGCCGAAGTAGCTTCAATTTGAATTAACAATAATCAACTGTTTGACTGTAAGGGCAACAATAACAGTAACATACAATGAATCCAGCTGAATTACGCATGATGTGGATGAGCAGTCAATACAACTCTGATCGTATTTCACTTGAGGATGCGGCAACTCTGCTTGGTCACTCAACTGTTGGTCTTTCAGTTATGGAGGACATGACACATCAACCAACTTTGGTAAGCTATTATTTACGTATATACATATGTATTTATCAATTTATATATGAAGATTCGGTACTCCGTCCCTTGCTTGACAATCTTTTAACTAAACAAACCCAAATTCTAAAAGTTAATATTTGCTTGGGAAATGGCAATATATCTGTCTATTTATGGACATATAATAAAATATTAATCCACTTGTGTAAAGGGTTATTTCCTTTTTTTGTTATTATTAAATGTAATTTAACACGCTGCAGATAATTATAATTAAATCAAGGCTAATTTTATGCAAATGTCTCAGAAGTAAAACGTTAAAGTAATCAAAATCAATCACGATATTAGTAACTAATAATCTAATTCACGTTTATTTATTTTGGATCTAGGCAAATGTCTTGTCCATTTATTTTTTTCAGTTTTGTAGAATAAAGTTTTATAAGCTTACCTTTAAACTCTATAAAAAGGTTTGATTAAGATCAACCCCAAGCTAATCAAAAATACTTTTAAGTCTTGACCATATACAAAATAAAAAACAAAATAGGTAAATTAAATATATACTCTTGCGACTCTTTTATATGATATATTTTACTAAATATGTGGAACGTGTAAAGTGAACTGTAGTCACGTTTTGACAGCTGTTAAAGGAAAATCGTAGATTCGGATTGTTAGGTTTTATTATAATGTATATATAAATTTGAATGAATTTTAGTAATAACTTTAGGCGTGATTTGACAGGATTTAATATACTTTAAGTAAATCTTTAGTGTTAATATCATGTGTTTCTGCTTTAGTTAAAAATTGGAATTTGTTTACTTATTTCTTCTACTTTCTTTTCTATGATTTATGTATTGGTTACGTTGTATCCGTATCCGTATCCGTATCCATTCAACTATCAACTGTATCCAACTGTCGACTTAAAACCACTGAACTCAACTCAACTCAACACAAAACTTTACACCAAATTGTATAACATACATCATTATGAACACCTCCACCACTACTACAACAACAACAACAACAACAACAAAAGGATATGAATCCAATGATGAGCATTGTGGGGGGGGATTTCTCAGGACAGGCTGCAGCGGCTGCTGCTGCGCTGGGCGTACAGCCAGGCACACTGATTGCAACAAACACGAATAACTTATACGGATTTGCGCATATGGGTGGACTTCAGCAGCAGCTGTTGCAGCAAACTGCCGCCGCGGCAGTCTTTCAAAATTACGCCGAAGTTATGGACGGCGATGAGGGGAATAATGGTGGCGTTGCACTTATGGGCGTTGGTTCATCGACGGTTGATGATGATCAGCAACAGGTTTATGGCCAGTTGGATGATGCATACGATGATGGAGGCGCCAGTGGTGGCATGTCTGATCTAGAGCCCAAACAGGAGATAATAAATATCGATGATTTTGTTATGATGAACGAGGAAAATAATTCATATGATGGCACTGAATTTATGACATCCTCAGACAAGGACATATCGCAATCATCCTCCTCTTGCATGGCGAACATGCCGAACCATGATCTGCTCGTGCCGCTCGGCGATGGCCTATTGCATCACAAACTATTGGGCACCACACATGCTATGATCAGTGGGCCTGTGGTCTCAACAATATCCGGCATGAACGTGTCCGAGAGTGGCAATGCCTTTACCAATATCCTGGTTACTAACGAGGAGCCAGCAGACGCAGACAGCGCAAAAGTAATGCGTCCCTACAGTATAGCATCGGGAAGTGGTAAAAGTGGCAATAGCAGTAGTAGCTCTGGCACCAATATGCGTGCGCAGCGTAAGACTCGCAAAATCGAGCCAGTAAACAGACCAGGACTTGTGCTTAAAACACCGATTGCCTACAAGGGTAACATTGATCCTTCGGTAATACCGATACAGAAAGATGGCATGGGTATGTTTTTAATTACTTTCAATTTACTTTCTTTTATGTTAAATTATATTATTTACTTAATAATCTTATTGTCATTATTTTATTATTGGGTTTTTTGAATTTGTGTTTTGGTTTGGGTTTGGGCTTGGATTCGGATATGGGTTGAGGCTTGGGTTTGAATGGCAGGTAGTGTTTCTCAGAGTTGTAATTATCTTTAATTAAGTCATTAACTTAAAATGTATGTATCCATACTTGTAATTGAAATCAAGTACATAGTTGTAATTTGCAATTGATGAATTATATAAAATTATTGACTAACACTCAGCCGTAATTTTCCATGCTCCACAGCTGTCTGTGAGCGCTGTGGCGCTATTGGTGTAAAGCACACATTCTATACAAAATCAAGGCGATTCTGTAGCATGGCTTGTGCCCGTGGCGAACTTTACTCACTGGTTCTAAATAGTAAAATGGAAGCACCGCAAACGATTCGAAATTCACCAGCACCTGCCCTAGAAATGACAGAGACGCAAAATACATTGGAGAGGGGTCTTGCATCTGAACAAGATGTACAGGACCAACAACAGCAGCAAGCTGACATTGAGCTGACGCTACAAGCGGCACATATCAAAAATGCCAATTATCGTTTTCGAATAACTGATCAGTCAAAGATTACACAACTTAATGGATTTGGCGAACCCATGTCGCAAGCCAGTGATGCCGCAACCAACAGTACGCAGATAGGTACGGACGAAACAGTTGCAGCACAGAATGGAGGAGATGCTGCAGCGCCATCGTCTTCAACTAGTGGCAGTGACACCAATATTAACGCTAGTAATGCAAATAGTAGCACATTTTCAATTCAAGCGCCAACGCCAAAGGCGTTGCGTCTATATCGTGATGTCTTTCCGCAAGATGAACTGCCCCAGATACCCAAATTTGAACGTCTTCCGGCACCGTGTCCTCAAATGGAAAAGATTATCAGCATACGGCGACGTATGTATGATCCAACACATTCATATGACTGGCTGTCACGGTTGCGCAAGGATAACTTTTATGTGGCACCAGTTACCTGTTTTCCCCATGCACCTGGCTATGAGGTATGGGACAATCTTGGCGTAGGCATGAAAGTGGAAGTCGAAAATACCGATTGCGATAGCATTGAGATTATACAACCGGGACAGACGCCTACATCGTTTTGGGTAGCCACAATACTTGAGATTAAGGGCTACAAAGCGCTGATGAGTTACGAGGGTTTTGACACAGATTCCCACGACTTTTGGGTGAATCTCTGCAATGCTGAAGTTCACTCTGTCGGATGGTGTGCAACGCGAGGCAAGCCATTAATACCGCCCCGCACTATAGAGCACAAGTACAAGGATTGGAAGGATTTTCTCGTCGGGCGCTTATCTGGCGCACGGACGTTACCCTCCAATTTCTATAACAAGATCAACGATAGTCTGCAGTCGCGATTTCGTCTAGGCCTCAATCTCGAGTGCGTTGACAAAGATCGCATCTCACAGGTGCGTCTGGCGACAGTCACCAAGATCGTGGGTAAACGTCTCTTCCTCCGGTACTTTGACTCAGACGATGGCTTTTGGTGTCATGAGGATTCGCCTATCATACATCCCGTGGGCTGGGCCACTACTGTTGGGCACAATTTAGCTGCTCCGCAAGACTACCTGGAGCGCATGTTGGGTAAGTTAGTTTTGTTTTGGACTCATCAGGACTTTTCCCGTCAAATTTAGGTCTTATTACTAATTTAAATTTAATAAACGTCTACATTTCAGCGGGCCGTGAAGCCATGATTGAGGTACACGAGGATGATGCTACCATTGAACTGTTTAAGATGAATTTCACTTTCGATGAATACTTTCTTGATGGTAAAACTAACGGTTTTATAGAAGGGATGAAGCTGGAGGCTGTCGATCCGCTTAACCTGTCCTCCATTTGCCCCGCCACGGTGATGGCTGTTCTTAAGTTCGGTTACATGATGATTCGCATCGATTCGTATCAGCCGGATGCCTCAGGGTCAGATTGGTGAGCCGCCAACTAGTTTCAGGCCAAACAAACAACGAATAAAATAAACGGATTTGTGCTTTTAGGTTCTGCTACCATGAGAAATCGCCTTGCATCTTTCCAGCTGGTTTCTGTGACTCCAATAATATAGGAGTGACACCGCCCAATGGATACGATGCGCGCACATTCACTTGGGAAGGTTACTTGCGCGACACACGCACAGTGGCGGCTAGTCAGCATTTGTTTCATCGTATGATACCCGATCACGGCTTTGAGCCTGGAATGAGCCTAGAATGCGCTGATCTCATGGACCCGCGTCTTGTGTGTGTGGCAACAGTAGCGCGTGTTGTTGGGCGTCTCCTCAAGGTGCACTTCGATGGCTGGACGGACGAGTATGATCAATGGCTAGACTGCGAATCGGCGGATATATATCCTGTCGGCTGGTGCATCCTTGTAGGTCACAAGTTGGAAGGTCCACCACGCGTCAATCAACAACACGCGTTAAAACCTGCTCCCAAGCCCAAAGTGCAAAAAAAGCGCAAGACAAAAAAAGGAGCCAACGGCGGAAATAGCGCTCCCAGTATCAAGCAAGTGCAGCATGAAAATAACATGCATTCTGGTAAGTATTGAATAATAAGTGTGCCTATATATTTTCTGACAATAATACAACCAACAGTAAAACCTCGAACAATAGCGTTGAAGACGACGCCACACTTACCCAAGCTTAGCATTAAGCTGGAACTTAAGCCGGAGCATCACAACGCTGCCTTTTATGAAAACAACCAACCTGAGGAAGATGACGACGAAGATGGTGCTGGCGAAGCTGACATCGATGGCGATGGCAGCACCAGCCACATATCTGAGCAGTCCACAACAAACTCAGACCATTTAGGATCATTGGGCGCCACAACTGGGACTGCGGTCTGCACGATAACCCCAGCAGCCACCGGCAACGTCAACAAAACAATGGTAAAGAAATCTTCCACTTCTAAATCTCCTGCGCCACCAACTGTGGGTCGCAAAGCCACTAGCTACATTGCGGTGAGTACTTGTGGATAATAGTGCGTATAGCTTGTAGAATAAATCGCCCGTCCGCCTGCTAGCCCTCTAGCCCGCCCGCCTGCTTACCTGCTCGTTCGTTGGCTGTCTTCAGCTCTACATATTTGTATATACTCGAATAGATAATATATGTATATAAATATATTTTTATATATACATATCATCCAAAATAAGTAAATTTAATTGCAATTTGTATATAACTTATATTTACGCACTGTTATTTTGGTACTTGCAACAGTCTCAACAACACACTAACGCCTCACCTAGTTGTATGCCAAGACGCCCTTAGCTGGCCAATATTATTTTTAGTTTTACTAATTTTCTCTTGAATATATTATATTACACAGAACTCTGCAGTTACCAACAGCAAGTACATTCCACGGCTGGCTGACATCGATTCTAATGAGGCGCAGTTGGAACTGATGCCAGACACCTGGAATGTTTATGATGTTTCGCAGTTTTTGCGGGTTAACGACTGCACTGCACATTGCGATACTTTTAGCCGTAATAAGATTGATGGCAAACGTCTTCTCCAGTTAACCAAGGACGATATAATGCCACTGTTGGGCATGAAGGTTGGACCAGCGCTTAAAATATCCGACCTAATAGCGCAACTCAAATGCAAGGTTAATCCCAGCAAGGCCAGATCACACAAGACCAAATCACCGTTCTTATAATGCGGAGCCATGCTAGCCACGACAATGCCCTAGCATAACCCCAAGCAAAGTGTAAAGGAAACCAAGCATAATTGTATTCTACATATTTTTTTTTTTTAAACGAATGTTATCACCGATAGACGCACGCATTTACACGTGCCCATTATAAGTCTATAGCTGTATATATACATATACTTATGTATATCTATAATATGTGTAGATATATAGGTTATATATATATATATATATATATATATATAATGATTGAAGTATTTTGTTAGCACTTGAAATCGATATACACATACGTTGCCTATAATGGATTCAATATCCATACCATTTACCATATGTATAACTAACTCAAGTCTCACAACGCGTTATTTTATATCAATAATATATATACTACATATACATACGAATATAGAGGAGAAGGTATCGCCGTAGTAGTCTTTAGTTTACGCTCATGTTATCATTCAGAGTTTCTATATAGCGAAGTGAATTGGGGTAAAACATTACACACGCCTATTTTTATAACTAATAGCAACAAATCGAAAGCATAGTTACCATATATATATATATATATATATATATATATATGTATATTGTCCATAAGTACATGTACGAAATTATCGGATAGGCTTGCTTAGTGTTCGCAGGATTTAGCAATTAAACTAAGTACTCTTAAACAAAAGTAACCCAGAAAATCGGGCAGCTTATTAAAAGCATTCTCATCCAGTTAGGCAGAGCAGCCGCTCCTAGTCCGTAAGCCAATAAACAAGCCTATGCAAATTGCAGAGCTCGTCCAGCATTTTGCAATTACCTACGTACTATTAATGCGTACTTTCGAAGAAGGCAAACTTAAACTAGATTATGATCTATATAGATATGCTTAAGATATCAGCTAATATCTAAACAAAAACAGACCCAATAAAAACGAATTCAAAATTGCAATTATGAAAATTGCTTCGTTTTATTTCTATTCATATAAAATTCTATTACAGAATAAATGCAATATAGGAAATCCACCATGCAGCTAAGGACGCGAGATAGTATTCCCATAAATTGAATTTCTGGTTCTGGCTAGTTCAAATGTTAATAAATTAACATTCTTTATTTTGATTCATTTAATTTAGAGTCAACTACAAGGAGTTGACAAAATCATAAAAATTTTAATTAGGAAATAAAATGGTTATTCGCTATATAATAACATTAAGTATTAGTATTGGTTAGGAGATAGTATTTCTTTTGAAGGTAACATTGTTGTCTTTATTCAGATTTTTCTTTATTTTGCAATAAATACACATCTTTTAGAAGCGATCGTTTGTCGCGTATAGGAGGTGGTGTCCTTATTGCTGTAGATTCTGATCTATTATCGGAACCTATTTTTTCGCCTTGCCTAATAAACATTGAATTTGTCGCCGTTAAAATTATATATAACTTTTTTTGTATATATATAACATGCTCTTATATTCCGCCACAGTCCGATTTATCTATATACATAGAGCATATTTCTGCTATTCAGTCCATTTCGTCACTACTTTCTAGTAGTGATCACCTCTTTGTATTTGATGACTTTAATTTGGCAGATGTGATTTGGTCTGACATTTCTAATGTTTTGATACCATCCACTTCTCACGAATTTATCAATTCGCTCTTAGATATGTCTCTGTCTCAAATTAATCCTTTGACCTTATTTTTGCATCGGATCCTTTTTCTAGTACTGTGGGACAAACTTGTCCTTTAGTTGTCCCCGAAGATCCCTATCATCGTACTTTAGACTTAGTTTTTAAACTGCCTACATGTGAGCCTATTTGTTCTATTATCCCCGTCGTTAGAACACGCTGTTTTCGTAAAACAGATTTTAAAATTTTAGAAACAAACTGATAGCTACTGTACTCTTGTACTGACTTTAACAATGCTACTTCAATCTTTTATAATACTATAATGTTTTACAACTTTGACAATACTAAACGAAAAACTTCCTTACTGCCCTCATCTGTTTCTTATGAAGCCATGAAACCAAATACTGATCAGGCAGCAGCCGATCTTTTTGCAGAATTCTTCCAATCTACTTATTCATCTTCTAACTTTCTTCCTAATTCCCCTTATCCGTATACCGTATACGTATATTTCGAAGGAATCATTTCTAATTCCTCTACACAAACATGGTTCAAAGTCAGATGTTAAAAACTGTAGTGGTATTTCCAAGTTATCCGCGATGCCTAAGAAGTTTTGTGAAACTGATAAGATCTCAACTACAACACTCATGTAGCTCCATCATTTCACCGTGCCAACATGGTTTTGTGAAATCAAAATCTACTTCCACTAACTTACTTGAGCTTACCTCCCTTGTTATCAAAGGTTTTCAGAACAAAAACAGACTGATGACATTTACACAGATTTCAGCAAGGCTTTCGATTCCGTTAACTATTATCACTTGCTTAAAAAACTTAGTACTATCGGATTTCTACACAACCTTCTTATGTGGATTTCCGAATCCCTTTCTTGTAGAACCCAAAATGTTATTTTTAAAACCTCAGTGTCTAAGGCTGACTTTGTTACCTCTGGTGTACCCCAGGGTAGCCAGCTTGGTCCTTTACTCTTTAATTTATTTATTATCCTTTACTCCTATGTACTAATGCACGCCGATGATGTTAAGCTGTGCTTATCATACAATCACAAATACTCTTCTTATTTATTGCAATCGGACCTGGATTTGTTATTAGCTTGGTGTAAATGCAACTTGTTGTTTCTGAATTGCTCTAAATGTAAGGTTATGTCATTCTATAGAAGTACGCCTCACACATTTAATTACATGCTTGACCGGGTTTCTCTTGGGAGATTAGACTGTGTCACCGACTTGAGAGTTCTTCTCGATTATAGATTAAAGTTTGACAAACATATCGCGCTTACAGCCAACAAGGCGACTCAATCTCTTGGATTTATCTAACGATTGTCTAAGGAATTTGATGACCCTTATACGACTAAACTGTTATATACTTCTCCTGTTCGGCCTATTCTGGAATACTGATCTTTTGTGTGGTCTCCTCAATATTCGGTACACCATGACAGAATTGAGTCGGTTGAAAAAAAAGTTTCTTCTTTTTGCTCTTCGCGGCCATAACAGGGTTCCAGGTACTGATTTGCCTGCATACCACAGTAGACTGCTATTAATTAACCTACCATATCTTACTAACCGTTGCAAGATGCTGGGATTTCTATTTCTGCATAAATTAATAATTGGCAAAATTTACTCATCTCTGTTATTGACAGAGCAACATCTCTGTAAATCTGTAAATCTGTTAATTCCTCTTCTCAACATGGAAACTGAAGTCAGTAAAGTATTTGACACTGAACACCTTGATCTATTACTTTTTAAACCCAGTTGTATTGGGTTTTTATCCCTCTTTTCTATCTTGGATTTATAAATATATATATGTATGTATATACATAAGTAAAGAACGTACTGCAGTTTTAGTTTTTAGTTTCCGGATTGTCCGTTATGAACACACGAAGTGATTTTGACAGAAGAGTTCCTAAAGGAAGTGACGTTGTTTGACAACATGCAACAAGCTACCTGAGCATCTTCGCTTTCACTACAGCCAAAGTAACAGAGCTAGGTGTCATAGTTGACTTTGGAAAGAACAAGTCACAATGCTGTAATCGAGGGCACCTGACTACGAAAGACCCTAACCGAGGTGGGATATGTCCAAGCAAATCTCTAGTTGTGCTAGATGCCGTAGCCAGTAGTTTAGCGTTGCATCGTGTAAAATAGATTCTTGAATTACTTTTTTATTCGATCATTATTAAATAGGAGGTAAACGGGGGTGGTGGGAACAAATTAAATGAAATAAAATAAAAATTTTAACTAAAGTTATCGCCCGCACAATTTTCGACATAAAACACAGCATTCGCTTAAATATTCTTTATAATTGGGTATAAAACCCTGAGACGTAATAATATACTAGCACCCTACTTGGGGGTCGCACGTAGGACTCCCTAAGCAATCGTTCGGCTAGGTTTAAGAGGAGTATAAAAAAAATTGATGCATATGTATTTTCAGAAGGTAGGAAAATCAGAAAAATAGCTATTGTTCAGTCATATATTCCGCTAGCTTTTGGCATAACCAGAGTTAGAATCACAAGACCCACTAGCATGGTTTTCAAGAATAATGGCTTGTCGACTTTGAAAATATCGGTAGCAGTTCGAACCAAAACGAGTTAAATAAACATTACCCATTATAAAGCAAAACTATACTACGCCATACACATTTTTGATGTCATTCTGTTAAAATGTTAGTTGAATATTTTTTGAGATTTTCAAGGCAAACAATAATCCCGCATCCCGTGAGCACAGGTGAGCTCTATAAAAATACTAGGAATTTTGTCAAGCTAAAACTATAAAATGGATGTCATCCTTGCTGATTTTTTATTGGCTCATCTGAGGAGAAATTAACCAATGCCAATGGCCCAGCGTATCTGTACTCCCAGTGTATATGCTTCAATTTCTGCACCCTTCTTCATGCATTATTATACTCGGGTCTTTCAGCATTAGCTTGATGCGCTACCATGCCAAGCATCGGGACTAATATATATCTCCTTGATTTACATTAAAGCCCAACAAAAACGTCAACTACAGCCCAAGTAACAGGTGCGTTTGGAGCTGATCAACAACTTTGAATAAATTGGTTTATTTTTGGGGATTAATACATATTATATTGTTGTATTTAAACTAAAACTTAATATCTAGTTTACACTTACGTACGTTTGGTGGCTATTATTTATATAATTCATAATTATGCTAGATTTTCGATTAAACCATTTTACACGCACTCCAATGAAATTACTTTGAGGCATGTAAAACAGTATAAATATAAGGGGGAGTGGGCGTGTGTGGGTAAGTGTAAATTTATGTGTTTTTTTTATCCATATATGTTAATATATATATATGTATATATTTGTATATATATATTTGTAAATATATATTTGTAGATATATATTTGTATATATATATATTTGTATGTACATACAGCTGCCATAACCGATAGTTAGAAATAAGGAAACAATATTTTATCATATATAAATAGATAGAAGTATACATATATTATATTATTCTACAAAGATACCTATTTACAGGGTGTTTTGTCCAGCTCTTAACTGCTAAAAGGGGTTTGCTATTTACCATACTTTAATGCTTAGCCTAGTTCAAAAGTGCGCAAATGATGTGCTACAAATTTGCCTGCATCCAATTATTTATGTTTCATTGGTTTATCTACTTGTATAAAGGCCTCAATAACAACTTAATACGAAAAAAATACTAAAATTTTAATTGAAATTAGAGAGGGAAAATAAATATAATATAAATTTGTAAAAATATCAAAACGGTGCAGACCAATTGAAAAACTAAATTGGCTTTTATGTTTCTGTTATGTGCTGACTGTGCTCGAGGGATACGTTTTACGAAATGATTAGTGAAAGAAAGAAACGGAAGAAAGGAAAGAAAGCCTCGATTACAGTTTGAGTTGAGCTTCTCTAGATATCATACTCTTGATTAGAGCTCAATCCATTGAATTTAAATTCAAGAACCTGTTGATAATAAATATTAGATTACTAGCCGTCATTAGTTCAACATTTAAATAGTTGTTAATGCAGCTGGTGGAGATGTAGTGGTTGCTGTCTTTACGCTGGGACATCGCTTCTTTATTGGTGGCGTTTCACACTCAATCGCTGGGTTGGTGTATGCTGTTCCAGACGATGATGTCGACTGCTCTTCGATTTTTGCAGAGCTTCGTCGTTTTTTAATAGGACTTCTGTCGTTATCTGATATAAATGGTACATTCAATGGACTGCCATTGGCTATATCAGTGACAATGTGTGCCTCCAAAGACGGCGGCAGCAGCGGAGAGAGCGGAACTGCGTTTAAATCGCAAGCTTCCTCATCGCTAGCCACAACACTTTCAAAGAGATCTACCTCAGCGCTACGCGCACTTTGCAACTCATCATTATCATCCTCTTCACTATAACTGTTGCTCCAAAACACTTGCGCACCGGGAAACACATACGAGCAGTTGTTGCCGTAGTAAAAGAAGGTGCCAGGCAGTAGACGTTCAGCGGTTGGCTGACGTTTGCGCTGTGGTGGGATGGGAGTTAAACTGGGTGCCACTGTTTTAGTTTCCTGCACTACATTCGCCCCAATAGTGCACCCCAAATTGGTGGAATAGCCATTGATGTTGCTGACATTCGAAACCTCCCACTGCTCAATGCCACTGTCCTTAGAGGAATCAATGGAGAAATGACGATAACTAGCGGCAGCACTCGAAGTCGATGGTCCCATAATGTGTTCGCAGCTTAAAGCTGTCTCGTTTAGTTCCACGAGAATGTCACTTTTGATACGCTCGATGGCAGCAAGATCGGCTGCATCAGATTGAGTGGTGCTTTCAAAGTTTTCTTGTTGGGTGTCCTCTTGCCGGTTGACATTAGAGCGCTCGCTATGCTCCGGTGCAAACGTGGACGACTCGAAACCGCTGTCGGAGCATGTGCCTGCCGAAGATCCGAGCAAGTAATCAGTGGAACCGTTGGAATTTAGCGATTGCGTATCTGCGTCTAACTGTGATTGTTGCTCGCTCTCTGAATTGCTGTGCCGATTATGATACCATGCCGGCGGTAGTAGATCCCTGGTCTCATGCATTACCACATCGTCGTTGCACAGCTGCTTCCAGTCATTGTCTTCGTTATGCGAATCGTAGCTCGATAAACGATGACAAATCTGATTTATAATCACATCAGAGTCACCCAACAGTTCGACATCAAAGTTGAGATGATGTAGCTGCTCGCGATTGATCAGTATTTGCGGCACCGATGAAGGTATGCTGCAAGGAATGTGGGCGACTGGACGTACCTTCAGCGATGACCCAATAACAATCAACAAATCGCATTTGTCCTTGTCCGTAGCCATTACTGTATGGTACTCATCGGGTAAACCTGCAATTATTGAATATCACATTAAAAATGTAGAGTGAATGCTACAAAATGTTATAATTAAATATTGAACACTGCCATAGATTAGTTTTGAATTTGTCTCTAAGATCCCTGTTTAAAATTGTGCAGTTTCTTCATTTATATCATTTGTTTATTAATACTAATGATAAAACAAGAGATTTCTGGCATAGAAAATCCTTTCCGCAGTTGAAATGCGTCAGGTAAAATGCTTAAATTGTTTCCCCATTCATACATCTTTAAAAGGGTGATTAAACCAGTATTGTCAGATTAATTGCTTACCTTCACCAAAGAAAACAATGTCGGGCTTCATAATGCCATTTTCGACGAGTTGGATAAGCTGATCTTCAGTAACGGCAACAGATGCATCCAAGCTGTGCTCGACATTTGGTTGACATTGGGGGCAGACGGGTATTCGCTGGTCAAATATGTCTGCGCGAAGTGCTTCAGCATTGCACTTGTATTTGCACTTAGTGCACGAGGCTGTCGAAAAGGAGCCATGACATTCAATGACCCGATTTATTCCAGCCACACGCTCCAACGTGTCGATGTTCTGGGTATAATTGCGCAACAACTTGCCCTTCGATTCCAGCATCTTAATAAAGCGGTGACATGGCGATGGTTGAAATTCGCCTGGGTAGATTTCTCGCGCAAACTTGAAGAAAGGTCGAGGATCTCGCTTGAAGTAGTTGATGTCAAACATGGCCTGCGGATCAGGCAAATCGGGATAGTCATGTGCCAGCCGTGCATAGATGCCGTTAGTCGAGCGAAAATCTGGTATACCACAGGAGACTGACACACCGGCTCCAGTAAGTACAATAATATTCTTCGATCTATATAACAAATCAATTACATCCCCAAAACTATTCACGTTGCTCAGCTTATTACGACGTTTTGGTTCGCTCAATAGATGCGCTAGATAATCCCACAATACCGAATCGTTTGGTTCCACTGGCACCCCATTGCTAAAATGTGGCATTATGCTGGCAATAACCTGTCGCGGCATTCGACCCGAGTAAAACTGACGCTGTAACCAACGCATCTTCCAACTTGTTTCGCCCTCCGATGAGCAATTGGAGGTAGAGGAGTCATCCTCATCTTCGCTGTTAGCCCAGCTAAAGATCATATATAAATTGGAATAAAAAAATCATTAGAAACCTTAAATTAAAATGCATCGTAAGATGTGTTATGAAATTAAATTGAGTTTAATAAAAAAAAATGTAATATTTCACTATTAGTACTATTCAACTTGTTGCAGAATATTGTACAAAAAAAAGAAGAGATTTTTTGGATCTGGATCAAATAGTTAACTCTGTGTACCTCGATTTATAATCTTCGTTATCGTCCTCGTCCTCGTCCTCGTTTTCATCGTCATCATCTTCTGCCTCAGAGTTGGATTGATTTACCAACAGATTTTTATCCAATGCACTTGTAAAATTTTTATCAATTTGATTGGCGCCAATTTCTTGTTCTCCCATTTGAGGCAATGTTTTTGTTTTGATTTCACTGTTTGCTTTTAGCTGCGGTTCGCTTGTTGCTAGCATCATTGACGTTGTTAGTGTTGACGGCTTAGCGTTTGTTGACAGAATTTCAGCGCCAAAATTAAAAATTGGCTGATTTTTCTCTATATTGTTAATTTCATCACCATCTTGATGTACTGAGATTTTGTGGACATCACCGAGCTCTGTGGAGTTGAATCGGCGAAGCCGAATGTCCATTTCGTCAAAATTTTCCATCATTTTTCCAGGCTCAATACAGTTTTCGCCTGTTTTTTCTATGTCTGCTTCTTGCCACACGCTCTCTACACAACTACCACCACAAGCTAGTGAAGTCGATTTCTTCTCTCTGCTCTTGCGCGTTCCGTTTTCTCCGCTCTTTCGTTGGTACACACACAAAATTTTTTCGTCTCTACTTTGCGTTCATTTGCTTGCGTAAAATTATTTCCAGTCGTCAATAAACCACACTTTTTTCACAAAATTGAACTTTTTTTGCATTAAAATGATTAAATAAAAATTTTTATATTTTTTTTACTCCATTTTAACCAACTTTTTTCGTAAAAATTTATCCGTAATGTCTGGAAAATTTTCCGACGATGTGACGTACAAACCACCCAGTGTGCCCAAAGCAAACGTAGGAATAAATAATTAATTTTCACCACGCCCAACGTGTTAGCTTCAACGACGAGCAAAGATGACTCATGGTGTTTTTCCACAGCTCAATATATGGTCACATTTTAGTTTGTGTGTCATTCCCACAAAACATAATTATTTCAAATCATGCTTAGGAAAAGTAAAAGATAAATTCCTTTCCTTAAAGTCGTGCGTTTTATAGTATTTAACCCAATAATGTGAATACAAATTTCTATATTGATTGGCAGGGTGACCATTTTCGTTATTGATACCATACCGTTTTACAACACTAGTATTTTTTTCTTCCAAACTAAAATATATATTATCCATTTATTTTTACCTGGTATCGATCTTAAAATTTTCTTATTAGAGTACGTTTATTTATTTTACGGATTTAAAATTAACTGAATGAAAAATTAAATATCTAAAGAACATAGCAAACCTAAGACGCAGTTTCCAAAATTTGTTAAAGGTAAAACTATTGCATACATTTAGCAGCCAACGCAGCTGTTCAATCAGCTGTTTTGCATGTTGTTTTGTCGGTGGAAAAGTGCATAATTTTGTTTATAGACACAAACAATATCGTAGTAATAAGAATTATATGAAAATGTGTCAATTAAAAATAATACTTTATCTAAATTTGTACAACTACCATGTGGGTCATTTTAGTTCAGTTTAGGGGCTAACGCGACATTCAAATGGAAAACCTGAATTTGTATGAAGTACTTGGAGTGACCAAAGATGCGACCCTGGATGAAATAAAAAAGGTGCGAGCAAGTTTGTTGTCTTTTCTGACTTACAATTTATTTTAACTAGAATTATCGCAAATTGGCCAAAGAGTTTCACCCAGACAAAAATCCTGATGCAGGTGATAAGTTCAAGGAAATTTCG
Source organism: Hirtodrosophila trivittata (assembly GCA_035045065.1). Classification (NCBI taxonomy): domain Eukaryota; kingdom Metazoa; phylum Arthropoda; class Insecta; order Diptera; family Drosophilidae; genus Hirtodrosophila; species Hirtodrosophila trivittata. The sequence goes on from JAWNNK010000866.1 coordinate 64,726, forward strand.
TTTGCTTATGAAGTGCTTTCTGATCCGGAAAAACGTCGTATCTACGATCGTCACGGTATGAAAGGCTTACAGGAGGGCAGTGATGGATTTAGCGGTGCTGCAGACTTGTTTGCACAGTGGTTTCCATTTGCCAGCAGGCCCGACGAATGTGGCGGACGCGATGGCAAAGTTGTGGTTAAACTGGTGGTGACTCTGGAGGAGATGTATGTGGGCGGTAAACAAAAACCGGTGGAATACAAGCGGCAAAAGCTTTGTGACAAGTGTAATGGTGACGGAGGCCCCAAGGAAGGGCGAGAAACCTGTGAGGACTGCGGTGGAATGGGGTGTGCTACTGCTTTCACATTTATGGGCATAAGCGCTTTTGATGCAGTAAGTCAGGGAACACCATTATATTAATATCCCATATAATCTTGTACCGTCTGCCAGGTGTGCCCCACATGCGACGGACGCGGCTTTACCATCAAGGAAAAAATGCGCTGCAAAAAGTGTACCATTGGTTTCGTAGAAGAAAAAATGAATCGCAACGTGGACATTGAGCGCGGTGTACCGCACATGCTAAAACTGCCCTATGCTAATGAGGGAAATCAACTTCGCAGTGGCGCATATGGCGATCTCTACGTGGTTATTGTTCAAGCTGAGCACGCGGTCTTTCAACGTCGTCATGCAAACCTTTACATGCGCGATTTAGAGATCAATTTAACGGAGGCTCTTTGTGGCTATACCCATTGTTTTAAGCATCTGGATGGGCGTAACGTTTGTATGCGCACCCAGCCGGGGGAGGTACTGCGCCACAACCACATTAAAATAATGCGCGGATCGGGCATGCCGATGTTAGAAATGCCTTCGGAGCGTGGCGATCTCTACGTACAGTTTAAGGTGAACTTTCCGCCAAACGAGTTTGCCACTCCAGCTCAGCTGGCCATGTTAGAGGATCTGCTGCCACCACGTGAACGCATCGTTGTGCCTGCTGAGGCAGAAGAGGTTGCAATGACGGACTATAAGCCACAAAGCCGCACCGACAATGAAGACGATGAGAGCGGCCAATCGCCCAGATTCGAAGGCGTACAATGTCAAACAGCTTAGTTGTGGGCATGGGCGTATCCGTGGCTTTTACAAACGCGTTATCTTGCCACAGATGTATGGAAACTATTGCCCACGCTTGGCGTGGACGAATTGTGCTTTTTGGTGCCTCTAGTTGTTTTACTATGCATAGTATTTTTCTTCATACAAGAATGTTTGTTATGAAAATCGCGTGATCTAAATTTGAGGGTATTATTAGGCCAGTAATAGCTAAAACTGTTTAGCTAAACTCAAGTAGACATATTATTGTTATTGGAGCCCTACTAAATTCCATGTTAAATTTATAAATTAAATTATTGGATAAAATGCAAAATATAATTAACTTAATTAAACAGCCCTACTATATAGAAAGCAATAAATCGGACTATTTATATATATAACAATATAATATAAAAGTAAAAATACGAATATTAATAAATTATTGCTTTAACAGCATTTTATCAACTTATGCCTCTGTTATCAATATATTGCTGCTTGGTAATCAAACAATAAATAGTAATATATATTGTATATACTAAGATTTGTGTTAATAATCTGGTATTGTATTTAAAAACATGCGACTAGTTATATTCCTTACTATTATTTTTAAATCATTTAGTGTTAAATACGGAATGGCCCAGCATTCCGGCTAAAAGAAATTTCTTTGGACGTTTAACTTGTGTATTACATTGTACAATATGTATTAAAAAAAATGTTAATTGTATAACCTAATCCCAGATGAATTCCAATGCCACTCAGTGTAATAGTAAATTATCCTATATAAAATATTTAGTTTTTAAAAGATGTTGATCAACGTTGTAGATTTATAGTAATCCTATAAGAGACCTTCTTAAAGCTACTTTTTTTTGATTTACACAACGACTGTGAATGCAATTCATCTAGGGCCCAATTATGATGTGTTTTGGTTTGTTTTTGCTTATGATAGATGAAGTCCATGGATTTTTCAGTCGGCATATCGATATTGACAAGACTCTGATCAGTTAATGGCTTACGGGCGACGCTCAAATCAAGAGCACCTAATGATTCCGGCTGAGAATCGAACACAAAATGAGACTCAAATGCGTCCTCCTCAAGCTTAGGCACATCAAGCAGATGTTGATCGGAACTGTTTGGTTGTATATCACCGCAGCGCATGGTTTTAGCATCGGCAGCCTGCTCTGCACTGACCTTCATGAGGGTTAGATACTGATTGTACTTGGCATAGTTTCGTCTGCCGGTCTCATCATTCATTAGTACCTCCGCTTGGGTGTGTGACTTGTCGCGCATTGCCTTAAGGCGAATGTGCTTAGTGATGTCCCAACGCCAGTTGGAGCGGTACGAGCACAGCGAACACTCAAATGGTTTTTTGTTTAGATGACCCACAATATGCACATGGAAACGAGATGCTGTAGCAGCCCAAAATGTACAGTGAGGACACTTGAATACTTTTTTTAGTGCATCTGAGTCGTCCGGCTGCAGCTGTTCTGTGACCTTTCGGGAAATAGGGCCATTACATACAACTGAAATGATTATTACTGATTTGATTGCGAACATACCTCTCCATAGCCGGGCGCTGTCTCAATGCCACAGTAGCCTAGATCGGTGCCAGTGGTGCGATAATCTTCCTCGCCAGCCAGCTCCATATCACATGTCAATTGACAGGTCTTTCGCAAAGCCGGCTCACAGTGCTGCAAATGGCTGACCAGCTCCATTGCATTTGGCATCCGTTGCTGGCAATGTGAGCAGCTTATGGGCGGAAGTTCAGACAGCGGCGACGACACACCTTGTACTATCTCTGGACTAGGACAAGGCTCAGTGTCGACTTGTCTTGCTTGTTCGATGGGTTCTACGACTGCTACTTGATGTTTATCCTGCTTTGCCGTACGTCGAGCCGCAACATGATGGTTTAATTCGTGAATGGTCAGGGATTGCTTTATGTTGGTGCTGAAATCGCAAACGTTGCATTTGAAGTAACCATTTGCACCATGGTTCTTTGTATGCCTGTCGAGGTTCCACTTATAGGGCGAGTGAAAGTCACAGGAGCCACACTTGATTAGCGGCATGGAGTGATACTTGACATGCTTCTTAAAGCGGGCTCGGATTGGTGTGGTGTACGAGCATTTCTTGCATTGGTATTGTGTGATGTTGCTGCTGGTTGAAAGATCTAGGGCCTCCGGCGTTAGGCATTCATCGACCTGTTGCTGCTCCTCCGAGTCTGAGCTGCTATTCTCCGCGTCACGACGCACTTCCTCCGGCCGGCTAGACGACATATTTGTCATATTCATAGCCGTTGATGATGATAGCATACACATTTGAAACTCAAAGGCCATCGAAAAGATATTACCACTTGTAGAAACCACATGCTGCAATTGATGTAGCTTTTGCTGCCGCTTGTAGGTTTCAACATTGTTCAGTAGCTGCTGCTCTAGCAGCTGCAATTCAGTTTTGAGCTGTTTCAGCGAGGGACCGCCCTGCAGCATTCCTAATGCACCTGGAGCTTCGATGCTTTCCTCCAAACGGCGTTTACGCACCTCGCGGTTCGAGTGACGTCTTCCAGCAATGCCGTTACTGTCGTCATCAGAGCATCCATGCACCATTTTCATATGACGAACCAGTTTCTGAAAGTGACGCGAGGCGTACAGGCACAGCTTGCACTCGTTAATTACAATCTTTTCGCCGTGTACATCCCTCAAGTGTGATAGGTGGCTTCGAGGATTCTGCGTAAAGAAGGCACAGGAGTTGCAACTGTAGTTGCGCCTTATCTTGCACTGTGGTAACTCTTCCTCGTCCTTGGTCTCAAGATGCACCTGCGGAGGTGGTGGCTCTTTATAATCTCCGTCCCGGCTAGAAGGTAGCAAAGCCGTCGGCATGGAAAGTGGTATTGGTAACGGCAATGGCTGAGTTGTTCGGTTAAGTAGCTGAAGCTGTCGCTCTAGTAGCTCCGCGCCAACCAATGGATGAGTCCCAACAGCTTTGGTACGACCAGATGACGCAGTTCCAGAAGCCTCCATTGCTGTTTGATAAATCGTGGCTCCACTAACCAAGCTACGCACAACTAGACGACCACCTGATCGCTCCACCATAGACGGTAATTCCATATTGATTCCTCTTGTTACTTTTCTAACAATTTATTTTTCAAGTTTTTCTATAGTTTATAAAATTTTTTCTTAAATTTCTTGCGATGTTAACACTTTGAGAGAGCACCTTGAACTAAACCACTTTGAGACCGTCAAACCAATGGTCGACAATTTTTTTTTAACGCAAAGGCTACTGGGTCTGAAAATTCAAAGCGGTTCCTCGAGTCCCATGCGTGCTATAGCAAAGTCTGTCAAATGGGTAAATTAAACCAAAAATATTTCAGTAACTTCGTATCAGACATTGGAATTGACTGGGTTCTGCGAGTATACGAGTAAACACCAATATAAAAGTAAAACCACGTGGACTATGAAAATAAATGTTTTTAAAGAGATTTAAAGAGAGTGAAGACATGGATATATGACGATATGGAATATAACAAAATCACCTTTCAAATGACAATAAAAGATAAGCCACAACGCCTTCATGTGTTTTATAAATACAATATTCGAGCGTGCATAAAGAAAAGAAGAGCAAAAGAAAAAGAAGAACAAAATCCATAAATTATAACAGATTTATATGGTAGCTAATTGGAAAGAATACGCTTTATACTGCTACAACATCAGATTCATAGTTAGCATACTCACCTTGATTAACAGTATTTACACATAGATAATATGGATGGAACATGGAGAATGGCGTCCTAACTACTCGGTATTAAAACTTAATAACTAGTGTAGCTGTGGGCGTTTACTGCTACGTTTCTGGCTCCGTCTCTGTCATCTGTGAGATCTCTGCTAGATGCATTGGCAGTAAATGCAACCACAATCCGGGATCAACCTGCAGCTCGTGAGCGCTAAAATTGAACAAAGAAGGCAGCTTTGCCCCGTTGGGCATCCGTGTTCTTAATGCGTCCATTGTCCGCAGTTCATCGTAGCTGGAATGGGCACAAGCTTTTATTGCAGGGATGCGTGCAGATGGGTCGTACATAAGACAGCAGTTTAAAAGTTTGGCCAAGTCCTGTGGCACCCACGAACCGATCAACGTTTGCCAACTGGGGCGTTGGGTTACTAGGATGGAATGTAGGCCACTGGCAGCGAGAACACATGGTGCACGATCCAAGCCATCTGTGCCCAATAAACAAATTATGTGCAGCAGCTGGCCCTGGTCGTGTTTGCAATTGGTAAAGAGTGGTGTGCCTTTGAGCAACTCTGCCAGGACACAGCCAGCACTCCAAATGTCAACCGTGGTGTCATAAAGGGTGCTCTTGGCAAAAAGCTCTGGGGCACGATATATCCGCGTACATACGTAAGTGGCATTAGACTTCTCCCCTTCTAGAAACTTAGCACTGCCAAAGTCTCCAAGCTTTAGGCTCATCGTTGCCGGATCCAGCAGAGTATTATCCGGCTTTATGTCCCTGTGGCAAATGCCAATTGAGTGCAAATAAGCAAGGCCTCGAAACAGTTGATAAGAAAGGATGCGAACGTAAATCAGAGGTACAGGACAATTGTGCTGGGATATATAACCCTGCAGCGTCATTGGCATATATTCCATAGCCAATAGCATATAGTTTTGTTGTGCATACCCCATTTGAGCGTAGCAGTACATAATTAGACGAACAATATTGCAGTGTCCCTCGATGTGGTTCATAACCTCGGCCTCCCGATTCAAGTAGTACGGCTCAGACACTACCTGTTTAATTGCCACAGTGCGGTGCGAGTGATCCAATCGCGCTTTGTAAACGCGGCCAAATGTTCCATTGCCAATCAGCTCATTTATGGTAATCGTGGTGCGCACCGGTTCTCGGCCATACCGAGTATAAGCCATGGATGTGAGCCTGGTGCCATTGGGTATTATGAAATGAGGCGCGGGAACCAAATTGAAAAGGTTATTCTCAGCTTTAGAATAAGGAAAGGATGAATATAATATTAATCGATTGCTGCAAACATCAACTATAAAATTCAGCTAGCGTGATTGTGTTTATTACACAAATTTCTACTTTTTTTTTTGACAATTTCTTAGTATCAATAATACTTACCCATTTATATTTTGTTTATTCATAGTCTTGTTGTAAAAAAAAGTAAATATTATGCTGGCAACTAAAAAAAAGCCAAGCTGCACAGGAATTTATTATAACAAATCGCTTTTCTCGTAACGTACGATATGCAAATAAATTAAAGCCCAAAAAAAAGCGCGAAGAGTCGTCTCTTATTCTTTGGCTACTTTTGGCCATAGTCTAACAGTCTGGTCTCTCTTGCACATGCGTACGACATGACACTTGTATATACAAATATATATATATATATATGTATGTATGTACTTGCATAAAATTCCACATTTTGGTAACTTAACGAGTTCATTATATGAACCAGAAAAAGCGAATGATGCTCGTACTGTAAATTTGGTACACTGGCGAATAAGCACGTGGTAAATTTTGAAAATGGTGGATATATAAATACTGGAATCACGTGCGAATAAAAATAATGATAACAAACCACTCACAAAGCAAAAGACTTAGTATCCCTATCTGTGAATATGTCGTACTCAACAATGTATATAAATGTTGCTTACAAACCAACAATACAAACAGTTCCACCATACATAGACAGAGTGGGAGTGTTGAGAGGTGAGTTTAGACCGCTGCGCATGCCGAAAGGAGTATTGCCGCTTACTAAGTGTTGTTGTCAGCTGTCCATGCGTGGTGAAAAACAAAAGTGGCGGTAAATGGTGAATATTTTTTTTTAGGGAAAAGCTGTTGAGTTAGAATCCATTTCCCATATTATATTAAAAACAATAGCATAAAATATATATTATGACGATCAGTTCAATTGATTTAGTCATGTGTATCTGACCGATTGTCTGTCATTCAACTATTTGTTTTCTAAAACTAAACTTATCAATGGTTATAATCATTAATTTTCTGTTTATTATTTCAGATTAAAACTAAAAGAAACAAAAAACTTTTTGGATTTTCTGTTTTTTTATTTAATTTATGTGTACAAAAACGTGTGCTTTGTAAAAGACAAAAACATTTGGAAATACATAACTGGACAGCTGTCAAAGTGAGTTAATATAAATATTGTTTGTTTGATCTGCCTGTACATTTAAAGTGGATTATGCTTATACGCTTTCAGCTTAAAAGTAGCACTAGGATTGAAATGCTCTTAAGTATTTGTAGATCTGCTATGGTATACATTTAAGATGAATTCGGCTTGCGGCTTTAATGTGATAAGGCGCTCTAAAGAACTGGTTGGGTTTGTATGTGTCTTGCTATTATCATTTCCGGTTGCTACGAGAAAAACTTTCACCACCAAAGTTTATGAGCCGTACAGAAGGCACGCCAGTGCGGAAATGTCGCTTGCCATGCTCCTCTGTGGTTCAGAGTTGAAATTCATGTAATTCCATTAACACAGACAACTTCCGTCAGACGAGAAAATGACAGGCTCGTCTAATGGGCGACGCGTGTGCGATGGAATGAATGTCGATGTGGATGAGGATGTGGCCAGGCATTGTGGTATATCCATGCACAGTGCGGCTTAGTGAGCGGCTATGCCACAGTTTCAGTGCCGAAATCACCCAAGCTACCAGCTCCGTTATATGGTTTCGGTTCCGTAGCCCTACCCCTACCCGTACACGGGATCAAAATTAAATTCCCAAATTCAAATGGCATATTTTACGATGGTATAAATCGCAACTGCCGCAACAGGTTGCACACAAAATGGCTGACAGTTGGAGGGAAGCAGTGAAAGCTCCCAAACGGAAATTACTGTCAGTGCCAAGTAGAAGGACTAGGGACACACACATACAACTATGTATTCAGGATTTCCGTTTATACAACTTTTTTGCTTCTTTAGCGGCGTACGAGATTTATTCTGCCGCCCATTTTAACCCGCTGTGCTGGGCATAATACCCGTTATTACAAACTGTACGACTTATACAGCATAGAAGTAGCTACGACTAAATGTATGATGTTTCAAATTTGATTGTCTCTATGGTCATGTCATTTCAAAGTGTGTCTAAATTTCGAATCCATGTAAATATTATCATGTCGAAATTGACATATATAATATAATATAATATTAATGTTGATTAACATTGTTGGTACCCATTTGTTATCGCTATAGACCCACGGGATAATATCGAATATTAGATGCTCTAATTTCAATGTATTTCGGCAAATTCCTTGCAGATACTTTGACTAAATTAACCAAACCAGATGGAATTTATAATAGTATATCCCACAGTCGAGCATCCTTCAACCATAGGTTTTGCATTCTTGGGTGTTACTAAATTGAAATTGTGCCAAGTTCTCGTAGCTAAGTACTTGACGTCTCAAAGTCAATGGCAGTGGTGCAGTTCGTGGGAAAACTTTTGGATTGCATTCTTTAGCAAAAAGCTGTTTGACTTACTCACTGTATAACTAACAACATATAATGCACTGCTTACAAATATCTTCGCTCTCGCCCCTGGATGTTACCGCCCTCGCCAGAGATTTGTGCAAATTGAAAATCTTTTAAGACGACGCCATCGTCGGGAGTCACACCTTTGTGATGCTGTCGCTGGTGCTTGAGATGCATTGTGGTTACGGCTGCGGTCTTAACCTTGAACTTGGTATTAGATGCGCGCTCTCAAAACCGGTTGCTTACCTGCCGGGGCTTTTGTACTGCAAATTAATGGGCAAGCGCAAGAAAACGGTGACAAGCACGAGGTAATAACGCCGCACAACAACAACAACAAAAACAACAACAAACACAGAATCAACAATTCTAACCACTGGATTGAGTTAAGAGCGGTACTGAAAACTGGTACTTACTGTTGCCTATTGGTCGGGTATTTCAAAATTTCCATTTCAAATGAACAAAAGGGCCCATAATTAAAATTAAATCACTTTTCTATGCAAACTTTATGCCGATAACACAGCGGGAAAAACCCTAAGCAGTAACCATCAACAGCACCACTTGTTCTACGGTTACAATTCTAATTGCAGACAGAAACACAACCATAAAACAGGAACAAACAGCCAAACCCTTTTCAAAGCGACCGCAGCACATAAATACAATAAAACCCACTGACACAGCCTGGTACTCCATTGCCCAATACCCCAACCTCCTAATACCCAACACCAGGCTGCCAACATGTTGCGCCACAGCCATAGCTAATCCGGACGCCACTAAGTATGCTACAGAAGGACGAGTAGATGGCGCCTTACACTGAGTGGGCGGGCGTATTACAGGTTAAATTTAAAAGAATTATTAAAGCAACTACAAAAAGTAAGAATGCTGTCGAGTATACCTGACTACCAAAAACCTTTAACCCATCTATTTTAGCGTATTTTTATTACGCTGTTATGTGCACGTTCAGTGTTGCTGCTAGCCCCCGGCGGTGCATAATGGTTAACTATAATCTGTGTTTATTGCCTGATCTGAATGAAAAATTTGGCAGTGATACATTCCAAATGTGGTAGCTGTCTCTGTAATCGACTCGGATATTGAGGGTGATTAAAAAAATATATGCTTTATGGAGTCGGAGATACAAAAATATATTAGGTCTTGATATCCATTTTAATAGCTAAAACGTTTAGAAACCACACCAAGAAAGAATCTTAAACCATGTTAAATGTGTATGTTCGATTTTAGGTTAATCTTTTGTTTAAATATACGTTAAGCTTGTTTACGGGTGTGTTATGTGGCTATCTTTGTAACGTATCATAACTGCATGAGCCAAATGTCATAAATAGTCATTACCTAATTCTAAATACGTAGAGGTAATAAAACTGATTTCCCTGCTTTTAATTTAACGAGTCTGAGAAGCTTTTATTTTAAAGAATAAACCATTTTGTTTATTTCCATCTATTTTTTAAATCCATTTGTTATAATATATCTCCATACCCCTATATTATACCTCTGTCAAATACTATATTCACACTTCTCCGAAACTTCCGTACTAACCATTTGGATACATAAAATAATATTTGTTGTGTCTTTAAAGAGCGCAAACTTCTTGACGTCAATCTGTGTTGTAACTATTTAATATGAGATCTAATCTCTGCGCAACCTAACATCTAACATTGTTGTAAGTACATTGTTATGACTTTTAGTCGTTCGAAGCGATACCATTATACAATTAGTAACATTCCATTAGAACGCATATCTACTGTTAAGAACTTAGGTGTTATTTTCGATCCTAAACTCAATTTTGACTTATATATTTCTTCTATTGTAAATATTGCCAAAGGCGCACTAGGTTTCACCTCGAAATTACATAACGTATCACTTGTACGGTCATATATACAAAAAGTGAAGCCTGCATTGAGCCAGATCAGAAATTAGTTCTCTTTGTCATTTCAATTGGGATCCCAATTTTTTTTGGCTATCCTGCTCTAAGAGACTCTTATTATTAAGTCTTCCGTCTTTAGATAACCGTAGAACAAATTAAGGTGTTATATACGAGTATAAAGTTGCTATTAAATTATAAAAAAAAAAGATTTTTCCAAATGTTAAGGCTACATTTTAAGGAATTTTGCACACAACGACAACAGGCCATATTAATCTAACATATTAATATATAAATATATATACAAATGTGTCCAGACATGTAATTGAATTGGTCAGTAGACTGGTGCTACTATACTACTCTTCTGTGTCTGCGCCAGTGTATGCCACTCCCCCTTTTGTGGCAAGTAGCTGCTGGTCACACGCACAACTGGTTGACCGCCAAAAAACGTAACGTGCAAATCCATGCCCACCAAAGTTGCGTGCAAGCTGCGGGCGTCCCCCAAGTAAACGACGCCAAGTGCTTTCCATAAATAATGAGAATCACGTAAGAATAGACTTGTCCAGCTTGCCCGATTACGTTCTACCCTGCACGAGATCAACAATATTATTAATTTTACTGGTTTGTTAATGCAGCAAAGGATATACTTGTATGCAAGCTCCAATCTACTCGTTAACATGTAAAATAATTTTTAAGATTAATCTAATCAAATATAGTGGAAGATAATTAAACTTATCTAAGGACTTGCAAAAGAATAAAAGAATAATACAATAATTGTTGTAAAGCTGATCAGGAGTATTTGTAATCATTTTTTTATGTCGACCCGTTTTGTTTACCCTTTTAATCGCTTTTATAAGTAAAGGGTATTAAAGCAAACCGGTTAAGTGGTGGCAAACTGAACAGCTGCAAGTTGACTGCAACAAGCCTAGTCTCTGTCTGCGCCAGACTTCAATATGCTACGTTGCATGTGGCCAAATACAACATTGGAGTTACTGCTAGTGTTGCCAGTTTTCAAGAACCAGGTCAAGGCTGCCGCAGACGGCCATGCGTAGATCATCATAGAGTTTCAGCATGCAGTCGCTTCAACATGTTGCAACCAAGTTTGTTGTGGCAGTGTTCCCATAACAATCTTTGTACTTTGTGGCTGCCCCGTGACGCATAGCCAATACAGGTAATTATCATTGGAATTTCTTAGCCGCTGCGTTCACAAGTATCTCATCCAATTTAAGTATTAACAGTCGCTAATTGCTGGAACAATGGATACAATCTGTTGATTTCTTTATGAAGGGCTGGGACAGGGAGCTGCAGGGAGCAGTACCGTCGGGCATATGAACCTAATTAGTCATATTTTTATGAACCCAGTAATTAGCCTACCTGTAAAGTCATCCAATTTTTATAATTTTTGGCAATTTATATGCAACGCTTGGCTGCTGTTTTTGATACCGACTTCGTAAACGATATTCGCCTGGCTAAGCAGAGGGTTCAATAAACGGATCAACTTATGACCAGAAGCATTCGGGCACAATGCACACAAAGCTCCAGTAGCAGCTAAGCAGATCTGGGCAGCCAGCTCATCGCCAAGAGCAGTGGCTTCGCACTTCCTGCTTGAACTCAATGACATTTTAACATGCATTTAAAATTAAGTGCGGCCGACACTTAAGTTTTAATGTCATAGCCGGGCCACTATGCACACTGCTAAGTGCATTAGTCAAGTGATTAATCATACGCAGCGTTGAACGTAGAACATAAGTAGCCTAACAAGCATTCTTACTCGCGTCTATACGAGTATATAAAATACACATACACAGATGTACAATTGAGGAGTAAACAACAGCTTAATACTTTATAGAGTATGACAAGTCGTGTACGTTTTATTGATTTCTTTTTACACAACTTTCGAATAGGTATTAAGATATATAATAAATATTTTTAAGCACTTATTCTATACACTTTTCCCATGTTCTAAATATAATTTAAAATTTTCCTTTTGGTAAAAATATTTTATATAGAAAAAGAATATTTTGATATTATAGACATTGGCAATTTCAAAAATACCGAGAGTATTGGATTACCACAATAATGTAGTCTTTAACCAGAATCTATCTTTCACCTAAATACACTTTAAGTCTTCTATGTGGCTATCAGCTTATTAAAGTCTAATTTGATTACCAAATACTTTTTCATGAAGAAATTAACTACAGCTTGTATTCTTACGTTCGTTTCTCCGAAATAAGTGGCACAAAAAAACGAGAAAGTACATAATGTGTATCGTCATAATACTTTGGCATACTCGAGGAAGCTTAGGCAGCTGTTTTCAGGAACCGCACACTTGGAGCAATTATAACACCTCGTCTAAGTGCGTAAGGACACTCAACTACAAATTTTTCTGTACGGCTCTGTCAAGTAGAGCCCGCTTGAAGCTCGTTCAACTTTGCCTAATAAGCGCAATTGACATTTCGAGCAGACAGATTTAGCCAACAAACAAAGTTCCCATACTGCCATGCCCATTACGCAAAGCTGGTGGGAGTGGGTGCAGCATGGTACAACCTACGAGGGGGCTCAGCAGCCATTGATGCGTGCCATGGACATGTAACGCCCATTGGGATACTCTCCTCCTTCTTGCTGCATTGTGAGTACTGTCGTGTCGGCTCTTCGATGAACATTAAACTGTGCGAATCAGCTAAAAAATCAATAAACTGTAGGTTTAAAGCTCTTTAAAGCTCTTAAAACGAGCATTGAAAATTGCCAGATTTATGCTGTGGATGCAGTAGAACAAGGATGCGGTCGCATTAAAATTTCATAAGCTGTTTACGACTGTAAAACTGGTGTAAAGTTTGTTTTATGTGGCTAAGATAAAAGTTAAACACTTGACAGTAGCCTAAAGTAGAAGCATGGAGACCTTTAGTTGCCATTTCCCACCTGGAAGCTGGGTCCATGCCTGGTATGTTCCCTTGCCACCTGAAGAATTAACGGCACATTGTGCCTACTAATGAGCTCGTAGACATCCTTATCCGGTTCCGGGCTACCTTTAAAAGTCAGCCAGTCGCAGGTTGCACACACCTGAACCCAAGTCCAATAACATCCATTGGGGCATTTTATTTGCCTTTTTATACACTACACACATAAAATGACTACAACGGGTATAATAAATTTGTGTAAAGGTATGTAATAGGCAAAGGACACTCACGATACTCTGTAATCTTGATAAGCTGTATTTATATATATAACACTTTATGTAACACTTATTTTAAACTAGTGAATAACAACTTGCTTGTACTATTTTGGCAAGCACATTTTCAATTTTACATTATGATTGCAATATCAATTTAAATCCGGAGTTAACTGAATTTATTAGATGGAGGTCCTTGTGTCATGATCCCGAATAAGATGTTTCTCTTCGGAGTATAAAAAAGTGAATTAATTGTAAAACTTTGAAGATTCATAACAATAAACTTCATTACAGTTTTCTTAAAGAAAGCTCCTTCCTTTGGAGCAACATATGACAAAAAGAATATTTGAATATTCCACTAGAGTATATACCCTTCGATGGACTCTATACTTCTTAGGTTCTTGTGTGTTTTAGATAAGGTTTAGATGTCAGTGACATTTGTGTACACGTACGAGCTGTATCCATTCTTGACATTTCAAATTCCTGTTAACATAAAAACTATATGCACTGAGAAAGATTTTCAAGGGTTTTCCATTGCTTATACTTAATTATTGGGAGCGTTTAAATATGTATCTAGTGTTTAGTTTTTGTGGGTACAAACTAAGGAAAACGTTTTATTTGTAATGAAATGAAATTTGTTTATCATTCCTCAGATCCATGTCTTTCGTTGTCTTCAACTGATGTTACAAAACTTTGCAATTAAACGAGTCTTGATTGTCAAAGGCACTGCCATGTCAAGCGAAATCCATTAAAAGTCGTCTTATGGCAAATTCAAGATACGACTATATATACTCAAACATATCTACAAATATATTAGTATGTATATATGTCCCTTGCGACCATGCCCCAAACATAGTTCAAGATTTCACATTAAGATAATTCCAAGGAAATATCAAAGAGCCGTACCAGCTTCGTGTCCCAATAGCCCAAAATCCAGCGCTGAATACATCAATTGACAGTTTCGTTTCGTGTTACTTAAAAAAGAAGAAAAAAAATCATTTTCTGTGAGTAAAACAACGGCAATTTGTTGGGGTTTTATTTGCGCGTTAGGCCGGATTGAAGGTCTGCAAAATAAATAAAATGAATTTTGTGGCCAGGTAGAAATTGGACGTTGTGACCATCGGCTTGACCATTCTTCGGAGCACACCCTGGTCAAAATATTTAAAAAAAAAAAACATAAGTACGAGTGTATCTTTAAGGCTGGGCCACTCACGTTCCGGTTGATTTAATGGGATCGTCGTGCGAGTGAAAACGCAACGGCTCAGTTTAAGGGCTCATTGCAGCAGCAAATTTTTATGATATATATATATATATATAAAATCTTATAGCCAATATCGGTTTTGAAGATCAAAAATCTTCAACTGCTAAACGTTTTTGAGGTCACTAATTGTCTTTGTGTAATAACTTGGAGGCGAACACGTCTTTTACTCAGGGTGTGGCTGCTGCAAGATAGGAATTCTTGTTGTTATTATTATTGTTTTTGATGTCTCGTTTCTGTGTTGTTGTTGTTGTTGTTGTTGTTGTTGTCATAGTGTTTTACCGTAAGCCACTTTTACTTTTCGTTACCACAGACCTGAGACGTTTTTATACGCTTAAAGTGGAAGCTGATTGCAGCCTGATTGACAGCTGCGACGGCTACTTGAAGCGCAGTCGTTAAATCACTTGCCCAGTTCTCAATCTCCCTCAAGCTCCAGTGCTCCCCTGCTTCATACTCTCTAAACGTACATTTGGCACAGCTCATAAATATTTGGAGAACGCGTGCTCGCCCTGCGGCGGATTTTGTCGTCGCTTGAGATATTGCTATACGTGTACAAATAGCCGTCGAAGAGTATATTCCTATAAAGCAAAATTATTTCAAAAATATATATTAAATATTCCTTTCTCACGAATGAAAAACCAAATGAACATTAGAATACATATCATGATCAACTGAGAAAGGTCTATTTGCTTAAATTATAATTTTTAAACTCCATCAATTATTTTGTATTTATTGCTTTGTAGATGGAACTCACTGTGTTTATATATTAATTTTTGTACAGGGTAGTTTAACGTAAAGCTTTAGACATTCTTAAGCTAACATTGAATTCGCCCTAGTAGAGCTGCCTCCGATGCTTTTGATAAACGGTCATACAGACATTTATAAGAATTTGTAGCTTTTGTATGCCAGTAAGTCAGCTTATCAGTCCGCCAGTTCGGCAGTTATTCAATCTGTCAGTTTGGCGGCCTGAATGCCAATGTTGTGGCAATATGTTTTGCAGATATACATCGTATAGAGGCCGTAGAAGTTGTCGGTTATGATTTGGCACTGTTTTCGTATATGTACTCGTACTTGAAGATAAAATCGATAATAGAATGAATTATTGACAACAGAAGCAGCTTCGGTTTGGCACCAGTTTTTATACTCCGCAACCATCAATGACTATGACGGGTATCATAACGATATAATGGTAAATGTAACAAGTAAAAGACCAAACGCTTTAAATCATATAAACTTAGCTTTCAGATTGACGAGGTACATTAATGTTTGGCTTCTATGATGTTTGTACATACATAAGTATATACTTTTGGTCACCTGTGAAGGTTAAATAACTTAATAAGTGCAGTGCTGAGTATTTGTATTTCAGCATTCAGACTTGTTGTCGTTGATGTAGACATACTGTTATTTTATGAGAAATGCAACCAATCCCATTGTCTTGGGATAAACATCGTTGAATTTCTCTTCTGCTAAATGTATTACAGTCAAAAAATATGATTTGAATTTACGTGTCATTACTGAGACATTTCGACTCAGCAAAGGGATTTTAAATATAATTATATTTGTTTATTTCAACCGTGGAGTAGCAGCTTCCTCTCTTTTAAACCTTTACCTTAAAGTTGTCCAATTAGCAATCGTTCGATCCTTTCTGTTACAAACACATATTCACATGTTCGATAACCGAAATTCGACACTTTCATGGAGAACATCTCTTTAAACAAGCTCTGTCTGTGTCACCGAACACATTTCAGCTTGTTTGTCACTCCTCTTCAGCCAACACCGCTGGCCAACGTAAATTTAAAAGGGAGCTCGGCATATACACTTATATATATATATATATACATCTACGAGTTCACACACTCATTCGGAATCAGACATCCAACATGTCGGGGCATACATCGTGATCCAAGTGTCCAGATATGCCAGTGAAATGTCAACAATGTCGCTCTTAAGCGCCAGGGCTAGTCGAAGTCCCATAGCAAGAGAGCCATGGGGGGCGCTCCAAAGTCGCCACGCTTGTCATGGGACGATACAAGCTTCCGCCCTAAATTTGGAGGAACGTTGACTATGTGTCACAAAACAAAGATATTAATAAAGAAAAAAATACCATATGCTTCATTGCACAACTATTTTGGCAAAGGTAATATTGACTCAAAAAGCTTTGAATCATGACATTCAGTGTGCAAATTGTTCCACACTTCAGTTATCTTAACATTGCCACAAAGTTAGTTAACGAGCAAAATGCAAAGGAAAATGAGACGTGATGATATCTACTATACATTCTTGTATTGTAATTAAAAACTGTTTAATCCACAAATATTTATATATACATTATACATATATAAATAACTATTAGAGGTTTGGGCTTGTTATCTAAATAGTTGGCGTTGTGGACAGCCTTACTCGTTGTACTCGTAAGTTGCAGTTGAAAATAAATGTACCATCAAGTAAAGATGAACAAATATTTAACTGTAGATGTTTGATAAGTTGCACTACAAAAAACCCACTAAAGCTGAGTCAATGTCTGTTAAATTGTATTACGATGTGACTGCATTGTACAATATGCAAATCTTGTTCATAAGCTCGTATTATTTTACAACTTTATTTTAGTTTTAATTGCGCGCACGCAATAATTTTCTTTGATGGCGCATCAACGTCAAGGCAAATCACCCGATATGCGCCATCCATCATAAATGCCAGCTCACCCCATTCGCAATCCCAGTCCCAATACCAAACCGAAACCGAATCGGAAACCCACTGAGGAATCTCTGATTATGAGCGCGTGCGCACAATCAGTCAGCCAGCGAGTCAGCCAGCCAGCCAGTCAACCAGCACACAGAGTCATCCATTGCCTGCTTTAGTCTCGTCGGTCTCAGTGTCAGAGCCTGGCTTAATTATCATGCACAGAGCGCAGCGTTCATAAAACGATTCTGCGATTCTGTTGGCCAAATGGCGTCTTGTGCCTTGTTTTGCATGCCACGCTCGTTAAGAACGACGCAGAGAACAATGCAACAGCAGCAACAGCAACGGCAGCAGCAGCGCCAGTTATCCAACTAGTGTCCAATAATGGGCTAAGCCCAAGTTCCCCAATCGTCTGACCAAGTCACAGCCAAAGCCAATGCTACTGCCGTCTATAATGACGCCTCAAAAATTCAGCCAGCACCGCGGCCTGCATATTGATTGACCAAAATCTTCTCTCTGCGGTACGATGCAATAAGCCAAAGAATGTGCGAAGACTGCGCTTTCGAGTATAATAACGCAATAAACTCATCTATACTCGTACAACTTTAATCATATTTGTATATACTTTATGTCGCACCTCCTTTAAACAGGTTTTATAATACCAATACCCCAGACTATTTCTCTTCTTATATTTGTGCTTTACTTTTTACATTTTATTTATATTTAAATCAGTATATAAATATATTTTATGAAAGCTCTATTTTCTCTTTTATTATCTTATAAACGGATGTTATAATACCCCCAGACTTTTTTTCTATACTTTAACTTTAAAATCATATGTTATATCTTATTAAAATATACTTTATCGTTTATTTTATTATTCTTTAATACTATCATACTATAATACCACCAGAGTTATTTTATTCTTTTATTTCTAGTTATTTTTTTACATTTTATTTATAATTAAATTAATATATAAATATTTCGTATTGAAATATACAAATTTTTTCCTATGTTATCTGTTAAACGGGTATTATAATATCCTCAAACTCTTTATCTTTTTAGATTTGCACTTTACTTTTACATTTTATTCATATATATAAATATATTTTATTGAAATATACTATATTTTCTCTTGTAGCTTTCAACTTTTATATTTTAATAAAAATAGGATAAAAATGAAAATATAGGTAAATATATTTTGCTACCTTTCCAGTAGAATAATAGTAATCAAGATAAGATTTAAGTGAAATATCTTAGATCAGATGTAACGAGTATTATGAGAGGAATTACAAAAATAAATTATTTTATTATATGTATTGCATATCAGATTTGCATTTTTTCACTTAAGTAAAACCATCTTTTACATTGGGCATATGTTCCCAGATATGTTATACTCGTACTCTTCTCTGAATCTATGTTAAATGGTTCGCTCTTTCAAATCGGATCAGGGTGCTCTTAGCTCCTACTCTTAGGGCTATCTCTTAAGCCATAGTATAACCATAGTATCGTGTTCGTAGTATAACCAATTTAATTTGTTTGTTTTACTAATCAGCGGCACGTACGAGCACGTTTTTAGCTTCAAAGTGTCTTTAGTGTGGTCTTTAGCTGAGCTCTGTTCAGCTGGTTGCTGTTGTTTCTGTTTTTGTTGTTATTGTTGTTGTTGTTGTTATTGTAGCTGATGTTGTGGTGTTTTGGTTAAACAGCCCACGTTCAAACATGGCTCAGAGCGTGCTAATCAAGTAGCCCAAAAAAACAAAATTACGCGAACGACTGAGCAAAGGCTGTTTTGGCTTTTTGTTTGGTTATCTGTTTGCCTGTTTGGTTAGTTGGCTGTCCATCTACTCTACACGTACTTTTGGCTCTGGTTTTGATTTTTCGGCTATTGTTGGTACGAACACGAGTGTTGGTTGTTGCTGGCGGGGTCCGTTGCTTGGTTGGTTTTGGATTTTGGTTTCCTATAAAGAGTTACGTTATGTTGGGGCTGGGCCACTGGTTCGTTTTGATGGCTTCTAGGTGAAGGTCACCGTGTGACTAAAATGTTAATTTGTCTGCTGTTTATTGCCAACTATTTATATAGATACGAGTATGGTGGCATGTAGGCAACAAGAGCTTTTTATGATACTCAGTTTGTTCTCTTCGGTAGGTGCCTGAACATATGCTTGATAAGATAGATGACAAATAGGTCTCACTTATTTGAGTGGTTTAAAGTGGTTTAACATCTCAAGAAGAAACTTCTGTCATCGGTGCAGCATTCTGGCTCATTTCATTAAAGCTTACTGCTATGGATTTTACTTTGCCAAAACCTTTTAGTGATGGTTAACATATTAGATATTCATGCTATAAACATTACATAGTTAAATAATAAATCATGATCTTCAAAATGTCTTATATATTCGAAGATGTCATCATAATAATATAAAGTTCGAGACTAAAAATTGATTTCATTAAAATTAATCTTTCTTTAATTTTTCTTAAAAAATTGAAAGCTGCTTGGTCAACGATCTGTGTAACAGTAGTGTTAATTTCTATAGTGTCGCATGTCTCGGTGTATGTCGACGAAGGACACGAAGCAGGAGGGCTCCAAATGGGCTACATGTTCAGAGGCATGACTGCTTTCATATTGGGGACAAGCAAGGGGATAACGCATAAGCATAATGAGCTGCCTGCTCCAGTGGGGCAATGAGTCTGCCTATCCTGTATCTAATGGCCCACGTAGTGGTGGCAACTGTCGATGTTGCAGCCGCCAGAGGTTTTTGCTGATGCGGTACTTTCGAAAGCCATAAAAGGGCATTAGCCTCGTGAGCACATTGCTGCAGCTGCTGTGTTGGCAGCTCTTGTGCGCGCTTTGGAAAATTGAATAACCTGACAGGAATGAAAAGAAGAGAAGAGAAGAGAAGAGGAGTGGAGTAGAGAAGTGTGTTCGATGTTGTAGCGAAGTCATTTAGGGGTTGCCAACAGTTGCGACGGTTTTAGCACAGTTTAATTTTTATGGCCTGTCAATGAGAGGGGCTTAAATACGTTGACATCATAAAGTATGCGCACCATTAAAATCAGATCAATAAATGCTGAAGTGTAATTAAATTATGATAATACAAGTTTTTATTTGAGTCAATCTTAAACAATTTGTTATTCAAAATCACTCACGTTCTTTATATCACAATATTATTAAAGGAGCTTAATAAGTTGATTTATAATTCACTCTTTTATTTTAGATCAGGTTTTAATCAATGATAGGAAATAAATATAATGTAGCAACAAAAAAAATGGATCAGTATCGATCAATAAGAATATAGTTATTTTTAGCAATAAACATATTGACAGTTAATATATTTTTTATTTATTTATAAATAATTGTATAATTGACAGTTAATATATATTTTTCTCTACTTAAAAGTAAATTTTCTTAACGCTATGTTTATATTACAAATAAAGTTTTTAGTACTCATTTTTTTAAGCATCTGTAAGCATATTTTTAACAGCAGTGTTGTAACCATACAAGGCGCACTGCTTCGCGGAACGCATAAGTATTCGTGTAAATATATATATACATTTGTATTTGTGCATGTGTAGGCGTCGCCTGTTCTTGTCGAGCTGCTGATTCAGCTTCGAGTAACTTATATATACATAAATACGTATATATATTATATCATTTTATGCACTGTTATTTGGTAATAGAGCAATTAAAACTCTGGTGAAATCTACAAGCAAACGCAGTAATTTTTATGACAGGGAATGCTCTTTTCAATAGAATTTCAACACTTTGTCAAGAGACTGCAAGTATATAAACTTTCTCTAGCATATGTATGTCGCAGAGCAAAAATTTAATCTTATAAAAATGTGAAGTATTTTGCCGCTGTAGCTTGGGTATTTGTCCTTGCCATCTGCTTTGCAATGTCTGCAGAATGTTTTCAACCGGATGCATTAGATTTGTCGACCAATGGACCAAATAATAAAGTTAACGGTGCTGAAAACCTTGCGAAGGCTGCTGAAGTGCGTGTAGTGCAGTGGATTAAAGGAAAAAGTGGAGAAGAGGGCATTATTTTAACAATAATAATGACGAGGATACCAGAACAAATCTCTATGAATTCACAGCTTATGGACACAAAGAGCTACAGCTTTTACGTTTTAATGATTGAGATATACATAGTACACATAGTATTAATAATATTTCTAGACAGTTAATTATATTAAAGTACATTTTGTCTTATTCATAGCTTATAAAGGCATTTTTATTCTTTCCACATAACTTGGAAGTGCAATCTGTCCTTACGGATAAATCAACCCCAACTTGTATCGTATAATTTATTAAATAATGTTTAGTTGTAATAAGATTTTTTCCCACCATGTAATCCAGGTGCCATTAAATCGTATTTACAAATAATATGTAATTTTCACATTATTGCTCTTCGAACTTATGAAATCAGCTCAGCTTTCTGTACACTTGTATAAGATTAGAGAATCTTACTGTTGGGCGAGCAAAAAGTGGTATATTTAAAATGTGTACGGCTGGAAAAGCCCGAGCAATCAATGGCATGCTGTTAGTTGTTACGAGGGTAGATCAATGACTAAATGAATTATCATTCGATAATTGTAATTATTATAGGAAGTGTTTTATCTCAAATATAACATTAATTGATCCCTAAAATATATCTACTCAACATAAAAAGAATTGGAAAATTCAGTGAAACTCTTTACAATAAGATTAAAATTTATTGAAGAATATTGAAAGAAAAGAGAGGGTTAGTAAAATAATACATTTAGAATATTATGCATATAAAATAAATTCGATTAAAACGGAAACACTTTCACATACAAGTAGTGAAAAAATATTTGATATCCATCTCTGAACTTACCTGAAGAAATACATATCACAGATCTTTAAATCCACCCATGTACAATAGCAATAAAGTCATCGATAAGGTAGCTTATAAGAGACGTTGTCTAGCTGCTATATAAGCCAGTTCAGGTGCTTCTGAGTTGCTTAGTCGATTGACGCTTGTAACTGAAAGAAAACAAATTGTAATGGAAAATATGAGTGGCTTCCGTCTGTTGCTGATATGCGGATTAATGTGCACCTTAGTTGCCTCGAGGAGAATTCATCAGTTCATAGAAGACGATTCATCTGAAGAGCGGCCAGGACGTGCGGGTACTGTGCATAATGATGGCTCGGACTTTCTCAACGATGATGGTGGGAATGATCGATTTAAATGGCTTAACGGCAGAATATCTAATGATGGATCAGATGTTTCCAATCGTTTCAACGGCAGAGTATCTAATGATGGATCAGATGTTTCTAATCGTTTTAACGGCAGAGAATTCAATGATGGGTCAGATTTAGCCAATCTTCTTAAAGGCAGAGTATCAAATGATGGGTCAGATTTAGCCAATCTGCTTAAAGGCAGAGTATCTAATGATGGGTCTGATTCTGTGGAAAATGCACGCGGAAGAGTGCAATTGATTCAGATTGATTAGGAATTTCATTTGATAAGCAAATATATTTGTTATGTATATTTAATTTATTGTAACTCTGTAATTAATCAGCTATGAATAAACAACAAAACATCTACATCTACGCGTCTAGTTGTATAAACGGAAATGAATTTCTCTGTCTGGCGACCTTGTAGCATATGCGGCCCTAACTTAAGCATAACCAATACGAGTATATGGCCAATATGTTTGTACATTAATAAAAACTGGTCATATCAGCAATTCAAAGCAATTAACACAGCGCAGAACTTTGTCTGACCATGCTCTGGCGACATAAATCGCATAAATATGCTAATTTATGTTGTTGCCGCCCATACGATTGAACGATTCTAAGTTCAGGTTTCGTTTTGGTTGTTTTTTCTTCATTTTTCATTTAGCATTAAGTCAATTAGCATAATTTTCCGGTTACCTGTTTTATGGCTTAGACCAGAATATAATACAAAAGATTCAAAGTTTATAAAAAGTGAAAGTACCTAATTTTTTCTATTTTTTTCGTATTCTAAACTAGTCAAACATGGGGTACCTGGCGTTTAAAGCCACTACTCAGGAAATGGGTCAAGGTTAGAAGTTATAATAAACTAATAGATTTATTTAACTGGAAGCAAAGCTGTATATTTTATTCAGATTACTTTTGATGTTAAGAATTTATTTAGAGCCATGTATCGTTGTCAATGACTTTTAAAATTATAGTTATTTAAAATTATAGTTATATACAAGCTACTGCATGCTTGGAATGAAAAGTGCTCTAATTTTACTTATTTGCGAGTATTGATCTGAAACTGGGCTTTAAATACACACGACATTACGTTTTGCTAGAACACTTTAAATTTGTTTCTCTGCAAATTGTTAAACGATTTTAAACTGCGGCCATTCAGTCGCACAACTACAGAAATGTCAACACGAGGAGCAATACCAATGTAAGGACGAGCTCTTTGCCTAAAGGATCTAACGGTCAATAGTCCCATTAATTGTATTTCAATTATGTGCGAAAACAGCCGCCAGCTATTATGGAATGCTGACATTATAAAGGGGGTGCGTGGGGTGGCAGTCTGTCTGCGCTTAAGAATTATTATTCATTTTAATTAACCAGAAATAAAATTAAAATGTAATGTACGAGTATAATATTATACGTACATTTTAGTGAAGGTACTTTTTAAAGCTTTTTTTCGTTTTATTAAAGGAATGGTAAATGAAAGCTGCTGGAAGTAATTGAAAATTATTATGGTTACTTTTTGAGAGTTTCGTAAACCCAAAGACCCTAAAGGTCGCACTCAAGATTGCGTATACGACCTAATTGACGTCCACTAGAAGTGCTTATAAGAGTAGAAGTAACGAAAGCTCTGAGACTCGCATAATGGCAGGGCAGTGTGATAAGGAGTCAAATGACAGCTCATAAAGGGAGAAAGAATAGAAAAATGAACAGCAGACAACAACAGAAAGCCCAATAAAAACAAAAAAGATAGACGAACAGATAAGAAAATGTTAAACTCAATACAAGAGCCCAAGAATTCAAGTATTCAAGTACAGAGAAACCAAATTAAAAGCTAAAGTTAAAGCTGCTTCGTCAGAATTACAAGTTAAAGCTGATTTCGCAGCGAACCAACACAAATAGCAATAAAAGCGTGGGCAACTGATTAAATTTATTTATTATCTTCGCTTAATGGGCTGCTCTTAGGCGTAATCTCAAGAAGATGCCTTTCCTAGGAACGGATGCCGACGGTGACTGTTTGGTTAGCTCACCATCTCTCTAAGCATCTTTCCACTGGCCATTGATGGTTAGAAAATTCAATTTGTTCCGATGCTGAACAGCCTTGCCAGAAGACATTCAACACCTCGTGGTATGAGGCTTATGCTGAGCTAATGACAATCAATTGCAGAAAGGTCTCTTGTTTTTGTTTTCAACTGTCCGGAATCATGGCAGATTATTCTATAGTTGTTCTATATACACACGTATGTTATAGTTTCCAGCTTCTTGGAAAAAATAAGATTTGAGGATAAGTTATGGTTTCTTCAGAATATTTCTAGCTTTAATTGGACACTGAGTAGCTTTTAGCCGCGCATTCATACTTGACTAAGACGATTATATATATTTTATGTCAGTGTGGTTAAAAATTAGCTCGTCAATTGCATTAACCAGTCTGTGCAGCAAATATTCTGACTACAATTAATTACCAAATTTTGGTTTCCCAATTCAAAATGTTCGCAACAAAACAAAAGCTGCATTTACCTGTTTGTCTTCTTTTGCATCTCATTTGCCAGTTGCGATTAACAGACAAACATGCTGTTCATTGTGTGTTGTTGGTGCTGTGTTTAACAAATGCAAAAATAATTATAATTAATGCAGAGTTTTTAGCCTTGAACTTGTATAACCTACAGGCGGCTAAAACAAACGTAATTGCTCTGGCATCGAACGTGGCGTTGTCGTTGTCGTCATCATATTTTGGTCTGCCCAAAACAGTCAACGCTTCGTAGTGGGTGAAGCCAAAAACTGCAAACATTCCATTTGAAATGGGTATTCAACAAAGCATTTAAAGTATTCATTTTTTCAGCTTCGCTGCGCAGCAACTTTTCATGCAATTGCACAGAAATAAGATTCAATTGCCATCATCAATTACAATAGAACATTTGGAATCCCACACACAACCCGAGGTACTCCCAGCAGTCTCAGTTTCAGATAGCCATGCGGCAAGTTCAAGGTAATTGCGGTGACACTCAGACCTCAAAATAGTGAATAGCCACTCAAGCAAACATACTCATAGCATTCACAGAGAATTCATAAACCTAATGTTCACCTGTGACTAAGAGCCAGAATATTTATATGGCCAGATTCAGGGAAAGACTCCAATTCTCAGTGGCAACACTACAAGTGCATCTAGTAATAATTCGATGCAGACAACAGCTTCGAAGGTGTTGAAATATATATTTATATTTGCATATAGAATGATATGACATAGAATCGAAAGAATCTTTAAAGACAAGTAATACGGTTTATTGCAAGTGGATGGGAATCTAAACAGAAAACGGAAGAAAGTTGAAAGTTGCTTTACTCTTCAATGCGATGCTTTGGATCAGTGTAGATATGTACATATATAGAAACTTAGACCTGTAACTTAGTTGAGCTCTTTTTATCAGATAAATCCTAATTTTTAATCTTAATTAAGATATTGGCACAAGAAACAACTGAATTCAAATCTAAATCAATTATTTGTGCATTCATGAATCTCTTAAGACTTATCATTTATTCATTTTAATCAGTTGGTGTATTAAATTTCGTGTATTATTTCTTATATTCATTTTATGCGAAGTGCAATCATTACTTTGAACAGTGATTACCTTCTTCTACCTACCTCTTCCCTGCGATGTCAGTATACGTATTCCAAATAATTAACAAATTTGGCCATTCCAATTTATTAGCCACTTCACTTTATTTCACTCATATGATTCACACAGTTCCCGTGGGGGGTTTTTAGGGCGTGGTCGATGAATACAGTGCCGCCGCCTCCTCACGTGTGCCTCGTCATCATTGCCATAATCTGATCTCACTTTAATTGCTTCTAATGAATGTCAACACTAATTGCCACTTGAGAGGCGGCCAAGTCATTGGATAGATGCAAGTTGACTGCCAAAAAAAAGCTACGAAAATAATTTCAAACAAAATGAGCAGCCAGCAAACAGAAAAGCAGCCAAACAAAGGCAACTTCCAAGCCTAATTAGGTTTTTGTTTTTTTTCTTATGGTACAAAGTGAAGCGAAAATATCTTTCAGATGTAAGGTTGTTGTTTCATTTGTTGTTCTTGTTGTTGTGGTTGTTGGTTTTGTTAGTGTGTCAACAAGAATGCGTCATATGAAAATTGTTTTTGAACGCTCGTAAATGCTATTTAAATGACTTAATATTATTTACACAAATTTACACAAATTAATTAACTCATTAAGCGAACGCAGAGCTTAGAGCTCAGACAATTTTATCATTAATCACAGGGCGACCAAAGGGCGTTCTGCGCCAGAGGACAGTGGAGCGGTGGAGCTTTTTGATAAGTTGATTAGCTAATGATTTTGAATGCTCTTAGGTACTGCCCCAAAAACTTTGTGGAGGCTATTGAGGAATCCAAGCTAGGAGTATCTTTGATTTAACTTGATTGATTGGTGGCTAAGTAGGGTTATTTCATCTATAGCTCTATTGGAATTGTTGATGCAAAGGGTGTCCATACCTGATGAGATTCTTAGGTACTTAAGATTTACAGTTGATCAGAGTCAATTATTTGACATAATAAGTTTCCTAAGTGAGTTTTAAAAGACGTCCTACTTACGACAATGACTATTAGATTGCAATTACTTTTGCTCCCAAATTTTATTGATTACAAGTTAGTGCTTGAGTAACATTTTAAATAAGAAATTAGCAATTCAAAATGATAAACTAATATAAATATAAGTTGAAATACAAATGTAAATATAAATTGCTTCAGCTTCGCAGAGTTGCAGCTTAGACGAGCATTGTACGAGTATTGTGAGTTGGAGTTGGAATGCTCAGTCATACTATGGTTGCCTGTGACTATGACTGTGACTACGACTGCGACTGTCATTGCCACTGTGACTGCGACAGGTTCAGGTCGCAATTCTTTATTTGTATTGCAAGTAATTGTGGTTGATGTCGTTAAGGCTGATGATGTCATGTCAGAAGCCGCAGAGTAAGCCTCAGTTTGTGTCTCAGTTGGATCCGCAGTTGTTGTCGTTGATGGATTTGTTCTGTCTCGGATTGGCTTGGATTGGTTTGGATGCTCTTGTGTTGTTTGGCTTGTGGCTGGGTTGGCTGCTGCGCATTTTGACCAATTTTAGCCAAACTCAATTAGTCTCAACTGATGTTTAACAATCATTCAGTTGCTTCATTCATATTGTTCACTTTAAATAGAATCAGAAGGAGCTGGTTTATTGCTTTCTGATATCATTGGGGTCAAGGTCAACGGCAGCACCTAAACAGCCAAGCCTCGAGCATTCTGATCCGAGCTTCGGATTCATAAAAAGATATCGCAAAGCGCTGCGCAATACAAAGAAAGCCGTGCACATAAATTCATATAATGAAATACTCGCATGCATATAAGTAAATGATTTTGACTTTTTCTGATTTTGACTACTCTCCCAGCCCCTGTCCCGTTTTGTGGCTTTAATTAACACGCGAATTCAAAATTTTACCGCCGCTGTGTCATTTGCTTTGCTGTTTGTGTTACCTGCGACTTCAAACTTCCAGACCCAAAAATCTTTCTGGATATGCCATATGTATTATACGAGTAAGTATATTCCAGTTTACATTCGCTGCTGATTAACCGGCTAATTCTTCTTTAAACAAACTGAGCAAAAACCAAAACGAAGCAAGCCAACAACTGTGCAACTGAAATCCCCAAAGAGCAGTGCCAGAAATCTTCATACACATGCTAAAAAAAAGTTCTTGTGCTGGCGACCTTGGAATTTAATTTCAGCTTTTCTGTGTGTGTATGGTGTGTGTGTGTGTGTGTGTGGTGTATGTATACGAGTATGTTGGTGCCTTTGTGCGCTTCATTTTATCGCCTTCGCCATCCTCCGTTCCCACCGGCGTGTCTTCGACTCTTTGGATTTTTTATTTATTAATTCGTAATGCGAATTTGCGGCTCGCCATTAAAATATCATTCTCATAAAATGCTGTCGGAGTCGAATCTTTGACTTTCTTAAGCACTCCGAATACTCGCCCGAATGTATTTGTTTGTAAATAAGTGATTTCCATTCAGAATTATCTGTTGACTTTTACTTTTTTTTACTTTTAATCTTTACTTGCTTATGAAAATAATTGTAATTTTGCAGCCCTCACTGTTTGGTCTACTGGTCTTCAGGGAGCTGCGCAATTTCTGAATTTAGGGCGCTGCAATTGTTAAATGCAACCAGCTGTAGCCGCAGTGGCAGCAGCCAGTGCCACAGCAATTACAATTGCTTTGATTTAGCTATTGCGCAAGTAGGCACACACAAATGTACACACACGCACACGAACACATAGACTATTGGCCCCTTTGACTCCTATTCGCTTCGTATTTTGGTTCTGCGAGCCGCGTGGCCTGCATTCAATGCCTCCCGGCCACTGCATCTGGAGAGCTCATTCGAAATGGAAAACAGAACCAGAGCAAAGTATAATACATACGAGTATGTAAGAGTATGCACACACAAAAAGAACCGAACGGACAGAAGCGTGCTTTACGATTCCCAGATGCACGGATGCAGATATGTCGACGATGTTCTAATAGACACAGATACAAATACAAACGAGAAGACAAACGCATCTAAATTGCAAGAATCCAAATCGAGTGCGATTGGAACGGAGAGTGGGATGGCAGGCAAGAGACTGCGGCTGGCTTGCCTCAGTTGCTTCTTGTACCAATTACTTAATTTAGCAAGAAAACTGCAAAGAGCAGAAGGCAGAAGACGGAAGACTGACGACAGATCAGGGCAGAGAAGATCACAGTGTGAAGGGAGGATCTGCAATGAGAAGACGTAAAATGCATTTGCAAATGTTGCATAAGAATCTTTCGAGGCAGATGGAAATACCAGCCGATACTCATACTCGCCTTATTATTATATATGTAAAGGAAACAAGTAAGAACGAGGTATCTTAGACTAACACTAACTGTCATATTAACTACTATATACATATACATATTTTCTGCGTATCGACTTGACTTTTAATGATGTTTAAGATTAATATATAGTATGTAGCGATTAGGCTATCGCTTGACTATTTTTTTTGCTGGTTCAACATACTCGAATTACGTTTATATACTCCATTTAGCCATTCTCAATTGGTACAGGGTATACATATAAGAAGTGGGTCAGTTGTAACGATGGACTGGACAGAGAAGCTCCTGCTATCGTAATTCTTTATCCAATTAGCAGTTAAAGGTTCATCCGCTTCTCTGATTTTCTACACATTCGAAAATCACCCATTTTTTAGAAGTCTTTGTCAATGCGTTGCAAAGGCGGCAGCATTGAGTTATTAATTAGTAGCCAATTCCGTCGGATTCTTTGGTAGACCGTGGGCGTAGCCCAAATGTGTTTGCTGCACTTCTCATTGTGTGAGTCAGTCCCAGCCACCGGCAGAGCGAGTCTTTGGCGACTTCGCACCAAATTCTGCAAAGTGGCTTTTATTATGATGATGTACGAGTATTTTGTGGCTGGTTCGTTGTCAAAGGTGAGCATTTTATGCATGAGTAATAATATACTCGAAAATGGTTTTAAATATTTTTTTTTTAGCGTTTTTATGCAAATGGTTACCTTGAACTTGGTAATTGAACCTGACGGAAATGAGCAAAGTTCTTTGGCGTTCAAGTATTTTAGTGCTGCAAAGGTAATTTACTTAAATTTACCTGGTGAAATTTATGATTGGCTTAGAAGCTGAGTATAAAAGCTAAGTATAGCTCACAAATATTAAGAAAACTGTTCAGTGCATCAGCTTTTTAAATTTATATATATAGCAGATAAAATACCTTTACAGTATTACATATTGTTACACTAGTGAACACAACTTGAGGCTTTCTCAAGGTATCAAAACTCTTTCGTCCTTCCTCATTTATCATGACATCAGTGAATCAATTAACTGTATAAATAACTTTGCTACTTTTCCCAAAATGTTAAGTGTCATTCAATAATAGAAGCTTTACCAACCTCAGTAATTTCAGTATATATATTTGTCTAGAATAAAACTCTTCATTTAATATTAAGGCACAAATACTCAAATTATCAGCAGAAAAGTGATAAGTCATGTTGAATACTGAGGAGGATACGTAATCAAGACGTGATTACTTATCAGAATAATGACGCAAGACTTATGCATGTTGACCAGTGCTATCATTCATCGTGATTATGTAACTCTTGTTTGGTTCTGTGGCACACAGTGTCGCGAACTGCAATAGGCCACTGTGCCAACTGGGCGAGCAATGCGCAAATATTGACAAAATCAAGATCTTGAGGGGACCCTTGGTGGGTCTCCTCCTTCTCTGTGTTCCGTGATGGAGCCGCCGCACTACTGTTTAAGTTGCGCTGTGACGCAAACGAAGCTGAGCCCAGAGCAATAATGCAATAATTGCATATTGACCCATTTAACACACAATGCGAAGGGCGTATGGGAAGGATGACGGATGAGAGGAAGGCGGTGGAGCACTGAGTAGGGCGGAGCAGGGCAAGGGATGCCGATGTTTGCGGATTGAGTTACGCATGCGTGCGCGTTACCTTCATTTAATTAGGCGGCAACACCTGCGCGGAGTCGGAGCCGAAGCCAGAGAAGGGAACGGAGACGGAGTTGGGGCGGGAGCTTGCAGTTGAAGTTGAAGTTGAGGTCGCCATCAATCAGCGAACGAGTCGTCAAGTGAGGCGTGAAAATGGCGAGGAAAAAATAAAAATAAATGAAACGAAAATGAAACTGCAGGCGAAGATTGCTGCACAAATGAAAACGCATTGGACGAGGGAACCGAGCTGCAGTCACCAGGCACAGCACTGAGGCGTGGCACTCTGTTAAAGCTCATTTGACAATGGAGTGCCTCCAATGACGACGCTGCGTTGTCGACGGCTGCTGCTCTGGGCGCGTTTATTATTTGCCTGGCCCACTTTGCCTACAGCGGCGATAATTGACGCCACGGTGGCTGCAACCACTAAAGCCGCATCAGCATCAGCATCAGCAGCAGCGATTCCAATGACGATGATGACGTTAGCGATGCAGGCCCACAATTTGGGCTGCACTTTAATAAAGTGCCCGGCTAGTGATTTAACCCAGCAAAGAGTCGCCAACGGTATTAAGTGTGCTATGAGTGTTTTTTACTGTAGGACTAAAACATTTGGCTAAATTGCATTTCTGTGTGGCAGCTGTTGTGCAATAAAATTTAAGCATTTGCACTCACGCATTATGATATGCAAAGGGTATATATACCCCAGACCTGTGCGATCACCTAGATGGACAACGGCTTAAGAATTAACTGTATGAGATCAAAGGATTCAGCCGAAATGTAATTGGTAATTAAATGTGTAGCAGTGTTGACTGACAATTTTCTAATTTTTCGACAAGTTCATATGAAATGTAAAGTTGGCATTTGGCACTGGTTACAAAGGTAACAGCTAAGATAATCATACCATCCTTACCCAGTATAAGAGTTAAGCCCAAGTCCTTTCCACGAATTGTTTTAATTACTTCAGCATTCAGTCAACATGTCCTATGGGGCAGGAACAAATAACCCACTGAATTAGTTCAATTATTCTGTTCTTATATTGCTCTAACAACCTGACCCAAAATAGCAGGAGCTTTTCTTTTCTTGTATTCGTGTAGTAAACATTTGCCATAGTAAATTATATAAAGAATTTAAGCTCGTACTTATCACACGATACTTTCTATTGTTAATTTGCAATTACCAAATAATTGAGGCAGGCTGTAGTTTTAGACCAGCTCGTAAATGCACAACAAATGTAAAATAATTATGTTTTCAATACAGCAATTCATTTGTTTTTATGTGGAAAAATCAACCTTTGTGCTGTTAATTGCGGCTGATAAATCCTGATAGAAAGCTCACACTCATTCGGGAAATATGAATGGACATGAGAATAGAAATGGAAACATACTTCTATTCATTGCACGAGTATTTGGCTACGTTGCTAAAATTTAGAATTGTTGTTTTTATGGTTGGTTTCTTTCTATCTCTATCTCTCTCTCTCTCTCTCGCTCTTTCTGTGGCAATGTCTAAATACGAATTTCCTGGGCATTGTCTGTATTGCTGGCCAAGCAAATCAGTGACCTCACATCGCAGAGACTGTGGGCTCTCATGGCTATAACAAATTTTACCCAAATTGCAATTAGCACAATTGCATGAGTGTATGGGTATTTTATAATACGTTCTGATTCAATAGAATATGTAGATGAAAGGAAAGCAATTGTGAACCGACTGCTACGTAGTGCTTAACTGTCTCTTTGGCATGTTCATTAAAGAAAGTTGGATTTGTACTCTTTTTACCTTTACGGCTGAGTATCGACATTTAAGGTTTCAATGGGTTTTGTCTTTTATTGCATACGTTTTATACCTTGCTTTGATACTACTCATTTCTGAAGGGTATAGAATATTCGATTTAAGTGACTAAGAGCACTTCTATTTGTTTTCTGTTTGTGTATTGTTGCTGTGGTTTTTCAATCGTTTTTCAAATCGTTGTGCAGCGATGCTGAAAAACGTCTAAAATCTCTTACGTCCTTTATTCCACATGTCAAACAATTATTCTCAGTTTTTCCTATTTGCTGCAGTAAATAATTATTTGAGTATACCAGTATGTATTATGTTTTCTCTCAGTAGGCTATAAATACCTATCAGGGGCACACATACTCGTACATTGCAAATTTGAGTCATAACCCAAGAGTGTGGAACCATCCCAAAGTTTAAAGCTACAGTCTACAAAGCAATTGTAAACACGAGTAAAATTATAAGTTTTGCTCATGTTTCGGCGATAAGCTCCAATGACTCAAGAAGGGCCGTCTGCAATAACAACAACATTCACAAATAATCAATACAACCTGTAATGTACTACGAGTACGTATCCACAGCTTTTCGGTTTGCTTTGTGGCTCGACAAGCCACACACGTGTAAACATTGGGACGTGAATTGGACCCAGAACTTTAACTTCTAATTTTTATCACGGTGACACACAACGTACAAGCTAAAGAACAAGCCGAAGACCTCACGTAGCCAAATAATACGAGACTTTGATTCGAATTCAAATTGAAATATGGAAAATGAAATATAAATTATGGAACTGCACTTCACATGGGGGCACCTTAAGTCACGTTCCGTAGCGCACCTTGTTAAGTGTTTACACCTGCTGGTCATTCATTTGCTCCGGGTTGTATTTTGTTCTCTCGATCTGCATTCTTATCAATAGAATATTTGGCACAAGACCTGTGGGAGTCGAATAAGAGGATATTATGAGTACGAGTACATAAGTGTATCAGCTGTTGGGTAATCTGCGTCGACAGCACTCTGAGAGCTCAATTTACAAACAAAAGGCTTTCGTTGTGATTGTGTGTGTCTTTTGGTAAATGGAGGTGTCACAAGAGGGGATTTGCTTACCCTGTGAAAATGTTGATAAGCTCTGGAATAAAATCAATTTGCGGCTAACCGGGCGAGCTGTGAGGGGCGAGTAAGCTGCATTGAAAGAGACGGAAGACCCTTCGCTTTCATGGATGGACATCACTTTGTGATTACGCTTAGAGCAGCTTGTAAGCCGAACATTCAGCGACATAATAAATAAATTTAATCAATTGGCAACGGTTCCGTTGATGGCTGCGCCCGTTCCGCTTCTAATTCTACGGGTTTCAGAGAACCAAGGCGCCCCCAATGTGAACTAAAAATCGGATTTGAGTAGCTGGCTGCCATCTGCTATCTTCCATCTGCTAGGGTCTGTGTTGCTGCTCACTCTCGGACTTATCTTGGATTCTTGTGCCTTGTGCTATGTGCCGTCGCGTTGACTTTAAGATTTAGTCGTTGTCTATCTTCTGTTTTTATTGGGTTGATTGTTGCCTCTGCTGTTGTCAACAGTTCATATTTTCAATGTTTAGCGTTCATTCCTTTCAATTTCGAACCTTTTATGAGCTTGCTGCCATTTGGTTATCTCGTTGGGTGCTTGTTTTTGTCTATCATTCAAAGTACTCTTTGGATGAGTAGAAGAAAAACTTAAGACAACAAACCGATTGTTATTACTGCTGCTGCTGCGTACTATGTGGCGTATACGCAATCAGAGACTGAGCAAGTCATGGCAAGGAGTGTACTTGTAAGTGTGTGAGTGATTGAGTTTCTCGAGGTGTATTCATGGTAGCACCCAAGCGACACACATATTCAATTATTTAAGATTCTTAGAATCTTCTGTCCCTCTTTGTCCCGTCCCACCCCATTCCACTTTACACACACGCAAAATTTCTTGAATGGGGCAAAACTTTGACGTCGTTAATATCATCGCATGATTTGCGTTTCTTTCAAATTGTCTGGCGGCAGTTATATACGCATAAACTCTTAACTTGGCAGACTAATTAAAATGTATGATATGGTACGCATTTAAATGTAACACTGAAAAGGGCAAAGTGCTGCCTTTGGCTTCTGTGGTTGGTATCTGCAATAATGTCATTTCTGTCATTCATCATTTCATTGACCCAATTTGAGGCGAATGTTTCTGTCATTTAAGACTTCTACTCGCACCAATGACTGCAAATTACTTTTACTTGTGTTGTTGTTTTAGAACAAGTATTTAATATACAAGTATACTCGTACACACAACTTATGCTAATTAGAGAGAACTGAATTTTAAATTCATACGACATTAAAAATGCCCAGTCGCAAAGCGCACAACGTTTCTCGAGAGACAAATTAACATATTTATGCGATTTATGCGAGCGCGTCTTCATTTTAATATCAAATCGGAGAATCCAATGGTTTTCCTGCAATGCTAACCTGCCACAAACAAAGTGGTTTCAGAGTGGTTCTCCCGTATTGGCTCGTTGTCTGTTTCAAGGACTGTTTGTAAATGAAATTTGTAGAATTTGCTTCCGCTTGGGGCTTTTTATTGTAATTTTATTGCTTACCTGTAATTCTGCGCTAACCAGTTAACAACTTGGAAACGATATTCATATTTCTTGGTATTTATAAATTACATTTTACATTCCATGACTTGACCTGCCTGCTAATGATGAACAAAGCTTCTGGGAAACCTGATGGTTATACATAGAATCGCTTTGTATAATATTAATTATAAGGTCTCTCAGTGCTTTTCCCGACGACATTGGAGGGCTGCCAAACAATATGTTTATAATAAGGAATCACAGAGTGGTGATAAAAACTGTGGTTACTGCATTATAATTTCTTTAAATCTTTCTACATATTATTAAAAATATCTTTAAGTCCGCTGGTGTCGATTTTTGTAGGTTACAAACATTTGCCTACATTTTGATATAACTCTTTCCAGTTTGGATGTAGTTATAGATTTTATGAAGACACCTTATGCAATATACAAGTTAAGGCCCTAGAAATGTTACCAATGGGACAGTCAACCATATAAGACATTGGGCGATACATCATATATATATATAAATATACATACATAAAGTCATAACTCATTGTTAATCAGAAAATTGTCCACAACAGTGCGTTCAGTGAACGTTTTCATCTGTGGAGAAGCATTCGAAGTAGTAAAAATAAACGGTAAAAAGAAGGAAATATATCCCAAAGAACAATACGAAAATTAATCACCTCCCACACTGAGACACTGAGACTCTGTCGGTTTGTCCACAAAAATGCGACAGTTAAAGCATTTGCATTAAGCGTCGCAAGGCAAATAAATTTTATTGCGTATACGCAGTGTTGCAGCAGATGGTTGAGAAGAAGGCAACAGAATGGCTGGCCAAAAAATGACACTGCCGCACATGATTTTAATATTTATTTGCCCGGCTTCAGTCCCAATGATGACGTTGTGGCGGCCACTTTGCCACTTTGCCTATTCCCCGACAGCTGCCGGGT
Organism: Hirtodrosophila trivittata; assembly: GCA_035045065.1. Lineage (NCBI taxonomy): Eukaryota > Metazoa > Arthropoda > Insecta > Diptera > Drosophilidae > Hirtodrosophila > Hirtodrosophila trivittata. The sequence goes on from JAWNNK010000866.1 coordinate 101,272, forward strand.
GTCTTTTTCAGGGTGTCTTTTCATGGCGCTGGCACAATGACAAATTACAAGTTGAAAGTTGAGTGAACTTTGCGCCGCAGCAGTGTCCACTTTTGGCAATGTTTCCTCCGCTCATATCTCCTCTTGCTCCTTATCATACTCGTATCTTTTGCTGATGATGTCTTCTGGCTGCTGTCACCTCCTGTTTACAATTTGAGCTGCTGTCCAATCTCTGGCTGCAGTGCGCCCTATGAAATTGATGAGGCTTTTGTTGTTTGGCAAATGGGGCGCAGATAAGCGTCAACTTTGACGCTCTCTTGTTGAACATTTGTTGGTTCTATTTGTTTTATTTTTGGGCTGCTGCTTTACTTATCAACACTGTTGCTGTTGCGCCTTTTTTGCTTCAACAGAAACAAATACTTTAGATTTGGGTTTCTTCTATTTTTTTCTTCTTTCGTTTTTGAATTTTGTTTGTTCTGCTTGGGTTATACTTCTTGAACCCGAGGAACTTTCTGTGCTCTCTCATTTACTTGTGATTTTGTGCGTGACATATTTGTGCGCCTCTTAGCTCATTCATTTTCTGACTCCCCTCCCCTAGAGACATGGGATTTGTTTTGTTTCTGACTTCAATTGAGTCTTTTTTATAGGCTGCTTTCCTTTTACCAATGACTTTGCAGCCTAAACAAAAGTTTGACTACACTTACATAAGAAGTCAATTATGCTTTTGTTTAACTTATTTTTGTTATAATTGTCAATTCTGCTTTGCCTATGGAGAGTCAATCAATTATATATATTATTTTTATTGATTTTCTTTGAGTTGCTGTTGGTCTGAATGTATCTAGCTATTTGTTATTCAGGACTGTGTCAGACAAATATCAATGATGCATCAAAGCAATTTTATTTTTGGTGTACTTATGCTTTACCCTTTGAGCCATAGCTAGTATAATTCTGGCAGTATAATAGTACTGGTACAAGTCTCAAATACTAAGGCATTGTACTCGTGTCTGTGGATTATGTGCTTTTCGCTATCTTTACCCTTATTTCTCAACCAGGATACTAAAAAGAGAAGCAGATATGAAATGAGGATATGTACTCGTACTCAACATTTGTCATGCTGCTTTCACTGATTCCTCTATCAAAGCAAATCCTCAGTAGTACCAGTTGCTTTTTGCATTTCAATTGCATTTCCGCTTTTCCCAGGGCTCATTAGACTTGCATATGCTTCGGGTTTTTAACGTAAGTCTAGGATTTCCCGTGCCAGACTGCGCTGAATCCTCAGTGAGAACAATGAAACACATTGCGCTCCAATTTTAGTACTTAACTTTCGTTTTTCTCTGTTCCATGTTTCCATGTTCTTTTTTCTGAGTCAGATCCATGTCAGCCAACCTCTTACTGCCTCTCTTTTGCTGAGTATGCAGCATTTCCTGTTCGAAAGGTTTGCAGCTAATCTTTCACTTTTCTAACAAACAAAACCAGTGGCAGCTTCGTTTACTGAAATTAAGTCTAGCAAGATTCTAGTTCTGTTTTTTCTATGAGCTTCAACGCGAGAAGTGACAATGTTTTTATAAAACATTTTTTTCTTTAAATAACAAAAAGAAGACCTTGATCTTTAGATTAGCACATCAATAAATGGTATTTTTGTTTTTGTCTATCACTCATCGCCAGTCCGCATCTTTGTCGTCTTATATTGGTCTGTTGTTAGTTTTTCGTTCTCTTGTGCTGTCTTTGGCGTGGAAGAAACGAAAACGAAATTAAAACCTAACTCCAAGAAACTGAATCCACGTCTACATCAATGACAAACTGGTGGAACCAGTCGAACAGCCATCCAAGTCTGGTCAAAAGAACTTCTTTAACTAATTGAGAGTTGCCATGCGCAGATAAAAAATATATTCTCTTGTCTACTTCAATATTCTTGACTAGCGTTTCGATTGCAACTTCATTGAAAATAAATAATACCCAAGTCACTAGCCAAAACATTGATGGAAATTGCCTTCTCTACGTGTATTACGAGTATGAGTACGATTACGAGTGCCATACAAATGCCTCTTACGTGATTACATAAAAAACAATAAAAAGTGATTTGAACTTGAAATTGCTAAATGCGTCATGCAATTGAAACAAGGCAACAACGAGATCAGCCAAAGCTTAAAAATACTGAGCTTTTTATATACCCTAACATATATTAATAGAATGGGTTACTCTTTAGTAGATCTTTACTTCGGTAGAAGGACCTTGAATGCTGGAATATTCAATATATTTATTGAGAATAGACATTAACTTTAAATTTAAGATTTTGAATATCAATTTTTTTATTCTTGATTTCAGTTTATTTAATACAATTTTTGTTTATGATAATTTAATCTTTTTACTCCCAATTTCAAAATAAGTAAATACATAAATATACTTAAAGTTCTGAAAGGATTTTATTTTATTAATAAGCATCAAGTGCGAATTGACTTTTACGTTAATTTCAATTTATATTTGTTCATTACAATCTTATTTAAAATATGTCTCTTTATTTCGATGCTTTAATGATGAAAGTATAACTTATAACCATTATTTACCTATGTAGATTTAAGCAGTATCTACAAGTTGATCAGTTTTTTACTGGTTAAAAGTCAAATCCATTGAAATAAAAACGTACTAACCATAAAATTGTTACAATGGCAAATCAGGCGCATTAGCAGTTATTTTTAAAGTAGTCGACACTGAGATACGCTGTATCAGGGATTTACATTAGACATGTATTTATTATAAAGAGTATCAATTTTTTGTACCTCTTCTGTAAAACAAGTAGTTCGTTTTTTTTGAATTACTTATAAATATCCGCATCATTTGATATACCCTGATTAATGGATTGTAGTAGCCACAGGGTCTAAACAAAATCAAATTGAATAGCAAAATCCTTAAATCCAATAAAATGCAATAACAACAATACAATAATAGTCTACAGAGCAACAATCTACAATTTCAGTTCTTATTTCTGGCACTTGTTGTTATCAGCAGAATCAGTCGCAATCGGAACTTAACCTATTTTTCTATTTGTATACACAGACTTACTGTGAAGTTATGTAAATAGTCAGCAAACTACACAGTTTCGACTGTGCTGCTAGACAGTGCATCCTAAATTGGTAGCAAATTGATTCTTACTTTACTAGCCATCTATACTGGAGTGTTTGTTTTTAGAAAGTTGTAATTGTTATCTTAGTGTATGTGATTACCATTACAGCGCTGTCACAATTGAAATTGAATTGCTTTGGCTTTGTTGCTTGTACTGCTGCTGTTCGATTATTGCCGGCTGGCAGCAGAATTCTCCATCCAATTTGTGTTTGGCAATGACAATTATTACATGGTTGTGACTGTTATCCCTTCCAGTGCACATATGCCCAGAAGGCCAAACGCCCACTCAATGAAGGATAATTGCGCGTTACGCATACGCCTGCTTGAGTTTGATTTTATGGCCGAGCCCCGAGGCTGGAGCCAATTTGTGCGGGCAAGCAATTTGGGGCTAAGGAAACCCAAAAAATACTAAAGATAATTTTGGGTTCATCGAAAGTTTTCTGGAGGACGCACAAGCACTCACACATACACAGATAGAGACACTGACACCCACCCACACACACACACACACACATACAAATTGAATTGAAGGCCATGGCATCATTCATTAATGCGTCCTTGCCATTGCCGGGAAGCTGTTGACCCAAAAGACAGCCCACCATGTGTATGTGCTCGTATGTACAATCCTTGAACACATTGCAATCATTTGACTGAAACTGTTGGCGGACGAGTAATTGATTTCGGCGGTTACCAACGCTAATTAAGTTGTCCAGCCATTATATGATTTCCTCATTTTATTCATTGGATCATCAATTACTTTTGTAAGGCAACCTATGCTACGTTACAATAATTAGACATTTATGCAATTAACTTGTGCTCCCCACTATCAGCCCAGAGGTCCAGGCTGATTAAAGGGCGCTTGGAATGACATGGGTCGGCGTACTGATTCAAACTTGAGCTGATACCATTCAAAGCAATAGGCCTGGCTCCTATAAAATTGTAGTGCATGCAAGGGGAAACTTATGTTTTTCAAGAAATCCACTGCCTCCATAACTGTTTGAGTCATGGGCATGCGAGTGCGGGTAAGTATCCGTAGCTTAACTATAAACAGAATTATACATAAATATAAATATTATTCATATATCATTATTAAAGAGGTAGTACAATAACTGAATACTAAATACCAAATACTTTTTAACTAACTTCATAATGCTTACTTTCGAACGCATGTTCATCCTTATTGTATAGACAGAAGTAAGTTATTACCAGTGTTTCATAGTTTGTGTACAATATGCTGGTATCGAAGTAGGCTGTGCCGGTGCAACATTACTGAGCATCGGTTCAAATGGAATCGTATGTACATACTTACGACTGTCCTTGACATTATAGGACGAACATCTTCGCTTATAGCCCAAAAAGTGCAGCGGAGTAGTTGCAAATACGTACCAAACACCCAGAAGCTGGAGACGAGTCAAAGACTATGAGAATAGTATTGAAAGAACTATGAGAAACTTGAACAAACCTTTGTTTTAGACACGTTTTTCATAATTGGATAATGTGGGCATTTTTTGACCATAAAATCGCCTACGTCGCTTTCCGTAGGATTCAGGAACACGAAAACTAGCGCGAAGAGTGTAAGGCTAAGAAGAATAATGTCTAATACAATCGTACATTATTGGATAGTTCTGAGGGACTGACTTACATTCCAATCAAATACATTTTGAGACTGTGCCATAATTATAGATATTCTAATGTTAAAATAGTGTAAAAATACTGATATGTAAATCAATTAGCTCTAGATAAAACGGCATTAAATAAATTAGTTCCCATGTATTTTTAATTTAATTTAGAGTCGACTACAAACAGTCGACTTAAAACAATAATAGCTTAATAATAAATCATAAATTTCAAAGGTAAAAAGTAATAAAAAGTCTGCTGGTATTATTAAAAATGCTTTTGAATTGATCCAACAAATGTTGCAAGGATTGGGCAAAAGCCAATCAGAACAGTAAGTGTCAGTGTTAGTTTGTTGATTTCACCGAAGGTGATAGAAAAGTGAAAGTTTGATTGAATAAAGAGACTTTTCAGAAGAAAGAAACTTTTCGTGGAAATGAAAGTTGTAAAGGGAATATAAAATGCAATGAGGATGCTGCAAAGCATAATCAGTAGTGTATATAGGGAGATGTATTTTGAATATTCTTTTGAGTTTAAATAGTGTATTTAATGTTCACAATCTTTTTAAGCCGCAAGCCCCTTAAAATATTGTCAAATTTTATACATTATTTTTTAAGAGAAGAGTGTTTTGAGCAATAGTTTTATATTTATTTGAACCTCAGTATAACATAGAACAATAATATAAGATCATCGTCATTCGCTGCGCTTTGCAGTCAGCTTCAGTGTTTAACGATTGATTTGTCATTGTCATGGTCGATGTGTAGAATTGCGACTTTCTGGTGATCTACAATAGTAATCGAGATTATTTCTTGATCAGCTGGAGAATGAGTCGTACGCTGGTGCTCTTGTTACTTTGTTTTCTACTCCAATTGATTGGGGACTATCCGCATTTTGTTGAAGGTCAGCGATGCTGCAATTGCCCTTCTGCCTATTGTAATCGTGACCAACAATGGCCCTGCTGTAATAAAAAAAAATGGTGGCGAAAGATCTTTGGATGAAGAAAAGGTTTGAATAGAATTAAAATATTTATGTCTTAAATATTTCTTATAAATAGTTGTTAAAGTGAGTCTCTCATATATATAAGAGAACAAATATATTCGGGTCGATAATGTGTTTGCCAAATTTGTAGTAAAAAGTGCTGTGAAATACTTTTACTCGTATAATATTTTATTACCTTTTAAAAACTAATTGTTCTTATTTATATATGGTAAGGCTACTCTGAACTATTTCTGTTTTGGACATCATTCATATGCTTTATTGCACAGACGCCTTTAAAGTTCCACTGGGCAGCCAAACTCATACCCTGGAAAATTTTGTTGAAACATTTAAAATTAATTTCTTGTAAAATTCCCCATTGTTGTTTCTGTGAATTTGTTTATCGACGCATTATTTTTGGGTAATTTTGCGCAACAATTATGCACATAGCTTTTCCACCATTCCAACCGCCTTCCCACATTTCAAAATCGCAGCTATTCGACATCTGATGATTAATTCAATTTGTGCTATGAAGCGTAAACTTTTTGTTTGCCTTTTGCCTATAAAAGCTGCCATTTGTTGCTGTTGTTGCTGTGATTTCTTTTGTTGCTGTTCTGTTCTTTTTTTTTTGTTTTGGCGGAAGGTTGTTATGTGTTATGCCCCCAATGCCCCTTGGCCCCATTCAATTCACTTTGAACAGTTTTTCCACATGTAGTTGACGCTGCCAATTTGCTGCATATTCATGTAACAATCTAAAGAGGCAAATATCATTTAATCAGCGGGAAGCTGCTTTAGATGTCTTAATCAATCTTTTCTAGGGTAGAATCTAGTCCTAAGCTAGTTTTGTAGTTCCTAATCAGTTGCAATTGAGCTGTGCTTGTAATATCAATGAAATTTAAGCTATGTTCTAGATTTAAGACTTAAGAGTGGCGACAGAATGATTGACAAAGCTATTCGATGGTATTCAACAATTTATACTTATACTATCATTTGACACGTTGATAAAGTTCATTTGATCTGTTAATAATAGTTCTTACCTATAATGAACTGAAGTTCAGTAAAACAAAGTTTTTATTGCAAAGTTTTATGACAACTTTCGCATCGTGCTTCAGTTTCCCTTTCCTGATTCTCTACCAATTTATTACTTTTGTTATTGCAAACATATTTTTAATTTTAACTGTTGTTGATTGTTTTTGTTTGTATTTTTTATTGTTGTTTATGATGCTAACTTGCTCTGCTAGATAAAAAGACAATAAATATTGAATTTTCAGCTCCATTTGTTTTCCGACTTTTCCCACAACACTTTTTAAAGCACTTTGACTGCTTTGTAAGCTTTATGAATCCATATAAGCTAATTACTTCACCTGCTTTTCTTTCGATTAAGAATGGAAAGTTAAAGTGTCCGTTGATTATGGATGCTTATCATTAATAGGTTATGTGAGACAGCACAAAGGTGCAGGTGCATATCAAACGGAAGACCTTGTCAGCGATCTTTAGCTGTTTAACTTTATTTCATACAATATATACATTTTATGATGCACTTTGCACGTCCCTTCTGAAGGGCAAACGTGCTAAAATCAACCATGGAAATTGTGATTTCACTTCTTTGCAAAGACCTAAAAGCAGAAGGTAAGTAATTATACGGATACACAGCGAAAAAACGAGAAGAGAAATGAAAAGTTGCTGAGTTGGTAATAGAATCTGGAATGCTCTTTTGATATACTTGTATGTAGAAATAATATTTTGTGATGAGTTACAATTAGTGGCGGATTAAAAGTTTTAGTAAATAGAATCAAAGGTAGGTATAGGTATTAGTGCTGAAATCTGTATGCAATAGCCATAAGCACTGCTAGGATCCCATCTCCTTTCGACTATCCGTTAACTTATAATCTTTACAGTTTATAGAATGAATAAATCTACTCCTATTTTTGCAGAAGACTTAAGATTATCCATGTGTTGGCAGTGTAACAGTTGAAGATAAAAGTGCATCTAATTTGTAGTGGTAGTTCGTCAAGGTTTTCAATTAGAAAGCGCAACAGCAGCAGCAACGAGTATTCGTACTCGTACCTAGAACTCAACTGGCAGTTACTTTGCAACATTTCGACAAATTGCAACGACAAAGTACCAGACAATGTGTTTGCCGTATAAATTTCATTTATGCCAGTTAAATTAATTACTGTCAACACATGCAAGGCGGCAGTAACAGCAACTGCCAGTCGCAAAAACTAAAGCAGGCCAAGCTAAAGTCCAACGAAGAAGACGTTGGCTGAGACTGAGGATGGGGGTGAGGTACAAGGTAGGAAGGGAGGATATGGACAGCGTCGAGCGTGTAGCGAGCATAAACACAGAGTCATAAAGTTTTTACACAAAAGCATTTAATTTTATTGCATTTTTGGGCAGCAGCCAGTGGCGCAGGTCGTCCGCCAGGCAGACGACGGCCACAGCATGGCACGGCACAAGATGGACTGGGGGCTAGTAGTGGGTCCGGGGTTGGGCATGGTCTACTGCCCGGATGGGGGCCAACTTAATTTGGTGCAAATCAAGCAAAACTGCAACAGCAACCAGCGTGGTCGAAACTAGCTCGTGGCTGGCCAGCAGCTCTATACAAATTGAAACAACTTTTGATGATGCAGCTCCCTGTGCTGGAAACTGACTTACTCACTCGTTCAGTGACTGAGCGACTGAGTGACTGAGTGACGTTCCCACATAGCTCATATGCGCCTCGCTGACGTCAGCATCTAAACAAAAACATCAACTCTCGCCATGAATCCCAACACCAGCAGAAATCTCTTTAGCATTTGTTTAGACATCATCTGAAAAAGACTTGTAATAGAAACCCAACGAATAAGAAGAATATAGGTACGAGTATATCGCGCAAAGTTCTATTTTTCTTTTTGTATTTCATATTTCGTTTCGAATATTTGGCATGCGCTTAAAATACAGTATGAAAATTAGAATAATGCGAATCGCAAATGCGAAATGCAAACTGCAAAACCAAAACGCGTATACGTTTAGTGCATCAACATCAACAAGTGGAGCAGTTTGCTGCAAAACGCGGAAAAGTGGGTCAAACGCTGCCAAATTTTTTGGCAAAATAAAATGGTGTTTAATGCATCCACCAATCATCATGCAAATGTATGCAAATGTCTATAATGATGATGATGATGGGTATAAAAGAGCAGCCAAACAGGAAAAGCCAAGGCTTTTAGGAATATTATGAACATAATGTACTAAATAAAAGTTAAATATTTGAATAACTTTTGAGTGTTTAACTTATAGCGAGGGTTTCAAATTTAAGAAATCTAAAAAGATAGTAGAGCTCAAGTATTTCCAGTCTATTCGATACCCCTCTAACGATATCAAATTAAAATAAAATAAAAGAATTTCTTTATATATTTGGAAGATAATCTTTTTATTTAAGTAGGTTCTTTTATTAAAAATTTGTTTCGCGTTTTGTTAGTACATAAGCATTTGTACTTAAGTGGATACATTTTCTTATCTAAAAACATTTTCATTGGGCCTTCTCCTTACGTTAAGGGTTAAGGGTAAGCTCTAAGGAACAGCTGACCATCTATCCCATTCTTAAACCCGCTTTGTTATGGTTAGTTTCTTGTAAGGAATTCAGCAATAAAAACACTTTCCTATGACTAGAAAGAAACTGCCGGAGGTTACACAGAGAGTACCCTGGCATATGCTGCAGGATTCCGCAGCCACGGAACCACGCACCATACACATTCCCACCCCGATGGGTTCTGGCTCTTTCAAGAACAAGCTAAGGTCGGAAGATCTGCGCGACGATAGACGGCAGACGACAAACGACAAACGACAAACGACAGACTATAGACGATGGGCGGCCCAGTCGGTATCGGAGTGGGAATTATGTAGGTAGGACATGGCCCATGGCATATGTCTGGCATGCTCATTAGGGGGCACAGTGTGGCGTGGCTAATGTGGCAACAAGCAGAAGCTGAGGCTGAGGCTGAAGCAGAAGTAGTAACTAGGGCAGGAGAAATAACAGAAGATGGAGCTGGGTCCGCTGCTGGGGCTTGAGCTGGGGCTGAGGCTGGGGCTTGGCCCTCTGGCCCTGCTGATTTTCATTTGACTTCGGAGGCGCTACCTTTTTTTCCGGCTATGCCAACTTATTTGTTTCAGGCGCACATTTTCAACTTTTATTTTCTTTTTTTGTCGCTTTTATTGTTTTGTTTTCACTGCGGTAGCCGTCACCGATGTTGATGTTGTTATTGTTGTTGCTGCTGCTTTGGGTAATTCAATTTTCTGCCACAATTTTCATTTGTGCAAATTTCAAATGACTGACGAATTTTTCTACATAGCCCGAAAGGAATCCTCGGGCTGCAATGGATCCCTGTCCTGAATACTACTGGAACCATTTCATGCACAATTTGTTTGGCCTTTATTTTTATTTTGCCGCATTGTTAAATTTGCCTTGGCATTGGCTCCATTTTCACTACCGAAAAAGGCCAACGAACATTTAATGTAACTGCCAGATGAGTCAATTTGCCGACACGACACCCCCCGTCCCCTATGAAAACTAAGGGTAGCTTACGATTGTCGTTCTATCATACTTATGTGTGTGTGTGTGTGTGTGTGTGTGTGTCATTCAAGGAAGCGAATTTAACAACATTTGTAAAGTGTCTGTGGAATAATAAAGGACTTGGGTTTTGGTAGCAAAAGAACTCTTTAAGCCACTTGGTCAACTTTACCAACGCTTTACAGCATGTGAGCAAACTAAGAGAAACATTATTTAACAGTGGAGCACGATGTCTCTCTTTCACTGTTCGTTCTCTTAAGTTGCAGTAGTATGAGCTTAACATTCTGCTAGTAGCTAACAGCAGCCAACATTGGCTACTCCTAACAGAGCTGCTAGTTTCCAGCGTTGATATCGCCCAATTGTGTAGAAAATTTTAATTTTCCCCAGAGAAACATTTACAGCATTAGCTGGATTGGCATTTTTCCTTGCGTAAACGTGCTTGTTAACAAGTGCGTGTGAATTGTTATTACACCTGCAGCAGCTTTCACATATTCGTATGACTATATATATATATATATATATATAATCCAATTTCTGGTCTCATCTTGGTGGAAATGGCCGAAGGGCAGCGTTCAAATAAACAATCCATAAACGACATCGTCGCATCAATCATGAAAATTATGATTACTTTAATTGCATTAAGCGTTGACAGACAACATTGATGACTTTTTTGACCATGGGACTGTCCAGAGAATAGGGGTAGATTCCCTGCTGGATATATATGGTTTATTTATAAGTCTTTTGTTTAATTTATTTTCATCACTTGAAGGAATACAAATCAGTGTCTGATAGATGTTCTTAATGTTAGTGCTACACATGGTAACTCGGGCAGCATTGAAAGCGCAGTGACACGGGTTCTGAAAGGCTTTTCTAACTTTCAACGAAAACAAATGATTCGCAGATTGCATTTTGGCTGCCACATGGTGAGCTGCGCGCTGTTCTTCGATTCAAACATTCATTAATTTTCCTTGCAATTTTCTTTTACCACCATTTTCTTCAACAAGACAATGCCAAAAGCTGATGCGAAATTCTAGAAATAATGTTGGAAAATACATTTACCATGCCATTAGTTAAATGTGGACCAAGGAAGCTTTAATAATAACTTCTATTGGAGGAGCATCCAGATCTAAGGACCAAGTATAAAACGTTTTAAAATAGTTCCAGTTCTCTTATATTACAGTTTGGTTTCAATATATTTATTAAGACATGTTGAGTTTCTTCAATCATTTGATAATTCTCATTCTGTTTTTTCACGCAGGGTAACTAAGAGCATAAACACCCAATTGCACCAGTCTTTTCCATTTCTTAACGTTTTTTAAATGCACATATATACAATGTTTGTAGTCGTGCACATGTCTTTATGATCTCTGCCCCTGTTATTGCAATCGTCTCTCTTGTCTGGTTGTTCAAACAAATGGTCAGCGCATCTTTTTTGGCAGCCATTCAAAATGTACATTGCTAAATGGCAAACAATTATTTGATATTTGATGTCCGTCCGCCTGTTCCAGCTGTGGTAAGCATCTGCAATACGCTGCGTATACGTTACGGATACTCGTTTGCCAAAAGCGGCAGTGCAGCAGCAAGAACAAAAACAAAACAATAGCAAAACGAAAATAACATCAACATTTGTACTCAAAACACGCCTTAAAAATAACGTTCTATATCCTGTCCATAGTATCCAATGTACGGTATGGATTGGAATGTTCATCCACTGCAAGGTATCCCACAATTGTTTATTTTTGTTGTGCTCTGTGTTTCTGTAGTTGTACCTGCTTGTTGACCATCATACAAAAGTGATTTAGTATTTTTGTGTGTGCTCTTGGCCTCGTCGACAAAGCAATTGAATGTTTGATTTATTGTGGTCAGTCCGGGCCGATGAGAATTTCTCGATAAAGGAGAAAGGCACGCAATTGCAAAAGAGGGCGCAAAGTGCCCCCAATTGTTCATACTTGCATACATTCAGCTTCTTATTTGGATATACACATTTAAAAGTAATCTTCCAGCATTATGGTAAAATTGTTCAATCTTTAGGTGTAGCTTAAGGTAGCGATAGTAGGATGCGAAAGCTGACATAAAGTTAGAATCTGTCGTCTGTATCATCACGTTTATCTTAAGGATAGTATATTCGTCTGCTGTGTGCTTAAATTGCCTGGATAATGTTTCTTAGAGTAAAACACTATTTAAGTGAAACGTGTGAGCATCACAAATTAACTTCGCAACTGTTAAATAGTAAAGTGGCCGAGTTAACACACAGCTTTTTATTGAAGAACGAATAATACGAATCGACTTACAGACAGGTTCCTTCACATGTTCAGCCGTAGTGAGAAGTGAGAGAAGTGTTAAGCAGAGAGTTAAGTTGGGATGCACAATGTACAAATATGGGTAGGAGATTGAGGCTTATGTATGTACGAGTATGTCAGTATGAGTATAAGTATGAAGATGGCATCAACAAAAGGTAGCTAACAAGCAATAGAGAGCAACATGATAAAGTAAAATGAAATGAGCCACTCTTGAGGATGAAGATGGCAGAGGCAGAAGCAAATACAAGTATAAAGACCAGTTCAACAATAATAGAAACAGTCGAAAGTCGAATGAATTGCACACACCCTTCAATGAAATACCCTCAAGAGGTACTAATCATTTTTAAACCTTATCTAAAAATATATATTTATTTATGAAGAGTTTTTTGAAAGAGGACAGCCAAAAATTAGCCTTGATTACGTTTAAGCCCACAAAATATAGTTATTTATAAGATTGGGTTACAAACTTAGTCATAGATTAGAAATACCCTTATGAGGAAAGTATCTAGCGGCAACGTACGAGTGAAAAAAGTGTTACAAGTTCCATTGGCGGGCATATTGCAGGCGCCATTGCTTGGTTAGTGTCTGAATTTGTAGGATGTGTGTGTGTGTGTGTGTGTGTGAGTGTATTTGAGGGTGTGTTTGTGTTAATGACAAGTGTTTTCGTGTTTTTTTCGTATGTGCCTTATAATGACAAGGATGTCGATGAGTATAATGACAGCATCAATGCTGCTGATGATGATGTGCGAGTAAAAGGATGAGGTAACTACAAGTAAGACAGAGGACCGGAGGATAGGGCCATCCTGTGTGAATGCCTGCATGAATGGAGCACTTGGGTAGCTTGTCACGGGCGCCAGCTTTAAGTGCTTGTTAGGCGCTTTCTTCTTGTTGTCATTCTCTATTGCGCCATTGATGACGCTGTCAATGCGGAATTGAGCATCGAGCATACTCGTAAGCACGTTGTCAAATGAAACGCGTGGTTCCTCACGCACAAACGCACATGAAAACTCCCTTTCGCAGTTGCTACCTAAATCATACACACATTTGGTCTGTCGTCTTGTATATGTTTTCACTCTGTATTCATATTATTGTTCTTGTTGCTCTACACTTTCATATTGGATTCACAATACATGTAGTTCACGACTTCGTTCGTTGATATTGTTATTTCTCACTTTTAACCACTTTAAATCAAGCGAAGATTCTGTTTATATATATTTGTTTACATATATTTATATATATTAGCATGGCTCACATTTCTGCCATTAATGCGAATAGGTGCATCACTTTTGCCGTTGACTTGCTACGTCCTTCCTTGTTTGTTATACATCTTTCATGCACATCACGTTGCAAAACTAAGTCGCCTTGATCCCTGAGGTGATTTTCAAGATTTTTCAGAGATGAAGACTTTTGGGAGCTAAACCAATTTCTTGCAAAACTGCTGCAAATTGTATTATATACAGTGGTATGCATTTAAATAAACTTTAAGAAATTTGGCCTCCCTTTGGGTAGAACTTGTTATAATTGAGATTATTAGAAGTCTCAGATAAAAATGTGTCATATTTATTGAGCTATACGATTGTATTTAAACTCGTAATATAACTCGGGATGAAGCTTTAAGGAATCCTAGTAGACTTAGTCTAGTCTTTTTCTTTTAGGTACATTTTACTTAATTAAGTTCTGTAGTGTTTTATATAAAGTATATCACATAAATTGCTTGAAATAAAACAAATTGTTAACCATTTGCAAAAGTGATTTTTCATTTTTAGTTTGTACTTGTAGCATAATTTGCAAGCCAAAATGGTAATAAGAAGCACTCTAGATACGCACAACTGAAGCTTAAGTAGCGCGAAATTCATTTGAAATGCAAATGAGAATTTTCCTAATTGAAAACTCTTGCGCATTGGCTTTGCCAACGACTTTCTTCAAGCAAAGCGTCCTTTGCCTTTCCTCTGGTTCCTTTGTTGACGTCGTTGCTACAGCTTAAAGTGTTAACTCGAAGCTGTCAATTTGGGTATTAAGCCAACAAATAAGTTTGTGTCGAAAAGTGCAAGACGCGATTTTAATTAGAATTTCAACTGGTGGCAGCTGAGACTGTATTCGTATTCGTATTAGGCTTTCCAAATGAAAGTTGAATCCGCATTGACAACAAATCAAACGCCACACAGACGACCGTGCGGAAATGCTAATTGAAATCTGTCTGCGATTTCAACAAATAGCTCTAGAACAACGGGGGATGGCGTCTTAAATGAAGGTTAGAAGTCGGAAAACAAGAGCCAAGTTAAGTCACTGCCATTCAAAAGTAGAACTGGGTCAAGGCTAGCGGTGTCATCGGCGTTGTCATCTGCCCAAATCTGAATGTGGTCATGCCCCAAACGCTGTGCGACCAGTTTTCTTTGAACGAGTACGACTTTTCCTTGGCTTGATGCGATAAAAATCGTGTAATCTCACTGAATCTCTTAAGAGTACGAGTGGAGTCAACATAAGAATGCGAAGGAAAGCGTGTTGTATTGAGAATAATGTTTTAAGTTAATTAAGCTACAAAGTCTTAACTTATTGAATTGAATGAAATGGGAATTAAGAGACAGGTGCATCCTCCCATTTGTTCCATGGTGAACTGGAATTCGCAGCAAGTGACGCTGCTTTAAGCGGTTCAGCCCGAGAGCGAGAGCGAGAGCTTATTCATCTTTAGTTGGCAGCATCAAGTGCAACTGCATTTTGTTGCAATGTCACAGCGCACATTAGTTTTTCTCGATCTGACGTAAGGCCAACCAGGCAGGCGAGCGAGAACACTGCGTATGAGTAATGTAATTGATGCGGGCAATTACGAGCAGCAGGTACTGCCAACAATGTCGATGTTAACGTCTCTGCTATCGCACAGATCTGGAAGGCAGCGACACTTTAATGTATCGTCAGGCTGAAGTTCAAGTTCTGCCTCCCATAAATAACGATCTTCCATCTTGCATGCGAGCCCAAAAATTGAAGTTAATTTGTAAGCACGAGGAACACGAGTATACATATACAATATATAAATTTGATTATTTTTAATCAACAATCTCTGTTGTCCATATCTCGAGTTGTTTATGGTTGATTTTACGCATTTGCTTGTCTTGGATTAATCTCTTAATTTGCGCCCCGTGTTGTTGCACTTGTCTTTGTAATTTCCCACTTGTACTCACAGCTCACACTTGGGTTCAAAGGTTTAACAGCAGCTCTGCGTCCGTCAGTTAAGTGGTCCACACCCTGAAGGGCCACGAGAGCTGTACTCTGTTTTGGCTGCTGCACTTTAGAAGCTATTACGTGGGAAAGGGTAGAGAGGGGTGGGGGTTTGCGTTACATTGAACTAAACATTTAACGTTTTATTCAGATGTCAGGTGGGTTCAAAGCATTTTCCAAGCAGTTGAACAGGAGCTGAAATAATTGTGTATGTACTCAAAGTGATTTCAACAGCCATCTCTTATCTGATAGAACTTTATTCAGTTTCAGAATTAATCATAACCTTAGAGAATTACTTAAACTGCAGTACTTATATTTAGTATACTCTGATTATTATTATTATTGTTTTTGTTAAGATTTTAACTTATTTTTAATGAACATAATCAATTTATAGGCAGAATAACTTATGCCTGGGCAAAGCTGTTAAAGATGGGACATAGTATGCTTGACTTTTCCTTGATTCAGTTTCTACAAAGCTATTTGGAAGTTGGTCTATTAAAAATCATATGGAATGGACAAATTGCATTCGAGTATAGTACAAGTAGAAGCAGGTATAGTCGTACTCATTCGATGCTCAGTATCATTATCATTAGTAACATCTGAGCATTGGGTGTAAACAGAATAAATCACGAAAATAATAATAAATAAAACCTATGGGGAAAAAGCTTTATATTCAAGTAGTCGCGGTTGTCGTTGACTTTGACCTTGTCGTGCAGTGTTTTTTCTATGTCCGCTACAGATTCACAATGACATTGATGGAAAACCACAAAGCTGGTGCCGAAACGCTTGCGCTTCCTACTGAAACTTTAATGGGTCTCAAACATGCAACATACAGCGGTAATTGTGAACAGTCTTTAAATCGAATTGCAGAGATTTTTACACTGCTGAGCAGCTGATTCATAGGTGTATCGTTACGTTACGGCAATGCTTCTTATTAGGTCACATGGAATTGCATTTCCTTATGGGCGACTTATAAAGCGCGCACTAAGTGAGTGCCATATTTCCACTAATCTCGTTGTTGGTGCAGCAATGACAGCAGCAGCAGCAGCGGCAGCAGCAGCAGCAGCAGCAGCAGCAGTAAAGCAACAAAAGCAATAACAAAAAGTACAGAAAAACAAAAACAAGAACATCAACTAAGCGGCGCATGGCGCAAAAACAATTTCAAGGCCATTGACACAGTTCAAGCGAGAAGAGGAGAGGCGAGAAGAGATGAGAAGAGCGGGTAAGGGAGCTGATGACGGGGTGCAAGCATGAAGGGCATTCGAGTGCATATTGGAGGAGCTCGGCTGCTGCGATAAACCATGCAGCTGACCGCCCCTGCCAGCCCCCTTAAGTCCCCTTTGTCTAGCCTCTTTCTTGCTTAGTTTCTAACAAGTGTACGAAGTGCAAATGTTTAGGTTTTCTACATCTACAGTCAATGCACGCACACACACGTATGCCTAGAGGCTTGCATATTCACATACATACACATACATACACACACATACACACATAGTCGCAATCTTAGCAGACGCAGTAAAGCTATAAAAGATTTTCTAGCACGCCACAAGCATATTAACTAAGCAGTTTCTACCCCTCTTCCTCCGCCCATCTTCCCCGTTCGAAGCCCATGGAACGTTCAATGATTTTCTTTTTTCATATACCAGTTTTGCCAGGCCTTTTCGAAAATCCTTTTTTTAAATTTAAGCGATTCAATCAAAGGACAGCTTGACGGGTTTGTTTCTTTTCGTGGGATTTTTATGCTTTGACTAATGCCTCAAAATAACCAAATACCCAAAAAACTGTTCAGTAAATAATTTATTAATTAATCAATTGTTTTTGGGCTGTTTTTGAGTTCGGTGCAAAGTTGATTGAACTTGTTAAGCACGTAGCTTATTTAAAACGAGTATACAAAGCACTACCAGCAGCACGGGAAGCAGAAACCAGACCAGATCAGACCACAGAGAGTTGTGTATGCTTGTATGTGTGTGTGTGTGTGTGCGTGTGTGTGGATGGCAACGACATATAAACAATTTATCAGAAATAAATTGGTTAACAGGTAAAATAAACAAATTAAGCCCAGAGTTCGATAAATGCCAAATATACTCGCACTCGTACATGCATTTTGTATATAAATGAAATGTTTTTGCAAGGAGCTTCAAGCAATTCTTCGGCACTTTCAATTACGTTTAGGATTAAACTTCATTAACCTTGAACCATAAAAGAGAATATAATATTAAGCAAACTCCTACTCCTATTGTACAAAGGCAATCCTCACTCCTCAATTATTATATATATACTCTGTAAAGGAAAATTAAAGAAAATTTGCTCAATTTTTAAAAGCTGCATATTTGGCAAACCATAAAAAATTCTATTTTCTTTGATTTGAATAATTTATTGTATATATAATGTTTTCGTAGGCACTTTATGAGGCGTATCTTTTGGCAATTTGTGGTCTTTCTTCTTCTTTTCGTTCGGCTACTGCGACAAATCTGCAAAAAGCTCGAAACAAAAAGTAAACATAAACTTTATTCGTTTAGGTAAATAAAATAAAATTGCATTCTTTATGATGCATATTCAACGAGTATCTCGAATCGTCGAGGAGGGGCATTTATTATTCCAGTTGTTGTTATTCTTTTCTTTATTAATGTTGTTGCTGCTGTTTTGTTGTTGTTCTTGTTTCTGTTCTTGTTGTTGTTGTTGTTGTAGTTCTTATTGTATTTTATCAAAGCCATTCTTTAAATTTTCGACAATCTTTATTAACACGCCAAAAATTCGCTTGAATATCGTGGGTCTCGGATTGAAGAGCTCTGAATATTCAGTTTCAGATTCAGAGCCTCAGCTTTCAGTTGCAGGTAAGCTGCTGACTTTGGCATCATTTGCGTCATGCAGCCGGTGTCGCATCCCCTTCGGGCTCTCTGCCTTCCATTTTATTTGCAATTTATTGAAACGAAGTTGACCTTGAATTTGGTTAAAGTCTTTTAACTTTATTTCGCTTTCGGCTCTTGCGACTGCTGTCTTTTTTAATGCGTCGCCGCCGTCTGGTGATGATTCTTGCTCTTACCGCTGATTACTTTAACGATGATGTCCATAAAATGTGTTTCAAGCTCGCACTTTTCGGCAAGTCTGTGCGCTTTGTTGCCCGTTCGTGGGCAGCAGGTTTCACATGGCCAAAACATCCAAAACAGCTAAAACCAGTAACCAGAAACCAAGCACAACAAATGCGAGTACAAGTATTGGCTGTTCGCTTTACGCGCTAGTGCAACAAGTGGTACGGCGCTTTGCCTATCAATTCACTAGATTTCATCCACGTTGCACATATTAAAATTCTCTTATAATTTTATTATGTTTGCCGTCTCGCTCACTCCGCAGTAGATGCTTTAATTAATCAGTCCCTGGCCACACAAGCGGTGACGTTTTCAAAATGTATTTCTATACCCTGTACCTCACGAGGTGTGGGTATGTTGGGTATACTATTCTCTTGAATGTGTCTTATTCTTCCTGTCTATATGCGCAGCTGAGGTCTGTTTCTAGCCATAGAAAATGAATAGTTAGAGTACTGAGTGAAGCTTTTAAATGTGATTTAAATTCTAGTAGAATCATTTGGTGTATATGAATATAAGCTATAACTCTTACGTGCACCTATAGGGCATTCCGTAGTCGCGCTTGCAATCGCTTTCTTATTTGTTAATATTATTTCTTCCTACTTTTCCACTATTCTCTACATTTTGTTTTCGTCTGACGATTCGGCTTGTTTTGTTATTTCCGTGCAGTGAACTTGCTTCTATTTGATTATCGTACATCGTACACATAAATAAGTAAATACAATATTTTTTGAATACATATAAATATACCATATATACGTATATATTTATATAAATTAGTATATATATATTTATATATATGCATAGTTTGTATATAGTTGCTGTACAAGTATATAGGACTGTCTATTTGTGGGGTTTGCTTAAAATGTTTGCTCATTTGCTTTAGCGTAGCTCTATTTATCTGCTTAGGAGGTCATTGTCATGGAATTTGTTTATTTTTATTCCCCTTGTACGGTTTGTGCCCAAGATTTTTTGTTTTTTGTATTTAGAACACTTTTATTCATATATTTTGTAGGCTGGTCAAAGATTTTCATTTCTCGAATGTGTGTCACAATTTTGTTTTGTTTTCTTCTCGTTCAATTCGTTCTACTCAAGTATAAAACATTTCTTTGTCCATTTCCAATGATAGACTTTTAAGAGCTACAACTTTTATTGATGTAAAAGAATGCCCGATTTATAGTAAACAAGTTGCCATCGACAATATTTAATACTATAATATTGCTGGGCTCAGGTCATCGAAGGTTGAAATAGAAACTATATCTGTTATCAGTCATGTTATGAAATGGAAGTTTTCTCTTCAACTAAGTTTTTCTCTTCCATGAAGTGACTTTGTTTTTGTTTATAGTGCTTTAATAATCATTTTATTTTTCTTAAATCATCGCATCGATTTTAATACCCTACCAATTGCTGCTTGTAATTGGGTCAAACTGCAGAACAATACTTTTTAAAATTATTGAAATATTTATTTTAAATTTCTTTATTCACAAGTAGACCCAAATATATACAACATCTAGAATGATCATCTTTTCATTTTATTGCTGATTGTTTGAGGAATTTCTTCTTAGGATATATTACACATATACTCGTATAGTAGTCTTTCTTTGACAAATCACTACAGCCATTTACTTTTGTTCTGTCCTGTCCTGTCATGCACGTTTTCCTTCTACCTTGATTCTTTCACCTCTTAGGTTCACTCAACTTAGTCGTATGTAGTCAGTCACAAAGAAAGAGATACGGAAATCAAATCATAGCGACATATTTGTAAAAAAGCGATGCAAACAAGAATCCGTTTTCTAAGTGACAAAAGGAAAAATTGCGATATGTCACAAGGCATTTGAACTGTATTTTCCATCAATGTCAAATTTCGAACCGTTTTTACAGTCGGCGATGTGATGGGGCCTTTCATTTTTGTTAATCCTTTAACATTTCATCATTATAATTATTGGCTATAATGTTGGATGAATTATTTTAATCTGTGCGTGCTCAATGATACAGCAAACATAAACTCATTGTGCCAGTTAATAAACAATAGGCACAAGTATCTGACAGACTCAAGCTATATATAAGCATTACGTTATACCTTATCCCGCATTTCTCTTGGCATCGTCCATGTCGTTGTCATCAGCATCTCCATCAGCATCAGCATCAGCATCAGCGTTAAGTCTGCCATGATTAATTCTCGTATTGTTCTTTGAAAGGCGCATCTGTTGCGCCAACGACCGCACAGACGGTCAGAACAGCCAGAATAGCCAGCCAGCCGCTCGTTTCACCAGCTGGAGAACTGACCATGCAACCACCCACCCATAATACCGCAATAAGCCTCAATTTAATGAAAATTGCATACCAACGGCATGAAAATGTAATTTGTATGATATTTATTGTAGGCCATGCCGACGGCTGCCTCCAAGGTATATACTCGCAGAGCTGCTCTGAACATAAGGAATTCCGAACACTCTGTCAATTGAACTGCTTGCAGTCGTACTCTGATAAGGTATTATTGTAATCGGATCAGTAGATGAACAGAAAATAATGGGTTCAAACTCAATCCTTTTATTAAAACATTATGATTTTCTTCTGTTATTATGAAACCAGTTACAGTTACTGAATACATTAAATATATTAAATTGAATTGATTTTAAATATAAAATATCTCATAGTTACGGCAGAACAGTTCCTACGGCACATAACATTAAATTCCTGTGGATAAATTGCTTTTGAATTCTGACGGCAGCTACTTAATGCAATTAAATTTACAATTATTTCACTTAAGCTTTACGTTGACATGGCAATGCCGCTCCCAAAAAAGGGACCAGAACGGCAAAGTGCTATGACACACAATATGTAACAGGCCAAACAATTTCAGGACTTGACATCGGTATCCAGCATCATTATGATCACCATCATCATCATCATCGTCAGCCGGGAAGTCAAGTTCATCTGTTCGTACTTGTATTTGCCTGCCCTTTCGTGGGGCTTGTTATTGCAGGCAACCCACATTGATTTACATATTTGTGTACACTTCAACACACACGTTTATCCGCAGAGATGGAGCTCATATTGGGGAAACCTAAGCCTAAGCAGCTCCTGGGCAAACTGTTTGCATTGGCTAAACGCACATAACCAGCAAATATTTGTCATTGCCTACTTGATATGACTCAGAAACAGCAACAGCAGCAATAGAAGAAGACAGAAGAGGAAGGAGAAGTGACTTTTGCCAGACCATAAAGTATCTTTAAATTCGATTTTGATGAATTGTGTGAAGAGAGCTCAGAGCTTTGAGTAAGCACTTGACTAACTCGCAGAGATACTCACAGTACATTTGGCCCAGTCCCTTGCCTGGCCTAAAGACAGTCAAACCGGTTCTGAGCGGGCCTTACAGATACCAATGTACAAGTACCTAAGTGTATGCAGTGTGCAATTGCGATCGCATCTAATATCAAGTTCAAGGTCGCAGAAAACGTGTACAGCTCACAACGTTCGTTAAACTAATAAAAATCAAATAAAATTTGAAACGATCTCTATCGCTTTCCTTCTTTCTCTCTCTCTGTGCGGTGTAATTATTGATTATAAAACGTACAAGTATCTGCCAGTTACACTTAATTAGTTGCCCCGCAATCCAATAGATGCATAATGCATAATGCATACCCACACAGATACCTTTTGCTGCACAACAATGCGAAAATATGTGAGAATTAAGTATACGCCCAGTGGTAGAACGAAATGCGAAAAACTAAAAACCAGGTGACTAATGCTTCAAATCGTGTGATGGTAATTGGAAGCTGCATTCGAGTGTTCCATGGCAGTTTGCTTGCAGTGGTGACTCAATTGCATTTCCACCGAAGTCGAGAGTCAAAGCAAAATAACAAAAGAAATTAACACCGAACACGTCGTGTTTTAGTCTCGAATTACTCATACGCACCATGTAGCGACATCTCTCCAGTTTTGTTCTTGTGAAACCTGACAACAATTGGAAAATTTCATACAAAATAAACAAAGCTTACACGCATTTTCCTGTTGAGCCACATCACAATCTTCTTGAATCCTTGTGCGTATCCCAAGCATGCCGAATATAATATAAAGTAAACCAACCAAATGTGTGAAAAAATGCATAAATTGTGTTGGTTTCTCCAAATGAAGCAGCCAGAATATATTCATCTGCTAGTACAATAAATGAATAGCAACAATTTGGCTTTAATTGCATAGTACTCGGAGGTCTACTTATGTGTCTATGTATGCGCGTGTGTGTGTGTCAGTGTGTTCGTGTGGTTGTAATTGTATCCACAGCCCGGTCTGGCGTATGCATGCAACTTTTTGGAGAGTACTCGTACTTTTCAACAGCTGAGAATAACTATTTTCCACTTAAGTGTTTTCAATAAATGTAATTTAAGGAGAATTCAAGAAAATTAAGTTACAGACAGCTGCATAAAGCTTAATTTACCACTATTTATTTTAATTTTAGGTCAATCTGAGCTTAATGATTAAGCTAACAACACAAATACTACTGAATGTAATTGGACTTTAATCAGAGTTGTACTTAAAGATGTCTCTACCTTTAAAGATATATTTTTAATAAACTTTAAAATATGAGCTTTGTATAAAGTTTTGAGTGTTCTTTCCATTCGCTCCATGCTACTCTTAATATTCATTATCTTCTTTCCACGCTTCGTGTCTGGGTGTCTGCATTTGGTGTTCATTTTCGTAGCTCCATTTTTAATTAAAATGCAGCTCATAATTAAAACATGCAATGAGAGTTTTCTTAAATTGCAACAGAAAGTTTCAGCTAGTTCCGCGTATAAAACCCAAATTCACACACTCACACACACACATAGCGACCGCCGACTAAAAGCCAATTGTATTATAACAGCACTCGTTCCTTATGTGCATTTGGTGTGTTTTTGGGTACTTAAATGCCACAGAGAAGCGCTTCAGTCCAGAGAGTATATATGTATATGGAACATTTACAAAGAATTCAAATTTCTTAGAATTTTCTGCATGCTCTTTTTCACTCGTAAATGATAGAACGGCTAGAAATTAAATATAGCCATGAGATTTATATTTAGCTTTGTTTATAAAAATTGCTTGCAATCAGTTACTGAAACGAGTAACTAAAAAACATTTGTGTCATTTAAATTCCTAGCATCCAACAGTCTGACCCTTATGATAACCCAACTGGGTTAGAAATTTTGAACAAGCAAATGGAAAAATTGGGAAAATGTTTTAAAACTTAGTTTTATTTTGTTCTGGTGCTGCACCCAGCGCTGTAATTGTTGGGATGTTAGTTTGCTTTTGGTTTGGCTGCTGTTTTTAGTTCTCTTACAATGTGAATATTTTCACCAGGCACCCATATACTTGTATGTGTGTTTACATACGATATATGTATACGTCTACCTATTGGTATAGGTGACCATGAAATATTCACACAACGAACGTTTCCACTCAGCCGATTCCGGTCTCTTTGTGGACCTGGCTGCGACGCAGATTGACGCTTCATTACAGCAGTGTTATGCAATCCGGGTCCAGAGTAAAGTACTCTGGCAAAGACTATGTAGCTGCTGCTTCACTTTGTAAACATGTGTGTGTGTGTGTGTCTATGTTCGTTGTGTGTGTGTGTGTGTGTGTGTGAGAGGGTATTTGAGAGAGATAATTTGACGATGAGGCGTGCTAACATGTGCCCGCGACCTGGCTCAGTGTCCGACTCTGTACAGTGCCATTGATGGCTGTTTTTCATGCAGTGAGTGCATGTGAGATCATCAGCCAGCAAACAAAATTCTACGTTCTGTATTCGCTCCGTGGAACGACCGACAATTGTGTCTGTGTGTGTGTGTGTGTGTGTCTGTGGCTGTTGTTGTCATTGTAGTTGTTGGTGGCTGCGCTGCCCGTTGGCTGCGAAGCGTAAATTGCAATTATTTCACATGACATGACTTTGGCAGCAGCAACACCGCTGTCGTCAGGTGCTAAAGTTTCCAGACTCCACTTCCATCGCCCTGCCCCCCATGCTCCTCTTCCACAAATGTGTAAAAAAGTTAGACCTTGAGGTTGGCGCGTCTAATGCGCGTCAATTACTTAAACTGCTAACAACTGCACAGCAACCAAATCAAATCGCATTGCGTATACGCAATCAGCGCCGAAGACTCGTGTCAAAAGCTACGTATGAATATAGCTCTCAACTGCTAAACGCCCCACCCCCTCCCAAATACACACATACGATATGTTCTTCAGCCTGCCCGAGCGTGAAAATTTGCATAATTAAATGTATTTTACCTTCGACAAGAACCGTTGCCTGTGCCAGTCGCTCGCCACGAAGAATCATACTCGTAATCGTAAAGGCTGCTGTCTGGTGCCAAGAAATGTTTTCCAGCTTGTCGCACCACTGGGCAAACAAGATCCAATCGAAGTCGAAGAAGAACAACAAGTGGCGATACCAGCGGCTCATATACTCGTACGCGTATGTTTAGCCTTGATCGTGCTTATTTCGGTGGTTAAACGATACAAAATAAATAAATAAGTAATAAAATGCGAAACGAGCAAAAGAATTTCTTGTTTATTTCTTCTTTTTTGGTCTTTCGGCATTGTGTGATCCGTAAATGGGTAGACTCAGGCAAATGGAGTACGAGTAAACTGTAAACTGATGTGGAGTGGCTTGAAGTTAAGCTGAATTACATTGAGTAATTGAGAATACAAGATCGAAAGATCTAAGTTTTTCATTAGTTTGCGAAATTTCAGCTAAGACCGTAAGTTAAGGAAGTGTAAAACGGACAGAAATTGACATCGATTCAACTGATAGACGCCAAAGTTTAATGATAATTGCAGAATGGGGCGCATGGGAAGTTTTACTTCACTGCAGATTTTGCTACTATTTACTTGGTTGCAGTAAGTTTAACTGGTAAGCCCAAGGTAATCCCTATATATTTCAATTTATTCATTCAATTTTTCAAGTGATTTCGTTTAATGCGATTCGAGGGATAAATGAAAATTCTCTGATGAATGAGTCGATCCGTCTTAAGCTAAGATTTATTGAACTTCCTGTGACAGCTGTCCTTTAACAAGTTCCCTAGAGTACTCGCGTTTTATATATATATATACAAGTATATATATATACTTTCTCCAGGTTTATGGTACATTATTTTTAGTAAATGTGCTACTGTTTTTGCAATTTATGTTGAATATTTCTTTATATTATCATTTGGTTGATTACATCTTTCTTTTGATATATCAAATCGATCTCGACTAAGTCTTTTTTAGCTCATATTTTGAGCTCAGTCGGCTGCGAGTATCAATCGAATCATTTAATTCATTTGTACACTTTATTTATTGCATTCAATTTAATATACCCAAACCAATTTTATGGCTACATATTTTAGCATTTTACGGCTCCAGCAGCAGAAGAAACAAGCAGAAAGAAAAAACACAGCATGAAAAAAGCAGAGCGGGCAACGAAAAAAATTGGTTTCATTTTCATTTCATTTGCCAGTTGGTTGACAGCTGGCCAGGCCGTTGAGTTCTCGTGTTTATCGAGTGGTATACATACATATGTACTTTATAGGAGTGTGTATATAGATGTATGTGTATCGCATTTCGTTTACCACTTTTGGGTTTTTCAAGTACAAACCACAAGACGAATTTGGTCATTTAAAATTGCGGCGCTGTCTTGCTCTTGGTCTGCCCGCTGATGGATGGTTGAATGGACGGGTGCTTGGATGGATTGTTGGATAGATGTTTGGTCTGCTGCTGCCTGACTGCCTGACTGCCTGCTGCCTGGCTGACTGGCTGCCTGCTTACAATTGTTGTCATTGTCAACGTGTTTTACTCCTCTTGAGGAGGGCGTTACCAACAGCAGAAACCAAAAAACAAAGATAAAAACCAAATCCAACAATATCAACAGCAGCAGAGACGACAACAACCACAGCTTTGTCTTCAACAGCCGCTGCAAATGACCCATTTAACGGGCCAGTGCGCAAGAAGCCGCCTTGGCTCTTGGTTAGCTGTTGGGCTTAGGTCGATTGGGAACGTGGGAGATTTAGTAGCTCAAGTACACGGCAGGCGTGCTTGGACTTGAAAAGCTGCTCAATTGATTAGAACTTAGTAAAGCTCTTTCAGTTTCGAGCGCAGTTCGGTCTCAATTGCACACAGCTCGTCGCTTGTTGGTTTTATAATTAGATGTAATCTGTGCCAGGCATTTATATGTAAATTTTCCAATGAAGTGTGAACCGCATCTGTGTACTGGACTGCTCGAATCTGTACACTCGTATTACTCTTTGAATATACGAGTATCTATCTGTGTACACGGCAATTAAGAATATCCATTAAGCACGTTTCAAGCGAGCCGACAAGACCATACAACAACTCGTACATGCAATTACCATCGCAATTGGCCAATGACAAGGAAATTTGTCTGGCGCCAAAGGCAAACTTCGTCACGTTTGGGCCAAAGTTGAAGACCAATTCTTGCAGTCAATTTTCTACTTGGCTGGCGGTGTCATTAGGCTCTGAATTTATGAGCCTGACCGCTGCAATGATTTAATGAAGGCTTATTACTCATTTTATGCAAACAAGATTGCAAGAAAGCCAAATGATCATTTGCTTTACTTTTAGTTGTAGTTGTAGTTATGGCCTCTGTCGGCCATTCTGTGTAATTTATGTCAATCATTTGTTGCTGCTGCTGCTGCTGCTGTTTCTGTTGTTTTTGCATTTGCATAAATTCATTTAAATATACGCTGGCCATTTGTTTGTTTATAAGCACAATAACATTAGCGCCCCGACAATTCCGTCCTGTTCTCCTTCTGCGTCTTTGGGCCTCAATGTGTTGCTCTTTCATATCAGGGGTTGTCATCTCTGTTGGTCCCTGTGTGCAGATGAAGACACACAAATGTATTCATATATTCATACACATATCTTAAAAATATGCTTGTAGTTAGAGCAACTGTACATCCCACACATAGTTCGACAATAGGATGTAAGTTTGCTCAAATATAATATATGATGTATATAGGAATATATATGATATATATATTCGTTCTTTACGAATGTAGAAAGTAGTTTGTTTTGTTTGTGTGTTAGCTTTAAGGATAACTTGAATAAGTGATACATTCTTTTGTTGATTTAGAGAATGAAATAATATTTCCCTTATGTATGACGATTGGTAGGAAGTCTTTACAGGTCCACGCCTACAACAGTTAAGCTCGTTAATCACCTGCTAAATATTGAAACATAGTAATGGGCCATGCTCTCAAGCATCATCAACATTGAAATGATCAGCATGAACATTAACATCAACATGAACAGGTATCAATTATGCAAACAGAAAAGTGTGAAAATGTTTTCTATCTCTCAACCCATCACGGCTAAACACTTTGTATCTGTATCTATTAACTGGTAACTGGCTCGCTGACTAACTGACTTGCTGGCTTTCAGACTGACTGACTGACTGATATCTTTTAGTATTTGTGGTCGTTGTCTATAGTAAACACAATTTGCACGATTTTCTGTAATTTAAGCGCGCTCGCGGACGACTAGCCAGGGTACTCGTAGATATTTGTATCTGTATCTGTATCTCTATACATCTATATCTGTATCTCTATCCGCTGGCATTGAATATGTGCCAGGCCATGTCATGGAGCGATGGTGACTCAATATGCCTACTATTTGTGCATTGTGTTGTTGTATTTGCATTGGTAATTTGTATATGCACTTGAAATCGACTTGCACTGCAATTACTTGCATTGCAGCGCAGTTCTTTTTTGTTTTTGTTATTTTTGTTTTCGTTTTTTCTTTTTTTTTGTGCTGTTTTTGATGGCTAACAGATAGTACAACAAATGCCAACAAATGGAAATAGCTTTGGCAGAGCTGAACTTGAAATGCCAGTCGCACAGCAGTTAGGACAAAAAAGCAAAGCTTCAACCTGCTAATTTGTATGTCAACTGCGCGCTTGACGCGCCCTCAAGCCGATACCAGACCCCCGCTTCCCACCCACCCCCGTCATGTAACCGAACCGAAACTTTGTCGAGTTTGAATTTTGAGTTTTTCGCGTGCAAACTAAAATGTGACATGCAATTTCCAGCAACTGTCATGCGGTTGCCAATTGAAGCCCCAGCTACCCAACCTTGTGTGTGTTTCAGCTGTTGTTTTTGTTGCTATTTGTACACCAAATGAATTTCCCATGCGCGGCTGTCTCAGATTTCAAACAAACATTGCGCATACGCCGCAGCGGCTAATCATTTGCTCGTTCATTTGATTAGAAATGTGCTGCGCGGGTGAGCCTTTTTTCTTGGAGTGAGCAATGCAAGGCTGGATCTGCATGCTGGGGCAGCAGCAGCACAACATAAATTGGAAGTTTTATTGCTTTGAGACTTCTCTCGAACAACTCGAAATGAAAGGCAAACTGAAAAGCTGACCAAACCGCAACGGCTGCTTCCTGGTTGACCTTGTGCGATTATTAAAATTTCCATCGAAGATTGTGCAGGCGAATGAGGTTTTGCTGACCGGCTTGTAGCCAATTCCTTGGCACTTGTTGACCTTCGACGGCCGCTTCTTAATCATGCATATGAACAGAAAGACAGACGGACAAGCGGACAAGCGGACATGCGGACAGTGAGAAGCAGGCGGCATAAAATTAAACACTTGAATCATGGCAACCGTGGCGACAATAATGAACAATGATGAACTCGATTAAAGAAGCCGGGTCCTACGAATATGCCAAACCAGTTGCTAGTTGCTAGTTGCCAGGCTGAGCCAAAACCAGAGCACTTCACATAGTTGATGTGTATCTGGATGTGGATGTGCATGAGGATGAGGATGTTGCTGTTTGCTGATACAGTTGCAGTTGCTGATGATGTGAACACACACAGACACACACGCACACACTTTAACTGAGGGTTCGAGCCGTGGTGTTGCCAAAAGTCGCTCAACTTCTTTACTGCTGCAACATTGACCGGCGACATTCTCGTTTTGCCACTTTGGGATTAAGCTTGAAATATGTATTCATAACAGAAAAGAAACGCATTTTTACAATAACAAACTTTGCACACACTAAGATAACCTGATTATACCCTATACTTATTAAAGAAACCTTAAAGTTTATTCTCTCCAGAACAGATTCATAGCTACTGAAAGCTCTCATATTCTCATATTCTTTTGACATCAAAGTTCAATACAAGCTGAATATGAGTCGTAGTTAGAGTATCAAAATATGAGTAGTATCCCATCCTCTTTATAACATGCATAGCTGTTCTGTTAACAAAACTCTTAATGCAATTATTTTTGTGGCAGCTTTTACTAAAAAGCTCATATGATTCGCATGCAGATATAAACTTTCTGCAGAGGCCCAGAACACTCTTTGAAAGGGTATATGTTGTAATTAACCGAAGAGTAAGGCCAAAGTGTTCGGTGCTGGGTTTTGTCAACTGGCCTTTGCATATTCTACTTTCAGCATAAACAGCTTGGCCAAGGCCAACAACAGCTGGTTCTGGTCAGGCCAATAAAGTTCCATCTCATCTGATGGCTTTATATTTCATTGAGTTGCCATCGATTGTCATTTGCCTCATCCACTCCATGGGCAATACAATAACTTTCTTTGTCGCCATATGACGCAAATGTCCATTGGGGTTTATGTAGAACTGAAATCTGTGACCAATTTAGAGAAGGATATGTATAGAGCATCACACAGAGATAAAAAGAAAGAGAGAGAGAGGGGAAATGTGAGGACTTCACCCATATTTGTTTTGTTGCTAATGCCAACGCTTATTATTTCGTCTCTCATTTATTACCATATTTTTATTTCGATCCTTCCCTTTTATTCCCTGCCATCATCATAGCAACTGCTGTGACTTCTGACTGCATGTATGCTCGTTCCAGTAAGTTTTCCAATAAGTGACCATTCAGCCGTATGCCCAAGATGTCTGTCATTTCCTCATTAAATTCTTTGGCTAACAATGATTTGGTAATCTTGTTCTCCTCTTGACGTAAGTGGAAGCCATATGTGTTATTAATAATAAGTTATTAATAACAGAACAGAGTTCGATTGAGTTGTAAGAATATTATGTGTGTTGAATGACAGTGGA
Source organism: Hirtodrosophila trivittata (assembly GCA_035045065.1). Classification (NCBI taxonomy): domain Eukaryota; kingdom Metazoa; phylum Arthropoda; class Insecta; order Diptera; family Drosophilidae; genus Hirtodrosophila; species Hirtodrosophila trivittata. Next base: position 132,161 of record JAWNNK010000866.1, read on the forward strand.
ACTTAAGGGATGTATTTGTATGCTGGATAAGTTCACTTATATTTAAATGATGTTTAACTATTTAATACTTTATATGCAGTCACTTATATTTGTAGAACATCTTATAGTACTTACACAACCCGAAAAAAATCCCTTTTAATATAAACTTAAACAATGGCTACAAAAGTTCCCCGAACAATTTTAAAACTGCGACTCAGCTCAACAACATCAACGAGCTGCATTGTTGTGCACTTCTCTTAATAACCGAAATTCGCATAACTCAAAACTGAAATCCACTTAGAAGTACATATAATAGGAAACAAAAAACTGAGGCTTAGTCCGCAGAGCAGCGTTAGTTTCAACGGAGGCAGCAGGCAGATCGAAACGGGGACGGAGATGAGGACGGAGATGGGGACGGAGACGGAGACCACTAAAAAAGTCACATGATTTGGTTGCGGTCAAATGGGCTAAAGTGCGACGGAGGGGGCAACTAAAGTTTCCGCACAACAAGAACAACAGCAGCAACGAACAACTAAGAATGTTCTAGTCGACTGTGCTCGATGCTGAGATACCCTGTACTCCCTCCAGGCATATTTATAGAAATTAAAAGTCTGTCTTGAGCAGACATAAATGTATAATCGGCTCGTTTATTACTAATGGATGCATGCATACTTCACAAATGAATATGCCTCTAACTACCTATTGCATACATATGCGAAGCAGGGTATTCATCCTGCTCACCCAATTCCCATCGGTATAGGATGCAAATAGTACTTTGGCAACAAAAAGTTATTGCTAAACAAAAACGAAACAGAAACAGAAACTGAAACTGAAATAAATGCTCGTACATTAGAAGCTGTTGTACATTTATAGACGACAGGCGGGCAACTATGGAAAATAAATCTTTACTGCGCCATAAGACGACGATGGCGACTACGACGACGACGCGTCGCTGTAATGGAGAAGCAGCCGCTGCCACTGCCGCTGCCGCTGCCGCCATCGTCGTCGCAGTCGCCGCCTTAGCCGCGGCTTATCTGAGCGCTATCGTTGCTCTTTTCTCTCTCTCTCTCTCTTTCTCTCTCTGTGTGTAGCCATTGGTATGTGTGTGAGTGGTTGTGTATGTGTATGTGTGTGCGTGTTCAGTAGAGCTTCTAATGAAGATGATGATAATGAAATGTGCTTGTTGCTGCGGCGGCTGCTGCTGTTGTTGTTGCTGCCCCTTTGCCAAGCACAACCCCAAACACACAACACGCGCTGCCAATCCGCACAATCCGCTGCCCACGGAGTCTCGGCCATCCACAAGCCACAGTCCACAGTTCGCAATCCGCAGCCCGCTCATTTTACAAATTGCTTAGCTGCAGTCACCGAGCAGCGCCGCCGGCAATCGTCGTTACTTGTACTTGTTATACCCTATTAATTTGGCACAGAAGCTTTCTCAAAAGCTTCGTTAAGTGCAATAGAACCATTTTTAATGCAATCCCAACCATTCAACGTATTATCTTTATATACAAGTATAGGAAGGATAACATATATTAAATGCTCATTAAATTATATTTCTCTATTATCGTATGTTATGCTATTTGCTCGATAAATAGTTCAAGTGGGAAGAGAGATCTTTCGGGAGGTACATTATATGACAGAAAACTGTTTCATGTTTCAGTAATTATAGCCAATTGCTTGAAACCTTGAAGAGTACGTTTCAATTTGGATTAAAGCAAGCACTAAAGATATGCGTTTATTGGGTAAAAGAGTTGAATCATAGTCAACAAGTACTATATGAGTATATTATACAAATGAATCTCAATTTGCATTAAATCAAGATCAATTTATAGCTATTCATAAACTATATTATAAACTATATTATAATTGTAAAGTTAGAATGTTGAGAGAAATGGAGAATTGAGTGTTTGCGTATGGGATATCTTTGCAACTGAATCCTTTCTTTTCGGCAAGGACTTGGAAAGGTTTTCTATATGCTTACTGGCCAATGAGTCTTAAAGTTAGCTTTAATTAGCTGTTTGCCTTTCACAAGTGGCTTCTTAACATAAATTATAATAATTTTAATTTTAAGACTTTAATTTTAAGGGTATTCGATGCTTCGGGCCTTGAAGACGCACACACACATATGGAAATAATAATTTCTTAGTTTTTGCTGTTCGATGCTTACATTGGAATACTTGCAAATAATTTTGTTTATTTCTTTATTTTTAACATCTTGTTGTTGTTGCTGTCGATAGTGTTGTTGTTGTTGTTGTCGCTGCTGTTGTTATTATTGTTATTGTTACTATAATTATTGCTGTTAGACGGGCGCTCGTCGCTGTCGATTTGTTTCGTTTCGCTCGTTTCGGTTCTAAGTTTGCGTGTTGTTGTTCCAGGGTGATTTTGCATTTGCTATTCTCTCTGCGGTTGTTGTTTTTCCTGTGGTTGTTCTTGTTGTTGTTGTAATTGTTGTTGTTGCTCCAGCCCAACAGCATTTCAAGGTCTTTGGACTATTTGCTTTTGCCAAGTTTTGCACCCGCCGTTCGTTTGTTCATTGGATTGTTAGTTCATTTTCTGCATCATCTCTCAGAGCAATGAGAAGTTTTTTCGAAAATTTCTTCGCCCATCGCTCGTGTTGCAGTTTTTGCTCTTTTCCACTTGACTGACAATTTGATTGGCAGTTTGTATTTGTAACTATTGCTGTTGCTGCTGCTGCCGCTTTTACAGCCCCGCAATTATATTTAATTTTATTATTGAAGATTGCAGCAAGATTTTCGCCTCAAGGTCAGGCGTGTAAATCTTTACCAGACAGCACTGAGAATAGTCCGGGCCCCGATCACGTAAGCAAAAACTTTTTTCCTACTCGTCGTCAACGTTGTTGTTATTGTTATTGTCATTATTGTTGCTGTTGCTTTTCCAGCTAGCAGTTTCTCAGTGAAAATTGTCGGCGATCGTTTCAACGTTTACAGTGTTTTTGATGTTTCATTGTCGTGGCTTTTAATGGGCCTAACAGTTGTTGTTGTTGTTGTTGTGGTCAAAATTGTCGTTGCCATTGTTGATGCTACTGTTTGCTGGCAGTTGAAATAATTTCAAGTGCATTTTGTAGAATTTTACTGGTATTCACTGACATTTGGCTGGTGCAGCTGTGTTAAGGTCTTTATGTCATTTCCTATTAGAAATTTTCTCCCAGTTGCTGCTGCTGTTGTTGTTGTTGTTTCGATTGTCATTTCCTTTGTAGTTATGTAACAATATGTCAGGCGGAAGAACAGGCACTGACGAAGGTTGACCAATATCCAGTGGATTGCATTGCGTATACGTTATATTGGAATTCAATAAATACGCATACGCAATGTTGTTTTTCTGATTGACTTAATACACAAGGGAGAAGATAATATGATTAGTGCTGTATAATACTCATAATGTGAGTACATCATGGGGATTTTTTTCTTATTGCAAATAAGAATTGAAGTATATGTTGGATCTTAACATTTAGATGAAATAATTCTAACAAATACACAAAAGCGGCAGATCTATTAAATGAAGCAGATTTGGCTCAAGTGTTTTTTTTCAAAGATAGTATCATTATACAATAATCGAAGCATTTGTCATTAAGACAGTTGCAAGTGTTGATCTATTGCTAGTTTTTTTGTTTTTGTAATCAAAACTGGAATTTGATTTAATATTCTACTGCATTTGTTTATATATTTGTATACATTTATATAGTATAGTTCTTAGTAAAATCTAGAAATGAAAAGTATCTTCTTTTGCTGTGCTTAATGAATGTTGATGGCCTCACCATAGAAGCAATTATTACTATTATTAAATGTATGTGTACTGACTACAATGATGCGCCATTCTTTAGAGCCATCATCAAGCACTTTGTTCACAAAACACGCCATGCTCTTAACTATCCATAATTGTAATATTTTTCGAGCAAATTGCTCTGAACTGCGTGCTGCGTCTCGTCGCGTCAGGTCTCATCATAGATGTCTGACGTGGATTACAGAGCTCTGCACTGTTGCTCTCCAACTAACTTGCAGTGTTACACACAAACACACACACATACACATATATATATATATTCATAAACATATACAGATACATTTGTCAAGGTTACGCATACGCGACGTATGATATGCGAGCGCAATGTCTAAACAAATAGACGATTCGCAAGGCAATGCAATGCAAACAGAGACGGACATGGACACTTGTGCAGTGGCCCCTTAGCTCTATGCATATACATATACATTTATATACATGTGTATACATATACGGGTATATAAGTGTGTGTATAGACTTATATTGTCGTAGAATACAAATTGAGAGTTAGACAGCCATTAAGCGAGGGAGAGCAGCAGCAGCAGCAGCAGCAGTTGTTTTTCAACGATTCTTCTGAAGTGTCAAAAGTCTCATATGCCATGGCTAAGTTTATCATCGACAGTTTGTCTATTATATGGCGACTCTGTCCACCCCCCTGTACCCCTTTCAGTCAACAGTGCGCTACACTTCATGCGTTATTCTTTTGGTCGCTAAAATAACGCTAATTGGCGCGCTCGAGTGCAAAAACTGCTCAAAAGAACTAATAAATGCAGCCACTGACAATTAGAGGCAGACTGAGTACTCGCAGCAGTAGGCCATGCCACCCACATCACACCTACATCAAACAGGCGGTAGCCTCTCGCTTTATACTCGTACTCCAGCTCCTATCTAAAAGGCATATCCTCCTGCTCCGCCTCATGTTTTCTCACTCTTGCCGTCGTCGTCATCTGCGTCTTCTTCTCCGTTGGTGGCCCCGAGGGCTATCATAAATGTCCTCATTATACTCTTAACGAGAACGGGTTGTAGAAACTTTGTCTTTAACACAGCGGTGCTCATCTTGAGAATTAGCTAACACGTCTAACATCACTTAATTTCAATTCAAAAAACAAACAAGTTTCTTAGATAGTTTATATCGATTAATATTTCATTTAACTTATTTAAATCTTTTATTGTCTATTTCAGTTTAAAAGGTGACATCGTAAGGAAAGATTTGATAAAATAATAATTTTAATCACACTAAATATTACTTTCATACGTTCATAAAGAATTCGGCTTGGAATATTATTGAATAAAGTGGAAAATGTCATTTCAACTATTTATCACATTTATATAAAGTGTGTTTCCGCTGCGACTTGCTATTGGAAGTTTCGAAATGTCGTTTTCTTTCTGTGGCAACTTTGTAACCAAGTTGCTCATTTTGACAGTTGTGGGCTACCAAGTTTTTCACTTGCATCTTGTGCATTCGCATACTGGTAGGGGGTAGTGTGGAGCTACCTTGTGTTTTATGGCCATGCGATAAGTCGTGCAACGTTGCCGCAAAAAGAATAGATTAAAAACTTATGAAAGACCTTAAGTCCAGCTTTGGGAATTGTAGTCCAGATTGAGGAGACGACAGGAACAGCTGCTTGGTCTGGCTGAAGACGATACTAAGATCCGCTAACAGGCACATCCAACTGCTTCTAATTACTGCAACTGATGCTGCTTTGGGAAGAAAAGTGGAATTTTAATTAACCCCTTGACTAAAGAGGGAATTTGCACAATAAGCGTGCAGCACGTGCAAGCAATCAATCAAGACAAAAAATTAGGTGGCTGCGATAGGTAGTTAGCACTCCTTCTTTCTCTCTCTCTCTTTCTATCTGACTCTCTCTTTCTCTTTCTGGGTAGAGCATAGTATTCTGACCAGCTGGGCACTGGCGAAGTCCCAGTCAGCTCGTTACAGCACAAGAATTTTAAATTGTTATGCAAATTTCACCTGCGTCGCTTGCCACGTCTGGATCCGTGTCCCGTTCGCCAAACCCCGCAGAGCCGCCAATTGCCGCCTTTGGATCTTGAGGGCAATCAGTCGGCTGCACACGTTGGCGAGAACAAAAGCGCCAGCAAACGCCATAATTCAAGTGGCCGCAGCGATTTTATGCCTGATTTCAATTATCAATACGCGCCATCGACATGGGACGAGGAGAAGCCGTCGAACAATCGAACAATGGGCACAAATCATTTCATATGCCGAACGTGTGGTCCGGTGTTCTTTCTCCTCCTGCTGCTATCGCCCACCCTGTCAATAACTCCCTCTGACTGATTGGACGGTGGTAGCAGCAGAAACCGTTGAAGTCGAAAATTCGGCTTAAACATTCAGAAATGCAATATTTTATTTTAGAGCAGACTTCGATCCTTTTTGGCGGCGATGGTTGTCAATGTTGTTGACTCTGACTGCTTTTCCCCTTTATTTGTAGTTATTTTTCGAGCAACCCGTTTGTTTTGTCAACTGTCAGCACTGATGAATTTAATAATTTAAGACTCCAAAAAGCGCAAAAAGAGCCGAAGCAGCCGCAGACAGCCAAACATCATCATCATCATCATCAACATCAACGCCATCGATGTTGAACATGACACAAAAGCTGCAGTTTGCCGATGGGCTTTGAATAAAAAATGCGAGTATATATCTCTCTTTCTATATATATATATATATATGTATATATGTATTGCAAACGATTTGCAAACGATTTGATTGATCCAAAACTGCCCGGGGACGAGAGACATCAGGGCGAAGCACTGCAGATGCATTGAATTTTAAGCGATTTAAACGAATCCAATCAAACGGTTTGTCCAATTTTTTGTGCCAAAAGTAACAAATGTGACAAGCGCAAATTGTTTTCGATATGTCATGTAGATAAATTTATCGAGTGATATTCGCATAAATTATATCACGGATTAAATGCTTTGTGTTAACATATGATGGTTATAAGCTTCGATCAAAATTAACCTCTAATGGAATTTAATAGTAGATTGACAAGGAATACAAAATAATAGTTTGACTTCAGCGAATTTGAGTCTAAATAGGAGCATAAATAAGATTCAATGCATGTTTGAGCTATATCTATATAATTTGCCAATATTATGATAACATCTAACAGATAATAATGGTTACTTCTGTAATATATATAACTCCTTTGAAGTAGAGTCGAAGGAAGCAGCATATGCACTGATTTCTTTTGAACATTCTGTTGTTGGTGACATTCTTTACAGTCCATAAATATAGCTGGGAAGCGCTGTAAGAGCTTATCGGAAGCGCGATTTGAAAGCTTAATACTCATCAAAATACATTTTGGTAGCTTGGATAATATATTTGCCGAGCATATTTCACTCGAGCTGACATCCCCAGGCTCTGCGGCATCCTCAGCTCCAGTTTGAGATTCAGCCTCTGTCCTATACCGAAGACCATTCATCAATTTTAAAGCCGAAGAATGGAAGGAAATGCCCGCCCAGTACGGGTATGATTACAAAAAGAGGAGAGAAGGCAAATTGTTAAAGCAAAATTGAATTGAAGGCAGTCGTAAACGTAAATTTCAACTGAGGCACGTAAAGAAAACGTAAAATATTTGAAGCTCATGACCAAACGATGGTATTGTATTTTATTGAAAATTCTCACATACTATTTATTAAGCTTATTGCCTTTGCTTTATTGCCGCTTGTGTTGTGCAACGCTTTTATGTGTGTGTGTGTGTGTGAGTGGGGGAGTAGATGGAGCCGGTGGGTCGGGTAATGGTGTTTGTGGTGCGACACCACAACAAAAATTTGTATGAGACAGCGCCAAGTAATTCTTATGATTATCATAATTTATATGGCCTTGGGGTAAGGCAGAAAAGCTGCTTCGAAGTATGTTTGCCGGAGCTTGGCGCCCAAAACGAAACCCAGCAAGCTGCAGAGTCAGTATCAGAACGAGAACCAGAACCAGAACCAGAAACTGAAACAGAACCAGAACAGAAACACAAACACCAGCAAAAGGTACAAAGATACAAAACATATAGAGATTGAAAAGAAATCTTCTTCGTGCTGCTGCTGCTGCTGTTTCTATTGGTGGTGACGTCTTCCGTGCCGCTTTGTGCCTTTCGAATGCACACACAGAGCTGCCGGAGAGCCATCTAACTAATGCTAAATACTTTGACCTTGGAACTGCGCAAGTCTCAGGGTCTTGAAAATTATATGTGGCTAGCACCTACAGAGAGAAAAAGCAGCACACACACAAACACAACACGCAGATAGCTGAAAAAGCGTTCAACAAAAACAATTTCCACTCAATGAATAGAAAAATTGCGCACAATTGTTTGGCGTTTGATATTTGTCGTTTTGTGGTCGTTGATGATGTTAACTAAATAATTAGCTGACATAATTTGCTGGCTAAGAGTGGTAGTGTCTAAACAGACAAGTGGCAAGTCGCCAGAGGCAAGAGGCGTGAGGCAGGGGGAAAGCGGCATGCGGCAAGTTACGAATGACTTGGAATCCGTCGACCATTAGGCACGAGTCACCGTCGAGTCAGACCTTCCAGAGTCAAAAGTCAGGCCAAAAGTGTCAAATTAAATGCGCATTAGAGCGTCATTTGAGAAACAGCAGCCACAGATCTACTGACAGAGACCAACAATTCGAGTACACGAGCAACAAAATGCGGCAGCAGCTCAAAGCTTTTAATATATATTAAACAATTAAATGACCAGCAACACTTAATTGCATAATTAATAAACATTAAAAGCACTTAGGTATGGCAACAACGTTTTAATACTATACAATTTGCAGTTTGCGTTTTTCCCTCACGTTTTCCACCCTCCCTTCATTTCCACTCACCATTCCCCATTCCCCCGTTTCCCCATTTGTCTTTTCTGCTAGTCGTACTTTAACTGTTGAATCTTCATCACAAAAGACACGCACCAAACGTTGTATACTTACGATTAAATATTACATACAACTTAATGAGAGATTATATAACAGACAAAACGTTACAATGAGAAACATGAGTCGAGAGGATTGCCACCTATTGTAATTAAGAATAACATCTAGTTATTAAAATGGATCCCCAGTTCTATTTACCAGGAAGTTTATGGGCTTCTCGATTCGAAACTTTGATCAGTAAAACTAGTAATAGAATTCATAGAATTTCAATATCAAATAATGTAACTCTAGTAAGGAGTGTTCTACCATAAATTCTGTATCTTTTCTCGAAGTAACCTATGTTATAATACGCATAACGAAACTTTTGAGAAAGTCAGAGGAAGCTCCAGTTGTTTCCTTTTTGCTATATAAATTATTTAATGTGTTTAATTTCCGATCATTTTGATATTTCCCCTGTAGATGAAAACTTGTGCAATGTTTAAAAATTATCGTTTCACAAAGCTATAAAAATTAGAGCATTAAAATCTCTTTAAAGGTCTTTCAGATCAACATAATCATAAAAATAGACATGTAAACAAACTTGGCTTTTAGAACTAATCATAAATAAGTAAACTTTGTAGGTACGAAGATAGCTCCTACTGTCGTAACATTTATTACCTTTGTATCTATTTAAAATAAAATACATACAGGGTACAAGAATGTATATAAAAATATTCCTTTCCTTGTAGTTCAGTGAAAGAGCCAAACAAAATTATCATTTTAAAAGCAAAGCAGCAGAGAAGAAAAACATTGCCGCGACCTTCACCTACAACAGACCAGATCAGGCCAACAGCCAACCCAGTCCCAGTGGCAAGAGGGGCTCTATTACAGGTTCTATTGATATATACTTGGTCATTCCGGGCAGCGCCTACGCAATTAGCAATGCCCTAAAGCTATAAAAATAGCTACAATTGTCGGCCCGCAGGCGTTCGCAGCCGAAGCAAAGGTCTTTCCGAGTCATCTAGTAGAAAGCGAATGTTTTTTTGATACCCTGTTTCCATAAAACTATTCATATTGGATGCTTCGGACTATGCATATGTTTGAGCTGAATAAATTCGGAACACTAAATACATTTGGACTTGCTCAGACGCATTGTCTATCTCCATAATAAAAAAGGGACATAAAAAATTTGTAGTTGTAAGTTTTTCCTATTTTTAACTTGTGTGAGTTGGAAAGAGTCTTAAGCTTTTCTGTGCATAGGGTATCTGATTGTCATAGGTATTCGTTTTGTGATTGTTTTTTATTTATACTTTATGCTAGAAATCAAAAGCAGCGTCACTGCCGCTGAAATGAAATCAAAAGTTGACGTTTTATTCTCCGGTTTCCCCTCCACGTTTTTCGACAATTTGTTTACTTTTCTGTTGGTATTCTATCCGTTGTTTGCGTTTGTCTTTTTCGCACGTAAAACGTGTGACTTGAACTTTGAATTAATTCGTTCAATAATTTACATTTTTTTCTCAAAATCTCCCCCTTCCGTTCCTTTGTTTATACGTTCTATCTAGGTATTTCTTACTCTTGTCTTTGGTTTTTTTTCCTGTTATTTATTTATTTATGACTGGGTCGGCATTGCAGGTTCTTGTTTGGTTGGTTTTGCAGTAGTTTCTAGTTCCAAGAAGCGTTTCTTGTTATGGGTTAGGTGACCAAGAGCCGATGACGACGCGACGCTGATACTAGTTACCCACCGAATGGTGGTAAACAGTTCTAGGAAACGGCACTGAAACCGTATGGGTATTTGTGTAGTTCCCAGTTATGTGTATAGCATTGCTTATTATTGTTTTCAGTCTTTCATCAGACTCCGCTTACCACCACCCATAAGGGTACTATGAGTGGCTTACCATAATTGTCGATTACGTTCTTATGTACTTGTGCGCTCGTATAAACATTTAACTCTTACTTTTCTTGAAACCAGATAGTAACTGAAAGTGCAAGGTGAGTGTTTAAGCTGCCATAATCCATAGATACACCTAAGACAGTATATAAATTCTACTAACTGGGCGTGAGAACAGTTCTACCAGTAGGAATGGAATATATTGTATACGTATAATATTTAAAATTACCATTATACGCAATTGTTGACTAAGAATCATAGTACAATATGCAGGCTAGTTGTATGTACAATACTTATATGGAATCTAGCAGTGCCAATTGTTTTTGAACCTGTCAGAAGAATTTCGCATAACTTGCAACGTATTTGTGGCCCCACCATGCGGCAGCCCTTATCAGTCAAACACACCCACTCAACAGCAGCTCTTAGAGTCAGAGTCTTGGGTTGTTCATGAATCACTTTCCGCTCTCAATATCATATTTAACTATATAAGTTTCTCAGTCCGTATATATATATTTATACTGTTATTCATTTGTATCTTTGGGTTTTTATCTAAATATTGTGTACTTACATTTAGCTCTTTATTCTTCGTTTTCTATAGAAGCTTGTTCGTGTAGTATAGCATTATTTTGGCTATATTTTGTATGCATTTATTATGCGGTTTTTTATCACACACACATATACATGTGTGTATTATATACAAACATACTCACAGACACATACATACGCAGACAGATACGTACTTTTGTGTTCTTCATTAACAATGTTCCTGGCCGCAGACTGGTGCTGGGGCTTTGTTTGCACATTGACACAGGTGAAACTAATTAGGCCACAAAACCCAGCTCATTTCTGTCTTATTTGTTAACCAACAAAGCAAAAAACAACAGTAGCAGAAAACCAGCAACAACAACACCAACTAAATACAGCATTTAAAGTAAAAGAAGAAGACGAACAGGCTGCTGAACTCATTTTTGCAAACAAGTGAGGCCTAGAAAAAGAAAAGGTTGCCAAAAGCAAGTAAAACGTCACAAATGGAGAATCAGCTGCGCTGCTGATTCTTTTTGTTTGAACATGAATTATTTTCTTTCTTCTTTTTTTTTTTTGATAACTTATGTCGTTGAACTCTATGATAAATAGAATCCATGCATGTTCATATATGTAACGGATAGAGCGTAACACTTGCGAGTTTTTAGCCAAAAATCTACAGAAATTGACCCAAATTTTTGTAGGGCTGGCTAACTCAGCGTATGCGTAATAACATTTTAGTTTCGCTAGTTTTCGCTTTCATGCGCGCAAATCAGCTTAAAAAAAAGCAGCAACAAATGGAAGTCCATGAAGCAAACCCAACGACGTCGTCGTCGTCGTCGTTGCCGTCGTTGAGTAAAGGAAAAACGTGCCTATGCAAAATGAGTTTCATTTGCAAAGTGCGCGTGAAAAATTCATTAAAAAGCCGCCGGTCGGCAACTGCCCCCTTTACGTATATTTTTTAATTTTTTCTTTATTTTTTAGAGAAAAACTCATAACTGCAGCGTTTTTCACTTTGTTTCTTGGAATGCACAGCACACTTAAAACTCAACACACAGTACATACACACACAGACACACACACACAGACACACACACACAGACACAAAGGAATAGGAATAAAAAAATATCTGAATGTTGCTTATTAAAAATGAGCGAAATTTAATAAGCGCCGTTTTATGCACACAAACGGGGCTCGGCTTTTTTTTTGCTCAACACAAAATGTGCGGCTGCTTGGCCATTTTAAGTTTTGCCACAAAATGGCCGACACTTTTGTGCGGATTATGAAACTCGAATGAGGTCTTATACAAGAGCCTTCCCCGCCCGAAGCACCCACCCCTGCGGCCAGCCACCATCCAAAAGATACTCGTACACTTGTGGGCATCACAAAAATGCAGCAAAAGTCACGTTTTGACTCATTGCTGGCGTCGTTGCAATCGCTTACCACATGTGTGTAACCAAATGTTGGCTATAAATATGTATATTCCACTAAAATTGTTAATGTTTAAATGCTGTTTTAAATTAGAAATCTTTTGCCTTTTATGCAATGCAAAAAAATTTTCAATTTAACAAAGCGATACATTTTGTCTGTTTCCCAGGACAGATCTATATATAATGGACATGAAGAGTAGCGATAACAGAAGCAGAATGCAGTTCCTATATCATATATTTAATTTACTTTTAAACTTTTTTAGTAGTTGGGAGTCTCACAGTTTCAAGGAACTTTAACTCACACACTTGAGAGGCTTTTCACTTTTATTTATGTTGCTTTGGGGCTAGCCCCAAATTGTAAAATATTAATTTCAAGCTATGGCGCCTTTTGTTTGCATAAAGTGTAACAAAATTTACATTTCAATTATGCTTGCCAAAATATATACAATTTGGAGCTCAAGACAGGCAGACGCTTATCCCAGTCGTAGCTTCTTGTATTTGACAGGGGTGTATTTGTTTCTGTGTCTCTGACTCAGTCTCTATTCCTGTGTGTGACTGCGAGTGGGAGTGGAAGTGTGAGTGTGAGTGAGGATGTATGTATGAATCATAGGTGACGCATCCACCTGCTGACAGTAGGCAAGGACTTGCCACAGCTTATATACAGCCTAGAACCAAGAGTCTCAGCATCTTCGGAGTCTGGAGTCTGTTAAGTCAGCTCGTGTGTGCTGGGTTGGAACGGGATGATATAGCTTGGCTTGGCCAAGGCAGGAGCAGGAGCAGGAGCAGTGTACTCGTTTATAAGGAAAGTCTGTAGTCTGAAGTCTGGCTATGCTAGCATTTTCATAACCTTGTCAGCTTGATATGCGCATAAATTTGAAGCAGTGCACATTGTTTATTTAAATGCCACCCGCTGCCAGGCGAAAGACCCGAATTTGGGTCCCAGCTGTCCTCTTTCGTATATCTTCTCGTCCTTTCTGCCCTTTCTGTCCTTTTTGTCCTTTCTGCTCCTGCCTGCTTCCTTTGTCATTGCGCTCGAGCTGAACTGGATTGCCCTGTTTATATGCTCGAAAACAAGAAATGCACATGGTAAATTTATCATGCAGTTGCCATAAAATTGATGTAGGTAAATAAGTGTACTGTCTCGAGTATGTTTTCTTAATCAGGAGGTGGAAGTATGGGTTAGACCTACCCTACTATGTTGTGTACTTACATAATCTGATATACTGTTATAAAAAGTATTATAAAACAATACAGATTATCAACTCTTAACAAGCTCTTTAACAGTTATGCAAACAAATTTTACTTCCGTTTCGTGTTCTCAGTTACCAGATTTCAATACACAAATACAAATTCCAATATTCTCGGAAACTTAACTCGAACTGCATGTCATTAAAATATTCGAAAACCAAATTAAATGTCAGAAGAAGATTTATTTCATCCATAAATACATAAAATTAAAGTAAGTTTTGACAAGTTGTGATAGATTAAACATGTTCTTCTTATTTCCTTAAAGATTTATTTACGTTTCTGAGTCTGTGAATCGAAATACTCGTCTTGAGGTTAATGGATTAATCTGATCAAAAAGATTCAGGACTAAGATATTTTTCTAATTATATTAACTGAAATATGATTTGAGACTTGTGGAATTATATGAGATTTTACTGATTACCAATACTAATCTTTCGCATTAACCTTTCCGGGTATTATCAACCATCGACTTGTAGCTGTTGCTTAAGTGTAAGAAAGCTGCCCCAATTACTTGAGCTGCGAATTCATTAGATTTTTAGTTTTTTGTCCCCTACTTTTGTACCCGTACTCTTTGTTTAGTGTTGTGGTTGAGTTTTGACCTCGGAAGAGCCCGCAGCATAAATTACAAGGAACTGAAAGTAATGTCTGCTACAGCAGCGACAACGACTCTAAATTTATGCTAAGCAAATGCAAGCGGCCCAAAAGTTGCCGCCAAGGCGTCGCAGTGGCAATAGATACAGATACTCACATATTTTCCAAGAACTCGCGCCGACCGACAGTGCAGATTAAAGAAAAAGCAACACCAACAACAAAAACAAGAAAAACAAGAAAAAAGAAACTGAAATTGAAAGCAAAAGTTAAATGTCTAAAGGCCTGCCAGCTATCGTTCCTTCCGATATCAGTTTGTTACGTGTCCGTGTACATCTCAATGTTTGGGTATCTGGGAGTGAGTTTGCGAGTCTGTGGTATCCGTCCGTATCCGTTTGTCTGGGGCCCAGCACGCGCCCAATGATTTTATCAATGTCAACTGCAGCGCAGTCAGTCGTCATCGCCATGGTCCATAATACCCGTAATTGCCACAGGCCGCTACGCAAATTAAAAGCTCCGACTGGGCGTTAACAGCACGTAAAGCATAAAGGCGCATTCAATAGAAGATACAACATGTACTTGTGATTTCACCCAGAGCTGTCCTCAAAAACGTACGCAGGATGCGATGAGCTTGGTGCTGTCATCATCTGATGACAATGATAATGACTGATAATAAAGATGGCGATGATGATGATGATGGTGATGATGATGATGATGATGATAATGATGTTGCAAAGAAGCGTGACACTTGAACAAATATTTAACTGTATCTCGAGATATAAGGCGACTCTCGGATGCGTACAATCCGTTATGTAGTGCGGCCTCCGGGCCAAAGAATTTGCGCAACTTTCTACGATGACGGCCATGCGATTTTCACTTTTCATTTATGAGTTATTGTTGTAGCTACTGCCTGCCATACAAGTAGTGTACTATACTAGTATGTGTGTGTGTGTGTGTGTGTGTGTGACATCATCATCTGGCTGTCAGGGGTCCGGTAGCTGACTTCTGGACTCTGCGGCAGCCAAGTCAAGTGTCAGAAAAGTGAAAACTGCGTGTTTATTGTGTCTGCCGTCGCGTCGTCGTCTCTGTTGCTGCTTTTGTTTATTTTTCTTTTTTGGCGATCCAATTTCAAGTGGCCCGGCTGTTTATTTATTATTGTGCCCCGACGACTGCGACGCTGCAACTGCAGCTGTTGGCATAACAAAGGCCCCAACCAATTGTTAACAACTGGGCGCGTCCCTCAAGCCAAAACATCAACAGCAACAGCAACAGCAACAGCAACAGCAACAGCAACAGCAACAGCAACAGCAATGGCAACAGAAAGTTAGCCAAGCTGCGAGTGGGCTTAAAATGAAGTCATAATCTGATAGTGTTACCAAACAATTTTAGCCTTTAAATCCGTTGACTGAAAATACACAAAAAATTCAGCATTCATTCTGCGAATTGCTGCAAATTTGCAATCAATTTACAGCAAACAGAACAAAAATATTTAATGATATCATTAATATAATGAATTTAATGACGATACAAAAAAGAAATACTGTTAGCGGATATTCAAGTATCATTGAAAGACATTATATATATTATATATACTCGTATTCAATCTTGTTATAACCCAGCAGAATCGATAAATATAAAAAGCAATGTCATTTAAAATTTGCTTTCAGTAATGATGTTGCATGTTTCTAAGTTATCGGATGTAATAAAGTCAGCTGTAGCTTTCGAATGGATTATAAATAAATGATTATCCCACAAGTATAAATCCTTAGGATATAGATTGGCTTTTCACACTCGTCGAATGTTGAAACTTAAATCTCTTAGCAAGTTAATTACTTGTCGTCCCTCGGCGCCAATTGCAAAACGATTCACTTAAAATAAACTCAAAAAACACAAATAACAAAAATGAAATTGTACCACAAAACTCGTATAAAAGAATTAAAAACGAAAGCCCAACTGAGGGAGTTGCTGGCACAACATGGCTAAAATGAATGTCCTGCAGTTGTGAATCCCTTTTTGCAGCTCTGGGGCATCACGAAATGTCTCAATTTTGCGCTCGGCAGAGCACCAAAGCCAGCGTCAAATAATAAACACATAAAAGTAAATAAAAATACTAATAAAAAACAACATGACGAATATCCCCAACAAAACAAAAAAAAAAAACAACAAAAAAAATTGGTCATAGCAAATAAAATGGAATTTTCTGCCAAAACAGCAATAAAGTCGAAAAGCAGTTTATCAAATTTCCACGCACAGAAAGTAAGGGCTAGGGGAACGCCCCCGCCTGAAACCCCAAAGAGCAACAACAATGAGCCAGAGATTTGTTGGGACGTGTGTCGCCAGCGCCTGGACAAACAAAGTTATATGAGTGGTCGGGTCTTTAGAGGACCACGCCGCCTCAATCGGTGGCACTGCCTCAGTTTCCAGCGGTACGCAGGCCACAAATTCCTGGGGAGGGGTGTGTAATGGATGGCAATGACAATGGCGTAATGAAAAAAGCGTTAAATGTCTTAATTTTTCTTTCGGCTTGGGGCAACTTTTTGTGGGTCTTTTTTTTCTGCTTAGTGAAAATAAAACGCATGACAGGCAATTTTCACAAAGTTTTTTTTAAGAACTGCTAACGAGAGCTCGGTGAGCGGGGGTGAGGGTGAGGGAGAATAGGACGGTGAGGCGGATGCGGAGATTAAGGAGGATAAGGGTCATGTTGTGGCCACTGGCCAGGGCGTTCAGCCCATCAGCCCATCAGCCAGTCAGGCCAATAAAGCCAAGTCCAATGAGGCGCACAAATGAACAAAGTGGGCGACTGCGGCAACGTGCTCTTTGTGGTCTGTTGAATGCTGACCAATCCGCTTCGGTCCAATGATGTTGACATTTGTGTCAGCCAAAAGTATTTGGCACTCGAATTTCTGTGGCGGCGGCTGCCATTTGTGTGGTGGCAACTCGAATATGCCACATGTGTGGTGCACACACATACGTTATATGCTCGTTTTTGTGATACATTCCATTTGTGGAATTTATGCGATTCGAAGTGGAAAAACTCGCTTAGAAAGCCACCGGCTTAAGGAACCTTTGTAGGTAGCTTAAAGCTCTAACTGTGGTTACAAATGAGTCTACCTTTAAACTAATATTTCCATGTCAAACTTGGGATGCAAGATTTATAAGAAAAGCTTGATCGCGATTAGATATAACCAAAGAATATATATTAACATTTATGTCCTCTGATATAATATACTTAAGAAATAACAATTACAAGCCCAAATACAAGTGAAATTGTTTCTTATTGCTTGGAAACACTTTAATAAGAGGAGATTGTGTTATGCTATTCTAGGATTGCTCTCATTACCTTTCTCTTTATGGATATATGTATACCCAGAGGGCTTCATTCCAAAGATGACTTCTGTATATTAACGAACATATAACATTATTCTAACCCTAAAACATTCAGCTTATGATCAACGCATCGTATCTTAAAAGGGCAAAAAGGCAACTCCCATTCTCTATTGTCATTCCCCTCTGGAAGCCCCACACATCTGGTTATATAGGAGATAATGTTGCTGCTGCTGGTGTTGCATCTTCTGCTGCTGCATCTAATTATGCGAATGCATTTAAGCGCTCAGTTTTTCCCCCACAAATTAGGTCAGATTTAACATATTCATTAGAATTTGAGGGGGAAGGAAACACAGGGTCTTGCTCTCAATATGGGGCCAAGGGGCAACATTTTGCAGTGCAACTCAAAGGAAGCTGCAAGTGTAACAACAGCAGCAGTAACTGAATTCTCGCAGCAACTTGTGAAGCGCTTTTAATGGTGATTACAAGTGCAGCATATATACACTCATACTTACATTCACACATACACATACACATACACATTCACATACACATACGCATTCACACAATAGCAAAAAATTATTAGAAAATTGCATTCGACGACGACGACGGCCTCGTTTCGGCTGCTTCGCAGTTGCCCTCGCCACGATAAGCACTGAAAATCGAGGCAAGGCAATGGATGGATGGATGGTCCGACCAGACCAGACCAGGCCAGACCACGCCGGGGTTGGGTATACACATACACAAGCGATTGAGTATGTATGAGAGTAGAATACGAGTAAAGTGGTGCCAGGGTAATGGCAATCGCTGGGAGGCCAGCAAAGCGCAGCAGGCGAAGCAATTTGAAAGAATTTCAAACACTGATAACACCGAAGGCGTCAAATGTCTCAATAGACAAACTGACACTCGAGCACGCAAACTACATACGTACATATGCTATATGTATATGTATCTATGTAAATATGTATGTGCGTACTAGTAGTACTTATGTAGTATATTCAATGAAGCATAGAAAGAGCAATCCATCGAGCCGCTGTTTTTGTCGTCGATTCTGTTGCTGCGGCTTCTGTTGCTGCTCTATGATGAGCGCTTCAATTACAGAAGCACGCAAGCATTGAGACTGCCATCGTTTAATGGAATTAGTACAATGACAATTGGCCAAAGCCCAAAGACGGCGGCAGCCAAGACAAGCGTTCAGCAATAGAAATAAATTGAATAAATGCGCTGCACAGCAGCAGCAGAAGCAGAAGCAGCAACAGCGGCAGCAGCAACAGCCACAGAAAAGATGAAAAAGATGAATACGGAAAAGAAGAAGAAGTAGAATTGAGAAACGAGGTCAACCCTGCTGATAATTTTGGGCAGATAGCACGGAACACGCAGCTGAGACAGTGCTCATCAACTGGAGATCATCAGCAGCCATCAGAAGGAGAAGCAATAGCCCAAGCCATAGACACAATTCCAGTGCCATTCCCATATACGAGACAGAGGCTGACAGACAGACCAGCTGCAAAACAACAAAGACCCGTGTCGATGACAATTAGTGATTGGGCCCCCGGTTGACCCAAGCGCTATGGTGCTGGCACTGGGGGCACTGTGGCGCACCTTCGACTATCGACAATATCGATGCTGGTGTGGTGTGGCACCAAAGGCAAAATATGTAGAGCATGCAGCGTTGCCATAAATTAAATTTAACACCAGATCGGTTGGCATCGATAGCATCGTACTCGAATTCGTATTCCTATTTCTACTCGTACTCGGAGCAGCAGCGCTTCCTCTCCATGGCGACGCATTTCTAATGGCAAGTGAAGCTCACACAAAACAACAATCAACAATGCGAAACTACACGCTTCACTGCATCCATCTACATAGCTACATACCAATCTATATATCTATGTACAATACTTACCTGGTACTTGTACCTACCCAAATCCCAGTTCCCAATAATCCAAAGTTGACAGCATTAATTAAATTTTCTGTTCTCCTTGGCACAAGACGAAAATGATTCCCTTTGTTTATATGGCAAGGTGAATCATCACCAATAACTGAATCCTGGTAAAGACTGCTTCCCTACTAGATAAACTGTGTAGTAACGGAAGCTCGTTTACAGAGAATTATAAAAAACATAGTTACAAATACTTGGAAATTCATTTTAGAACATAAAATATTTATGTTTTCTGTACTTTCTGTACTGTCAATTCAGTTATTCAGTTGAAATTCATTTCAGGCTAAGAGCATGGTATGTGTTTTGGAGCCTGATTTTAGACCTTAAAGAGGCTGAAATATAATAAAAAGATTTGGGGAAATCTGATTAAATGATATTGAGACAATTGTTTGGATTAGAGATCAAATTAAAAACAAGTCGATTTAAATATAACTTGTTGAGTTCCATTATTCTGTCTTAGATTTATTTTAAACATTTAATGGCTCGATCCCAAACATTTTTAGTTCCTTATCAAACAATAAAATAACAGATTCAAACAGCAATCTAATCAAATCTTTATTTCGCGGACTTCCATATTCCAGTGAGTACCCTTATGCATAAGGGTGTCAAATGGAATCGATGTGCACTGTAAAAGACCATGGAGTATTTTCGTAAGGAAAGTTGTCTGTCAAATTGCCACTTTGTCATTCAGTCAGTCAGTCACTGTGCAGGGCAATCATTCAGTCAGTTAGCTATCGAGTGGCGTCGTCGTCTGTCCAAGGAAAGTCCATTAAAAGTGCCCCCAAAGTGCCGAATCGTTTTGCACTAAACACAGTAAAAAAATGAAATAAAAAATCAAACACACTAGAAGAAAAACGACATTTTGATGCCCTTACAATGTAAATATGCAAATTGGGCATCCGTATTTTTGTTGAACTCGTGTATAACCATGTATATAAAGCAATAGATACTCAATTCCAAGAGTATCGAATGCCGATACTCGTAGCCAATGTGTTGACCAAGAAAAGAAACAAAACAAAACATTTTTTATTTTCAAACCGAAGAGAAAGGTATTTCCTAATTCGTTCCCTTCTGCCTGACCTGTGGCACACTATCGGTAGATATCCCTGGCTTCGTCATAGAGTATTCCACCGTTTCTCGACTTGTATACTACTCCGTCATAGATAACATCGTAATGTATCGTTTTGTGCTTTGAATGACGCGTATCATTGGCAATTAAATTAAACATATATATATATTTATATATGTACAATATGTACATAAATATAGCCATAAATATACAAACAAACACTCAGAAGCACTCGCACACTCAGTCACACAGTTTGAGATACATTTTACAATGTCAAGCACTGAGCACCACACACACGATACATATATACATACGAGTATATGTATATGCATGTATCTGCAACTACAACACGTATTTTCGAGTATAAATATCTTTGTTTGTGCTTGATATCTGTGATGTGTGAGTTGTGTGTGATTTTTCAGCAGTGACATTTTAATTGCTGTTATGTTTTATTGATATTCAGAAACAACAATTGCTAATTGTTTATTGTTCATTTTCAAATGAGTGGCATCTTAATAACCCATTTTAAATACTATCAACTACTACGAGTATAGCAAATGCGATTATGAGCAGTTTATTAGTTGCCAATTCCAATGAACTGCAACACAAATAGATGCAGATGGGTTTTCGATTTAAATTCTAATAAAATTATACAAATACCATTTAAATTGCTCTAGTCGGGACTACTCGACTACAAAATATCCTCTACCCAACTACAATTAAGTACACCAAACAAACGAATTTCTAGATGAGCTGCTGATTTCACAGTTAAGCTTCAAGACAGCTTTATATATGGATATATTATATAAGAAATATAGGATGTTGATGCTGACCAGAAACAGATAACAAGATACATTAAATTGTAGATAACTTGTTATTATTCATATGCCTTAGTTTAGTACACCTCTTATAGAAATTATTTGGCACAGGGTATACAAATAATATTGTCGGAAAAAGTTTTAATTTGTATGTGAATTGATTTGACTATTTTACCACCTATTTGACTTAATGCTCCAGGAATATTAGGTTTCAATAAATTGCGTTGTGGTTATTTCAATCAATTCAATAAAATCATATTTAAATGAAATATTAATTAAACCTAAACGGAATGCCATCACATCAAAAAAGGGAATACAAGTACTGAGCCTGATGTACTCATCGTTTTGGATTACACGTGAGGTACTTCTACGGTAGTTCAATGATGAGAAAGTTATTCAATTCGAGGCATACGAGTATTTAAATAACTTGGTTTTATATATTTTCTATTCTCTGAGATGTTACATAATCTAATAGAGCTTGACAATTCCAATTAAGAGTCTACAATAGGTTTCAAGTTTGAGTACTTTCCGTTCTTTGATAGTTTTCTGCTTTCCTTTGTGGGCTAGTTTAACATTTCAAATAACAAAAATTCTCAATTACGTAATTTCATTGAATTAAAAATTGATTCGCAGCTGCTGGTAAACACTTGAACTGTCAACGCCAACAGCTAACTGAGGGACTAGTAAGACCGCCGGATGGACGGACTGACGATCTGACGGACAACTGTGTCTTTTGCGCTCTACTTTGGACAGTTGCTGCTGCTGTTGGCGTTGTCACTAGCTCTGCCTCATCAGAGATGTACTCGTATCTTCGTTGCCCGGAACGTGCACAACAGCTTAAAAAATGGACGAGGCGCGTCAATGTCTCAATGGTTATGGCATTTCCGCACCTGACGTCCCCTATGGCCTCCAGCGTTGGTACCAGAAACCATCAACAGCTCTAGAAGTAGCAGCAGAAGCAGCAGCGGGAGCACCAACAAAATGGCCTGTCCAACTGTCTATCAGTCCGGCGGACTCTTCTTTGTCTGAAGTGCGTGCTTGAGTTTACTTTTGCCTTTTGCTTTTGCTTTTTGCTATTTTGCTTTCCCATACTTCTTCATCTTTTTCTGTTTGTCTTCTTCCTCTTTGACTTCTTTTGCTGGCGATTTGATTTGGTTTCTTGCATTTGCGTTGCGTTCTTTCATTTTTGCTTGTGCAATATACACACTCATACACACATTAATACTTACACACAGAAGCACACACAGTAACACACAATCGTAATTTCTATGACACTTGTCCATGCTGCCACTTGTCTTCCACTTTATGTGGTCGACGCCGTTGCCGTTGCCGCTGCCGTCACCGCCACCGTCGTTGTTGCCGCCTCCATTGACTGTTAACTAACCAAACACCTCATCCGCCCCTTGCGTTACGCCCCTATCGCACAAACAGCCCAAAAAAAGACAAACAGCTTGTTACCCTTTATATCGGCTCAACGAAGCTTTAATACACTTACTAAGATGAAGATTGAACAGATTTATTTAAAAATTGGAAATAAATGAATATTTGACTAGTTTTATATATGTTTATTTAACTTTACAGACCAGACTATCGATGCACCGTTACAGATCATTACAGGCCCACGTATATATAGAAAACGAAACTGTACAGAAAGATGACAGAGATAAGAGAAAATTGCAGCATTAAAGAGATACAAATGAGTTCTCTTCCGAGCTGCTTTTAGTTATTCTCACAGTTTTAACAAGTGCTTCAACAATTATAAAGGATTTAAGTTTGTGTGTTGTACAGTGTAACCAAAATGACCAGCTGTATGACTTTGTTTGAATATCTGAATAACTGTTAGGGTATTCAATACAAAGAGACAGACACTTCAATTGATTATTGCCTGCTGTTGATTTTTGTTGCTTTGCTTCTGCTGCTGCTGCTGCTTTTGCACAAATGATTTACATTTTGTGCTTCGCATAGTGGTTCGTGTTATTCCTCTAGTTAGGGGCATTCTCCTTATATTCTTGTACTTCTTTCTCTGCCTCTGTGGTTCGCGCCAAAGCTAAGCGGAGCTTGTCTTTTGTTGTCATTTGCACTTTTGATTTCATTATTTGAAGTTGTTGTTGTTGTTGTTGCCCCGCGGTTAATCGTAAACCCAAAGTCGCCTTCTTGGATTCTCTTTTGCTTTTTGTGGTCATTGTGGGTTATTTGTTGTTATTGTCTTCACTTTTGTTTGACTTGTCGCTGTTGTCATTGTTACGTCTCCTGCTGTTGCTGCTTTTTCAATATATTTCTATACCCCGTAATATAGTAAAAGTATTCAAAATATATAAGGGTCTAACGACAGATACAAACAGGTATCAATAATTCTACAAAGTATTCCATATAAATTCAACAGAGTCAATTGAATCGTCTCTCTGCCTAGCAGATATTATCACAGTCACCCGCAGAGTCCCAGACTCTATAACCAAAAATTAGACTGTCTAATGATCTATAAAACTATATATGTATTGTGGGTGTAGTCTATGTACAGAGTATCTTGCCGTCGTTCCTAGTTGTTATTCTGTACGTTTTTTGTTTGACTTTATAAATTAAGTTGCATTCTGTGAATTGCCCGTTTTGTTGTGTCCAAAAAAGAAGAGAAGTTAGCATCGGTTATTGCTAATCATCTTGGGTCTGTGTGCTTCACCTTTTTGTGTGCGGGGCAGCACACACACACAGACACATTTCCATTCAGCCCACACAAAGACGTTGATGTTGTTGATGATAATGAAGATCCGCTAGCCATAATTGTTCTCCTCCTCTCTCTTCTCTCTCTCTTTCTCTCTCCCTCTCTATCTCTCTCTCTCTCCCTCTCTCTCTCTCTCTCTCTCTCTCTCTCTCTCTCTCTCTCTCTCTCTCTCTCTGTGTGTTTTTATCTTGGTGGGACTATGACTATTCAAAGCACGTCAAAACCGCACAGCACACAGATTAATTACGGCAGTAGCTTTGGGACGGATCTGATGATGAGGAGGTCGCCATCTAAGTTGCCATGAAGTGCATTTCATTTATTCTATAAATTATCGCCACGAATTGTTCATGTGAAACGGCAACAGCTTTGTGAGCTTTTCCAGCAGTCCAGGGCTAGACAAGACAGCGACTATTATATGAGACATCTTTGCTTCGCTCGCCTACCTCACCTACCCCAACACCAGCTCCTGTCCCCTCCCTATCCCACACACACACACACACAAGCACAGAGAACATCAAGTCGGCACCAAACCGCCCACATTTGAGACCGCCATCTTTTTGCTTCCGCCGTTTGCCTCGTGCATCTTAATTACTTTTGTTTTTTTTTCCAACCTCCCCCTCCCCCTCTAACACCCGCCTGTGGCTAAATGTGTGTGTGACTGCTGAAAATTTCCACAGCGCAACGAAATTCAATGAAAAATACTTATTCAAATACGAGTAGCAGCAACAGCAAAAGCAACTACTCAGGCAGCAAAGAAGGCTGTAAACGAGCTAACGCAACACAAGCTACAGCAACAATAAGAACAACAGATACAACAACAACAACAACAACAGCAACAGCAACAATCCCACAGATACATTTGTGTTGGGTTTTTTGTCGAACGCTTCGTTGGCTGCTTTGCACTTGAGATTCTTATCGCTGCTGGCCCAAGTTGATTTTGATCTTTACAATGCATTATGCAAACAGAGAGAGAGATAGAGTGAGACAGAGAAAGAGTGAGAGTGAGAGTGAGAGGTGATAGAAGAAACACACACAAATACAAAAGAAAGAGTGAGAGAGGTAGGAAGTGTTAGATATATCATTCTCTCAGAGTTTATAGATTCAATAGCGCTTAGCTTCAACATACATATGTATAGGTATATGTTTATGTATATGTATATGCATATGCATATGTATATGTATGCCCATAGTACTCATAGCATGGCTATTTGTCGTGGTCGTTGTTTGATGATTGCTTTTCAAGAACATTTCGCTGTCTATTTGGCGTATAGAGAAGTATTTGACTTTTGTCTAGGTAATTTCCGTAGAGCTGGGAATCGCCCGTTTGTCCGTTTGCCCTCCCGCCTCAACTGCTCTCAAATAACATTGAGAATTTGGGCACATAAATTGTCCATGATGCGACGATAGAAGATGCCCCCAAGTTGGAGTCTGAAGTACAGAGTGCTTATGTCTCATTAGAGATACTTTAGTGGCGGGTCTGTCTGACACCATCGCAGCTGAGTTGTGGCCTGACCTCGCTTTGACTTGGCTTTATAAAAGACACAGATTAGTAATGCTTTCAAGAGTCCGTATCTGAAACTTTGTATGTGTGTGTGTGTGTACCATAATGTGTGTGTAAGTAGCAGCACAAAAGTGTCAGCTTTGAGGCAGATTTAAGAAAGCAGCGCAGAGCAAAGAAAAGCAAGAAAAAACCAGCGTTAAATTAGTGACAATTGTGCGCGACATGAAGTAGCCCAGCAGCCACATACTGAACACTGAAGAGAGTGCTTTTACACACACACACACACACACACACACCATACACACACATACAAAGTGATACAAACATACATATCACACTCATACTCATATGTAGTACATACTCGTACTCGTAACTATTTATTTAGTTGGCCAGGAATACATGTGTATCTGTAGCTGTAAGTACGAGGGTGGAAGAGGAGGAGAGGCGGGTGCTGCTGCTTCAGTAGCCGACAGCGTTAACTGCCAGGAATTGTGTAAGTGTAACGCCAAGTAGCCGTCTTTCTAAATGGCCAGCGGTTTGTGTTGCGTTGGCCAAAAGGAACTTTCCACACTGAGGTACTATACTTGTATAAGTACATGTGGCAGATATAAGTAGCTATGCGACATTAGGCAGCTCTCTAACACACAATGAGACTGTGCAATTAGGTATGTCAAAAGAAGACCGAAGTTACATATGCAGGATTTTAATTCAGATCAACAAGGATTATGGGCGAATACTACCACAGACGAGTACATGACTGATACAAGCTCTCAGCCATTTCTTATCCTGTATACTCGTACTCCTTTTGGTGCATGGAAATGTATAAAGAGAATGGAAAATATACCTAACAATTTCTGATTGAAGTACTAGCTTACAGTTGTATCTATCTCTTGTACTAATTTATATACTCATATCATTAGAAGGCCTCTTTTGCATCTTTATATAACACAGTACTAATCTATTATTATTTCTCGCATTATCCTAGTGGTAGTCACAATGGGTTCAAGATTCACTTCGTAAATTAAAAAGATAGTGTAAATATTCACAATATCAACTTAGAACTAAAATTGTATTCATTTCACTATTTTTTTTATTGTTATGATAAAAGCCATTTACCTAATTCTTGCGCAAACACATTTGTGGCTAATAGCAGGTCTTTTTCTTGTGCACCTGGGAATCATAGCCAGAGTTATACTCTATACTCTTATGAGAATGCCAAATGGCTGCTATCTAAATTTGGGCTTTGTGTTGTCTTCTACGGGTAGATTTGCAGCCGGGTGGATTGGCTTGATAAGTCTTTAGAGTGGTTGCGTTTGCTTAAAATAGTTTCTTATCGTATGGAGGCAGAAGCGCAGATACACAATGCAAATATTATATCAAATACTATTGCCGCGCCTGAGGATGAGACTGAACAGTGTGCAGAGCTAATGGATGGCCCCGCCGTTTATGAGTCTGTCTAAAAATGCTACAACTCAACTATGTTCTACTGTGTCTGTGTGTTTTCTGCATATACATAAGTAGTATATATGTATATATGTGTACGTTTTGAAGAATTTTTGCATGCTCCTCTAGCCGCTGCTCGTCTGCTGACCTAAAAAAGCCGAAGCAGACAAATTAAACAAACGTTGGATCGGCATGAAACGAGTCAGCGATTCAGGCAGCGCCTTGAAGTGTTCCAATCCCTACCCTGTTCCCCTGGTCAATGTCTTTTCATCAACTTCTATTTCTGTGGCCAGCCACTGTCGTCATCATCATCAGCGTCGGCGTCGGCGTCAGCGTCTACGTCAAAGTCTTCGTTGGCTGCATAAATTTCTGTAAATCTTGAGCAGCAAATGGCGGCCAGTTGCCAGTTGCCAGTTGCGTGATTGCCCACTCGGTTGTTGCCTGTTGCATATGCATTCAATTTGTGGCACAGCTCCCGCCGGTGCGCTCTCGTTGGAGGCACAAAGCAGGCCAGCTCATAAAGTTTATGTACTCTTATAATGAATTCACAATTGAAAGTGGTTACGATCAAATGTTCTTTCATAGAAGAACAGAGACGAACTGTCACATGATGTGCTCAGATCAAAAGTCTCAAATTAAGTTAATTAAAATTAATTTTTATCCATTCCAGGAGCAGGTGCTGTAAATTTGTTTCTTCGAGCTTAGACGGACGCTTTGGCATCTCTATTATATAATATATATTGATATCCCAACTTTTTCATAACGATAACAAATGAGTTAGGAATATAATTGGCTTGTGCTTTTCTTCCGTAGAGCACCGAATATACTATAATGCAATTGTAGAAGTTATATCTATATAATTGCAGGGTTTTGCTATCTACATCTTACGCCATTTACGTTTTAGTTAATTCTACGCCGTTTAGGCCATTATACTTGTAGTGTCTGGTAAATTAGCCACGAAAATTCCCGCAAGTCCACTACGATACAGACGTACTAACCCATTGTCCCAAGTTTCAAGTGCAATAATTAAACGTTACTCAGTGCTCGTACGCGTACTTCCCCCTCGTCTAGTTACTTTTCCCATTGTGAGAATTGTTGTTGCTTATTTCTTTGGGTTGTTGAAGGCGATCTGGCGATCCGGCTATCCGGCTATCCGGCTTTCCGTCCGGCAATTAGTCTGCGCGCATGCGTCGCCGGCTTCATTGTCAACGTTTCCCATATTCAAAGTATCGGCTGTAGTATAAAAATTTAATTAAATTCAATTAAAATGCGTCGCGAGACTTCGACGAAATGTTACGAGTATTCGCGTTTCAAGGTTAATTTGACAGACGCTTTGACGCTTTGGCTTGAAGAAGTGCCAACTCGCTCAAGTCGAAGACAGTTTAGAGGAGGAGATACGGGGAAGGAGACGCGGTGGACAGAGGGTTCTATTAATTTTCATGGGCTGCAAAGTTCATTTGTTCCGCAACTTTAATGATTTATCTAGGCGAATGGTACGTATCTAAGTCACAAGGTGAAGTACACACACTGAGACCTTTTTATGATCGCACAACATTGAATGTTAATGTTTCCCCCCCTTCCCGGCTGGAGTAAATTCATAGAGCAATGCAGCTAGAATATAAAACAGAAATTCTGAGCTCCAATTAAATTTCATTTTGCCTGCTGCATGTTGTATAAATATGAAATTAATTTTGCCTATGACTAGCGCAAATATATAAGCATAATAAAACCCAAAGCCAATGTAATAAAAATTATGTTGCTGCCACAAAATGTCCAGACAGCTGCCAACTCAGCCTCCACCCGCATTGGACCTCATGCGGCGTCAGCTGCGATGGCTGCCACTTAATGAGTAAATAAAAGAATGGCCAGCGTGTTGCACGTTGCTTTGGCCCACAACTGGCAGTTAGGAGCAGTCAAGGGGGGAGGTGGAACTGGAAGTGGAAGTGGAGGTAGTGGTGCGGCATGGGAATAAAGTCACTAACAAAACATTTAATGCTTTTATTTGCGGGTGGCAGGCCTGAAAGTGGCAACATAGACTTGCTGCCACCACCGCAACACGACAGCTTGTGTGCAACATATTGTTGTTTTGATATTATTGTTGTTATTTTTAATGCTGTTTGTTGGTTTAGATTAAAGCTGTTGTTTAAGCTTTAAATTCAAAATTGATTCTATACAAGTTTATTCTATTTAAATCCTTAAAATATACAGAAAATCGTAATTAAACTAGTTCAAAGTATTTAAATATTATACAGGGTTACAGACATTAAACACATATTTATATGTATATCCCTAACAGTAGCTCAACTTGATATAGTTTTCAAAATAAGATCATAGTTTTCCCTTGCGTTTCTTTGATCTAAAAAGCCAAAGAATTTTTCTCACAAATATTTTTCTCCCTCCAGTGCCAATTTTCTTTGAAGTATTTTGGCCTTTCCCCATTAAGGAAATACTTTCTTATTGCAAACGAAAAAGTATTTGTATGCTAAACTTTATAAGTACACTTTTAGGAAATATAATAATCAAGTTTCACAATCCAGAACATAGTCTGTCCATTGATTGCTTTAAATGGAAACGATTTCCTTAATTCCTTCCTGAATAGCTTCATAGCTATAATCCTTTAATCTTAAAGCGCACAATTAGGCTAATTTTGCTGTCAATAACTCGAGTCTATGAAGTCCATGGCAGAAATTCATCTGTGCGCTTATTCCCCCATTTAACCCGACAATCAGTTTGATTTATGCTGCACCCAAACTGCACCCGAGTCAATATTCTTGTCTATTTCAGTGCTTATTCAATTTCAATGTGCTTGGAGAGCAAGCATCGATGATACCTCCGGCTACTCTGCACACTATCACACAGAGGCTACTTCACAGGGGCTGTCAGTGTGTAAATGTGTGTAAGTTTGTGAAATAGGGACATGGCACACAGCACACAGCAAACAGTTGACCTTTGTGGCCAATGCAAACAGTTCGAATCCGATAGTAGGGCGACGAACGGCAGCCATGTGAAAGACAAACCAAATCCAAATGAATTAAGTTATGGTTATTGACATTTAATGCACACATTGGCTCGAGCTTAGAAGCACACTTGGAATTGAAACCAGAAGGGAGCAGAGGCATTCTACTTGAATGTAGAGTATAGACTGGAGTGGTGTGCTGCCGTTGACAGATGAGAGCTGTCATTGTTTTGGCAGGTTGACAGAAGTAGGAGGAGGAGGAGGAGGTAGAATTGCGGTTGAAAGGAGTGCAGAGCTCGTCTAACTATTCAATACGAACAGACAGAGGGCTACAGCAACAGCAGCAGAGCCGACACCTTGCACTCTGTGTATCTGTATCTGTGAGTACCCGTATTTGTATCTGGAGGTATTCGTTTACGTCTTTGTTTTTGGTGTCGTCGTACCTCTTTGATTTGGGTTTATACTCAGTGCAGTTGCTTCTGAAATTTAAGTCCCTGACTGAATATTTCATGCGATAAATCGCAGCTACACAGCTCACATGATATACGAGACCCAAACACGACGCGTGTGTTTTTTGATAGCCCAGACAAATGGAACCGCCGAACAGCACAGAATTCAACTTGTTGTCTTGCTTTTTTGGTAATCTCATATTGTTTAAGAGCTTCGAAATACCAAACGTTGAATGACGCATTGTAAGAAGAATTTCTTAAAGACGATATACTCTTAAAGCCAGCCCAATTATATTATTTTGAATTAGCAACAGAACGCTAAGTACTTAAGTCTGTATAAAAAAACAAGCGCTTACTTTACTTTTCATAGTAACTTTAACTCTTTAAGAGGAGTGTCTTAAATTACACTAAAATATCGTTGCAAGCATTTGTTTGTCGTTTGTTTAAGCTAAAAGCAGACTTCATGTGTTAAACATACAAAATAAATATTCAGTGCAACTCCGAGGAATGTGGTAAGTCATTTTCTAGAGCTCTACAACCTCTACAAGCCCTTGTCATATTTTAATGCTAGTTAATCAACAAAATGCACATAAGCCTCACCAACAACCAAACCGAAGACCACAAGCTCAGTGCTCAGCTCAAAAAAATACACTGCAAAAAATGTTCAGACACCGTTCAACAAGCTGGATGTCGCTTTAGACACTACTGCAGGTGATAGTTAGTGTAACATCTAACATTCTCCAAATATCTGGGGACCTGCAGCTCAAGTTGAGAACTATACAACGTATCGAATGCCGGAGCTTGGCCACAGGGGGCCCAAGGGGTAGAGAACCAATAAAAACGAAACCATCAACGAAAATGAAATACCGCAGGTGACTGACGCATGCCACACACACATAGATAGATACACCTCCACACACACAAGGAACACATGCATATAGTTTTTTTATGACTTGTTTTTTTGCAGCCATAATTTACATATTTTTTGCCTTGCGACCTGAAAAGTAGCCAAAAAAAGGAAAGAAAAAATTGTGGGGAAGATAAAAATGAGCAACAAAAAACAAACAGAACTTTTTATGTTTTTACTTTGCTTTGGGATGCACCTTTTTTTTGGGGAGGGGGTGGGGGAAGGATTTGCTGAAATTGAAAACGGCGTTGATTATAATGTCAATACTCATAAAAAAAGCTTGCGACACACACACACTCACATGACTGCACACACGGACAGTTAAGATTTGCCTTGTAGAGCCGGAGTATCTTTCTCTTCCTCTTCCTCTGCTCTTGGGTGCGGTCAAAACTTGGCTTATTTTATTTCACTTTCTTGGCAAATCGTTTGTTTTATTTTTTGTTGTTGTTTTGTTTTAGGGTTTGCTGTTGAGGCACAAATACAAATGCAAAGCAAATGTATGTTTCATGTTATTCGTTGGCACTTTCATGGACATTACTAATGTCTTTGCTGTTTTGTTTGTCGTTATATTTATATGATGCCCTACAAATGGGTATCATGAATAAGTCGAGAGATATATATAAAGTAACTATATTAATAACAAATCTTAAGTTAATTTAATAGGGCAAACGCTTTATCATCGTGCGTGTTTATCTGCCTAATTGTAATCCTTCATGTATAAACACAGTTAAGTTTCCTTTCTTAACAAAATTATCCAAATGGTTATCAATGTCCTTAGCTTGAACACCTTGTCTTTATTCATATAAATCATTCAGAGTAATTTGATCCAATTTGATTTAAGTTTGTAGAGTTTTAGTCCGCAGAGGGTATACACACTTCGTCTTATTGAATAAAAGCTTTCAGGCACTACCTGTTGTTTATAATGTTGTTCTTGTTGTCGTTGTCCTGCGGCTGTCCGTCTGTTTACCTGCTTGGGTGTCGTGGCAAGAACCAAAGTCAAAAACTTAATGCGCTTTGGCATGCTTTTAGGCAATAATTCATGGATTAACGCCATTTGGCAAAAGCTGATTTCTTGGCCGCTTTTAGCGCATTTGATTTTTGGAGGAACCTCACCTTTTGATGTTGGGCAGCATCTTTTTTTGGCATTCCTTGAACGTGACTAATCAACTTAGTCTCCAACTTTGGGTGTATCCCTCTCTATTTCCGTCTCTATCTCTCTCTCTCTCTCCCTCTCTGTGGTTTTCTCTAATGATCTCTCAGTCGCGATTTGTATGGCGATTTGTTGACCACAACAAATTGCATTCTGAGGCGCCCATAAATAACTTTTGTAGCCAGTTTGAAGGCATCTGTTGTCCTTGTACCTGAGTTGGCCCCCGGCAGCACGTGCTAAGTGCCAAGCTATGTGCAGTTCCTCAAGGCTCATTAATCAATCTGACAAGAGGCACATGAATGAAAGAGATAGAAGTAGAGAGAAAGAAAGAATGACATGGAGACAAAGCCTGAAACATCTGATTTATGCATTAGAACTTAATTTCACAATTTTACAATTTCAGCGTAGCCCCGCAAAGAAAGAAAAAACTCTGCGGAGACTTTTATCCCCTTTGCGCTTGAACAATTCATAACTTTCCGGGAAACTTACGGCCAGTTTACTCTCGAAACCCAATCAGCTCAGTCCGCCAGCTCCCTTTATCTCTCATACCCCTGGGTCCTGTCACTGGCCCCAATGGCGAAACATTTTGCGCTCGCTTTGTTTTTGCCACGGCATGCAAAATCTTTAAAGGGTGTGGTGCGGGGTGAATGGTAAGGGGAAAGGGGAAAGGGGTGGCGGCTGCTGTTTGTGGGTGAATGACGGCTTCCAAGTGGCATTGGCGACGTCGTTGGCTTCCGCAGCGCAAATTTACGGAAAGCCATTGTTTCTCGATTCTACGATGCCATGATGCTCGTCCTTGCTGTCGCCATTTTCTATTTAGCTAAAAGTTTATTCGCGTTCAGCACATTTAATAAGCGCTTATTGTACTTAAGTTTCGCATTGTTGCCTGTCACAGGCTTCATCATTGTTGTTGCAATTGCTGTTGATGTTCCTGCTCTTGTTATTGTTGTTCTTGTTGCTGGTTTTGTGACTTTAATGAACAGATTCAATGAGCTTGCGGCATTTTGTTGGCCCCATATAAATCACATTTGTGTAACGAAGTTGCCACAAAGTGCAGCTTCATAATTACAATTGCCCATCTGCACCTACTAGTGCAGCCACTAATTAGTAATCAGTGACAATTTGAACTATGTAATTAATGAGGCATTAAAATCGATGCAGCTAATCAAATATATCAATCATGACCACCATATGGATATGGATGGATATGACCATTAAGACCACAGCGCAACAGAGACTGTTAACAGCATGTGATATTCACACAACTATGTTAACAGGCGACCGCATTGGACAGCCGAATAAGCAGAATACTCGTACTCGAATGTGGGGCTTGGCTATGGTATGGCTTAGCCACTGCTGTTTGGCTCGTGCGCTCCATGCTGTTAGCTGTTAACTAGTCACTGCTTAAGTAATCGTGGCGCTCTTCGCCGGCATACGATACTCGTACGAAGCTGTCGACGCTCACGAATCGTATTACAGTTGTCGCTGCTGGCGTCGTTTTATACTTCGGCTTCGGCTGCTGGTCGACTGTTGCTGGTTCGGTTCGGCTGGCCAGTGCTTCAGTTCTTCAGTAGCCAACAACGCAGCACGCGGATGCTACGCTTCGTGTGTTGTTATTTTTTTGTCTTCTGGCCTGCGTTTACAAAAAGCACAAGCAGCGCTCTCTTGCGTTAGCTCTTTAACTTTGAATTATACTCGTTTTCTCTGACGCTCTCTATTCGTACAAGCATAACAACGGCTGTTGCTGCTACTGCCGGTGCTGCTGCTATTGCTGCTGCTGCTGCTGTTGTGTGTTCTTGAGTTGGCGCTGTCGCTGGCTGCTGCTTTTGTTGTTGTTGTGGTGGTCTCGGTCTCTGTTTCAGTTTCGGTTTCGTTTGTCTGCTGCTGGTTTGATTTTTGTGTGCTCCGCAGCGTTGTTGTCGTCGCCGTCACCGTCACCGTCGTCGTCGTTGCTCTGCAGCTGCGTTCGTGCGCTTTTTGAAAATAGTTACAAGATGTTCATCGAAGTGAGTAGAACGCCGGAGCGGTAAATTGGACAAAGACAAAAAGTAGCCGCCGCCGTTCAAGAAATCGCATGTTGAACACTAACAGAAACAGAAATTGAAATTCAATTTCAAACCGTAACAGAAACTAAAACAGAAATGTGAACGCTGATAAGAAAAAAAGGCACAAAGCAAATGAAAGAGTACCAAATAAGGCACATGTTAAAGAACGTCCCCCACCCCCAAAGTGCTACTTTCAAAATAATACGATCCATTTCTGTGCTCAAAGTATTCAAGATCCAAAAGAGTCAGCATCAGTCCATGTCCAACTAAAGTGCAATCCATGCGGAGCTGCTCTTGTTATTTTTAAATCGCTGACCGCAGAATATTTTAACGCTAAAAATAAAACAGACCAAAAAATACAACAAAAACAACAACAACAACAAATAGAAAATAAACAAAATAAAAATAAAAATAATAACGAAACACGCGTCGAGTTGTTCCTCAACTATAAAAATACCCACAAATGCAAAGGGTAAAACTCGCAAGTGACAAACAACAAAACAACTGCAACAACTGCAACAAAACCAACAACTGCAACAACAAATCGGAAAACTAAATGAAAAAATAAAAGAAAAGTGCGTGCAGCAGCATTTTCCACATGTGAGTGAAATTTTCCGACGCTATAAATATCACAGCAAACATTTTTTTGCTAGAATTTTTACAGACCTTTAATTGATTGTAACCCCCAATAACAAAAATTATAATAATATTATATTATATGATGATGTAGAAGGAAAGATCAACAACAGTTGAATTGCATCAATTGTGTCAAAGTGAAGTGCATAAACAAATAAAGTAACCACAATTTTTCACACACTCAAGCACACTCAGTTAAATACTACTATATAAATAAAAGATAAACAAATCGATTGGAATTTACATTTTCCACATTCAAAAAGTCAAACTTCGAGTGTGTTTTTTCAATATTTTCCTGTCGGTTGGAGTTTTTTGCGCAAACTTTTTCGAAGGCGACACTTGGATACGAACACACATACGTCGCATGGTTGGACATTAAACTGCATCGAGTGATACATTTTGGGTTTATTTTCATAGACATAAAAGGTTTTTCTGTGCTGCGTTTTTTTAATATATTTATAAAGTGGATACGATTTGCGAATTCATTTGAAGGGAGAGGGTTACTCCCTTGGGAATATAAAAAAATTCTAGAAAAAAGAGGTACGTACAAATGCTACATAACCTAATAGTTCTGGGATTTCTGATCATTTTTTCAATGAATGACAAAGTTCAGCGGCCAATCATAGTACACTTAATTACGTATACGATACGTTGGCAAACATGTTTTTACATATTTTTAAATTGGTTTTGCAACGTAATTTATGCGTGCGTTCTAAGCTTGTATTAATGCTGTACAAATATCACAGAAATTGTTCATTTTTTGGATTACGTTTGGAGGCATTAATTAAAAGTAGATGTCAAATAAGCTCAAATGTTTGCTGTCAACGGCTAATAAAAGCATATTACAATTTATAAATATGCATAAATTTGTTAGATAAAATTAAAAATTTAAGTCTATTCGCACCCAATCATTTTAATCATAAAGTCAGCTTAAAATTAAACAAATAAGTTTAGGGCTGACAACTTATATTAATAACAAATGTTCAGGACAAGCTTATTGAATTCAGTAAAATAATAAATTTCCCACTTTATTGTGCTCTTTAATCTTGAGTACTGTAAATTAAGGATTGAAAAGCAAGAAACACAAAATCCATTAGAGTATTAGTAAAAAAGTTTTATACCTTTCTTTTCTCTAGGCTATAACCAACTTATATATAACTATCTTTCATGTTAGTAGGAGGATAGTAAAATGCCTTTAAGGCGAAAAGAATATTGTAAAAAGCACAAAACCAGTGGTAGTATAGAAGAAAGAGGCTAACACACCTGCTCCAGTGGCATAAAAAGCTAAAAAAATAAAAAATATATGTAGATAAAATGAAATTTATATTTTATAAACGTATATATATGAAAATAAAATGCTTCTTAGCAAAGTGCTTGGGCATATCTCATTACAAGCCCAAGGATCATCGTAATCATCATCGTTAGCAGTGGGAAGACTTTTGTCTTGGTTGCAGTACAAAGAAAACAAGAGAAATAATAAAAAGAACTGTGCAAAAAAAAAAAAAGAATACGAAGAAAAAACAAGAGAAACAAAATAAAAGAACTTTTCTCATTATCAACGCAAGTGTTTTAAACTCTGCTACCTTGGGAACAGGGATTGTATAGAAATGTCGAGGGATGGGAGGGGATGCCGATTGCAATGTAGTAGTACACGTAGAGCACGCCTGTCACTCTGACAGTCAGCCAGGGCCATGGATATGGCCAGCTGGTCATTCATCGGATGGTTGTTCGGTTGGTGGATTGCTCTTCAGACTTCAGTCAAGCGTCAGAAACGTGGGTCATAAAAAGCGCTGACAATTTTTACATCTGTCATAAATTTGCGATACTCGTAAATCTATTTTCTGCATTTCATTTGTTTATTTAAAAAATTCTTGAGCGCAAAATTTAAGACAACGAGAGGAAACAACAACAAGAACACAATAAACAACGACAAGTGGGCGCCTGATTGATGTGACAATTCCTTAATTAATTTCGGAAGAAGAAAATGCGCCTGGTTGCCATTTAATTATCCGATCTGCACCTATAGAAATCTCTCAGATCCACTTTGGGTAATACATCAAAGTAAATTATAGAAGAGAAGTTTGTTCACATTCGACTTTCGGCTTCTTCCAAGTACATTGAACGCTTATCACACGCTCCTCCCACTGCTCTTTCAAAGGTAACTGCACTTATTTTCCCACGCGGAAATCACCTGCAGCTGCTGCGCTCAGATATCTAAGTCGACTATCTGATACTAACATTGGTACTCGGATTCACTGGGTGCCCTGCCCCTTACATCTGACGGACAAAGTAGCCAAAACATAGCAGAATCATCTAAGGATCTGAGAGGAGTCGCCATATATTCATAGATTAGCCAGCATAACAGCATAAGAGATCATCTACTACTATTCTGTAATATCAATTAAATGTCAGTTTATATTTCTACTCGTATTTCCCACACTTTTCTATTACATATCTAAGCGAGTCATCACAACGAACTAATAAGAATCATTTTTGGCAATTATTTTGACGCCCCACAATATAACTGATAAGCACGGTTTGTGTGTGTGCGTATATGTATGTGTGTGTGTGTACTGACAGTTCACTGACATTCTTTATCATTTCACTCTCTACGCTGAACTGTTGAAACATTTTGGCTCAACATTCTTCATTCTTCGTTCTGCGATCTGCGTTCTGTATTCAGTTTTCTGGGTTTCTTCAGCTTCAACAGTGATAAGACTGAGTGGGAAATGCCATAAAGAAAGAGAGGGAGAGATTCTTAATTCTGTGTTTGAGTTTGCACTCTTTGAGATAGGAGAAATGCCAAGTCTTGTTTGTTTTAGCTCCTTTGTCTGGCAAAAGTGGGCTAAATCAATAAGAGGCTTAAATCAGTGGCAAGTGCTAGTCATTCGTTAGGTAAACTATATTCAAAATAATCTTAGACTAAGCTACTGCTTTGTCTAATTATCCGAGACAGTTGGGCGACTGAACAAAGAGGTTTAACTGCAAACACAACAATCCTAATGTTATTATATCTTAGCCGAAGGTCACATTAAGATGTAGTTCAATTATAATATAATGCCTTAACATATTGCTACGATCCTTGGGTGATACCAAAGATATTAGTAATTTCCCTTTCACAGACATTTAAAAAGATTTCACTCGTAATACTTGTACTATATAAAAATGTAGTCCGATCGATCAGTCAAAACGAAAACGGAATTTCTTTTGCTTTTATAGCATAATGAGATAAATTTATTTCAAACATGCAGAAATTATTGCATTTCTTTTATTCTGCATCTGGCACTGCGCCTGCCACTGCCTCATCCGCTGTCCCTGCCACTGCCACTGGCACTGCCCCTGCCTCTGGTACTTTCCACCCACCCAATTAGCTTTTGGCTGCTCATTTTGTAGACTGCAGTAAATAAGCAAACAAAAATTGTGCGCCATATTTTGCAGCCAACGCACATAAATAAGCTTTAGTCCAAAGCCAACTTGGCCGAGGTTGAGGAGATGGATAGAATGAGTGGTTGTTGTCGTAGTTGTTGTTGTTGTTATTGTTGGGAGGCACCAAAAGTAGCTGGCGAATGGCCAAAAAGGCATGGCCAAATGTGCCGCCTGTTGTTGTTGATGTTGCTATTTTCTGGTTGCTGCTGATGTTGCTGCTGCTGTTGCCATCTTTGAATTTGTTTTCATTCTTGGCTACTGTTGAGGCCAATTTCTGGCTGCTGCCTTATTTCTGTACTTGAAGATGGCATCCTCAAGCAGCACCGCACTAATAAATAATTTTAATTGTATTCATTTCTGTAGCTTCTGTAGCTGTGCTTGTTGTTGTTGTTGCCTGCTCCACTTTATTGCATAAAAGGCGGCCAAGAATATGCCCAAAGATACCACCGCATGGCAATTTAAAATTTACATTGTTTTACTCACAAATTTTGTCGGAATTGAAGAACGTGTTCAACGAGCAATCGAGCTGCTCGAACTGCTCGTCTTGGCCCTACCGTTTGGGCCAAGCTGTGACCTGTCTGCTTATCGGGCTCTGACCGTGCTGACGATGCCATCAAGTTGCCAGTTTCAGTTTCGGTTTCAGAGTCAGTTTCAGTTTCAGTTTCTTGGTTTTCAGTTATGGTCATGTTTACTCGTTCTGTGCCTTGGCTTGGGTAAACTTTGGCACTGATAAGCAGTTCCCTCTCTCTCTCTCTCACCCCCCTCTCGCTATCTGTCTCCAGTCTGTCCTTCTCCTTTTGTTTGCCTCTTTGTCTGTCCGTCCCATTGCCTGGCCAGTTTGAGTCATCGAACACGTCTTGGACGCCGCTTTTCGAGTATGCTGTCATAGAGATATGGACGGTGTGCTGCTGACCAATTGCGTCCATATTGCGCATACGCTTCGTTTAACGAAGCGTCATCTCCATTCTGCCTTTTGCCGACTTGGTCACGTCTTCTGTATGCACTTTATGCTTCTGCTTGCCTCATTTGCCGCCGCACTCAAGCAACGGATGAGGGATGTCTCCGAACAACAAGCGACGAAAGACACACACTGCAATGGGACGTGCGGTTCGGAAACAGAAGCTCAACGATTTGTTAACTTTTGCCTAATTTCTTTTATTATGTCATTTCACCTTTACTTTTATGCGACCTGTGTATATATAGGGAATATAGGGTATTAGCAGGTCGAGTACTTTTGGTTATTTGTTACATTCTTCGCTTGTCTCTTAATAAACTTTAACTTTATTTGCGATCGTTTGAAACTTGCTAAGCAAATACATTTCTAACCAATGTGGTAGCGGCTTTTGTATTGAAGGCGCTGTTCTTTCCCCTTTCGCAACACACTTTTCTCCTCATTGTGACAGCGACGTCAGCAGAGACATCGACGTCGTCGTCAATTGGTGTTGGCTGTTATTGTTGCGGCTGTTGTTGTTGCAGTGAGCTCAATGCGCTCGATATCTGCTGCCAATACATGTACACACACACACACACATACTAGGGTGGACACACCCACACACACATACGAAAATAAAGGCAGTGTTTATAGGTGCGTTGTATTCATGCGCCTCAATTCTGGGCCAAGGTAGTTTTTATCTTTCTACTTTTCATATTGTTGTTGTCTGGCAGCTTTGTTTGGTTGTTCGCTTGTTTGTTGTTGCCGTTTTTTGTTGTAATTGGAATCCTTGAAAATTTGTTTTCACACATACATTAACACACACGCACATGCGTAATTACAAATACAAATAAAACACTCCGAACACTTTTGACCGCCATTTACGTTGTCAAGTCTTCAACGTCATTTAACACAGCTCCAACACCTCAGCCCACTGCACCCCTTCCTGGTTGCTTACCACATTGCACACCAGCCCCCTCTCCCAGACCCCCGCCCCACCCTATTTTTATGTTTTTTCACTTTAGTCGCATTTATTTATTTAATTTTCGTTTTATTTGCTATTGTTGCTTTTATCTGTGCAAACGGCGCTCGCTGCACGTTTTTTTCTCTCTATAAGTCACAATTTT
Source organism: Hirtodrosophila trivittata (assembly GCA_035045065.1). Taxonomy (NCBI): domain Eukaryota; kingdom Metazoa; phylum Arthropoda; class Insecta; order Diptera; family Drosophilidae; genus Hirtodrosophila; species Hirtodrosophila trivittata. Next base: position 172,914 of record JAWNNK010000866.1, read on the forward strand.
TTATATATTTTCGAAGCTTTCTGCTTTTACACACAGCTTATGAAACATAGTACACAGATACTAATGTACAAAATATACAGTCTGAGTAATTTTGTTGTAATCTACATGAGTATATAGGAGTATATATAAGACAGACCTTTGTATGAGTATAAGCTCACTTGCTCTTAAGATTTGTACTTTCGAGTTTCAATCATACTGTATGAAGTTGGAACTTTTTCGTTTAATTTTGAATTTATTGAGAATTTTATTTTTATGCTTTGGATAATAGAAAAAATGAATTCAATTTCAATTTCGTGTCCCTTAAATATTAAATGTCTTTACTTAAGTATTCCATTGCTTAGCAGCTAATTTCGTAACTAAACTCAAAAGCGAAAAATACGCTTTAAATATTTAGATTAAATTTGATTTCTAATTCAAGATTCACAATTGAAATTTGTCCATTTAAATTTCTTATGCTTTGAGAATTCTTTGGTTTTATTTGATGACGCCTGCTGCGAATTTCCATTACAACAATTGCCACTTGCAACAATTGGTTGCCAAGTCAAATGAATACAATTGCCTTACTGTGCCCTCACACAGCTTTCTCTTCCTTCAATAGCTTCCCACATCGCCCCCTCCCCCTCCCCCTCCCTCAGGCAAATCCTCATTCCCTTCGAAGACACAATGCCAGCCGACTGTCAATGCCATTGATTTGAGTGTACGACTTATGTTTGCCAGCTGAACGCCTTTCAGTTGGACATCCCCCACACCTAATCCCTCCCAGATTCAGTTTACCGCCTGTGCTGCACATCTTTTCTTAGTCCTTTGGGGTCCCCTTCAGCCTTCGGCCTGCGGCTTCAGCTTCTTGCTGTTAGTTCTGGCATTTTAGTCTCTGCAATCAATGACTTTGCCTCGACTGGCAGCTATTCGCCTCTGTTAGAGCGTTGCCTTTGTCTCTGCCATTGAATCACTGCTATGGATGTCACACACACATACACACACACGCACACAGACCATCGCATTCAGTCTGCAACCAAAACTACGAACAAAACTGCAAAGTAGCGCAAGAAAAATTTACACTGCGCAAACTTTGTTGCCAGTTTGTTTTACTTAAATTTGTATTTGCCACGTACGTGACGGACCCATTCCGCCCTCTCTGCCTCTATTCTGTCTATAAGTCCGCATCAGCTGTGGGCGTGCCAAAGTCACTCACCCAACACGTTGTTAAACTTTAAGTTGATTCTTATACCTATTGCCCTTTATTCTGTTTCTTTTTTGTTAAGCTTGTTACTGTTCCTGTTACTGGCTTTGCCATTGGCCTTAACAACTTTTCCAAAGATTTAAGAGCTAAGAGATATTTTTTCTTGCTTTCCATTTGACTCCTATTTTCAGCATTGCATGCTAAGGCTTAGCTTATGCAACAGAAGTGTGAATGCGAATGAATTTCTAAGCCCCAAAATGTACGCATAATCTAAAGCTGTCTAACTACTCGCCTCCTTCTCATCCTTCTCTTTCGTTCCCTGTCACTATCTGCATCTCTCTCAGAGCCCTAGCTTATATCTCAGTTGTATTTTGTAGCCTGCTTGTAGATCTGCCTGTTCCCTTGGGGCCTTGTTCAGATTTATTGCTTTTCCGTTCTATTCTCGGGGCTCTTTTCACTTGATAATTGATGAACGTTACGAATGCTGCGTCCGCAAAACCCCATACCCAAGCACACACATATGAACATATAGTATACAATATATACATATACATATATGTGTGTATGAGTATGTGTACACAGGACTTTAGTTTAGGTTTCTATTTGCGTGTTTTGCTTGAAGCTTTGTTTATTTGCATGACAAATGCCCAGAGATCAACCAAATATAAACATGGACATGTCAATCACTGATTCAATTAAGTCAAGTGCACCTCACACACACACACACACACACACACACACACACCCACACCAACACACTCATAGACAATTGAAGGCCTTAGTTGGGTCTTAAGCTGCCATTTAAGTCAGTGTAGGTGTGAAATCCCCAATAAAAGGAAATGCACACGCGCACCTAAAAAATGCGAGATGTTAAGTCTGGCTACCAAAAAAAGAAAAAAAAAATAGAGGTAAGGAAAAGGAAAACTTCAACAAGGATACGTGCCAAAATGCCAGCAAGCTAAGTAGGTAATTGAAAATCAAATCCTGACACAAATGGACGGCAGCAGCCAGAAAAAGTACAGAAAAAAAGGTTGCTTTAAAAGAAACTCAACTTAAAGATATCTTTTTTCCTTAACAACAGTAACTAATATGTGTGGAGTAAAATCGATGTTAATTTAAGCATCTTTATAAGTTCTACTTATGGTTTTGTATATACATATTTGATGAGATATTCATAATTGTATTATACCCGCTTAGCACCCTATTTACGGGGTATGCAGCAATTTACACGACGAAGCCAGGCGACAATTTAATGATGGCAAACAAAAACCCAAAAGGCAGCAGCCCAACAATTCTCAAAGTCGCAGACGGTTGTTTATTGTTAATGTTTATCTGTGTGTGTGTGAATGTGTATGTGTGTGTGTCTGGTGGAATGTGTGCTGGTGTGTGAATGATTGCGGTGGCTGCTGATGACAAGTGTTGCGTGTTTTGAATATAGGACTATAGCACTTACACTCACACACTTACACACACTCATGTGCCCATACAATGACAATCCTTGTTTCAGCACGCCCTTCTTAATGACAGGACAAATGAATTCCTCAAGTTGTGGCTTGATATTATAATGCGATACTTAGAATACTTTGCCTGCCATTTGTCACTGCAAGTGCTCTTTAGCTAACATGTGCTTGGAGTCAGCCGAAAATCACTTGAAGTCATTGGGAATCCTGTCGACAACCATTTGTTGCTGTCTGCCGAGTAGCTTCTACATTTGGAAGTCTAGCTATAGCGATACTCCAGCTAGGATTAAATACGATATAATCTTTGGTATCAGCAAAGTTAATGAGCACTTCAACTTAAGTTTTGCCAAAGTTCGATCTGTATATTATATTCGATAATAATTTCTGAGAAGGATAACTCCAACAACCAGGAGCTACCTTTTGTTAATGGACTCGTCAAGCACTCGAAACTTTTACGTACCGTGCATATTTCTCAATGCGATTTTAGTGCAATTCCATGAAATATGTTGAGCAGTTTTTTGTTTTATTATCTACACTCCGTTATTATTGTTCTTGTAGTTGTAGTTGCTCCTCGAGTTGTTGCATTGCTTAGCTGCCGCTGTTGTTTGGACGGTGGAACTTTAATTTGCATAAAAACTTTTTTGCTAGGTTTTGCCCTTTTCATTTTTTCTTTCCTCTATCGACGTTTGCTTAAGCGCTTTTCAACACTGTTGCAGTTCTTATAAAAGTTTTACTTGAACTGGCAATTCAGAATTTATGTCTCGCCTGGGCTGGTGAACTTTTTAACAGGATGCTCTATAAGAAATCTCCATCTTTTATGCGAAGCCTGTTTGACCAAAAGGGAGAGAAATATTTTTACAAGGTTCGTTAAGCGCTTGGGCTTCAATCGGCTTGGATGCCATCAATCATTTTCCAGTCTACTCCGCCCACCCAATCAAACAGCCAACAATAGTGTCAAACAACAAAAATATAAAAATATGCCAAAATGGCAGCTCCGGATAAGGTTATGGTCACCATATGTTCACTATGCGCCTAAAAGGCTGCAGCAATTTCGTTGATTAGTCCGGTGTCTGCAGGCATTTGCTTTCGCTTCGTCTTTCCCAGTTCTCACTTCTCTCCCTTTCGATCTCCTGGTCCCCATCTCTCACTGATGGCCAAACATAAAAACTAAACGCCTCCACGTACACACACGCACACACACACACACACACACCCATAATTGATAAAGGCACACACACACACACCCTTACAGACCTGACACCATAGAAAGTAAGGATAACGTTTACAGAGCTTTTTCGCTGTTCGACTACTACTTTTTATACCCTCGTCCAAAAGAGATGCAAAAACTTTTCAAAAGCTCTTAAATGGCTAAAAATACTCGGGCGACGTTATATTTCGGTATTCGCCATTGAAAAGTACTAACTATTTTTATAAACTAAGTTCAGTGGGTAAGCAAATTTATTGCTCTTATAAGTAGGCTATGAAAAACGGCACACATTTAAAATAAAAAGGAAAGGGAGCAAAAGTTGTATTCTGATAAATGCTATTTTTTTTTATGTCTTATATAGTAATTTTTATTACTGCGTATTCTGTGCATTCGCCTGAATGCAGCTCTAGTGATTTGAAAAGGATACATGAAAGTTTTTCTACTTTTCTTTTTTGTTTAGTTTCAAGAACAAAGTTAGGAATTGAATTCTTTCTTTAACTTTGTTCTGAAAATTCATTGCTTTAACTTAAAATCGAATTATATATAGATTCTGTTGCTGCTTCTAGCTTAGTCCAGTATATAGCGCATTTATAATTCGTTATGCAAAAATCATCTTGGGCTAACATTTTTGTATGGCTCTCGGTTTTTATTATTGCTTAACAAGGCTTTAAGCTAACACAGTGCGACACACACACACACATAACACACATGGACAGAGAGATTCTCACACGTTGAGGATGCTCCATGCCAACATGGCAGCCTTTTGGGCCCCCAACCTCTGGCTTCAGCTCCACCTGGCCACCTTTGGCACAGGTGCTCGCTGATATATGGCATGGGGCAAAGTCGTTTTAGGCTTAGGTCGCCTGATATATGTGGCCACGTGGCGGCGACCTAATGCCAGCTTGTCCTGGCATGTTTCAACCTGGATAGTATCCATTCCTCGGCCTTTTTTCTCTCTCTTCTCTCTGTCGCTCTCCCTCTGTGTTCATCATGTTAGCCCCTGCCTTCCTCTGTGTTATTTTGGCAGGCGCACATTTGAGTTTCTAATCAAGGTTATTTTATGTTTGCCAAGCGCGCGCTTAATGCCAAAATTACATTTTTAGTTATCGTTCTTGCTGTGGCTCTTCGTTGATGGTTGTTTGTTATTTGTTGTTGGTTTTTGTGAGTGTGTGGGTGTGGGTGTGGGTGTTGCGGCTACTATTTGGCTGCCATTTGGCTGCCAAACGTATGCTGATTCTGATTGCCAATGTAAGCGGCATTTTGCCAATGAGTCTATATGCGTGATAAATTCAAGTCAAGCCACAGGCCAAAGCCGCTTTTTGGTTATCCGTAATGCGGCATGTATACGATTTCAGACACATTTAAGGAGCAGCTTTGTCTGCCCTCTGCTAATTAGGCCACAGCATGGGGAGTTATGCATCCTGCGGCGACGCTCCAACAAAAGCAAACAACAACAAGAATGCCAATTGTTTGCCAAGACAGGACCATTATCGTTAGCATTGTACGGTCTATGTTCCTTCTGTTAGACCGTTAGACTGTTAGACTGACGAGACAATAGGCGGCACTTGAGGCCGCAGTTGTTGCCTTGACTTGTTGGTTGCTATTCACTCTCATAGCCAAATTCCCTGTCCTCTGGCTGCCATTGTCAGTTGTGGGGCTGCACATGCACAAGTTGATGGCTTTTTATGGTCTCTGCCCGAAAATCATTATTATTATTGTTATGCTAGTTAGTTGTTGGTCCTTTCGTTGCTTTTCTTGTTGTTGTTACTCTTGTTGCTGTTGTTGTGGTTGTGGTTCAGTTGGTTGGCTTGTACAGCTCATTGTCTTGTCTCATGCAAATTGCTTCGCCTGACAATTAGTTCTCGCATTTGGCAGACCAAACTGCAGCAACAAATGTGGCTTTAATTCGTTCTTCTGACGCTGGAAAGTATGCTATAATAAGGACTACAAATGCGGGTGGCTGTGCATGTGTTTGTTTGTAATAGACAACCTTATGCTGTCGTCTGTTCATCAATCAATCAATGCGATAACTGCGCTGCCGGGTCTGGGTCAAAAGAGTTTGTCATTCGAATGAGGCTGCAAAGTGCTTGCAATAACTGTCTGTAAAACTCTGTATCCGTGTGTGTATGTGCTGTGTGTGTGTGTGGTATGTGTGTGTACATATGGATGCGTATGTCAACTGTGAAGCACTTAATGCAGCAATAATCGAGGACACGAGATAACGGAGATAATGTTCAGAGTCGACATTAAGTGCTTGTCAATTTGCATTTATTTGAAAATCTTTTCATTATTTGCACAAATGCTGCACATGTTCCAACTAAATAGAGCTTAGATCTTGAGATATCCTGTAATAAGCTCTGAATGCTCAATCTAAGCCTAATCAATGCGGATTATTTTTCATTTTAGCAGTAAATATAGAACTGACAGAGGAAGAGACATCGACATAACACTATTAATTTGTCAACATCTCGTTAATAAATAATTTCTTAATCAAGTTCCGTGTAAACACCGAATTCATGAAATTAAAGATGTCAGCTTAAGTCTGTCGCACCAGAAAATACATTTGTATTCTAATAATCGTATAAACTTTGTTAATATTTCATTTTCTAATTGAGTTTGTTTCCTTTGATTGCAGCTGACATGTTCAAGGTCAGCGAACAGACCACATTACTTATCGGTAAGTTGAACTCAATAAACAATTCATACTCGTATAAACAAGAGAAAACTCATTAAAAGTGAATGTGCTCTGATAATTTAATCTCTGTGGCAGCCAAAACAAGATGCGACTCCCTAGAAACTCATACCCAGACCTTGCTCTGTCGTTCTTGCCGCACCCAGAGACTGTCATTTGACAGCGACTCTTAAATAGCTAATCAAAAATACATATTGACACCACAATAAGTCCACACACAGGACTAACTTTCTGGGGTGGTAAATGTGGGTGGAATGGAGTTGAGAGGAGTGGATCAATTGGGTGGCAGCACAAACAACATTTTCCAAATGAGAAAAATGAGGAAAATTTATAAATATATTTATAAAACAGCTCAAAGATTGTCCTTGTCAAAGCAAATACAATTTTGGGATGCTGTGTGTATGTGTGTGTATAAACTTATTAAAGCTAACTAGACACAGAAGCCGAGGCAAAAATAAGCTTAAATTAATCATACGCCACGTTGTGCGTCTGTCGCATACAAAACACAAATTTGTTTTACACGTATTTCAAAAACTTGTCACTTACATGAAAATTTCATTAAATTTCCAACAACTTAACTGAGGACTATGAGAGCTGTTGACGTTCTTGTGGATGTTGCTTGCTGATGCTGTTGTTGTGGTTCTTGATCTCTCTGAGAGTACACAACGCCCCTAAACTGTCATTAGTTGAAATCACATGTCATTGACAGTGCAAAGTGACCTCAAGCCCACACACAGCTTAACATATGTGAATTTCTACATCTCTACAAACAAAAATATTCAAACACTCGCATGTTTTTACATGAACCAGTGGCGTAGCTGGCATTTTTTTGCTAATGGGGTTTAAAGCAAACACTAAATTGACCTACAATAAGAGCATTAACTTCAATTTCCCTATGATTTCTATTTATTTAGTCCTCAATCCAATCCTCCCTCTCCCTCTCCAAGAGCCCACCCATGTGAACGCTGCTGACATATGGAAACCCATACAGATGTGTGTGTGTGTGTGTGTCTGTATGGCGCTTTGTTCTAAGTGTGAACTATTGTTGTTGTTTGTTGGGCGCTTAAATGTTTGCCTACGTGTCAGCTTCTGTCAGAGGCAGTCGACTCTTGTCTGCACGCCTCTAACTTCCCATTCGCATCCTTCACATGTGCTGGCGCCTGTTTTATGACAGTTCATTGATATTCATTTGAATATGTGTGCTCTGTGTACGTGCATGTATGAGTGTGTGTGTGTGTGGGTCTCTGTGTGTGTCTCTGTGTGTGTGTTTGTGCGTGAGGTTTTACCCTTTGTACCTAAGTTGACTACCGCTTAAATTGCCTTCAATGGCTGGCAGACAACACAAAACGAACTGGACAGGAAATTCAATTAAAAACGCAAATGACGGTGTGTACAGTATGCGGTGTGTCCCCAGTGGGTGCCACAAATCGGCTTATATATCCCGTCCAGCAATTGTTGGCAAACGTCCTTAAGTGGAAGCTGCAAAGTCAATCAAACTGAAGTTTGATTTCCTTTTGTACGCATCGCCTTTTATTGCATACTTTGCTGCGTTTTCGTTCGATTCCTCCTGCCGCATTCCCACAATGACTCCAGCTTCTGTTCCCATTCGTATTCCCAACCACACAATCAATATGGCTTTTAGGTTCGTTATAGATTCATGTCCGGCGTCATTTTTTCTTGTTTGCTTTGCATGAATATGAATGAATATGGGCGTCTATACCCGTACCCGTACCCATACCCGTATACCCGTATACTCGGATACTCGGATAGTTGATGCTCTATGCACTTCTTATGGCACTTTTTATGGGGCTCCGCTTTAGAGCAAGTTTGCGCTCTGTTTGACTTTTTCTATGGCTTTTGAACAAAAAACTTGTGCCTCAAGCCACCCACGCAAATAACGTTTTATATCCGCTTATGGTCCTTGGAGGCGTCTGTCTTGCCCTCAACTACTACTACTACCACTATCTAGTTTTAACTGATTTTCTGTTGGTCTGTTTCCCTTCTGGCTTTAAAGTTCAAGAGTCGAACAAAAGTTGAAGCTAAAACCAAAGCGCAGAAAACCTCATCAATTTTTCAATGTACACCTGAGAGTTAGAGAGCGCTAGAAACTGTTACAGAACAACAAGCAGCAACAAAATTAGCCAAGTTTTTGGCCAAGTTCCAAGCGAAGCATAAATTTCACCCAGCCCCAAAGTTCATTGATATACATCTCTATACTCGTACATCTCTCGGTGGGCCAACTGACAGCAAGACACTTAATCCGCACGTTTACACCTCAACGCACACACACAAAGTGAGCATCGTGAATTAAGGTGGCACAGGGGGCGTGTCTGTGGCTTGAGTCGCAATAAATTCGTGTATCTACTTAATAATTAACTGGCAAAAGTTTTAGCACCCCAACAAAAGACCCTATAGCCCACAGCCATCGCCATCGCCATCGCCACAGCCATCGCCATATAACAATATGTGACCTGAGGCAGGTGGCAAAGAAGGAGAAAAGGTTACATGTTCGGTGCATAGTTAGAAACAGTATTTTCATTATGAATGTTCGATAGCAGTTAAGTTATCGATTTATGAAACATGAATACTTCTGAATAGAATTGGATTTATTCTACTGAAAAAGTTTATCTGTAACTTTAAGCAGAGCTCTATTCCCACAGCTAAGCACTCGTTTTCTTTATAAAAGAAACGATATATAAAATATTAGTTATCGATAAGTTTGAACTCTTTCCCAATTAAACGCTAGTTATCTCGACATTTACCACAGCCTGGGTATACACTTTGCTCCTTATGCATTCCAAAGCCTTCTTGACAGCCACGACAGTGTCCAGGTGACTGCTGCTTAGTGTTGAGCCGCAATAGCAGCAATAAGTGTAATAAGAGAGAGAGAAAAAAGCATTGAGACGATTACGAGGAAAATGCGACGTTGCTGTAATTGCACTTGAACTCGCCCCAAGTTGGGGCACCCCTACGAACCCTCTGCGACCCTCTCAGCAGTTCAAGTTAATTTGCTTCGCGTCGGCTCGACGATGTTCCAGTTGCTCATTAATTACAGCTTACTCGTCGGCCCCTAATGATTTACCTGCAGATGTTGTTGTAGCTACCTGTTTTTATTCAGCTTGTTATTGTTATTCTTGGTGGTGTTCGTGGTGGCTGTTCGGGTGATGGAGAAGGAGGGGAGGGCGAGGATAAGGGCTGTTGGTGGTTGTAATGGTGCAACTTTTGCGTTTTATTATTTCTTGATTTCTTTACTTTGGAACCTTTCAGCGGGCTTTTGGCTTCTGCGGCTTCTGTTTATCTTTGTTCGCTTGTTATCGTTATCCTTCCTAGATCCACTATACTTCTTATTAATGCTTTGTAATCAAATACAAGCAACAACTTTTGCCTATTCGCTGCCTTTCTTTCTTTTCATTCCTTCTTCAGTTTCGCTTGATTATTTTAAGCGCTTCTGCTATCTGACCGATGTTCAAGTTTTTCATATCGCCTGCCACGCCCCCTCATTGCGCATTTAATTAAGCAAATAGCAGTAGCAGCTGAGCTCAGCATTTTCATGGTTTTTCTTCTTGTGTTTTTTTTTTTGCTTTGGGCTTTCTTTATTTTTGGGTTTTTCCTTATGCAAAGCTCTTTTTGCTCTTTTGATGCCTACGAGTATTATTTTTCAATAAGGAAGGGGCTCACACTTGTTGCCCATTCTGTGGCATATTTTTTATATTCTGAACAAATTCTTTGTATTCGGATAATAAGATTTAATAAGATTTCGAAATTCTTCAATTTGATTTAAACTGGAATTATTAAAAGTTGCGAGTATCTATCGTAGATAAAAATCTATCGTTGATGCAATCATTTCTTCAATTCTAACTTTCCAACGATAAAACAATCCTGTTAATATCAATACAAATATATATTTATATAGATTGTAACTGTTCCTTACTGATTTGATGTCTAAGTTAGAAATCACCTCATTTTCATATTGATTCCTTGACAATTTCCATGCCACTTACATTCGAGTCGTGCCTCCACTTGTAGCCTTGTACCCAGTTTAGCAATCTTTAAGTGCCCTTCTACGCCCCTTTTCCGGCGCAGCACATTGATTTCTTTCTTTGGAGCTACCTTCAAGAACGTGTCGCCTGTCGCTTTCAACTGCACTCACTGCCAATTTGCAACTAAATTGCAAAGCTGTCATTCGTGCAACCAGCAAATAGTACAACAACAGCAACTGCAACTGCAACAAATAAACTAACTCACGTTGTCAGTAAGAATTTAATAGAAAATATGCTACTGAACGACGTGACAACTGAAAATTGGGAATTGTGAACCTAAGCTACTCGCAAAAGGAGGAGTCCACAAATGTTTCCATGTGCAGGCATTTCAGCTTAACGAAATGCCACAGCTGGTTGCACATTCAGCCAACCGCAGGCCCTGCCCCAGTTAAGGACAGTAGCCGGCACCCGCAACGTAATTGAATTTTAATACAATTTTAAAGCAATTAACTTACGAGTGGCAACCGTCTCTCTCGCCTGCTCCAATAGAGTCTACATTAATTTGCAACAATTAATAATGCATTACGAGACAGAGACGAGGCGGGACAAAGTGAGCGAGTGAGAGAAGGACAGAGAGGAGGAAGACAGGAAGAAGTGAAGAACGTGCTGTGGGGTGCGGCAACAGCTTAAGCCAAAATGTCAAGATTGCATTGCAGCAGAAAGCTGCTGAGACGGCAACAAGGTCGTCATGGCACGGCCATAGACAACTTAATTAACCTCGACCTTCTCCAGGCGGCCAATTCAAGCTGACGTCAGCCTCAGAGTCAGCCACAGCCACAGCCGCAGCCGCAGCGCAAGTTGCAGCCGCAGCCCCCGCTTGCCAAACAAGCCACGTTCAATGCCGCTGCGGACACCGGCTTTGGCGCTCTCCAGGCCTGACCGGGCCAGTTGACCATCGCCGTTGCCACATTAAGACATCAATAATATAAATAGTTAATAATGCGTGTGCGTGCAATGTTAATATGAGAATACAAATGACATCGTCCACGCTGACGACGACGACGATGGCGATGGCGATGGCGATGGCGTCGGCGACGGCGACGGCAACTGCGCTAATTGCCAATTCACCAAACCAAATGCAAGTGCGAGTGAGATGACAATTGTAAGTCCGAATCGTCATCGCATTGTTAATTTTGCGCATGCGCAACCCGCAGAGTCATACGATCTGCTGCTCTCCCTCTCTTCCGCTCTTCCACTCTCTTTTTTGTTGTTGTTCTTGTCCAGTCTGAGACGCCGGCAGCCAAGCATTGCATAGTTGTACAATGAAATGGAAACCCGTTTGGCAGCCTCTCTCAATGTTGCACAAGCGACGACTACACAGTGGCTGCAGCGACTGTGGCGACTGCGACAACAGCTGCTGTTGCCATTGCAGTTTCAAGAACCGGGTCAAGGTTGCTGCTACTGCAGCGCCGCGCCGCGTCGTTGTCAACGATCACTGCTAGCGGCAAAGTCAACGTCAACGTCAACGCCAACGTCGCCGCCGGCGTTGCCATCGCTTTCGCCTTGTTCGTTTTTTTTTACATTGAAAGTCAAGTTCGTGCACATGTTTGATTGGCATTGGACACGATGGCCGATGGGGGGCGTCTGGGGGGTGGAAGCTAGATGCTGGATAGGTGGTTGATGTTTGACGTCAAACATGTTTGGCGTGCAACATGTTTGTTGTGCACAAAGATAAGCAAGATCTCTACTAGAATTCATACTGTTTCATATTCATTTTAAACCCATTGTCCTGTTGGAATTGAAAAAAAAAAAAACACATCACACTCTAAGATTCTTTATTGAATAAAAGTACAGTTGAATCAACTTTGAGATTGTTTGATTGAAAAGTGTAAGTTAAGGAATATTTAAGTTGTCTAATCTGTCACAAAATAAAATTGATCTTCCTTCTTTTGCTATTTTCAATTGTCTATTAGCTTTTATCTCCCTTTCATACTATTTTTCAATGAAAACCTCCACAAAATCCTTAGTAATTCAGGTATTTAACACTTTGTTAAAGTCCTCGACCGACAGCTGCTGCCGCTGCTCCTTCATTCGAAACTATGAGCGAGCCGCATACTCGTAGTTTTAACCAACTAAGTGCACTCCAGTTAACGGTATAGCAAACTTTGCTTACACTACAGCACCCACTTTTCAACCCTTTTATATATGCATACTCGTATATATACATAGTGTACTAGTGTATGTGTGTATAGTTGCGTGTCTGCGCAGTACGCACATCAATTTTCATTTACTTATGAAAATTAATAGCATTTTCGTTGAAGTTTCCTGGCGAAAGAGAGAAAACGTGAAGAAGGTCGTCCTCAGGCTGGGAATGAGGACAAGAAGTAGGCAGATGTGAACAATTAATCAAGCTCCGAGCAGGGCCACAGAATGAAATTAAAAGTGAGTGCAACTGATGGACCCAAGAGGATGCGGCATCCACAGCGGCTTCATGCACTTCATTTCACAACAATAAAAATAGAAAATAATAAATAAATAATGAAATTAATGCATATTTTATAGTTTCTCATTAATTTTGCATGTGCCCACACTCAAACAGCAAGTGTTAAGAGTTGTTGAAAATTAAATTTAATTTCAATTTCATTGAATAGCTACTTAAATTATTTAAGAGCTCAGCAAACTTTAGCATTAACTATAATCGAAAAGTTCTGCAATGCAATCCCTATTCAAATTAAGAATTGAATATTCGCTGTACATTATGTTTAATGGCATTACTTAATGAATTGACAATTACCTATATTATACAGATAGATAGAGCTAGGATCGTTAGAATCAGACTTTGAATTAGCTTGTAAAACTATCATTGAAATTAACGACTTTAACTTTATAAGCAACAACAACAACAACAACAACAACAAAGCAGCTGCCATTCAAAGCGGTTTTCAAAGTCAGAAGAACACACCATGTGGCCATGTGCACAGCATACATACTCGCACATACTTAATACGTATCTCTGTGTATATATATATTGTATATATATAGTATATATATTGTATGATATGGTACGAGTATAGCCGTACTCTCATACTATCCACACATGTGTTGATTTAGATGCACAAACTTAGATTTGTAGCTGCGACGACCCTGAAAATGCAATGACTGAAAGAGGCAGCTAGAAAGGCAAAGAGCGAGAAAGAGGAAGAAAGAAGGAGATAGAGAGAGAGAGGGAGAGCAAATGAGAAAGATAGATAACATTGAGCTTCAACAAACTTGTCAGCCTCGATGCGCACTCATCGACACTTGTGTATTGTGTGTTGTTTGTTGTTTGTTGCTGTCGTCTTCTGCGGGCTCTGATTCTGATGCTGTTGGTGATGTTGTTGTGGTGCTGGCACCACATTAACAGCCAAGTGCAACCACATTTCGCAAGCAATGCCAAGCAACGACTCAAATGACTCAGTGCTATACGCTGGGAGGGATGGGGGCCAGAGAGAACAGAGGATAAATAACAGCGCGCTCTCTGATGATAAGGCAACACTTTGCAAGAATAAATTATGACTAACTCATGCAGTCAACCACAAAGTGGCTTCTAAGTAGTTCACTTGACACCTCGTTTCTCTCTCGCTGCTCTCTGAGCAGAAAATCAATTGACACAAGGCTGACAATGGACAGATGGACAGACGGACGAGCGAATGAAGCTGCCTCATTTGCAATACATCAGAGCACGCAATGCCTACAAAAAGCAATACACTTCGCGTCTGATCTTGAACCAATTGCAATTGCTAAACGTTGCCAGGGCCACAGCAGCCACTCGATTTATACAAAGATACATAGAAAGCACATACGTGTACAGAGGTGTGGTCCAGAGGGGTGGAAGAGGAGTACAAAGTGTTGCATAATGTTCAGATGTATAGTTCAAATTGGAAAATTATACAAAGGTTAGAGGAAACACTAAATGAATGTAGTAGGTAGTTGCTAAGGCCCCCTCTCCTTAGAGAATCCTGTGGGCGCCTCTGGATAGAACGTAAACAGAAAAGATTGTTGCATATCTTATGGTTAACGTATGGTAGCGGGTGCGGTTTTAATTACAATATACTAGGTAGATTTTAATCCAAACATTGTGCTGAATAACAATTTAGTTTTAAATTTAAATCGGTTGAATATATACGCGATTACACGATTACTATATGTATATAGACCTTACACTTATGCCATGGCATTGACTGACAGTCAGAGATTGCCCTCAATAGATTCGAAATGCGTATTGATATGAACTTGAACTTGCCTTGCAGTTGCCATTGCATCAGTGTGGCAACGTTGCGTATGCGCAATTTAACCGCTGACTTTGCCTTATTTGCACATTGCGCATACGCAACGCTGTTGACCTTAAAAGCTTAACACTAACAATGCGCCTAATTAGACATACTCGTAGCCTGACCAGTTCTCAATACTTCAACCGACAACTGGCCAGTCGTCAAGTGCAGTCAGCTCCTCAGTTGACTGTTTGATTATCAATTAGTTAACTGGCTGTTTGTGTGGACAGTTGACCAAAGCGTACGAGCTGTGATGAGCGACCTCAGTTGGTACCCTTCGCCACATGCCCTGTTGGGGCTGTTTGTGACAAATGAAGCCAATGTCAAGCAAACACACAAATCTACACACGCTCATACACACACACACACACACACACATGACTATAGTGTGGATTGCAGTCTGTCGTCATTTGCATATTGTGGTTGGCATCTCTTGAGCAATTGGAAGGGGCAGAGGGAAATAATCTCATTCTCTTTACCATGTTCTCTGTGCATTTATCGCTCTCACACAACATATATATATATATATGCATATATGTATGTGCGTGTCTGTATATTTATGTATCTATACATGCGATATAGTGCGAGTTACAATTACTCTATATATAGCCATTGCTCACTCATGATTTCGCACAGTGGTCGTTAACGCACACATTTTGATTAAGTAAAACTAATTCTCTGTATTCGATTAGCAACTGAACATTTTGGATTAAAATATCTCATAATTGCATCTACAGATCGTTAGACTCAATCATACAGTATTATATTTTGTGTCATAACTTGACATTAAGTCTTAATCTTAGCGTAATCTGCCACTCATTAAATGCATTGCGTAGTTAGTTGAAACTTGAGCATATGAAACTTGTGGAGAGTGAGGAATGCTTAATAGAAATTTGTTCACTTTATCAGCCAATGCACAACAATTTTTAATTCTTTTCCGTCAACTTCCTTTCTATTCAGAATTCATGTCATTTCTTTGTTCATGCTGCTGCATATATTAAGTTCGAATAGCTGAATTCAAAGATGTGAATACTCGTATGTTCCAAGGACTTCTCAGCCTCCAATTGCGTGTGTTGTTGTTGTTGCTGTTTGCGACAACAGCTGCCGACAATTGTCGGGGCACGTTCGCTGGTGTTGCACGTTTTTGGTGTTGGGCCTTCGGCTGGCTGCCAAAGTTGTTGTCGACACATTAATCACAATTTTAATGATTAGCGCAAGTTTTGTTTATTAAATATTTTTGTTTTTCGTTGGTTTCTCTTGTTGTTTTTGTTGTTGTTGCTGTGTTTTGGTGTTATTGTTATTGTTATTTACGAGCGCTGATGCCACGCGTCGATTGGCGTCGACTTCGACTTCAACATCAACGTCATAAATTGCAATTATTTTGGCTATGCAAAAAACCAATTTGCAACCATTTTTGGCCATCGCCTTTGGCATTTTTTCTCACTCCGCTGGCTCTCAGATTTATGGCTTACTCTGAACTGAGCACAAGCCAGAGTCACCTGAGTACAAATCAGCCAGCAAAATGATTAATAAGAATGCCAAATACCGCATTTTCACGAAAACGTGCCTGTTTCCTCAGTTATCCTTTGGATGCTACTTCAGTTAACAGTTGTTTCTCGTCACGTATTCGAAGCAAAGCGACAGCAAAAGAGTCTCTCATTGTGGTTGCTTCTGTTTAAGGTATTCTTTGATGAAGTCGAAAGGAGTGCAAAAAAGAAACCGCAGAAGGGTTTATCTGAGTATGCGGACATGTAATGACACGAGATTTCATGACAACAAAATGTTTAATTTATAATTAATAATTATAATTATAATAATTAGCTGAACAACCTTTTCAGCTAAAATTCGATTATACAGATAGATTTTAAATCTATTTTCTCTAGTTCCATCAGATGTGGGTTTGACTCAAACTCAAAAATTCCCAGTTACATATATTTTCTGACTTGAGATTCAGCGTTATCCCATAATTTTAGGTTACATTAAAAGATAATTCAAGTTAAAATTGCTTCACTTTACTTTTAAATGTATACAGTAAAGATTCTAAGCTACTGCATTATTAAACCCGCCGCATACTTAGAGACTGCCACATACGAGTATACGAGCATACGAGTATAAGTACTATATGTGTGAGTATTTAAGTTGATTTTGTAACTGCTGAGCGAAGTCAATGTCGGGAGTGCTAGTCAAAGTCAGCTTATTAAATATTAAAGCACCCAAAATTGGGTACCCACTAAGTCCTGTGGCTGTGAAGGTACGCGGCAGGAAGTTAGCTCAAAAGCTTGTCACACATCCTGTCAGCTCAGCTGTGTGTGTTCCATTCTCAAGGTGTTAAGGTTGATGCTGCTGCGGCTATGGCTGCTGCTGCTGCCACCTTCTGCAGCCGAATTCAATTTCTTTGCGTTTTTCTCTCACCCTTCGTCCTTTTTTCCATTTGTGGCGCACGCTGAACCAAAGTTAAGTTAAAAAGTAAGTAAAAAGCGTGGCAGGGGGGCGAAGACGAGTCGAAGAAAATAGGAGAGAAAGTAAGAAAAAAAAATCAACTACTAAAAGTATTATTATTGTTGGTTGCACCTGCAGGTGGTTTACTCTACTTTGTCACGGATATGTTTTCCTTAGACTTTCCATGTCAGCAGCGCATACGACGCATCTGGAGTCAGGCGTCAGACGAGGGGCCGGCTAGAGATGGGCGATAGGCGAAGGGATTCTAAGGATCTGTAAATGTGTGTGTGAAACATGCCGGAAGTTAAATAGGAAATTTTATATGCTTTTATAACTGTGAGCGTGCTTACAAGGACGCCGCCCACTTACATCAAACTTTTATGCGTCTACCTACTGTGTGTGTATGAATAAAAGGATGTGTGTGTATGTGTGTGTGTTTAACTTACCTGGCAGCAACTTGTGCTCTCGTTCGCTTGACAAAGTGCCGTTCATGACTTTGTGGCTTGGCAGCGTCTTTGAAGTGCGCTGACTATTCACTACCAAAGCCAGAAAATTAATCAGATTTGTCTTAGAGCAGCCAAAGGACTTCCCAAAAATAGACCAGAATTAAAATAAAGACGTGAAAAAAGTTATTAATTTACGTGAAAAAACAAGAAAATCTTAAAATATCAGTTACATTTTTCATATTCATTCGTTTTTTTAAGAGGCAGATCATTTCAGTACTAATTGCTGTTAGCTTTAACAGCCAATATGCAGCTTAAGAGAATAGAGTCCAGCTTAGCAGCATGTTAACTTTAACAGACATAAATGATTGACAGCTGTAAATTGATATGGTAGCATAACTTTAAGCGCCTTCTGTTACTTGTTGGAAAAGTCTTGATTTGTGGCAATCATAGATAATTTGAATTAAATAATACTTAGCTATACTCAACTTTCATTAGGAATTTAACTTCAATTAAAGGGAATAATCTTGTATATGTAAATAGGTTAAACAATTAAGCTGTTAAACGTTTTTATTGTTTGTTGAAACTTGAAAATCCCGTAGTAATTTGTGTTCTCAGCTACGTAAGTTGAAACCTGTGCTGGCGCACCAACTTCTGCGTAAATTTGTGAAGCTTCATTACATAGCAAGTGGTCGCATCCTTTGGCCACACAACAGTTGCCGGTCTCACAATCACACAGAATAGTGGATTGGCCAGCTTCTGTTGCTGTTCTTGCCACAGCTCAGCTCCTGTGGCTGCCTCACATGTTGCAGTCGAGCAACTTTACTGTGGCCAGAGCTGAGCGGCTTCATTTACCGGGTAAACGATGAAGATAAGGGGAACTAAGGGCATTGCAGAAGCCGACAGTGGCCCAAGGGAAGCAACAAGCAAACAAACAAGTTGAGCTTTGGCTATAGTTGGACATGTACACTAACATATTGCCACACCAAGGCACTCAACACTCAACACACACCCATAACCCAGACACTTAACCGACACAAGCGCACACAGAGCTACGAATAGTGTGTAGGACCATTGCTTTCAGCGGCGTCAACTGAGCAAGTGTTTGATTAGAAAACTTTTTTTGTTTGCTTTCGCCAAAAAACTTGCACCAAAGATTTGACTTAAAACTTAACTCGTGTCTTTGGTCAATATTTGAGCAGGATACGAAGTATCCTTGTGGCGCTCACGTGCTTCTAAAAGCAATCTAATTACTATTAAAATCAAACTCACCAATCTGCTACACTTTTCCACCCGTTTAAGTTTTATTCAATTCTTCCTTGTTGATATTCAATTTTTTATTTATTTGACTCTGGGTCCCTGGTAAATATATCATATAAATAAGGGCACATACCAACACTCTCACACATATGCATGAGTAGTAGCTATCCCAGTTTCCGTCCATCTCAGAGTTTGCCTGTGTGTCCTGTGACACTTTTCAAAAGTCTTCTTTTGACAAACGCAAATGTTAAGTGTTAGTGTGTGTGGCTGTGTCTGTGAATGTTATTGTGCTTGTGTGTGAATGTGTATGTGGGTGTCGCTTGTTGTGTGCTGCCTGCTTCCTGGCCATGGACAGGACCAAGTTCCGACAATAGTGTCCTGATGTCCTCATGTCTAATACCCGCATGTTTAGCCCGACTGCCAGACCAAAACGTATAAAAATGCATGACCGCAACACATTTTTCAGCCGGCCATTCAGCAAACCTTCTATCACCCTCTACCACTTGCTCTTCACACTGTCTCACATACTTGCACATACACAGACACACACACACACACACACACTTAGATATACCGCTTATTTCACGGCATCGCCTTTAAAGTGTTAAAATGTTGATTGTCCTTTTTTGCGTTTAGATGTGTTTGTGTGTGTCTGTCAGTGTGTGTGCGTGTGTGCTAAGTGTTTGTGCTTTGCGACGGCTCTGTCTCGGATATACGGGTATCTCTGACTACCTCTTCCCAGCCCTTCCCCCTTCCGCCGCTTTTCCCTTCCACTTTTCCCTTCCATATCCTCTGTCCCTATGTGTAGGTCTCGTGCGTGTCGCAAATAAATTTTTAAGTAGCATTTGTGTTGATTGCGTTGAAAGAGGACACGAATCCAACTTTATGCTCGTTGCTTGCCACACTTCTCAGCCATTCGGCATTGCGGCTTATTCCTTTTTTTGCGGTGTTCTCAGGTCCGCCTAGGAGCGTGTTAAGGGTCCTTGAATTTAACATTTATCAAGTGGATTTCTTTTTGCTGCTTGGTTAGCAAATTAAGTACGGTAAATGAGTGAAGTATGTCAAATTAAAATGTACTTTCCCGTAACCTATTGGATTGACATTATGTCTATCTTTAACAAGCCATTGAAAGAATAATTTACGATAGAAATGGCTGCCTAATGGCTTCAATGAGCGCTTAACTAATGAATTATTTGACTTAAATGAATATGCTTACTGTAAGATTTACCCATAATGTTCATAGCATAATAACATTTATCAACGAAGAAGTTCTCTTAGACTTCTTCCCAAAATATTGGTTAGTCCGTTAACAGCTGTATTTAACAGCGGCATTTAACAACTGTATTAGCCTTAACATAATCTGTTAAACAGCCTTAACAGCGTATGCACACAGTTTAAGAGAGCGCACTGCATACTATTAACATTACATGAGTCCTCTGCAACTTACCAACATCGGCTGTTGCTAAAGAGGACAACTAACAGCAGCGATAAAACCAACAGCAAAATCATCACGGCGTCCACTTCTTTTGGGCTGCTGCGCTCAGTTGTTGTTGGACCGCAAGAGCGATTCGTTGTGCGACGGCAGAAAGTATTTAATGATATTAACAGAACAACAGAGCAGCGATAAAAAGAGCGAGAGAGTGTACGTACAAGAGAGTGTTCGGTTTAGTATTGTCCATCGGCTAGAACAGGCAAGAGCTAGCCGCAGTCAAATCTTGGGAATGTTAATAGCGGCGACAGTCACCACGGGTGAGATTGTGCTTGTAGCTATGTTTGTGTGTACTAATGTATGTATGAATATGTGTGGGTGTGTGTGTGTGTGAATTGCCGAAGGCATTGTAAGCTGCCATATGCACTTTATGCTTGAGGGTGAGTATGAGTATAAGTGTGTAAGTGCAGACAATGCGAGAACATCGCATTAGCAGCACTGTCAGCATCGCTGCCGCTGATTTTACCACTGCTGCTGTTAATGTTTTTGCTGTTGTTGTTGTTGTTGGTACTGCCGTTGCTTTATCTACGAGATGCCTATGGGCTGCATGTTAATTTGTATGCGGCCGCAGAATTTTGTTGTTTTCTACGTCTTGTGGGCACCTCGAAAAACAACAATACAGTGTTGCAGCCACCGGACATGCATCATTCCTTGTTGTTGCTACTGTGTGTGTTCCACTGCCTGTTGTTGTTAGCGCTTGCTTGTTGTTGTTGTTTTTGTTTTTTCTATTTTGCCAGCCAAAACGTTTTTTAACAGCTTGTGCATTGTCGAACTATCCAGCCAACAACCAACATATGCTAACAGCTTCTCCCACCGACGTGTGGGTTAATTAAGTGTGTGTGTGGTTGTATGTGTGTGATATGTATGTTTATCTAGCAATTTTTTAAACTTTTTGTAGCCGTCAGGGCGTATGAGTAATGCCCACGGCCACATTAAAGGTCCTTCACTTTCATATGCATGAGTACAGGCGAAATAAAAGAATAGACGGACTAGTGGAATTGTTATTCATCGGTCGCACAGCAGGTGGATGCAGAGATGCCATATCCTGGCAAACATATGCTAACATATGTTAATGTCGCCAGAAACTCAGAGGGTTGGTAACACAGGGGAACAAGAGTGCAATAAACGCTATTGTGATTAGGGGGTAGTATAGACGGTGCTTTGCCATATTCAATATGCAAAACTGAATCATTAAATATAGCATTGAAAACTCAATCGGAAACTAATACTTAAGACATAATTAATAGGATTTTGGTTAGGAGTTTTACAGTCTATACAGAAAATAAAGCCATAGAAGTGTTTAACATGCTTAAGAATAAATAATAATATATGTTTTAGACTAGCAGAATTTAAAAAGCTCTACGATATAAGCATAATCCATGCACAAGGCACGTAGCGGCGAATACAAACGCTTTCTATTCAAATTTTTGATGAAGCTAATCTTATACGAAAATACTGTACACTGCAGAGGAGTTCACTTCATGCAACTGTGTTGAAATTAATTGCACTCTGTGGCAAAGGCCTTAACAACTAGCTGGGAAAAAAAAGTTATCAACTCCATAAAAAGTGGACTTTGCCATTGCCAGTTGTCCATTAAAGTTTAATCAAAAACGGAAGTTGGGAACGCAACTTCCGGCCAACTTTTTAGACTCGCTCGCTGTTCAGAGCCAGGCAAATAAGCAACAACAATGGCAACAACAATGAACAAAGCTCTTTAGTAAGGACGTGATGGCATTTAGAGGAAGTATGCCAGGGATTGGGGGTGCAGGCAAATGCCAAAGTGTCCAAGCGCGGCGCAAAAAATTTCAGTTTCTAAGCGTGTTTGCAAAAGCAGCAGGAGACAGGAGACAGGGCACAGGAGATAGGAGACTCTCCCTTAGCATATTGAAAAAGCCCAAAATCACAGCAGACAAAACATTTCAAAAAATTTAAAAACAAAAAAGTTTTTGTCTTGGTGTCTATGTGAGATATAGAAGGAGGAAATTGAGAAGAACAGTTTTCATTTAGCAGCCAATAACAAGAACAAACACATTCAACATATGTGTGTGTGTGTGTGTGTGATAGAGTTTCTGAGTGGCTACGTGACAAATCTTTATTTAATTTTAGAAAATGCGAAATAAACTTTGACATTTGTTGGGATTTATGTGAAAGCAATATAAGAACTACGCACTTCCGTTTCCTCCATCAGCATTTTCCGACTCTGAAAAGTTTGTCCAATGGGGGCAAAGTCTAAAGAGATATAACTTGAAACTTAAAATTTAAAGTAAATTTATTGTTTTTGGAGTTAGTCCAATAGATGGAAAAGTTTTGACTGCTTGTCTATTTAGTTTTTAAGATCGCTGAACAATATTCATCAGGCTTAATAAACTTCAAACATCTTGCCAAGTCTTTAAATTTTACTTTATTGCTGTGGTCTAATGGTAGTTCTTGAGTGAAAGATCTTAATGTCAATAATAATGTGTCTGCACTTAGTTTTTCGTAAGTTCCCATTAAAGTTATCATCCGCCCTTGGACTCGAATTAAAATTAACCTGTTTGTTAGAATTTGAAATTCATCAAATTTGGTGAATTCCTAAGGCAACTATTAAATTTGGCTTGTATTTCTTACAGTTCCTGCGAACTTGAGCTTATAAATCGAAGCAAAATATAAATAATACGCCTAAATAAGTTATTAAATTTCAATATCGAAACTGTTTCAAAAACATTTCTGCTTTAAGGGCTCAAAGGCAACAAACGAATTGATGTTGTATAAACATTTTGTGTAACGTAGGGAAGTTGGATAGGACTCGACCCTTTCTTTCTCCCTCATCTTTTTTCATCTCTCTGTAAACGCCGGCAACCATTGAAAGCAGGAAAATTGCGCCAAAGGGTCGTAACTGCTGCGTGGAGTCCTCGTATTTCCTTAGATATTTTCGCCCACTGCATTGCATTTGCCATTGCAGTTAATTTGTAGCAACACATATTTAATTTCGTGCCAGCGGCCAGGATGCCAGCTCCGGTCTGCCCCCATCCCTCTCCCTCTCCCTTGACCCCCGATCCCCGCAGGATACGTTCCCACACCAGAAATTAGCCTGGGCTACTGACCGACAAACTGGCAACGCTTTTGGCAAGCCAACTTCCAAACGGAAATGGATCAGGACACGCTTTCACTGTTTGTCTGTGTGCATCCTCGGGGGGAGAGGAGAGTAATTTGGCTTTAAACTTTACTAATTTTGCTCCAAAACTTTGTTACATATTTAATTGCACAAACAAATTTGCATAAATAAGTTGTTTTTTTTTCGGCTTTGTATATTTCATCAATTGAGCGAAAAATAATGAACGTTTTGGGTGTTGTTTTTTAAGCTGAGATTTTCAGCAATTTCATTTAAATGCAAAAGTCACAATGAAACGCTCAGGCACGCCCATCAATCAGAAAGGCGTTATGCCCACAGTTTCCTGACCGCTTTTCTTTTATTTTGCTTCCTTTATTATCAGCCAACAGGCAACAGTCAAAACAGGGGAAAAAAGGATAAACGCCAGACAAAGTAGGAAAAAAATTAAGTAACACGAAACGAAACAGGACACACAGGACGACGTGCTAAGCCCACGGCAAGATTAATTAAGTCCGCGCAGGCAACACTAACAGGAACGGCAGCAGCAGCAGCAACGGCAAGCAAACAAGAATCAAATCGTAATCTTCAAAGTACCGAGATTTAAATACTCTTTCCGGACTTTCTCCAACAAATTGCCGTTTTACCATAGAAAGACTCTACCCAGATTTACTTCACCATTAAAAACTTTACATAGCTTAAATTTGAAATGTATTGCACAAGTTTTGCAGAATCTGTTTTCATATAAACTATATTACATATTGGTCCTTAAGAAACTGACAGATCATTCCTGTATAGCAGACGGATCCGTTTCATCTGGCTTTGACAACAAAAGCTGAGTTCGCTTAGGGACAGAGCCAGTGTCTGTCTCGGCCTAAACAAGCTCGCATTCGGCTATCTTCTAGGCTTAACACATTTCGTGCCAAAATTTGAATACCCTCTTCAAGGGTATAACGAACAAACAAACGGCAACTTGAGTCACTGTGGCAGAGGCAGTGGCAAAGCCAGCGGATGCTGCGACGCGTCCTGACGCCGTGTCGCCAACTGCGTGTGAATGTTTCCCTTTCGCTTACACTTTTCTTAGCATACTTTTAAGCGTCGCGCGAGAAATTAAAATTTCAAAGCGCTAAAAAAAGTGTGGTGGGTGCTCTATGTGTGTGTGTGTGTGTGTGTTTGTGACAAGTATTTACTTTACCAAGAAATACAAAAGCAACAACAAACAAAAATAAACAAAAGTAAATAAGGCAGGAAGCGTCGTCGACGTCGTCTACGCGTAATAAGCATATTTTAAATGAACCTAAGGCGCGTCGTTGTCAACAATGCCAAAGGATATGCCACCTTTCAGCCCAGACTCGCACACACATGAATACACACACACACACATCGTAGAGGTGTGAACCAGTAACTATGATTACGCTAACACGAATTATGTTTCAGTTATAATTATAATATTTTATTCCATTACTTATCTAAATCTTATTTCAAAATGTGATTAAAATGTTTGTGTTCAATTCTTTCCCGAAGATAATCCCGTTATCCTCTATAAATGTTAATTTGCTGCTACATGTAATTTGCTTAATTTGTTTCCTGAAAACGGAATAAACCGTGTTCAATGATCAATGCTAAGCGAATTTTACCCATCGCTAACACGCACACAAATGCTGCCAACACACGCGTGTGTTAATGAATGCGTCCTGGCGTTGATAAGGACATAGCGAATGAACATGAGGAGGGAAATGGTACTGAGCGTGGGAAATGGCAACAATGCTGAGTTTGTTCCTCGACAATGTCAAGTGCACATCATGAGCTTAAAGTGCTTTCATTTTTTTTAATGATCAACTTATTACGAATATGAAAATACTCTTCCTTCGTGCCGTTTCCGTCCGGCTTTAAGCCAATAACATAATTGCGGCTTTGTCGAGAGGCCAGAGACTGCGTTAAGAGTTCGCATTAGTCACCCATTTAGTTCAATTTATGCATTGCATGTGTGTGTTTACTCGTGTGTGTGTGAGCCACATGCTCAATGAAAGCCGCTTAAATGAAAGACTTGTGGCCCAAAGGATTAAACACACTCCACATGCGAGTTGTTTATTATACGTACTTCAGCTCCTACTGCTCACTGGACTGACTGTCAGCAACTTTTCCCAGTTGTTCACTCATGCAAAATGGCCCATGTTGACCTTCAGAATTTGCACAGAAATCTTCTTCGTTTTCCCCCCGTCTGCATCCTGTCGCCTTCCGTTATTTATGTGCAAGCATCGGCATTTCCGGGGCACTCAAACTGCCAGCCCAGCAACTCCAATTAGCCCTAAAATGGATTTGTGTAACACATTTGGGACTGTAACATGCGAGTACACAACTACAATACATTCCCCCCCCACCCCGCTCTGGTAGATTTGCTGTCCCGCTTCACTGACTCTCAAATTTACATTGCTTTCACAATGAATTTCGCCGCCAGCCACCATCAACCAGTCACCATCAGCCAGCCAGCCAACCAGCCACCAGCAGGGAGCATCCAGTTGAAGTCTCAGTTCAAGTTGCCCTGGTTTGAGCGGCAGTTTCAACTTTGTCGCATTGTCGCAGGCCTCGGACAGCGACATTAAAAACGACACAAACATTTCATTTTAATATCCTTTTTTGGTCGTAGCGTGCGGAAGGCGAATGTGACACACAACAGAAGCTACAAAAGCTACATGAGCGGCACCAAAATCCCCCAATCCTCCTCCGACCCGAGTCAAATGGTGCTCCCGGTCCCATAGCTGATCATTCAGGGTAGCTGTTGTTCTTGTTGTTGTTTCCCTTATTTCGATGTGCCGGAACATTAAGCGTTGAAATATTTATGAGTTGCTCCACTCACACACACACGCACAACACACGCATAAGTGTCAAGTACATGTGTATGCTATGTGTATACTTAATGAGTCACCATTGTGTTAAAATCTGCATTTAAGGCAGCTTTAAGACCTAATGGGAAATTTATATGCGCTTGCGGGTTTCATTTTTCTTCCATCCTGAAAATCTTTAATTAAAATAATGATAAAAAATGTCTCTTTACTGGAAGCACGCGGCAATTGCAACTCGATTAACTATATATACTCGAACATAATTAAGGAAATAATAAATAATTCCTTCGAATATAATGAAAACACATAAATGTCCTTTCAAGTATTATTTAATAGTTGAGCACAAAAAGGAGCTTCAAATATTGAAATCCTTGTGATGTATTATAAATACTGTTCAACGATTGAGATTTCTACACTTTAACTTATCAAATCTTTCTGCTTATTGTTTCTTGCAGCTGAAAAATAGTTAAGTGAAGCAACTAGACCAATCCTAGAGACATAGACACAGAGCACCATCATGGAGCTGCCGTCGATGGTACAACGGTCTGGCGATACGCTTATCGTTCGCAGCGTTGTCAGCGGCAATCAACTTTACATGGAGCATGGTCAGAACGCCGGCAACAACAATTCCGGGCACATCAGCAACACATCACCGCCTCTGGGGGCCAGCACGTCGTCATCTCCTCCGGTTACGAGTGCGTTGGAACAGCAGCTAGAAAGGTTTCGTATGCAACAGATATTGCAACAGCAGCAGCAACAGGCAGCTGCGGCCGCTGCCGTTGTCAACAGCGTGCAACAGCAGCAGCAGCAACAACAACAGAACGTGGCGCTCTCCCTGGATGCCAAGGAGGAGGGTCTACCACAGTGCAAGATCAAACGGAATTACAGCTGCAATCATTGCGCATACTTCACCCAGAATCCCCGCTACCATTTGACGCATCTGCGTGATGTCCATGGCGAGAAGATTGTGATCAACAAATGCAAACTCTGTCTGTATGCTTCCCGCCACTTTCAGAAGTTGGTGCGCCACATGAAGATGGTGCACGGCTGCACAGACGGCATACCCAGCGGACATGGACAGGCACGTGGAAAGCGTGGCATGAGCCGCGAGGCCCGCAAACGTCGGCTGGAGGAGAGCGTTGGCGTTATAGGCGGACAATCGCTGTCAATATCTGTGCCGGACATGCCTACGCTGGAGCAGGTTAAGAGAGAGCTGCAGCTGCAGGAGCAGAAGCTCCAACGTGACATCGAAGCTTACAATCTGCGGCAGCGAGAGGAGCAGCAGCGCGAGCAGCAGCTGGAGCTGGTTTCCAACTATGAGAGGCAGATGCAGGCCTTCCGTGACCTGGAGACGCGTGAAAGCTATGAGCATCAGTCGTCGCCAGCGGAGCCACCAACACCCTCGCCCAGCGGCTCGGCAACGCCCCCGCCTGCGCTCTCGCCCACCGGCGAGGAACCCCAGAATCGCCTTCTCAAATGCAGCGCTTGCGACTTTACGACCCTCTATCGTACCCAGCTGCGAGCCCATGAGCTGGCCGAGCACGGCAAGACGAAGTTCTTCCGCTGCGATAAGTGTAGCTATGTGACGCACATCAAGGCGCGCTTCAGCAAGCACGTCAAGTATCATTCGATGCCCATGATCAAGTGTTGCACCTGCGATTTCCGTACTCCCTACAAGTGGAACCTGGACAGGCACATGAAGAACCATGGAGGCGCCGGAGCCTTTAAGTGTGCTGCCTGCGACTTTACCGCTGATATTAAGCAGTCGCTCACCGTGCACGAGATGAACCACCATGTGCCGCCTGTGGGCAATGCGGGCTCCATATGGCCAAGGAGGCAAAATAAAGTGGGAGCTAGCGAAATGTGCGATGACTTCCTCAGCGATTCGGCGGAGTTGGAAGACCAATATAACAACAACAACAACTTGGATGATGACCTAGAGGACGTGGATAGCGGCGAGTTGAACGTTTACTATGGCAAACGCAGCAAGTATGACGAGGACGAGGAACCCACGGATCTATCTCAAAAGGGCGGCTGCTCCTCGGATACTTCCAGCGTTGGCACCGCCACACCACGTGCCCAACGCCCGGTACCGAATCTTATACCTATAACCAAGGCCCCCAAGGAGTAAGTACAAATCTATAGATCTCTAGCAGATCTGGGCTTATTGGATCTGTCTCTAACCATCTACTCATTGCAATTCACAGCGTGCTGAACCTTTCCAAGGATACTAACGCCTCGCGCAGCTCGCTGACCGAGATAGCTTCTATGTTCTTCAACGAAAAGCAAATCTCAGAGATGCTGGACAAGTCGGATGTACCACAGCTCTCACCCGCCACGACCATCACATCGCAGGCCTCTTCGCGTAGTCTGTTGACCAAAAAAGGGGGCTCATTCTTTGACAAGTTGAAGACAGGAGCGCAGCATGATAATCTCATCTGCCAATGCGGTCATGTCGCCAAATGTTTATCCGAGTCGATCATACATGGCAAGAGCTGTCAGAGTTCCGCTGTTGTCCCTGATGACGATGACGCAGTACTCCATGAGGATGATGCTGACGATCGCTTGGAGATCGATGAGGATGATGAAGATCGCCAGTCTCACTCGGCTCTTAACTTAAGTGTATCCGGCTCTACACGCTGCCAACACTGTCGGCATCGTTGCAAATCCTCAACAGATTTGCTCCATCATCTGACGCAGTGCGCGGAGGCTATTCGCTGTGCAAACGAGATGTACGATTCCAACTCAGGGGAGAGCTTGGACCGCCGCTCTGATGCGCACTCCTTGCAGCAGCAGGCGGCTGTGCAGCAACAGCGCGTTTGCATATGGAACAAGGCGGCCAAAGAGATTGCGGCTGCTGTAGTGCATCAGGATAAGGTGAATCTACTGACAAAGTCACCAGGCAGCCAAGCGGCTAGTAACGAAGAGAACAGCTACTACGGCGTGGAGACTGCACCCGGCTATGGTGAGGTAAGTACTCCAAGTCAATCCACACAACCAGAACCCCACCCACCCCACATTAAGACCCATGCACGATCAATGCGTCAAAATGAAATTTGACTCTCTCATGCACTGCAGGTAACCAAAAAGATGACGCCCGAGGAAGAGGCAGCCAACTCGTCGCTTAAGAAGGTCTACAAGTGTCCACACTGCAGCTTCTGGGCCTCTACGGCATCGCGCTTTCACGTCCATATTGTGGGCCATTTGAACAAGAAGCCCTTTGAGTGTTCCCTATGCTCGTACCGCTCCAACTGGCGCTGGGATATCACCAAGCACATTCGCCTGAAGACCATACGGGATCCCTCCCATAAGAACGCCAAGGTGCTGATGAACGATGAGACCGGGCGTCGCAACTACACCAAGTACAACAAATACATAACCCTGATGAAGGTCACTGAGGAGGATGGCGACCCAAAGCTGATGAAGTCCGGCGAAATGACGCCCAACCAGGTGGCATCTCTTGCCTTTCTGAAGGACTACCAAAAGGTTGGCGTTGGTGCCGGCCATGACATCACCCTGGAACCCATATCGCCCAACAAGGCCAGCACATTAGACGATGCACAGCTACCCGATAATCTCATACGCCTACCGCTGCTAGCGACCATGATGAATGCGGCCATGGCCAAGCAGCAGCATCAGCAACACCAGCAATTGGAGCAGCAGCATCAACAGGAGCAGCATCTATCTGCGATGATCACACCGTCGGTAACCATATCGCCAGTGAAGCGCAGCTCACACCAGTCGCCTTCCAGCAAGCCCAGCGATGATCTCATCACAGAGGTTCACCAAGAAGGCAGCGAGAAGAAGACATTCTACAGGTGCCGCAAATGCAACTTCAGGTAACGATGCCACTAAGCCCAAAATAAATATAATCTTTAACCCTGTCAACTTTTGTTTAGACATCACAACCGGGACGCTGTGCTGGCCCACGTGAAGATACACTACCAGGAATCAAATTTTCCGAAGACGTCGTCTGGTGGCAGCAGCACTTCGCCGCTCCAAGTGTCCGTTAGCTCGAATCAGCTGTATATGAACAAGGTGTTCGCCGCTATGTGCCTGTCGCAGCCTTCACCCACATCTGGTAGCAACTCGGCCGGCAATGGCCAGCAACATTCCCTAATCACGGCGGGCCTGCTGCAGCGTGCCATACTGGAGGCACAACATTCGCCCACACCGAATGCCAGCGCACTGAGCGGCTTAGCTCTTGCGTTGACTGGTGGCAAGTGTCCACCTGGAAGCGGTAGCTCGTCTACGACTACGCCTAAAGCCAATGCCGCCTCCATTTTAGAGCACGGTGAGCAGAAAGCGAGTCAAAATGAGGCAAGTGCCGACAGTCTGACGTCGCCCACAATCACCAGCACAGCCAGATCTCTACAAGATCTGCTCACATCACCACGTACCAGACACGGTGTTCACTATGGTGCAGGTGCTTCGCCATCAACAGGCCAAGTCGGTGGAGGCAAAGTGCCAAATAATCCTAATGCTAACAGTTGTAACTCAAATATGGTTATGGGTACCGGCAGCAACACCGGATACAGGCTGGATGCGACTGGTCACAAGAAGTCGTCGAGTGCCACCGTCATCGCATCATCCAACACATCCACCACCAACACATCGCCTCTGCCAGTAACTACCACTCCTACTCCTATTTCTACTTTTCCAACTGGTGCAAAGTCCTTCGCTCATACTCTGGGTACTGGTAACAGTAGCAGTAACACCACATCCAACCTCACCGATACTCATACCCATAACCAACTCATCGCCGGTGATGGTCTATATATGGCATCGGGCTTAACCCATGCCTTACACAATACTAATCTCAAATCCACGCCAGCCTCGTCTATATCGTCGTCATCGCTAATGGCATCGGCATCGGCGTCGCCATCAGCATCGGTATCGGCATCGTCCTCATCAGCATCGCAGGCGTCTGCAGCGTCATCGCCGCACTCGTCGCCGCCCTCATCGTCGTATATGCCACAGACCATGCCTGGCCAGGCGACACGTTTCCATAGCCATAGTCCAGGTAGTCCCAGTCTGTTAACGATGAACGACGCCGATCGGCGCGATCCGTCGCCCTATCGTTGTGGCCACTGCCATCAGGTGTCAAATTGGAAGCATGTTATTCAGGTATTTGTTTAAATGCATTTTACAGTTTGTGTTTTGTCCCATTCAAAACGAAAACGCAACCGAAACCGAAACCGAGCCAAACCCAAACCCAAAAACCGCTATCCGCTATCCGCTATTATTACCACTAGCAAGATCCGTCCGTAAACATTGTAAGATCCCAAGCAGCGACTTATCCTCTACTCCAGCTCAGTTTCTTTGTATCCATTCAAAGTAAATGTAGCAAACGATCCGAGGGAGTATCTCTCTCAGCCCCCAAGCCATCTATTCCATCCGTTCCATCTGCTATCGTTCTCAAATGTCCTGTCCACCCCAACCCGAACTCAGCTCAGCTCAGCTCATCATGTCTATAGTCCCTAAGTAATCATACGCTGGTAAATATACAACAACAAATTTATAACTCTTTCTTTAATGCCAATCCCTAATGTTAATGGTAAATGTTAAATGTGTGTGGTGTCTGGTCTTGCTTTTTTTATGTTTACTATCTATAGGATTACGTTTACGTTTACGTTTATTTATAAGAAATCATTGGTGAAAGATTTGCTTGCTCTCGAAACTAATGAAATACTCGATACTCGATACATTTTCCTATTCAATTCGATCCATTTACCAACAAACCATGCAATAAGCTAACAAGAAACCCCCCTTAAGCAGGGGATGTTTGCGATCATACGGTGCGGGTATTTCGATTGGGTTCCTTCCCAAAACAAATACACTTACACACACACATAAACACACACATACATACATACACACACACACACATAGAAACTTTCATAAAAATAAACCAACAGCATGCTAATTTTCTCTCAACTCTCGCTCTTCTCCTTTCACCCACAGCGGCACTGTCGCTTAAAGCATTCCGGGGATATTCGGATCGAGACCCTTGAGCGCAGCGGTTCAACTGGCTCCAATGGGGCGCCCATTTACCGTCCACAGGGCGTCGGCGCCAGCAACGAGTCCCAATCCCACATTACCAGCAGTAACAGCACCAACTACAACAAACCCAACAGCAGCAACAACAACCACAGCAACTCCCTGCTGAACAGCAAGCAACTGGAGCAACTGCTCCATTCTCCACTCTCGGCCAGCGCTGCTGCAGTGGTGAATGCGGCCAATACACAGCAAGATCTTCAAGCGGCAGCCGCCTATTGGGCCGCTGCTTGCAAAGCGGTCAGCGCCGTGGCTAGCGGCAGCGCCGAGGAGCTCCTCCAACTCCAGCAGAATGATCAAATCGAGATCACACGACTGCCCGCTGCCGTTGCGGCCAGCAGTCCGCAGGAGCTACCGAGCAGCAACAACAACACGAAGAGTAAACAGCAGAAGTGCCCCGTCTGTCCCTACATCTCGGAGAGCAAGTCGCAGATGAACTACCATGTCTCATTGCACAAGCCCACCCAGTACGAGTGCCGCCTCTGCACTTTTGTGTGCGCCAAGAAGCAGCACCTGAGCAGTCACATGCGCAGCATGCACCAGCAACAGCAGCAGCTGGGCTCAGGAGCGGCAGCAGGTGGCAGCAATTCCAGCTCCACGCTGGGGCTGGACTTCAGCGTTGCGCTGCAGCTGGCGGCTGCCAAGCAGGCACAACAGATACCTCACATTGACCTGAGCCAACTGCAGCTGGTGGAAAGCTCCAGTGCCGAAGTGCAGGCACAACAGATGCCGCCGGAGTACCAATACAAACTAATCAGCTATTGTCCGCGCTGTCCGGCACGCTTTGCCCAGAAGCACAATGATGAACGTAACGCCAAGCTCGAATTGGAGCAGCACCTGGCCGCACATGCACCCAGCGATCTCGAGTTGGAAGATGTGCATGTGTGCACCTACTGCGAGTACCGTGCCGATGCCGAGACACTGCTGCAGCTGCATCGGGCCGTGCACATGTCGCACTATCAGGAGAAATGCGAGCAGCTGTACAGAAATTGCAAGGAGGATGTGGAGTACCCAGCGCCCAAGCTGCTGCAAATTACTGGACCTGAGACTATTTGGGTAGTGGATAATGAACTGGGGACTCAACTCATGCGCCAAAGTGCTGTCAGCTCTTCGACCAATATTGGGGGCAGCTACGATGGACAAAACTCGTTGCTTAAGAAACAGCTGGAGTCGGGCAATGGCGTCAGTGTCAACGCTGGCGGCAGTATAGTGGTACGGGAGTTTACTCCGCCAAAATTGGAGGAACCGGACGTGGCTGAGGTGGCTGAGGAAGCTGAAGAGGCTGAGGAGGATGATGACCGCCAGAGTAGTTCGACTCCCTCGACCAGTGCCTCGGTGGCAACTAGCGATCTGGCCGGTGATGGTAGCAGTGATGCCGGCTCCATAGACATGCCACAGTCGGCCCCAGCGCCTCAACGCTGCCAGTACTGTCCATTCGAGACCCACCAGTACGAAGAGTTGCAGGCCCATTTACCCAAACACGCCAGCATCAGGGAGGCTCCCGCCGATGCACACAAATGCGCCCACTGTGATTACTATGCCCTTGATGAGCTGGAGATTGAGGAACACACCGCCATCCACTTCAATGCGAGCGAGAAGCTCAAATCCGTTGATTTCTTCACATCCTACGATAAATTGGAAATAAGTGTGGAACAAGAACCGGAACCGGATGTAGACCGCTACGCAGCTCACAGCAGCAAACAGCAGACAGAGCACAACAACAACCAGGATAATGTCATAAATGCAAATGTCCACCAGACCGAAGAGACGGAACATGCTGAACACCTGGAACCGACCAAAAAACCCAGCACCAAGCTTATTCTCTACAAGACCGATGGTGCCCTCAGCGTTAAGTCCCCCACAGATGAGGAAAGCACCACGTCACAGCGCGCCGAAAATATCAGCGACCGCCTGCGTCGTCGCAGCCTTCGCGGCAACACCTCCGCCACGCCCTCCACAGCTGGAGCAGCGTCATCAATATCACCAACGCAAGGAATTGAGACATCTGATAAAATGATACTGGTCAATGCCAAGACAGGCAAAGTCATTTTCAGAAAGTAGGCGTGCCACTCCCGTGTCACGGCCGCCTTTCAAATCAAGCCTTTCTCTAACTATTATATCGTATTTTATATACCTAGAACATAGCGAAAAGAGAGAACGAGTATATGAATAATATTGATTTATTTTTTGGTACACATTGTTAATGTTTTGTTGTTGCTTTTAATTGGGTTTTTTTGTAGTTATTTAGTTGTCAAGTTTTGTTTTAAGCACCAATTATAATTCTTATTATTATTATTATTTAATTGTTACTAACCCACACATAGTTGGAACATGTTCCTGCACTTTGAATCATAATTATAATTTGTTCTTCAGCTTCAGACGATATCCTTGCAGATAGTTTAAGAAAAGGATTAATGTACCATACCTATGCAACTCGTACCAGGTGATATCTGCAAGGATATCTGTCAGCTCTTATTTCGTTGCATATTGAATACCTTACGGCGGTGCAAAACTTTTAATTTACTTTTATTTATATACATTTACATATAAATATTAATATAAATATATATTTA
Organism: Hirtodrosophila trivittata; assembly: GCA_035045065.1. Lineage (NCBI taxonomy): Eukaryota > Metazoa > Arthropoda > Insecta > Diptera > Drosophilidae > Hirtodrosophila > Hirtodrosophila trivittata. The sequence goes on from JAWNNK010000866.1 coordinate 207,935, forward strand.
CACTATATACACTATTACAATGAATCAAAACTTATATTTAAAATCGTAAAGATTAGGAAGATTTAAAAGCGTTTCAAACAAGTCAACTTTATGTATGAGAAACTTAAAAAGGAAACAAACAAATAAGAAACAAATTCAAAATTTTGTCTTGCTAAAACAAATTTGTTTTTGAATGGGAACTGTGATTATTGAATATTAAACAAAACTAAATTTAAATTTAAATAAAATATAAATGCAAGAAATTGCGTATATCATTCAATGAATATGGTACTATATATACAAATACAAAGCTGCTACAAGAAGCAAAATTGAAAAAGAAAGGAAAGGAAAGGAAAATAATCAAAAATGAAATATTTAAATACTGTGTAATTATTTGCAATATTTGCAATATTGAATATGATTTTGTACAACTGCAGCACACCGTTAAATAAGTAAATTAGTTATTAATTTCTAGTTAAAATTAATGTTAGATGGTTTTGTTTTACATTATTCATTTGTAGCACAGTGTAACACTACAAACTTTATCATAAAATCTAAGCAGATGAAGAGAACACATGGAATAGCGGGGCCATATTTAAATAGTTTAAACTATAAACGAAAACAAAATCAAAAAAAAAAAAAAACAAAGAAACCAAGAATTAAACAAAAATCAAAATAAATAATTTAAAATCAAAAAAGCTAACAAAATCAACAAATACAGAAAAGTATGCAGAAACTAACTTGAATATAATAGCAACCGCCTTTGATATACATATACATAATGTATCTATGTATCTACACATATATATATATATATTTAAATAGTCTTTAAAATTGAATACTTCTAATTAGAATAGTGTAAATAACTTAGTTTTGCTTATTTACTACGCACATACACATATACACAGCCAACACAAATACACACACTTACGGCATAAATTTAAACAAAGAAAATGTACAAAACAACAATTGTTAATAATAAAAAAATAAAAACACAAGTTGCATTTACAATTTTACAGCTTGTCGTCCCTTGTCTTATTTAATTAAGACCTAAGAATTTCCAAGAAATCATTTAAAATCTAAGTTAAATATCATTTGTCAACAAGAATACACTTAATACCCTCATAATCAAAATACATAGTTTCAAATTTGGGTCAGAGTTTATTGAAAATGGGACACAATGGAGTTAGTAATTATTTTGTCACCTAGAATATCTGTAATAAAATGTGATCTTTGTGCACAATATTGAAAACTTCTGCCCAAAAACAACTAGCGTAACACCAATAACTATAAAGGATTTGATGTACTCAAATTTATCATATTTTCAATTAAAAACATAAATATTTAAATATTTGTTTTAATCGCTTGAAGTCTTTATTTTTATTACCTTATTTACAATTTAAAGTTAGTAGCAAACATATCTTTTATTGATACGGAAAAGTAGTTGAAAAAGATTTTTCCGTACACCTAAATCACGTCGGTATCCAAGGGAATGAACTAGCCGACGACATGGCCAAATGGACCTCGTATCAACAGTGGTATAAAAAATTCATCCCCAACAAAATAAAGTTAGAACTGCATCCGTCGTGGGACAGGAGACGATGCTTAGTACTCTCACTAGGCTCAGAACTGGACATAGTGACCTGACACATAATTAATTGATTAACGGAGTTAACAATCCTAGTTGCCCTTATTGCGGAGGGAATCTTTCTATTAAACATCTCTTTGACGATTGTCCCAGCCATCAATACCACAGAACATCCTTTTTCCAAAATTCCCATTCTGCGCAAATTGTAAATAGTTTAATTTTCCAAGTCGAGTCGAAGGTCTGCAGCTAGAACTCATGTAAATTATATTAACTATTATATTATGTATGTATAAGTAATAAAATATTAATAAAAAAGATTTTAGTTGGCGTTGGATTACGTTTCAATATGTCAAACATAACATGTGGCACATCTTATATTGCTATTGGGTGAGAAATCATTCTGTTTTGGAACTTCGTAGTGTGCACAACAAAAGTTTTCTGCCAAATATAACATCTTTGGAGTTCTACCAATTTAATACTTGTAAGTTGTTGTTCTCAATATCGGATCTTTTTATTTATATTGAGATCCTTTTACCCAGAACCAGTTTGGATTGGAGTTCGAAGGAAGTGCATTACTAGGGGTTCCAAATTAGAAGCACATTTCATTAAATAAGTTTCAATTTGTCGACTCACCTATTTATCTAAACTTTCGAGATGTGTTGTCCAGGTGGTTGCTGCAATATACCTTCCGGTATCCAATGTACCAACTTTTGTTTTAACTACTGGACTGGATGTGGAACCAGTGTATGCTGCAGGACTAGCTGCTCTCCTGGTTGTCCGCTGTATACCGGCTGTTGTGGTGGTCCACGCTGTGGGTCATGCTAGAGAAACAATCAGCTAGAACGCTTGACGCTCCATACATAGCAATAATCAATTAAATTTATATATGCAATAAAAAATTCAAAGTATGTGCAACATGAAATTTATTCTACATATACACTATACAAATCCTTATCTTGTTTTGAGAGCAGCTGAGGCGCATTCTCCAATTGCATCATCGCTAGATAAACAAATCTGGAACCTAATGCTATTTAAAGATCCTTTGGTCAGCATAACAAAATCTATGAATATGCATTTAGATTTAGATAGAAGTCGTAACTTGTCGCAATTATATCGGATGTAATACCGGCTTTATTCATTGTTGCTATGGCTTTTGTGGCAACAAGTTTTCTATTCTTTCGATGGAACTAGGAAAATAAGGGTATAATTTTAGTTATTTTGTATTAAACCTATTTGGCATACTTCCCAGTCTTATGCATAATAACTGTACAACTATTTACTTTGTTATTTTTTGTTATACTTTGTTATTACTTTGCTAGTCCGATAAACAATAATTTTTGATAAATCGCTTGGTTGTTAGGAGCAAGTTGGTAGCGCCATTGGTGTGATGATGTGTCTAATCGATATTTACCTATCGGAATGGCAATACCAGATTTGCTCCTCATTTAACTGATTTGTTTGCAAAAAAATTTTGTTTTTAAGACGCGTTACAGCGTTACGCGGACTGCCACACATGGATACGAAGTCCAATGATGACTCTGGTGGCAGTGACTCTCTGGACAAATCAATGCAGAGAAAGTGTGTAATGGTAGAGACAACCAGCGCAACGACGGAGCTTGCAGCGGAGGTAGATAGCTGCAGCACGGATTCCACCGCACGTCGAGGAACGCCACCAGGGGAACCAAAGACTGATCCGTCCAGCGCGAACGCTGGTGAAAGTTCAACGGCGCGCAAATCCAACATAATGAACACAACAGCAGCGAGTGCTGCATTCGAATCGAAAGTAAAACTCATTTCCCAGAACCTCAAAGAGACAACGTTGGCAGAGACGGAGGTGACAGTGTCAAATACATCGAACGACTTCGCTGGATCCTCTGAGAACACAAATAGTACAGACAGTGGCCCAACAGAGGAGCAAAATTCCACAGATGATTGCGACCAACGTGTTAAGAGGGTACGTTTCCATCCAGATGTAAAAGAAAACGATGGTGGCAATCGATTGAAAAAGAAAAGGCGATCCGCGCAAAATGCAAACCCCGACTGTGATGCTATGGATATGGATGATGATGATGAATTTGATGAGGAAGAGGAGGACTTTAATTTAGCCAAGACAATTGCAGAAGCGGATAGTTACTTAAAGCAGCATCCGCTGACATTTGTCAGGCGTGTAGAAGAAAATGGCGAGCCGTCGCTCGAGGAGTTGATAACCATCGAAGAAGTGTGTCAGCTGGTAGATGAAGAAGTAGGGGAAGATGAGGACAACGAGGACAACGATGAAGATTTCTATAAAAAATGTAAACCTGAGAACGGTATTGAGCGTGTGCTAGGCAAGGAGACCAAGTCGGGCAAGGCAAGTACAACATAGAAATATAATCTACATTTGTTAAATGAAATAATCTGCAGGTGGAATTTCTGTTGCGGTACGAGAACCAAGGTGGTCTCTTCTGGGAGTCCGAGGAGTACATTTTACGCATGTGTCCGACGCTTTTAAAAGCTTACAATAAAAACCGGGAACGGCGGCAACAGCGTCTAGTAAGTAGTTTAATTCCTTGAGTTTATATTAACGGACAAGTTGGTGAACTAAATTATTTTAATTAATAGATGAATCATGTTGCAAAACGTCAAAGTCTTCGTCAACGGTACACGGATTTCTAGTAACGTATACATATAGCTTTAAGGTCTTAAATTAGGCTTCGCACGTAATTTTAACATTTTTGTAATATGGAGTAAATGATTTTCTTTTGTTGAACAAAATACCATGCATTTAAATCATCTATCCATAATTATCGATAGTAGTAATTGCTATTGATTGCCTTTGTAAACAATTTATACACAATAAAATAGCTTAGAAAGCCCCGTTATATTAGTCAATAAATAAAAGAAACATGCATATTTCATTTAAATTTTACCAAAATTATGCAGAATCGATTTCTTAACTTATTTCACCATTTGGAATTCAACTATTCAGCTGTCAACGCAATGGCAATGCCTTCTAATCATCGATATCTGACGTGCCCTATCGATAGACCGCTTAATCGATACAACATCAAAAATCTTAGTTCTAGTTTGACGGACGCAGTGTCAAAAAATTAAAAGTAGAATTAATAAATAACAGTGTGCATAGGTGTGCAATATCTCGGTGCACTCATTTCTTATTTTCAAGTAATTATAAGTTATTTAAAAGTTCAAAGCTTTAGCAGCCAATAAGTTTTGGTTTTGCGTAGCCAAAGTGTTCCGACAGAACAAAAGAGAAATTTTTGTGCGTGTCACTGTCAGTCATCCTCACCCTATTTGTAAAATTTGCTACAACCAGCATAGGTACAAACTGCAATATGCAATAGACTTTTCGTGCATTAGACTGCATCGGCTTTTAAGAATTTCTCATTGTGAAGGCCACACAGGTGAAAGTCTGCAATCAGGTAAGCATCACATCAGCATAAGTCAATGCGTAATTTCCACCCTTTTTCTAGTCTTATATATATATGCCTTGACGTGAATATTTTGCGTTTGTGTTCTCTGATATTGCTAGGAAATGCCTCGATAATATTCGGAAATAATATGGTAGTCAAAGTAAAATATTTATCAAAATATATAGGGTTCTACTAAGGTAAACGAAAAATTATCGATAATTGTTAGTATACATTAGCAACTAAAAATTATAAAAAACAACCCCGAATGATGATAAAACAGCTTTTATTAAAATTATGTATTGCTGAATTACCGTCGAAACTAACCAAAACAGTTATCAAGATTGATAAAGGTACGACTTGGACTTTTTTAGAGTATAAATACTGGGCACCTTATTCGATGTAATACTATCAGCTGTTATTTGCGACCTACACAATCATCCATTATTGATTGTCTTATCGCCGCTTTAAGATGCATGTACTGCTGCCGCAGAACCGAAATATTTTCAAAGTATTGTTTTTATTATTTTTACGCGGAAATTTGTTTCTAAAATATTTCGTAGCTATTAAAAAAAATATATATATATATATTAACATAAACCATTTAGAGTACAACCAAAAGAATGCGTATCATCTTGAAATGGCGCAAACATTTTCGCAAGCAGTGTATTTTACTCCAAAGGGTACATAAAATTTTGTTATGTTTATATCGATGTATTATCGATGCATTCTATTCACTTGTTATGATATCGCTTAGTGCAGTCGACCTGCAATTTTTCAACCCTTACCCCGCTGCCAATCAGATAACAAGATGTCTGCTTTTTCTTGAGGGTCTAAAAATAGTTGCTGCTGCTGCCCGTTCGGAACAGTGGTGTTTAGTTTTGGTTCTTGTCATAGGTCAGAAGTCTTGTAGTGCGTAGTTACCCTTAGCTTAACATGACAAAGAAACAAATTCGCTATCATCTGCCAGATGCTGCACAGCCAGGCAAATAATGTTACGATTCATTGTCTTCATGTGAACTTGACGTTGACCGCTGGACTTTTGTTTATTTGTTAAATGCGCGTGGCAATTCACTCAGTCACCAGTTGCCCTCTCAATTCCTTACGCTCTCCTGTACACTCACACTCTCTTTCTGTTTCTCTTTCTCATTGGAATCCATTGTTTGGTTCGTTAACCCGGAGCAGAAGAACTACGCAACAAACAAACACACGGCGAGTGAAGAAATTATTATTAACGTAACTGCGCATCTTGGTTAGAGACATGCCGGAAGAGGAGCCATCACAGAAGGCCATGGATGAACATAAGCAGCAAGAGCCGCCTAACGCTACTGATGCGGACGTTGAACAGCCAGAAGAGTCACTCCAACAGCTGCAGCCTCAGACGACATCTTCAGATTACACCGCCACTGTACTTTCCGCAGAAGAGGCAAGCAAAAACAAGCGTTAAGAAACCCAAATCTCTGTATTGTCTAACAGCTGCCAAATTTTTGCAGATTCGAGCCCGTCGGCTGCGCACCTTGGCGGCAAGAAGCACCGCTCTTATTTCCGCTTCAACACCGCTGGCACCAGTGAAGACAGTACGCAGCGAAACAAATGTGAATAACAGCGAGTCACGACTAGTGCGAGAAATATCAGCGAGTTCGAGCAGCAAGGTGGCCGAAAAAACGCCCATAACATGGTCTGATCTGAGCAACAAGGCTGACTCGGATGTAGAAATGAAATCAGTGGCTTCAACCCCCGTACAAGATGTTGATATGCCGCCCGCACCAACTACCGTTCCTAGCCTGCCAAGTGATGCTTCGTCCAGCTCGGACCCTCAGTCCTCAGTACAACTGGAGCCATTGACGCCAAAGACTCCGCAAGAGTGCAACGAACAGATATTGTCGCGGCTTCTGAATGCGACATGGAACGAGTATGGAACTGGCGCCATTATTTGTGCCCAAACTGCAAGTTTTCTAGAACAGTATCCAGAAATGCGGTTTGACTTTGAGACTGTCGTATACAACGTGTTGCTGGAGACGGCATACAAATTCTACAACGATGAGGTGGACGACAGCTTAAAGCTGGATGGTGTCACTCCATTTGCCACTGCCACAGCCCTGAGCGATGCTAATGGAGACGATAAGGAGTTCTCTTCAGCCAAAAAGATAAAAAGCGATGATACCGAAGTACAGGAAATATTGGCCAATGCTGTGGCCTCTAGTAGCACATCCGAGGAAGATCAGCGAACCAGCGCTAGTGCCACACCCAGCCAGAATGAAGTTACTCCCAGCGATACATGCGTTGCCTGTGTGGCACCTTCCCCATTTAATATTGTTACCACTTCCAAGCACAATGCTATGCTCTATCTACTGCGTTGCTATCAAAACTATCAAAACGAGTTTGAAAAACTCAAAGTCCCATCTTCAAAAGCATTGTCTGTGGCTTTTACGAGCATAATGAGGACAGTGGTCCTTGTCCTGACGGATCGTATACAGCAGAACCTCAACTATCAAATGGACCAGTCGACACTGCTGGAGCTTATGTACACAGATCGTATCAGCGAATCATTTCTCTGCGATCTGGTTGCTGAAACTTATCAGGACCGTACAGTTTTTGATCAAATATTCGGTCAGGTGCTTCGTGGTCTGTTTAGTGGTATGCAGCGAAATATTTGTAGTTCGAAGATTAACATACAGCAAATCGAATGGCTGACCAAGCTGGTGGTCATAAAAGTGGGTAATGCACGGCCCATTGCCGATCTGATGGCCCGCCAACCAAACTATTTACCGCCCTTATGCACAAAAATTGCTGGACGTGAGATTGTCAAGTGCAGCTTTCTTGGCCCCTTTCTCTCCGTCTCACTTTTTGCCGAGGAGAACGTCAAATTTGCAGAGTATACCACCAAGAACAAACTCGAGGAATCGTCCACAACGCGGCTACGTTGGGTAAGTATCTCACTACCATTCATGCGATAATTTATTGCTCGAAACGATTATGGAGAACTGTTTTCCATTTAACAACTTTGCTTATGATTTGCCTTTGCCTGAATTTTATATACAGGAACTGCACACGATGCGTAATCATATGCACACAGTCTTCCACTCTTTGTGCGTGAACTCTAGCAGCCGTCCAAAAACGCTGGAATACATTTCCCAAATCCTGCGACATAACGACCGTCGCGTCCAGTTTGCAAGCGATGAAAAGCTACTTGCTCGTGATGGCTTTGTTATAAATCTAATGAGCGTGTTGCAGCAGCTGTCTGTCAAGATCAAGCTTGATCGTATTGACCCCAACTTCCACTACTACAATAACTCACTGGTCAATGTTGAACAGGACACGAAGATTCGTTTCAGCGAGGAGGAGTATAAGACCTTCTTAGCTCGTGATTTTGCCGCTCCAGTGTCGAATGTAAACTTCCAGACACAGTGCTGGTTCCTTACGTTGCAGGCACACCACCTTGGTTACCTTCCGGCCATCCAACGATACCGCCAAAAGGTGCGCGCCATCAAAGAACTGCAAAAGCTTATTGACGAGCTGGACCGCACCAAGCCGCATTGGGTCAACTCGCGCTACGCCAACCGAAACAATCAGTTCAAGGAGCGTTGGGAAAAGCAACTGCGAAAACTAAACCGGTACGAATACACACACTTTTTAGAGAACTTTTGTTAGCCTCTACCCAAAGTTGAGCTCTTCTTAGTTAGTTTCCAAGTATATTCTTAAAGATAACACATCGGAGTATTTAAATTCATTCTCTTTGCCAATATAGATCCAAGACATGCAGTGAAATAACGCTTCTGGATCCAGCGTTGCTGCAGCGTTGCACCGAGTTTTATTCGTCCGTTTGCGAGTTTATGCTCTACCAATTCGAGGGACGCCGCATTGAAGGTCCATTCATCTCAAGGCTGTCCATACAGCAGCTGAAACCGACTGACGCATTTTCCGCACTGCCCGAGTGGTATATCGATGACATAGCCGAATTTATATTATTTGCCATGCAGCATGCTAACGTGGACATACGGCAGGGCATCGATCATTCAATTGTCACGTGGCTACTAACCTGCGTGTGCGCCTCTAATCTCATCAAGAATCCCTATGTTACTGCCAAACTGGTTGAGGTTATGTTTGTGTTCTCTCTAAAACCAGCTAACTCGGTTAATACAGCAGTAAGTAAAACTTAATTAAAAGGGTAATAACAACATTTAATTGATGCGTCCACCTGTAATTGATAGATGTGGAACCATGAGCTGGCGCAGAACGCACTGGTCTGCGCTCTTATGCGATTCTACGTCGACGTGGAGACCACAGGCCAAAGCACTGAGTTTTACGATAAGTTTACCATAAGGTATTTAACTGATTTTAATTAATTTATTTTTAATTTATGGCTAAATGAAAAATAACATTTTATTCTAAACAGATACCACATTAGCCATCTATTCAAATCCATGTGGGAGAATCCCATCCACCGTCAAGCTGTCATCTGTGAGTCGAGGCAGGGTAATCAGTTCGTGAAGTTTGTCAATATGTTGATGAACGATACAACATTTTTGCTGGACGAATGCCTTGAAAATCTAAAGCGGATTCACCTAACGCAACAGCTGATGTCCGACGTACAGAACTGGAGCGGCATGAGCGCCGAGCAGCAACAAAGTCGGCTTACCCAGCTGGCGACGGATGAGCGGCAGTGCCGATCCTATTTAACGCTTGCCCGGGAGACAGTTGATCTCTTTCATTATCTGACTGTAAGTGTTATAAATATACATATATACATATAAACATTGTTGGATCGAATAATGAGTTGATTTTCATTCATGCAGAGTGACATCAAGGAACCCTTTATGCGTGCTGAATTGGTGGATCGTCTTAGCTCAATGTTAAACTTTAATTTAAAACAATTAGCTGGACCCAAGTGCAATGACCTAAAAGTGAAGAATCCAACCAAATATGGTTGGGAACCACGTAGCTTATTGGCTCAGATCTTTGATATATATCTGCACTTGGACTGTGATAGATTCGCGGAGGCATTGGCTGCTGACGAGCGCTCCTTTGATGTTCATATATGCAATGAGGCAGCGTCACGCATTAAACGCCTCTCGCTTCGTTCCGGAGTTGAAGTGGAGCGTTTCAAAGCACTAACACAGCGTGCTCAAGAGATTTATGGTGCGTCTTTAATGATCCTTATCAAACATATAAGAATATGCTAATTATGTTTTTTGTTTTCAGTATCAAATCAACAGACTGAAGATGAATGCGCTGATGCGCCTGACGAATTCAAGGATCCACTGATGGACACATTAATGTCAGATCCAGTTGTGCTACCTTCGGGTACGGTGATGGACCGTGCGATTATTACACGCCATCTGCTAAACAGCTGTACAGATCCGTTCAATCGGCAGCCCCTAACCGAGGATATGCTCGTTCCTAATATTGAGCTAAAACAGCGTATCGAGGCATGGCGCAAAGAGCAACGCGCAAAGAGCATGCGGCAGCCTAGCCAGAATAAAAGCTAAGGACATCCGACTACCGCTATCTATAATTCATAACCTAAAAACATATATAGTTTAATGTGCAGTTTTAGTGTCTATTTCTCTATATATGTATATATACGTATATATATTTATATATGTATATATATATACATATATATATATACAAATATATTTCTATAATTATATGTATTTATATGCGATTTTACATCAGCTAGGGTTTAGTTCTCACTTGGGGTAGTCGCAGTCGTTACTAAACATGCTCAAATCCATCACATTTATATAGGTAAAAACGTTTTCGATGTTGAACAAATTTTGATTCTCATTCTATATATTCATTATTTAAATATATTTAGTAATTGTATATTGTTTTAATAATTGTTTTGTATAATTGCATAGAAAAAAACATTTGTGTGTAGATTCACGTTTACAAATAATTTACTTCAGTTAATTTTATAATTATTTGTTATTTACTTTACTTATATTATCTATATACATATATATATTACGCGTAGTAGGTAATCATCGTAGTATCCCTCTCGAAAGAGCTCAAGTTGCCAATGAGCCAGCTTCGACTACCCCAAATGTAATTAGGTTCCCAGCTTGGCTCGTGTTTTACAAAATTTGGAATTTAATTGCAATTGGAATATACAATAAAGTTTAATGAAGCGTATTTCTAATATAAATATACATGTACATAATTATCCGTGTATGTGGGTGTGTGTGTGTGGTGTTTAAATTTGTTTTTTTTTTTTTTTGTGTTACGTTATTTATATATATATATATGAATATATATCTCGCTCAGTCTGATAGGCGAAGGCTAGAGATTTGGTATGATTTGAATTACCAAAAGGGACACCAGCCAATGTAACACTGGCAGAGGTTCTCATTGTTTGTCGCCTGCTGTATTAGCAGTTCCACCTGCTTCTGCTCAGTGACTCCATCCTTTGTCTGGAAGTCCGTGCCGGTCAGTTTGCGATTGACACGCTGAATAACCATGCTCGCCTTGCTATTGGTCACGTCCGCCACGTTTGTGTAGCCAATGTGTATCTGTGCCTCGTAGGGTTTTGACTTGGCCACTGGATTACCCTGCAGCAGTGAGTCCTGCTCAAGAGAGTTGCTGAGACTGCCACCACTTGCAGCCGCTGCCGTCGTCGTTGAATCGTTACCTTTCTTATCCACATCAAGGAGACGCCAGTTAAGTAGCGGATCGTATACAAAGGCCTCCAGCACGGCCATAAGCGAGTCTTTATTGCGTCGCAGCACAAGCATGACGCTTTCGCAAGTGCGGCGATACGTGCCCTCAATGCCAGTGACCTCCATGGCCTTTATAAGCATCCGTGTCAGCCGGAAGGGTATCTTCTCGGGAAACTTTTCACGGGTCATGGCTACCTCAAAGCAGTCACCGAAATCAATGTGAAGAATCTTGCCGCTCATTCGGTCCAACATCAGATTAGAAGGATGACGATCTCCCAAGCCAAGTATATAGCCCACCATGGACATAACTGCCAATGAGCGCGTATAATTGTTGCGGCGTTCAAACCACAGTTCAGAAGATGGTGACTTGAGCCACAGCAGCTTGGCAAGATCATCGCCCTGAGTCTGACCCAATGCATACTCGAAGACCTCTACTTTCTGCATCAGTGTGAGATGATCGTAGTCCGGCGCATAGTTCAGCATCGTGCGGTGTTCCTGGTTGAGCGGCACTTTCTTCTTATCGCGATAATCGCGAATAAGCGTGTGCAGTGTATCACAGTGCGGCACCCAACCAATCAATCCCGAGTTGGTGCTCAGTGGGATAACAGCATAGCGTTGGATGGCCAGATTACGACGGAAGGTGTCGGGATCGTCGAGTAGCAGCGTGTTAACCAACGAAAAGAGCTGCATGACGCGTTCATCCTGCCTCAGATCCTCATGACCCTTTAGCAGGTACATATAGTCCTTGCCGTTAGATCCACGTATGCAGAGTTTGCGTGGCCGCTGTTTGGAGGTGATGACCTGCAGGTTGGTCTTTATGTGACTTATGCGAATCAACTCCTGACCAGGATTGTACGAGCCCGGCACTGCCAGCTCCAGATCTTTGCAGGTCATCAACTTTGGAGACACATACGGCAGCTCCAAAGAAGTTAACTGAGGCAACTGACGTGATATTTTCTGGAAGACGTGATAATAAATATCCCACGCACGATCCAAATCCATCAGTACTGCCGATGTTTTGTAGCGTTGTGTCCATTCGTACGCTTCCGTCAATTCACGTCCGTATGCCTGCGAGAAAGAGGTCTCCTTGAGAGTCTGTGGCCCACGTTCTAGCATTGCGTGCAACGGCTCCAAAATTTCAAACATCCCTTTAACATTTCGATCGCCAAAGTAAAGGCGGGAGGCCTCCTCCAAGCCTTCGTGCCACTGTTCGTGCCAAAGAATAGCGACGCGTATCAGCTCCTCGCTGCACATGACCGCCTGCTCCACCAAAGTGGGTGAATGCTTCCGCATCGAGTCGAGTATCTTAAATGCCGCATTCTTGCGAGCCAGGGAGGCGGATTTGGAAGCCACGGTGAGGGGATAAACGAGCGCCTGTGGATGATTCTTGCCAATATCCATGAGTAACGTGTGGATCAGCTGGCCCACAAGTATACGATGAGTGTCGATTCGTGCGATAAGCTGTGGGATTACCTGCAGCCATGTGTTAATCTCGATTAGTTTCATGCCAGAGAGCAAAGCCTCGTACACTTCCGCATGGTGGCCATAGTCAAACCAAAGTGTCAGCAGCCGTAATGTGTCCTGTAGGGAGTTACCCCTTATCAAACTAATCGAGCGGAAGAAGCCCTGCACCGCTGGCACCGCATACTGCTGGATAATCAAACGTTCGCTATCCATGCCCAACCCGAGAGCCGCTCCTGGCGGCTGCTGCAATTGCTTGTCCAGTTCCTGCTTTTGGGCCTGAACCATCTTAAAGTTCATGTAGGCCCACAAATGCCAGGCCTTGTACCAGTTGGGATCGTAGCTAGTCGCCTTCTCGAAGCACTCCAGTGCGCCCTGTACCGCCTCCTGATCTGGCTTATTCTCATGCAGCTTATTCTGCCAAGTGGCCAGTCGTAGGTAGCATCGTGCCATCAGTCTCTGATCCTGTGGCTTCATGGCCTCCGGCGGCAAGCAGTTTAGCTGTGTGCTGTACGTAGTGACAAAATATCGCAGCTGGTCGTAAGCCAGTTGCAGCTTCGAGGAGGCAGCCAAGTATTTGGTGTAAGCATAGGTAACCTGTGGCTGGTTGAATGGCAGCGGCTCATGCGGCGCTGCCTGTGGATCACTGCCAAGCAGCATTACAAGCGTCTTGTGGGATAAGTACAGAGATCCGCTCTTGCGGCACAGGCTAGCATACTTCAACCAGGTGTGTATATCCTCATGAGGATGCACAGCAAGAGAATGCACCTGTATGATGCGTCGCCAATCTTCCACCAAACGTTGGCCACCTTGCAAACGCTTCCACCACATGGCCTTGAGTGGCTCGCATCGTTCCGGTATCAGCTTGTACTGTATGACCTCCTCAAGCTCAGCGAGCATCTGTACGCATACCATGGCGCCATAGGCTCGCTCGTACGATTCACCCGCCATTGAGGTAAGTTCGGTGTCTAGCAGATCTCGAGTCTCGTCAATTAGACGTTGGGCTACCTCGTATTCATTGTTATGAACTGCAAGCACCGCACGATAGTAGCTGCCATCCTGTGTGTCCTTGGGTATACAGCGCACATACTCCTCCATACCCTCCCAGTCCTGAAGGCCCCACGCAGCCACTGCAGCAAGCGGACCTGCCCGTGCCTTCGCCTCAGTCTCAAGCTTGGGCCATTCCTGTTTACACTCAGTGCTCAGCTCAGACCAATTGCCCAGCGCCTCCAGGCAGCGCATGAGACCGAGTCGCGCCTCCAGGTCTCCGGACTGCTTCTTTAGATTGCATTCGTAGTAGTGCGCGGCTTGGTCCCAGTTGTGTAGCTTCTCGTACCAGCGCCCCTGGACCTCCTTCTTTGTGTTGCGATAGGTGGTGAGGAGTCCTTCGGCAGCTTCACGCTGCTGAAGCTTGTTATTAATTAGGATAAGTGATTCGAAAACGTGTGCATCCTTGCATACGAGATATTCCTCCTCCTTGTAGCGCAATGCTTTAGCATAGGCGCGACAGGCCATTGCACGAGTGCCAAGCAGCTGAGTCTCAATGGGTATGAGATCACGATCGCAGTGTTCCATAAACTCCGCTAAATTAAGTATCGTCTGCGTAATTTCGGGCATGTCCGTAATTTGCAGGGCTTGGATAAGGGATTGGGTGAGCTCATGCTTGTGCTCCGGCGACAGTTCTGTCCAGCACGAGATGAATGCGGCGTTGAAGAGATCTCGTAGTAGCGTATCGTAGTCCTGGGCCAGAGCGCAACAGGCTCGCAACGCATGTGATGGTGATTCCTTTAAAAGACCAATGGAGAGCCGCTTCAGCCACTCTACCCAGTCTTCCTTGGATACGAGTCGTGTTACCTGCCAGGCGGTGCGCAGTGCATTTGTGGACACCTTGAGATTGTTGTTGCTATTGCTGTCCTCCACAAATGGCTCGTTGTATTTAGCCTGGCGCTGACTAAAGTCACCACCAATGCCAAAACCGACGCCACAGGCATCTGCCAATGTACTGTTGGATTGTATGCGGGTTAACATCTTCTCGTACTCCGGATCTACGATGCGATGCTTGTTAATGGTTCGCTGCACCATGGGCACAAATGCAAGATACTTTTTGCCCAGCTGTTTGACCAGTGAGCGTAGAGTTGTCATTGCCTGCTCTCGCAGCTCCGGTTCCGTATCCAGCACACGCACGAGCGGATGTATTATCCGCGACGAGAAGTCTGTAAAGTCCAGCTGACAGGCCAAATTGTTAATCGTTTCCAGTGCTACCATAGACACCTGCTGAGGCACATAAGGCGAGTCGAAGAGCTTTACAATGGGCGGCACAATCAAAGGCAGAAAGTAGCCGAGTGTGCTCCCAAACTTTTGGAGCGCCTGCAGAAGACGACGAGTTACTAAGCGATCCTTGGAGCTATCATGCTGCAGAACTCGTAATATCTGGGGTATCAGTTGTGCCAGATAGTCGCGGAACTCGCATCCCAACGCAACGGCAATCTGTTCGATGAGATTAATTAGCGTGGAATGGAGTGGCGAATTGATTGTCCAGAATTCTTTGATTAGCTTGAATATGTCGTCCATGTAGCTGATGATGTGCAGCTTTACAAAGGCCACCAGAATGGCAAGCTGCTGAAAGAGAAACTCACGTAGATTGTTGTCCGCTGTGCGCACATTGTCTAGAAGATTGGGCAGCACCTGCGCCAAGTACGGAACACACTTAATGCCCAGGGTGTGAAAGATGAAGGTAACTGCCTGCACGACGCTTGTGTGGCGTCTGCTCAGCGTAGGATCACGGAGGATGCGCATCAGAGCGGCAATGGCGACTGCAGGATAATACTCGTCTAAAGCGTTACCCATGTTGACCAGGAGCTCGGCAGTGGAGATGTCCTGGTTTTCATCTGTCTTGCCGTCGGAGTAGGCAATTAGCACGTTATCCTTTTGGCTGTCAATCAATCCCTTGTTCATTTTGTGCTTGTACGGATCCATTGCACCAAGTAGGCCTAGCACGCGTATTGTTTCGCGGCGTATGGAGCGACGCTGCTCCGTCTTTAGGAAGTTAATAAGAATGTCAATTAGCACTGGATACTTGTGGTATGGCGTAACCACGCGACCTGTGGCACTAATCAATTGGCCAAGTGTCCAGAGCGCTACTCCACGCTTATCCGGACTGCCCGCATCGCCCAACATCTCGAGCAATATGGAAAGCAGTTCGTCTGCCCAAAGCTCCATTTCGTTGGAGCCGCCATTTACCTCCGCAAGATCACCAATTGTGCGCAACACGTTTAGCACCACGCCCGGATTGGACTCGGGTTCGTGAAGCATAGGAACAAGCGCCCTTAGTATTGGATTCATGTAGGATGATATGAGACGAGGTGTGCTTATTACAAGATGATCCAGCATACGTGCGCTCTGCTCCTTATTACGGCTCATGCCCGAGTACTTCAGATCCGTAAGCAGCTCAATCATTGTGGTGCGCAGTTTGGGCATTACATATGCTGGATTCATGAAGGAAAGTCGACCAATCGTCATCATGGTAAGTTCACGTATCTCAAAAACCTCATCATGCAGCGTTATGAACAGGGCATTAAGTGATTCTGGCTGTGCCAGTTTCGCATCAAAAGTCTCATCCAACGAACGCAGTATTCGGATTCTTACATTGCAATCCATATCGGTGATGGCCACGGTTAAGAGGCGTTCAACAACATGAGAAACAGTATCACTTAGTGTCTTGGAGCTGTCTATGCTATCCGCTGACTGTACGGCCAGTTTCAGCAAGCGGGTACACGTTTGCACCGCCTCCAACCGAATATCCTGCTGCTCGTGCACAATGAAAAAGTCCGCACAGCTATAACCGAAAAACATACATTATAAGATATTTTATATATTGTATATATGCATGATAAGAACTTACCGCTGGATAAAATCCAGCATGTTCTGGCCCTCAAAATTGAAGGTACCTAGTGTCCTGAGGGCGAGCACAATTGTGGCATTGTCGGCAGGCAGCATTAACAGCGTTGGATCAATGTTGATAGGCGGCATTGTAGCGTATGGCATAGCCGATGGTTTATTCATCAGCACTTGAAATAGCACGCCAATTAAACCGTCCGTTATGGCCAACTTTAGCTGCGGCACATTTTCGGCTAGCTCACGTAGAGAAACAGTCAGGGCCGGTGAAAGCCCCGTGTGAAACATTTGTTCAAGAATGTCTTGCACATCGTCTGATATTAACGACTTAACAGCATTCGCCAGGAGGGTGATACAGGCAAAAACTGCTGCATCAACAGGCGTTTTTCTTTTGCTAGTCAAGTCCTTAGCCGGCAGCGATTGCTTAATGTGACGCATAATCTTCTTCAGATGTATTTCTATATCACCCTCCACGGCCACGGCAATATATCCAAGTGTTATATAAGCCACATTGCGATCTTTCTCCTTGCCCCGCAATATTGACATCAAATGCGTAACACATGTGTTAAGGTATAGTGACACGAATGCCTCACGATTAAAGGCTGCCAAACGAGGTAATATCTGAAGGAGTGCCTGTTGGACATAGGGCGATTTGGACGAACGCTGCTCCAATACACTGTCGCAAATGTTTATGAAGTGATTTTTAAGTATCTCATGCGCATAGGCAGATTCCAGAACGTTATACTGTAAATAAAAATAAAAATATCAGATAATGTCACTAGAAATCAAATGTAACTATTTTTGATTTTTGTGTTTGTTTTAAATACTGTGATTACATCATAATCAGGAAAAAAACTTTTACAAGATCTATTAGATTCTTACGTTTGAAAACTTGTTCTTTGTCATGCCATTGTGCTGTTCGCCTTCCATGTGCATTTGGGTGCTACCCAACTGTTCAACAAACGGCATTTTAAGGCGCGGCACTAAGCTGCTCAATTGGTTACCCACTGCTCCTAAGTTGGTCACATCCATACATTTATTGTGGTGTGCCTTCGGAAACAGTTTTTTCAGCGTGGTATATCTGCGTTCCCAGTTCGCATTGGCGCAGCGGAAAAGTTCATTGAAGACTATAAGGCCACCGTGAATACGGTCGTCCCGCGTCATGCCCTTTTGTTCCTTTACCGTATCGGTGCTAAAGCTGCTGCTAGCTTCATCGTAGCAAATTTTATACCACTGAGGCTCACTGGATTGCTTAGTGTTTTCGCGTTGGGCAGTCACGATGAGTGCTGCGCGCAGAGCTTCACCCGCAGACTCACGTATTGCGGGCTTCGGATCAAAAATTGCATTGAATATGTGCTCGAAGAAGGCAAGAATTTGCTGGTAGAAATACGTTGGTAGCGCAATTGCTAACTCACGTAATATGAACACAGCTGCATGCCGGCGATACTGCAAAAATAAGAAACTTTCAGTTAGAGATTCTATTTAATAAGCAATTTAAATTAAAGCCACACACTTCTTGTCTGTCACCGCTGAGCATCTCGAAAGCCTTCTTTATATCAAAATCAAACGATTCAACACCCTTGGAGCCCGGCATATTGGCCAGCTTGACCAGCGAGCGAGCAGCAATTTCCATGACAGATACATCGTTGACGAGTAGTAAATCACGCAGTCGATTGAGGTAGGGAGAGATGCCTTTGCGGGTTATCGGGCAATCGCCACTTATAAGGCACTCTGAAATACAGTTAATATGCGTATTAATTGATACTTTTGATAATTGACGGTGTACAATACTCACTGATGGCTAAGGCGCCTCCTTTTTTCTCATTTATGTCCGCCGCATTGACCATGTTAAAGATGTGGTGATCAAAGTCCTCGTAAAACTGCACCAGCTCTTCCTGTGACATCTCACGCACCTCAGTTTTGACATACAGGAAGAGATCCTGAGCTGCTTTGTTTTGGACATTGCGATTACGCGACTTAAGTCCGTTAACGAACTGCTGTACAATAGAGGAGGTCGACATTTTTACGTTCTTATGTCAGAAATCACCTTTTGCCTGCGATTGCAAGCAGGTGCACCCGCGTCCAGTTGTGACTTTGAGGTTATAATTTGCTTGCCCGGGGTTTGGGTTTCTCTTAGCACGTCACGCAATATTTCACAGCCAGAGTTCGGCACTTTCACATGTTTACTACTGCATTGTTTACTACCGCAATGCCAACAATATTAACTAATATGGCAATACCGTGTTTTTAAAATATCTTTGCCCCTCTGTTTTGATATGAGTTTGTTTTGCAGCAGAAAATGTAGTAGAGATGTGAAAAAACAATGAATAAGCACTAAAAATAGCGACAGTGATTATATCGATAGTTTAGTTCTTGGCTTGATTTATCGGAAAATAAATGTATCGTGTCCTTACACTATCCAGCCTTAACATAGAGTTTTAGAGCGACTGGTCTCTGCTTTACATAACAGTAGAGCCTTACTAGCATCAATTCGTACGTTGGCTTTATAATTTGTACGGAAAATCTTTAATTGTTACTTATGTTGTATAAAATAGTGTAAATAACGGTGTACGTGAAAAAGGAGTCTTAATTCATGTTGTGGTGGTAGGGAATGTCAAATTCAAAAGCTGCTGATTTCAATTTTTTTCGTCCGAATATTGATAACAGATCCTTAACATCAACATTACAGATGATGCCAATGTTCACCTATACAACTGTGACTGTTAATCGATTGTAAGAATTGTGGAAAATTCGATTCCTTAATGCATTGGAAAATTCAGGGAGCTGCCAATCTGTTGAACTGAAAACTCAGTCTGCTGAGAATTTTCATAAGAGCTAAAACAAATGTGAGTAAAAGTGATTTTCCAACTAGAAATTTAATTGTTTAATTTGCATTACCAACACATTTAATTGAAATTCAATTGTGCTCATAAGTATGCAAAGGTTGCGCAATTTATGCTTTTGCTCTTGAAATTTAAAAAACTACATGTAAAATTGAAGTGGCAGGCGTGAAAATCGTGTGGAAAAATCGATCATTGACTGCGGTCGGGGGTTTGAAGCTTTCGCTGGGGGCTGCTGCTCTCAACAGCGCCATCTATATTTTTTTTTCCCCCAAACAAGCGTGCAAAATGTGTTGTTGTTTTTAACGCAATAGTTTCTTACTGTTATTTTCTTAACATACAGCAAACGAATTTCGACCGTTGCAGTTGAACCGAACTCACCTCAACCATGTCTAACCTGAGGAAAATTAAAGACGAGGAACGTGAATCCGAATATGGTCGCGTCTACGCAGTCTCTGGCCCGGGTAAGACGTCACCTTTGTCCTTCAAAAGCTGACCTTGCCTAAAACCCATCTTTTATGTCCTTTTATTATTTTTAACTCACATTTAGTCGTCACGGCCGAATGCATGGCTGGTTCTGCTATGTACGAACTGGTGCGTGTCGGTTACTACGAATTGGTGGGTGAAATCATTCGTCTTGAGGGCGATATGGCCACCATACAAGTATACGAGGAGACCTCTGGTGTCACAGTCGGTGATCCTGTGCTGCGCACGGGTAAGCCTCTGTCTGTAGAGTTAGGTCCCGGTATTATGGGCAGTATTTTCGATGGTATCCAGCGTCCGCTGAGGGACATTGGCATCATGACCAACTCCATTTATATCCCAAAGGGTGTTAATACGCCTGCCCTTTCGCGTAAGGAAATGTGGGAATTTAATCCATTGCATGTAAGAGTTGGCTCTCACATCACTGGCGGTGACGTATACGGCATGGTGCATGAAAACACGCTGGTCAAGCAGCGTATGATTGTAGCGCCGCGTGCTAAGGGCACGGTGCGTTACATTGCGCCTGCAGGTAACTACAACCTGGAGGATGTTGTGCTGGAGACGGAGTTTGATGGCGAAATTACGAAGCATACAATGCTTCAAGTGTGGCCTGTACGTCAGCCACGTCCCTGCACCGAAAAGCTGCCAGCTAATCATCCACTCTTCACTGGACAGCGTGTCCTTGATTCACTGTTTCCCTGTGTGCAGGGTGGTACCACTGCCATTCCTGGTGCTTTTGGTTGTGGCAAGACGGTTATCTCTCAGGCAAGTGAACATTGCAATTCCAACTCAATCTGTTTTGCTGACTCTCCGACGTTTTTTAGGCTCTGTCTAAGTACTCCAACTCTGATGTCATTATTTATGTCGGTTGTGGCGAGCGTGGTAACGAGATGTCTGAGGTATTGCGAGATTTTCCGGAGTTGACGTGTGAAATCGATGGCGTTACGGAATCTATAATGAAGCGCACAGCTCTGGTAGCAAACACGTCAAACATGCCTGTGGCTGCTCGTGAGGCTTCCATTTACACTGGCATTACGTTGTCCGAATATTTCCGTGATATGGGCTATAACGTAGCAATGATGGCAGATTCCACCTCGCGTTGGGCAGAGGCCTTGCGTGAGATTTCAGGTCGTCTAGCTGAGATGCCTGCCGATTCTGGCTATCCGGCGTATCTTGGCGCACGGTTGGCCACCTTCTACGAGCGCGCTGGACGCGTGAAATGTCTGGGTAATCCCGAACGCGAAGGTTCCATTTCTATTGTGGGTGCTGTCTCACCACCTGGTGGTGACTTTTCCGATCCCGTTACTTCCGCCACTTTGGGTATTGTCCAAGTGTTCTGGGGGCTGGACAAGAAGCTGGCACAACGCAAACATTTCCCCTCTATTAACTGGCTCATATCCTACTCAAAATATATGCGCGCTCTGGACGAGTACTATGACAAGAATTTCCCCGAATTTGTGGCACTGCGTACTAAGGTAAAGGAGATTCTACAAGAGGAGGAGGATCTCTCTGAAATCGTGCAACTTGTTGGCAAGGCATCTCTTGCTGAAACTGACAAGGTTACCCTAGAGGTGGCCAAGCTTCTAAAAGACGACTTCTTGCAACAAAATTCTTACTCGTCCTATGATCGTGTCTGTCCTTTCTATAAAACGGTCGGCATGCTAAGAAACATTTTGGGCTTTTACGAGATGGCACGTCACTCTGTCGAGTCAACAGCCCAGTCGGACAATAAGATCACATGGAATACCATAAGGGAGTCAATGGGCGCTATAATGTATCAGTTGTCTTCAATGAAATTTAAAGTAAGTATTAATTGTTACGGCTAAATAATTTCTATATAATTTTTTATTGTCAATCTGTACAGGATCCTGTAAAAGAAGGTGAGATAAAAATTAGGGCTGATTATGATCAGCTGTACGAGGATCTTCAGCAGGCCTTCCGAAATCTGGAGGATTAGGCAAATTAAGCCTAGCCAAATGTGAACTTGAACAAAACAAGAAACAAATACCAAAAAACCAAACGAAATAAGCAACCAAAGATAGGTTATTATTCAAATTCCCCCATCAAGCTAGTCATATATACATACATAATGCGTAATAAGATATTTGAAATCAATTTAATTTTTAAGTTAAACAGTTTAGAACGCTTGCGTCAGGCAGGACTAGAGTTGCACTTGATGAACAATGAAAGTAAATGAAAAGAAAAAGAAAATGAAAAACAGAAAATACGACGAATATGACAAGAGTCAAGAAAGACGAACAATAATTAGCCGATAGCGCAAAAGGATGTTGTCCACTTTAACCAGCCATATAAATAACAAACATACACATATATATGAATATATATCCATACATATATATATTTAAATTATCTATGTTGATATATATGTATACATATTTAATTATTATAGTTCACAACTATTTATTGTTAGTAAACAAATTCGTAAATTCGTTAAATCGTAAACTTATCTTATTGTGTTCTCTCCGTAACTGTAACTAAATACAAATTACTAACACTTATTTAATGTTTTGCCATTGCGTGTTACAAGTTAAATACAATACAAAATTATAATATTATACATATTATAGACCTTTAAAATCGCAATAATTACGTAACCCAATGCATATACCTAATGTCGAATAAATTTGTGCGTATTGCAAGTGGAGCTATGGAAATAAAAATGTATTATGAATGTTAACATTAGCAAACTTTTTTCAATCATATTCCTATTTTTTTCATGCATTTTATTTTGTAAGAAGAAATATTCCCTTATCCCTAGCACCGTTGCCAACAGTTTTCCAAAGCAATAGCACCTTTGGTGAGAAAACTAGCAAAAAAACCTTTGAAAACAACCAACTTTTCTCAATAATTTTTTTTATTTATTTCATAGTATTTCTAATGTTTTTTTTATTAGATACTTCTTTATAGGTAACCAATGTGTCAAGCATAAGAAAAAAATCAACGCATAATGAAGATAGTTTGGTACATATGAAGATGATAATAATAATATGTTTCCATAAACAAAATCAAAATGCAACTTAGCTAAATATAGATGTATATATATAATAGCCAGATTACTGGGTAATAGCAAATTTCAAATTTATTTTAGCATTCGAACCTTAAAAATTGCCAGAACTTGCTATCAAAAAGGTAATTTGGCTTCAGTGAATTTCAGTAGGGTCACAGGAGGTAAATCAATACAGTGGTGCCAAATAGTTAAATTGCCTATTATGGCAAATTTTCTTTTTAAAAAAAGAAGAAACAAAGAAAAAATGTTTAGTTTAAATTTAAATTGCGCTCTGTGCTAATAATTGGGGATTGGGTGCAGGCGTTAACCAGCACTGCATCTTAACAGGCTCTGTAAAGAATCGTTGCTTAACAGAGCTTTAACATGTTGCCGTCAGCTGTGAATGGCAATCAGCCGTTGTCAGTGACGTGTTGCACTATATTTCTAAATTTGTTAAAGACAATAGATTATTAAGTGCTTATAAAAATGTCGCAATTTGGCGGACCCAACGACTTTTACACCTCCGGCCCATCAGCAGATGCCAGCTACAACTTTGACATGCCTGAGTTTGGCGAGGAACTGTAAGATTTTAGGTGACACACGACCGTGCTTCGATTTGTTTACCATTTCTTTGGATCTGCTTGCAGCAAATTCCAAAATTTCGACAACACACAGCCTTCGGTACCGCCCAACTATGATGCTGCCTATAGTACTGCGCCAAGTCAAGGCTTAGGCGGGTTTTACGATCCAAACGTCTACACAGATACCAGCTATGCACAGGAGAAGTTTAAGCCGGCTGGTGGTGGTCCTGCCGCTGGCGGCGAATTTGATGATGAACCACCGCTCCTGGAGGGTAAGTCGCAACTATTCGGAATTTGTATTTATGTTATAATCAACCTACTTGTCTCTATTTTTAGAACTGGGCATTAATCCGAATCATATTTTCCAAAAGGTATGTTTTTTTTTATGATTTTCCAACTCTTTCTATTGAGTTTGTCTTGTCTGGTCCAAAGCAGCGAAACAGCCCTCCAAAAGATTCTAACGAGACATCTTGAAAGCTTGGTAAACTGCATATTTTATGCGCATCCCCCTGGCGCATAACTTCTGAAGCGAATCGCCTCGGAGGCAGCTTTCATATTGCCTCACTTTGTTTGCATGCGCAATTACTTTACCTACTGCATTATTCCTCTTTTGCTTTTACGCAATTCGCTTTTGTTTTGAGTTTTCTAATTTGTGCAGTAGCATCGTGAAGAAGAGAAAAGGATGGGGATGGGGTTCTCCACTTTAGGCCGAGCTTTTCTACCGCGGCCAACTTCGCTTCTCTGTTGCCAGTTTTAATTGAAATTTAAATGTTTTTGCATTTCGCTTTTGTATTTATTTATTGCATGCTGCCTTTGCTTCTCCTCGTCGGTTTTTTTCGCTTTGCTCGTTTGCATTGTTGCTGCACTTGTTGTTTTGTCGTTAATGAAGACATATTTTTTCATTGCTCTGCTTCTGTTTTGTTGTGTGTTTTTAAATAAATAAAACAACTTTTGTGTTTTTAATTAAACTTTTTCTTTCGTTTTGCTCTATGTAACTTTTCTCGCTTTTTTTTTTGTCCATTTTGTAAAAATTTTCACATTGCTCTTTGCATGTTTTTTTTTTCTGGATTTTTTGTTGGCGAATTTATTACGTTTGTGTTAATTGAAAAATGAAAATGTTAATGAGTCTGTGTGCCATCATAAAAATTAAATGAAATACTAATTAAATTGTATGCGACTTTGTGCAGGTCAGAACAGTTGGACATACATTTTAAATCAAAGACTTTAAAATAAAAAGAAACTCAAACTTGTGTCTTACCATAATGTATTATTGAAATTGTACTTAAAGTTAACCTTAGTCAAGTTTGCTTATAACGGTTTTCATATAATAATTCCATTCAATAGGACCCTATATAAATTCCTGATCAGTACATAACGATCGATCCATTTCTTTTCGACCGAAAGCCAATAGCCTTGATTAGAAATTAAATATTGCAATAACTAGGGACAAATAATTCCAAGGTTTTTTGTATACCTTGGTAATTAAGGATTATTTTACGGTATTAATAACTTTCTTAAACTGTAACAAAAGGGACTGCTTAGATATTACACATTTGCGAAGATCTCCTACGGTATTTCCACGAAAAGAGCCACAGCTACTTGAGCAATTCTACCTTTTAGCTAGTTGAAATTCTACAAAAACCTTTTTTAGGAAGCTCCGTTTTATTTTGAAATCACTTAAATACTGCTTTAATTTTAACATCTAATGTTAAGTCTTCTGATTAACGATGAGAATTGCATTCATTTCTGATTTATTACAGTTAAGTTCCATAATAATCAGTTTTGGCAAAAACTTTAAGCCAGATTTGTGGACGAAAGGATTTTATTGTTTAACTTAAGGTCAATTAAACTGGCCAGGGCACATGTGTGGCATGTCCGAGTAATCGACAATTGTTTTGGTGGCTGTTGTTTCATTTATTTTTGGCCTGGTGTTCTAAAATTTTGTGCGTCAAACACGTTGACAGCTCTGCTGGTCCGCTGCTCCACTGCACCGCTGCTCACTGGTCACCAATATCATTTATCATCAATTTCCATTTTTCAAATTTCACTGCGGGGACAGAACACACACAAAAACAGCAGCAACTGTTCGGAAGTGGAGCTCAGGCTCCATTTTATGGCCGCTGTGCGAACAAATAAATTGTGTCGTGTCCTGCCGCAGGTTGTGAATGATGATGGGTTGTGTCCCATACCAGGTCCATGCGTCCATGCCGCCAGTTGAAATCCTTCAGTTGCTGTAATTTTAATCTCGTTGCTTTCAATCACATGCTCACCCTCTCTCCTTCTGTTCTTTTTTTTTCCTTTTTTTGCAGACGCTGGCCGTGCTTAATCCTTTGCGCGGCGCAGACCAACAAATACTCCAGGACACGGACATGGCAGGACCGCTGGTTTTCTGTCTCACACTTGGAGGCATCCTGCTGCTGGTGAGTGAAGACCGAAACTATTCCAATTACATAATGCTTCTGTTTTGATTCAGCTGTTACGTCCTGGATTACTTACTTACTCGTACCATCTTCTTTCTGCTCTTTTCTATCCACGTTCTATTCCACAGAGCGGAAAGGTTACCTTCTCGTACATCTATGGCATCGGAGTAATGGGCTGCATTTTCTTTTACTGTCTGCTCTCCCTGATGGTCACTCGTTCGCAAGTGACCTTTGGTGCCGTCGCCTCAGTGTTGGGCTATTGTCTGCTGCCGATGGTCGTGCTTTCCGGCATCAACATTTTAATCACCATTCAGTAAGTACGAGTAATTGTTGACACAACTCGGTTGTCATTTTCCCCATTCACCACCACCGACCACCTCGACCTACATCTATTTCCATACTCGCCCCCCACACCGATTTGTATTTATGTTTTTAATTGAAAAGTTGCCAATGCATTGTGTAGGATCGTAATTACAAACTTTGTCCAAGGCAGTCCAGCTGCTACTGCAAATAGCACGTTCAACTACTTACCTTTGATTGAATTCAATACATTCTGAATTCATCTGCATTGTTGCGTTGGCTCAGGCTAGAGGATTGAAATAGTCGGCCTATCTAATAAAACCGCTCAATTTTAAAATTTCATTATAAAAACTAGTCACATGGAAGAGAAAGATATTTTAGAGGAAGTAAATACCATTGGATAGGGTACTTCTTTAATACGTTATCATATTTATAACTATAGTTGTAGGAAGATACTTACGTGCATCTCTTGTAATATATCTTTGAATTAATTCTCTAATCATAGATATATGATGCTTAATGGAATTGCATTTTTTTTTTATGATTTCAAGATCGTTCCACAGTTTTTTCTATGTGAAGTTTGACTTTGATTTCATTAGTTTTCAGTTGAACAACTTTTATTCTTAAATTTCTGCAAATCTTACCCAGTCTAGACCCTGACCAAACATTATATGTCCTCGCTGCATAGATGTAAGTAAAGTTTTTAATTCTGTTGAATTTTGACGGCGATGAATAAAAATTAGGCAACTTAATTTGCGTTTTTAATGTACTCTGGGGCTACGGTCCGTGCAAAGCTCTAGCTAGAAAAAAGATTAGAAAAAAATAAAAACCCAGTCCAGTGCTCAACTATGCGCCGTTTAATTTTCGCGGGACTCCGTAAGTGGTGAAGACCACAGAAATGATAGATAGAGCGATGGAGTGAGTCGGACGTAGCGAGTGGTGTTCCATGTCCGGTTACCCACAGTCAGCCACGTATTTTCCTTTTCAAATATGTGTTCAGCACTTGGTGTATGTGTAGTCGCTAGTTTGTCGTTTTTTCCTTTCCAAGCATCACGCAAATGTTGCGTGCACCGTTCCAAAAAAATGAAAAGAAAAAAAACGGGACCCGCATACGTACTCGTACGTAACCATTCGCAAGCCCTAGTGGAGCCTTTGGCCAGAACTCCGGCACGTCATAATTTCAACTGGTACTAGCACGAAAAACAACTATTGCCGGACTTGCCCGACACCAGCATCGTTTTGCCCCACTCCGTGGCCTATCCATAACCCAGTCCTGGTGTGTTCCCTCCTCCTAGTGTTTTTTCCTCCTTTTTCCTGGTGAAGCTGCCCAATTGCCATTTGGTTGCCAGTTTGCTTGCATTTTTTATTTGTTGGTTTTAAACGCCTGCACTTTGTGCGTGTTTCCATGTGTGGGTGTATGTGGGTGTGTGTGTGTGTTGGTGTTGATGTTCATATAGTCAGAACCGTACCGTACCCGGCAAGACTACAGTAAATATTTTTGCGATTTTTTTAGACAGACTTTTTAATTGAGTTTGTTTGGTGATGCAAAAGTGCACAAAAATTACACAGACAGCAGTTGGCAGTTAGCGTGCGCCTGTGTGAGTGGGTGTGTGGGTGGGTGTGGATGTGTGTGTGTGCAAAGTTGTAGAAGGAATCCCACAGCATTGGTTTGATTGGTTTTAGGCTGCTTCAGTACTACATTGGGCAGTCCGCTTAAGCCAGAAATCACTTGGCACAATCAACAGCAACACAACACAACAACAGCAACAGCAACAGAAGAATTGGGACGTTTAGTGGACACCATGGTATATGGGACATGGGATAAAAGATTGGGGGAAAGGCATGTAACACGCAATGATGGAGAGCAGTGTAAAAAGGGAAATTTAAACAGAGCCATCCATGTACAGTGTGTTGGGGTCAGGGGGTCAGGGAGTCAGAGGGTCAGGTTATGGACAGGTAGGTTAGATGAAAGCGAATTGCGACAGCTTTGGGACCAGGTGACAGCTTCGGCCGCAAAAAAGGCAATCCATTATATTGAGAGCTACCAAACTTTACCCCTGAATAGGACATACGCACTGAGAATTGTTTTGATTTTGTAGTCGTGATTGTTGTTGGATCCTTTAAAAGCATTAAAATTATTTATAGATTGTGCGGAGGAGGAGTATAAAACCTATAGGGAAATGCTTACGATTTATTTATAATAATAAATTTGTATTTTTAAAGTTGGAAATCTGATAAGCTTAAGTTGATTTAAGTAAAAGTTCAAGTTTTTCTATATCAACTTATTTGTACTTTTAAAAATATGTAAACATTTATATTGACGACAGGTTATAGAAATAAATCATTTCTTTCAGTGTAAAGTTTTGCCAACCATTTTAAAGTATTATCTAATCCAATAAAATCCCAATATAATATTATAATCTCAAAAATAATAACCCCAATTTCAATTAAGATTATCGATATCAACATAGAAAACCATAACTTAACATACTTTTAGCATTATAAATGATTAATATATGTATATATATGTATTGGTTGCCAAGTAGTTCCTTATAGCCATAAATAATATAGTTGTAGATTATCAAATAGGCGTAGGAATTGTCTTTTGGATTAATATATTTTACCCAATCTCTGCATATTCATTCGATTTAGAGCTTATGTCAAGCTTCGTTTTTCTAAGTAATTGGAGTTGTTTCACATTCTTAACTATCATCCCATGGGATCTTAGTGTAGCAGCCTCCCTTCACTCTCTACCCCAACTTTCATATTTCAATTTACATTCTCTCTTTCTGCTTCTCTGTTCCTTTTTACCTCTGGTCCTCTACTTGACGCTTTGTAGTTGGACTATGTTTGCACATCCTTCGCACAACGCCTGCTGTCTTTGTTTGTATTGCTCATTCATTCACAAAATGCACACACACACACACACACACACACACACACACACACAGTCAGCTACTCACCCGTATACTCTTTCCGCAACTCATGCATATGCATTGTTTATTGATTTTGCCGCTGCTGCTTCTCTTTGCAATCCCACTACACTTCACTTCCTCATCCACTTTACCTCGGCTAACTCTTTCCAAATCTCTTTGCGCTTTGCAGGGGCACACTCGGCCTAATTGTGAGCGGCGTCTCCATATTCTGGTGTGCCATATCGGCCTCGAAACTATTCGCCACGGCATTCTCCATGGACCATCAACAGCTGCTGATTGCCTATCCGTGTGCGGTGCTCTATGGAGGATTTGCGTTGATTACCATTTACTAGGCGGCCCGAGGCAACCACGTTGGCATCCGTGTGCTGTGTGTCTGTATCTGTAGCTGTGTCTGTATCTGTGTCTGTGTCTGCATCCCTGTCTGTGTATTGCAATATTGTGGGATGGTTTTAATTGTCCAGCACACACACGTACACACACTCAGACACTCACCCACACATACACACATAGTCATACGTACACACTTGTACACACATAACCATAGGCATGATAATATTTTAAGAAAATAAGCGCCGATTGCAAATTTGTTTTTCATATATTTCCCAGCTTCTTTTTTTTACCTCGGCCATGTAATAAATTCGAATGAGAAAAAATGTTAACAAATTGAAATTGGATTCTTTTTTTTATATATTTTTTATTTTTTAACTGGTCTCCCATATCGATGCAAGAGATGGAAATTTACCCTATAAACAGCATATTGAAAATTCACGCGGATGTTTCCATTTCGATTTCCTGCGTTGTGCTTTATGCTTTAGAAATGTGTATAAATATTTGCCCATACACTTGCTAAGCTAATAGCAGAGTGGAACAGGAAGCGGAAGGGTCTGATGTACTCACTCATACAATATACGAGTACGAGTATCAATTGAAGCCTATTGGTGGTGATTAGTAGAAAGTGGAGCTTTGATTACCTACGAATTAAGAATACCACAACGAAATCTATCGCAGATACTACTCATATGGATAGAAGGAATAATTAACGATTTGCATAACCTGCATACGATGTATATTTGATTAACTACGTACAACAATCAACTGAATAAACCTTTAGGAAGATTTAGTTTTGTTTATATAAGACTATATTTAAGTATGCTGTTCATCTATGGTAAGTGGTTGAGTCCAGGTGAGCACCGTAGTAGCTGCTGGCATAATATAATCATAGTCCTAATCCTCATCTGTGCAACCACCTTAGCATCTCCTTGGACTATATGTGGCCCCAGGCCAGGGAGAGCCATCCACCCTAGTGCAACCTAACCTTATCATCCGTGGAAACTATCAACGCATAAAATATTCAAAATACAATTTTCCTAACGCTGCACAGAAGGAAGTAGCAGCTCAACGATTAAACTACAAGCGGTATATGCATTCAACTTGAAGTGTGTATTCATTTTATGAACTATATGAGTAGAGCTGTAGCCTTATTATATGTATATATGTATTTCCTTTAGTGTAAGATCAATATATGTAGAGTTGGTGCTTATTGTGCTTCAGTTGCTTTTGAGTGATATCTTTGATTGCGGCCAGATGTAAATGCGATTTGGGAATGCGAAGTGTTAATTGAATCTGTTAATGACCCAAGTAAATGATGAACAAGTAGGAACTTTTGACTATGACACTTACAGATACCCATGAAAACATAATTAACAGTTAAAATATTATATATATTAGGTCAAGGTAAGAGACGAGAGCTTCAAACAGAAAAAAGAAATACACAATCGTATAAATAATAAAAATATCTCACTACTGTGGTATCCCTAAGGCAGGGATATTGTTATCCGAGAATAATATATGCTTATAGATACTCTTACCTGTTCATATATAAATATATTTTATTATACCCATTTTAGCCTTTCGTGCGAATCCAGGGTACATTATAAAAAAGGGTCCTGCTTTGCTTCCTGCTTAGTTACCATATGCAAATATTTCGACCATGGTCTGTATCCCGGATACGTTGCCCTTGTCCTTGACGTTCCCGTTGCTGTTGCCGTTGCTATTCCCGTTGTCGTTGTCGTTGTCGTCGTCACATTTTCATATTACATAATTAGCGGCATTTGGGTTGCCTTGGTTGCTCCTCCATTATTCCATTCTTCGTGCTGGTTCCTTGTCCGTCTGCATGAATAAATTGCAAAATGCGTAGCATACTTTGTGCTTTGCGCTTTTTGATTTCCGTTCACCATCGCCAAAACCAGCGTCGACGCCGCTGCCGCCGCCCGCTTATGCAAATTGTTGTAATTACTACAATTCGGTTGAGAATTTTTATGGTCGCTTGGAAGAAGTGAGAGAAGAAGAAGAAGAAGAAGGAGGCAAAAAAATGTAGAAAAATAAATGCGGAAATATTTGTGCGCTAATTGCGTGGCGCGCATTTTGAAAGAGCAGCCGCATGGAGGAAGGACTCAGAACCTACACCCACTCCACCCACCACTCTCCGCCCAGGATCTGTGTGCTTAAGCTTCGCTCATCAAAGGCGGAGCTCGCCATTAGCGCCATTAATAAACACTCGTTAGCAGGCGCTGCAGCACCAAAAAATTCACCTCGAATGTGTTGCTGATAATTAGAATTAGCGCACAATTAGCACGGTGAGCATATACGAGTAGCGGGTAGAGGCTCCTCCATAAGGCAGCTGCACGAGTGGGTGGAGGAGGCGGAGGAGGAGGAGCAGGCGATTGTGGGTTGGAGTCTGGAGTGGATAAATGGGTGGGTGGAGTTGCCTGGCGCTAAGCTTATTAGCTACGCTCAATTTTGAATTAATAAGCAGCTTGGACTTGGCGCAAATCCTTGGATAAAAAAAAAACATTAAAAAAGCAACTGAGCGCCATAATGGGGCTCAGCGTACACCGTGGAGCGTAGAGCGTGCAGCGTGCAGTGTTCAGGGTTCCTTTTGAAGCGTTAAGCCAACAATAGCAACACCTGCGGACAAAAGCAGCTTAACAATTTCGCAGCCAGTAAAGATGCGGATGAAGAGCAACTGCAGCTGCATCAGAGGTGTGCAGCACCAGCAGGAGCACTATAAAGAATACCATCCGCGGCTTGGGCGTGGCCACAACAAGAGTTATTACATTTTAGTTCTTTCCGCAGCATTCAACTGCTCATCGTTTGTTGGTTGCATTTTAATAAATATGCAATAAAAGGAAAAACTCTTGCACACAGGATAGGATCAGGCTTAAGCTGAAACTCACTCACCAATAAAGCCACGAACAGAAACGGCAACGGCAGCAGCAGTAGCACCAGCAACAGGAATAGTGCCAGTAACAGGAGTTGCTGGTCCTTACTTGGGTATGAAACGGGGTCCACAGATGGAGAGGGGGTTACGGTGCGTAGCATCTGCGTCTGAGATGCATCCAATGCCAAAAGTGAGAACGTTAATTACGTTGCCTCCACGTTGGAGCAGGCAATAGAAAACGTGGCAGCATCATTATGGATAAATGATGTGAGCGGGTGGCAAGGTGGCAAGGAGCCAAGGATGGCAACTTCCAGGTTGGCTACCTGTGGCAAAGGCTGCAAAGGGGCAACGCGCACTTGCCACAATTTTAATTAGCGCGCTTAAAAGCGCATTGACTGTCGAAAGAGAAAGCCCTTAAGGCTGCCAGCTGTGGGCGCATGCAACATGCAACTTGTGCCGCACAACGCACACTTAAAAGAGGATAATCTATGCTACTGACTTGAGCACAATACGAGTATGAGTGCTCGTAGTATTAAGACATCCACACAAGCATTTGTGGTGGAGCTTACAATAAGGCGATTGGCTTCAATTAGACGCCTTCGAGTATATAGTTTACATATAAGTCAATGGTATTTAACGTAACGTGGTAAACACTAATTAACTACACATATAGTAAATAATTAGTAGTAACTATAGCAACTAGGCTCCCCTTGGAATGAGGACAGTTCCAGTTTAACTCGGATTCGGTGTATGTTTGTGATTAGATGTGACTCATCTTGAGCGCAATATGTGCATATTATCCAGAACATTCTGATACCCTCTTTACCCAGGGTACAAAGCACGTCACGACCACGTTTGAGGTTTCTCGACCAGCTCTAAAATATGACTGCAATTTGAAAATGAGCGCTAAGTGGCATCGTACATCGTACATAACATACACGTATAGGGTAGAGGTTGCCGCAAGCTGTCTGGTGTCGAAGTGATCCCCTGCAGTGTTGACTTTTGAAAAGCCAAAACCAAATTGCTGGCTAGCCTCATCTTCATTCACCTATCCTATTCCTATCTGGCAATTTTCGCTAGCTCATTTAAACGTTGCACATGCCGTGGCCGACTCGCTCGCTAAAAGCCAAATGTAACATTTATGGCAATGCTTCAGAATGACCACCAACGTGGTGCATTGGGTTGACGTTGGAGGAGTGGAGGGTGCTTTTTCCAGCTAAGTGCGTTGATTGCTGGGGACACCGCTTGTTGCGTGCTTCCGGCCGACTCACAAAGCCACTAAAATGAGCGTTTAGATATAGGGAAAATGGGACCAGAATTACGCATACTTGTGCTCGTATGAGCCATTAAGGAGGCCAGGTGAATTGGTAAAATGACTCTCGACGTATGCAAAACCCAATTAGCTGCAATCCAACCCAGAGGTCGAAGCCGAAGCAAACGGAGACCGAGCTGAAGGTGGAGATGGAGATGAAGACGCAGCGGGAACTGCGGAGTAGAAATAACAAAGCACTCGAATTAAGGCTCTGGAGAATGTTCTTAGAATGTTTATTGTTTTTCACTTTTCATGCACTTCAATGAGCTTCGACTTCAGCGTGTGCTGGGCTTGTGTGCCGCGCTGATAGCCAGCTGCAGGAGGAGACTAGTCTTGGAATACACCATAGAGATAGGGCCAAGTCGATTTCAACTGAACTGTAGATAATCCCCTGACAACAGCAGTTAACAGGCAACGATTACTTGGCAACAAGTCAATTACGAGTATAAGTCAAGGAGAGGAGAGTGAGCTGGATGGGACTGGAGTGGAGTGGAGTGGAGTAGAGTGGAGAGAGTCGACTTGAGTCCTGTACTGGGCCTGCCTGGTTGCAGCGATAAGCGGCTAACACTAACACTAACACAACTTGGCCTGGCAAACACAATAAATTCCTTGGCCTCGCTGCTGCAGATCCCCTTAATGCGCCAACTAATTGAGCGGGCCATGCGAATGACGGTACGGATGCGGATGTGGATGTGGATGTGAACGTGGACGAGGATGCGGGCTTCGAATACCACACCACACCACACCCGACCAGACCTCGCACAAACCAAAGGCGACCTGGTCTGCCCTTATCGTCAGCTGGCAATCGCTTGTAATCTGCTGCTCACTCACAAGCAAGTTTCTCACATTTTATACGCTGACTTTCGGTGAGAGTATTACAACTTTGTTGTCTTGTTTGTAACAGACAACAGGTATGGGATGAGTACAAAGCAGATAGCTTCTATTGATTGTATATGGTATAACATGTATTTTATGTCTAGCTATTCAATGCATCACAGATTTAGTAGAGTATTTGGGATTCAGCAAGTTGAAGTTGATTTTGAACCCCTTGTTCAAATTAGTTCTTGCGATTTTTACAACACTTTTATTGCCTGTCGAATGGCAAATGGCAAATGGGAGATGGTAGATGGTAGATGGAAGATGGGATGGGAAATGTCTGCGGTCTGGATGTGAGTCTTGGTCAAGATTTGGCTGGCTTTGCGAATTCAGTTATGCGGTCTCTAGAATTCAATTAAAAGACAACATAACATTTCTCTTGTTAGTCGTAGTTGTAGAAAAGAACTTGCTTCACTTGGACATTGGAGACTGCTGACTGCTTGGAGTACGATTTGGATTTGGATTTACAGTGTTGAGCTGAACCGAGTGAGATAAGGATAAGGTTGGTTGGGTAAACGACGTTAACCCAAAACTTTGTAGCACGTGCTGCAAATTTGGCTGGCAAATGCTCAGCTACGAATCATTCAGGCGGCAACAACAAACAGACAGAAAAACAATGCGCCAAATAGGAAAGAGTATAGACGGATATGAGGAGGGTGGCGGGGTAAAGGGATTGTGTTAACGACGTGCATTGACGGCAAAGGGTGAAGGGGTATTTACAGCTCATACGCTTGACTGCATTTGCATATTTTGTTGCAAATTGTTGCTCGACTGGCTGCTAATAGGAAAATGCGGCACAGACAGCGAGGAGACGTTGCACCAGAGAGTCAGAAAGAATAAGCTATAGGAAGGAAATTGAGGGGGAAAAAAGGGACAGGCAGAATGCGTGTTGGCACGTGTTGTATTTGCATGTCTAATACGCTTTGAACTAACTGCTGCTGCTGCTGCAAGGAAATATGTATGTCAAATGTTTAATCAGCCCCATATACATACATATATGAATAAACGTATATATATGTATATATATTGCTAAACTGGCAGACAAACAAAGCAAACGACTGAACGAGCAATGCATAAATATTTCAATAGCATACTTTTCGGCTACGTGCACAGAGAGAAATTCCCTTATATCCTGCCAATGCTAGTCATTGTATTTGTATGTGATGCGTACGTGTGTGTCTGTGTGTGTGTGCAATGGACACTCTGCTGCATTTTATTTAACGTAAATAATTGAAACGCTTTTGCAGACACACGTTGCCAACAGGACAAACGCAAACTCGATTATTTTGAATTTTAAACGCATACAGTCGGTTCTTTATTTTCTTTATTAAAATCAGTTCCACAACTGATGGACCCCAAGATATAGGATATATAGTATGTTTAAGTCTCTTAGTTAGACCACACATATAATCTAATCGTTCATACCTTGTACTAATTAACTGAATATAAAGAAAAGAGTAATAAATTTGAAAATTATATAATCACATAACATGGGAAATTGTCAGAATATATTATACCCTTTATATATGGGCTATTTAAACTTGATACACTTGTTTTTTAAAAATAAAAAACATATTAAAATAATGATTTCGTCGCTAATTAAAAAAGCATTTATTTCCGTTTAAGAAGATTTGATTTAGCTTATGTTTAAAAATAATATCGCCTTTAGCTTTGACAGCCAAATGAAATCTTCATTCGACATTTTCCATGACTTTGGTCCAAATTTCATAGAACAGTTTTACAGTATATATATATATATGATCTGAACCAGCATCATCAGACAGGACCTAACCATGTATTGTTGATAGACAACCTTATGTGGGTTTCACACCAAAAAGGTAACAAACATAGAAGATAATTGAAAATAAATTAGGTTATGCCAAGCAGGGAGCATTCCTACAGACCTGAAGCAATATATTTATATATATATGTC
The DNA here is from genome assembly GCA_035045065.1 of Hirtodrosophila trivittata. NCBI lineage: Eukaryota > Metazoa > Arthropoda > Insecta > Diptera > Drosophilidae > Hirtodrosophila > Hirtodrosophila trivittata. Next base: position 244,834 of record JAWNNK010000866.1, read on the forward strand.
GAGGCTAGTATTTATATATACTTTGTTCACTTTATGCGCATCAATCATGGCGTAACTCTGGCTAGTTCAATGAGATATCATCATTATAATTATCTCTGGGAAAGTTACATGTTTATTACAATTTCCATCTGAAGTATTTTCCCCACGTTTTCATTGACGTCTCGTAAACAATTAAAATGCTTTGCCAGCATGACGAGTCGAGGAGTCAAGTCTTAAAGTGGGACTTACAGTCGTTAAAAATAGCAGGCTCTGATTGAAATTTCTTTTCTATTTGCATACATACTATATATACCATATATATATATATATATTTATGTGTGTATGTATGTCGGAACAACTTTGGGTTGTCTCAAAGTATTTCAAACTCATTTAGTTGAGCGTTGCGTGGGCTGTTGTTGTTGTGTGGCTTTTGCTGTAATTTCGTTGTCATTAAGTTGGCATTATAACAAAATGCCTTTTCAATCACTTTTGACTAAATGCAGTGGCTGCTGGCTGCTGGCTGCTGGCTGCTGGGTGTCCTGTATTGGTACTGGAGATGCTTTCAGGCGGCGTCTGCTTGCAGCGCCAAGGACGCGCTTCAGTGAGTTTTCGGCAATTTTTCGACAGGGATAAGTAAGCACAACAATGGAAGGACCGGAACCGGAATGAGTAACAAAACAGCAGAAGCAACCGCAAAGTTAAAAAAAAAAACAAAAAATAAGTAAAAATAAAAAAGAAACATGAGCCAGGACTGGCTTTTGTTGTGGGTAGAGGATGAAGTTTGGAACGCAGTAAATTTCGAGCGTTTCATCAATGTCACTGCGGCTGGGCCAGACCAAGCAGGATCGAGCACAGACCAAGCACCAAGGACCGAAGCGTGCTATCTGCCCACGCATATCCTTTTGTATTTAAAATGTTTGCCTTCGCTGATGAACAGTGCGCGAAACTTTTATGCTTCTTTTTTTTCATCCTGTACAACAATTTCATTATCTGAGGAGCAAGGACTCGATGAAGACTGACTTACTGACTCAATAAGCGGCCAAGTCTGAGCGATAGGCCATTGCTGAGACTACTTTTATGGTACAACCTTTAAATCTCATATAAATAAGAGTATGTGTGTGTGTGTGTGCGTGTGTGTGTGTAAGTATACGAATGTATGCATTTACTCGTATGTTAAGGCGAGTGTCATGTGGGCGTGGCAGTTTGTCAGTGCATTGATAATGCGGCTTTTAAAGCGCTCCCTGGCGGCGAGCGTGGGTGATGAGAGGGGTGGCCCCACTCGAAACAGGATACACGCGCTGCAGCAACAACAACATTGGCAGCAAGGACAACAAGGAGAATAAAATAGCTGGAGGCGCATTTGCATAGGCTTAATTTAAATTCCCTTAATCAGAAGAAGTATATCAAACAACAGCAACAACATGAGCAGCAGCCGCAACAGTAGCCAAAAAGGACAATGAGCGACAGGACCCTTTTGCATGCAAAACTAAGGAAATTCAAGGAGCAAGGAAAAGGAACCACACAAAACCGAAAGAAAAAAGGTTCGCTTAACTTTGCCAAATAACTGCAGGCGTTGTAAATCTGCGCAACAGGACATATCGTCATCAAGCAAAACAATAACAAAAGCAACAGACACAACAACAACAACAACAGCGACAACAACAGGGGACAGCAACACACAGGACCAGGACCTCGCAGCGCCTGCTCAAAAAATAACAAAATCAAAAGGATTTTGCGTATAAGTTGCAAATTAAGTTGCCACCACAGTCGTCGTTGCCATCGTCGCTAAAGATGCTAACGTCCCTTGTCCTTGTCCTCGTGCCGTCTGCTTCAGATATCCTTTTGGCCTTGTGGCAACAACAAGCACAGCACAGCACAGCACAACAACAATAACAGTGACATGTCCTTGTGTTCACATGCTTCCTATTTATGTTATAAACTCATCGGGTATAAGGAGTTGCTGGCAACTTACGCGTATACAATGCACTCTGCCAAACAGGATATCAATTAGCCAGGACACGCATTTCCCTTTGGGTATCTAAGTGTGTATTTATGTGTCTATCCATTCACAGCACAAAAGCTTAAAGTTTTTTTTTAAAGATACAGATCTTTTCTTCCATTTCTCTATATCTGAATATTTGTGTCCCTTGATATGTTTTTTATACCAAAATGTATATTGTTTATTTTGCAATATGAAAAACAACATTAGATCCTTTCGTGTCCTTTTTCATCAGCTAATTAATGCAACACATCAAAATACACTTCATCAAAAAAGATTGCATTTGAGTAGCTCTGAGGAACAGCAATTGTGTTTTTATCCCAGAGAGCCTTAAAGATATGTAGAACACATGGTAAAAGGCAAAAGTACCTGAATAAACTTATATTAGGCCAATTCAATTAGCCAATTATATAGTCAGAGTTATAGCCATATGACTTTCGTCCTTAACCTGATTAACATAAGGAATCGCAAATCACTTGCCATTATTGTACACATTCCTTTAAAGAGCATTCAGCTGTCGGTGTATGTCTTTTTAGTTGTAAAGACTTTCTTCCTGATTTTCCAGTATTATGTGTGCGGGTGTAAGTGTGTGTGTGTGTGTGTGTGTGTGTGCGGTTTTGTTGTTGTTGTCTTTTGATATTATGCTGACATTCTTATTTATTTCCTTTATTTGCTTTTCCAGTCGCTTTTAAAGCCGCTTACCCCCACAGCTCTGTGGGTGTGTGAGAGTGTGTGTGTATGCCCTGTGTGTATCATTCGCAGTGGCAGGAGGAGGAGGAGGTTGTTCGGAGTATGCAGCTTTGGGGCTTATCTAAGAGCCAACATCAACGGCCGTAGCCTGCGCCCCAAAAATCCTTTAATTGAGTGCACACTTATGCCCAGCAACGTCCAACACACACGCACACACATCCAACTGCAAGTGGATCCTGTGGGAGTGTGGAGGAAGGTTCATGTCTGGGTCGTATCACCATAGTTGCCTGCTTCATGGTCTCCTTAGCTGCCTTTTTATGCACTTTTAGCGCCATTATCCTTTTACGATTATCGCCGCTAAAGCGAATTGACTGTTTGACGTTCAATTGAAATTTTGCATTAAAGCTCAATGGTTTAACCCCTTCAAATTATGCAATAACGCTCTCCAAGCCGATTCCAACCACCCTGCCGCCCTCCTGACCCCACGACCTCAAACTGAAAGGCCAAGTGGCAAGTGTAGTGGGGTGAGGCTGGGTGGTTGCTTGGATAGTTGGTGGGAAGTCAGTCGCAGAGCCAGTGTTACAGGGCAAACGGCATTGAACGGCGGCCAATTAGTGCGCATTGCTCATACGCCACGTTTGTCATGGCAGCTGAGCGACTCGGCTTACTCATACATGGGCATGTGCCTCGTGCCCCATGCCCCATGCCCTCTGTGTCTCCTCAATTTTCACTCAATCTTACTCTATCTCTGTCTCTCACGTTGAGCTGAGCTCGCCTAGCGGAAACGGAAGTTGTAAGGGGATTTTCAATTTGCAATTGAACTGATTTTTGGCTTGCTTCTCTTATTTTTTTTTTTACTCTCCTACGCTCATTTTATGGCTGACTTGGTTACTTGGCTGCGGTGCCGAGCGCTGAGTGCGGAAATGTAATCATCGCAATGCCTTCACCCTTCACCCTTTACCCTTCATCCGTCGCCCCAGCCCCCCTTTGACTTCACCCGCATCACTTTCAGATTCAGCACAGCTTAACGGCAAAGTCAAACGTACAAATACAAACACAATCGTATATCCACACAGCTGCATATACACACACACACACTCACACACACTAACACACACATCCGTAGATATATACTTGCATTTAATTTCCACTAATTGAATCGAAATCGATCTCTGAATTTTTGAACGCTTGAGGGTTGACGTTGGTTTTTGGTGGATTTGGGCCGACTCTGTGTATGTGTGTGTGTGTGTGTGTGTGTGTGGGTGGTGCAGGGGCGTGGCAGCTGGCAGCGATTACTCTGTGAGCGCATTAATAAACTTTTCATATAAATCAACGAATTTTGTCGACATTTGGCTGCCGTTGCGAAAATTATCGAAAATTTACTTAAAACGCAAACGGAACACAGCTAAAGGATTAGCTCAGACTCTTCCGGAAAAGGCTAAGTGAAAATTGCTTTTCGACTTGATGCTAATCCCGATTCATTAACCAATATCCATTCATTTGGCTAACAATAAAAGACTTGAGATTTATTTATAAAACAGATTAACTTAGACGAGGAAGACTTAATCTCTTCTGGTCAATACATCGCAGTCTTGTTTAGATTTAAATATAAGCTGCGATATTTTCCTGGAGATCTGTTATGACTCTGACTATATTGTCGTTGATCTTTTCCAGACTATTCTCAAGGACTTCTTGGCCGTCCTTGGGATCAAGGAACTTCATTGTGCCCAAATCGTATAGCTCCTTGGTGGCCACTTCCCGTATGAGACCCCATGTGACATGTGCCTCTTGTCCAGCCGTCAGCTCCACAGCACGATTGGCGCAATTGTAAAAGGTGATCATGTTCTTCAGCATGCCCACTGTCTTGTAGAAGGGACAGTAGCAGTCGTAAGTGCTGTACGAGTTCTGCTGCAGGAAGTCATCCTTGAGCATCCTGGCCGTCTCAAGCGTAATTTTGTCCAACTCATTCAACGAGGTTTTGCCCACTAACTGCACAATTTCGGCCAAGTCCTCCTCCTCTTGTAATATTTGCTTGGCGGTGGCACGCAGCTCAACGAACTCGGGATTTGCTTTCTCGTAGTAAGGATCTAGTGCTCGTATGTACTTCGAGTAGGATTGCAGCCAGTTCACAGAAGGAAAGTGCTTGCGCTGGGCCAGCTTCTTGTCCAGACCCCAGAAAACCTGGACAATACTCAATGTAGCGGACGTAACTGGATCGGAGAAGTCGCCACCTGGCGGAGAAACAGCGCCCACAATGGACACGGACCCTTCACGTTCAGGACTACCCAAGCATGTTATGTGACCAGCGCGCTCATAAAAGGAGGCCAGACGTGCGCCCAGATAGGCGGGGTATCCCGCATCGGCAGGCATCTCAGCCAGTCGCCCTGAGATCTCTCGTAAGGCTTCTGCCCAACGCGAGGTTGAGTCAGCCATCATGGCGACATTGTAACCCATATCGCGGAAATACTCGGACAACGTAATGCCAGTGTATATGGAAGCCTCTCGAGCAGCCACAGGCATGTTGGAGGTGTTGGCCACAAGAGCTGTGCGCTTCATAATGGACTCTTTGACACCATTTACTTCCACTGTGAGGCCAGGAAAATCTCGTAATACTTCGGACATCTCATTGCCACGCTCGCCACAGCCGACGTATATAATGACATCCGAGTTGGAGTACTTGGACAGCGCCTGTAAAAGTGCATTAATTATGAAATGTTTGCATTCTTTTTCAAGTCGCGTAACGCACCTGCGAGATGACAGTCTTGCCGCACCCGAAGGCACCTGGTATGGCAGTGGTACCACCCTGGACGCAGGGAAAGAAGGCATCCAGAACCCGTTGACCGGTTAGCAGAGGATTAACGCCGGGTAACTTTTCAACCACGGGTCGACTACGACGCACTGGCCATACTTGGAGCATAGTGTGTTTGGTGACAGCGTCCTCAAATTCCGTTTCGATGATCACTTCGTCAACGTTGTAGTTCCCGGCTGGCGCAATCCATTTGATTCTACCCTGAGATCGCGGATTAAGCATCAAGCGGTGCTCTAACATACTGTTCTCATGTACGCAACCATAGATGTCACCACCAGTGACCAGATCTCCTTCTTTCAGCTTTCCTGGCGTAAAGGGCCAGTTAATATACCGCGAGAGGGACTTAACGTTCACGCCCTTGGGCACGTAGATGGATTGGGTGATTTCGTGGATAGCCCGCAACGGTCTTTGGATGCCGTCAAATATGCTACCCATTATGCCGGGACCCAATTCGACTGAGAGTGGCTTACCGGTCTGGTAAACGGGATCGCCAACGCTGACGCCGGAGGTATCCTCGTACACCTGAATGGTGGCCATGTCGCCCTCCAAACGAATAATCTCCCCGACTAAACGAAAATGACCAACCTGCACGAGCTCGTACATAGCAGAGCCGGACATTTTCTCGGCATTAACCACCGGACCCGAGACGCCAAAGACGCAGCCTCTTTGATACGAGTCCAGGTCGAGAAGTGATTTTAAAATATTGTCCATCTCTGACGTTTCAGGCCCAACAGATATTGGTTCCGTAAACATGGCGTGAACTTCCTCTTCTTTAGGAATTGTTGTTCTCGAGTCAATTTCACTAATAAATGAAGTATTCGTAGCCCCGTCAATGGTGCTTACGAATGTTTCATACACTCTTGGTACGGCATTGTTCTTGTTTCCCTTGTTGCCCTTGTTGCCCTTGTTGTCCTTGTTGTCCTTGTCATCCTTCTTAGAGCAGTTGCATCTGTTCATTGTAAAGAAAAACTTTTCGATATGAGCTGTGAGATCTTGAGGTGTAAGAAAGCAACAAACAATTTTGTTTATTTGTGTTTGGCAGTGAACTAGATAATTTTGCGTTGTTTCTTTTTTAACTATAAAAATATGCGATTAAAATAGAAAATATGACAGGAAAGGAAATTAAAACAAGTTAAATCTATCTACATTCGGTTCTGCCCGATTACGACATGTCCTTTAAACAAACCTCAAGTAGTCAACACTCACCTTCTTTAAAAATTCAGAAACACATTCTTAACACACTTCACATTTTTCGTCTATAACTTTTAGTCTTCAGTTGGCCACGTTCATCCAGATTGATAGAAAAACGGGCAGAATTCGATCAAAAATCTATCTATATTTAATAAGGTTACATACTTATGCTTAATTATAATATACTTTTCCCAAGGCATAGAAAAGTTTCCAATTCTAAATATTATGACAAACACAAAAATTAATTTGGTAAGAACTTTTATAATTATAAGAAGCAACATCAAAAAAAAACTAAAAACAAAGTAACTCCCACGGCTTCATGGACCTTTGGATTAAAAAATATCTTAAAATAAATATAAAAAAAAAAAAAAAACAAAATATGTTGTTATAGTGTAGTAATGTATGATAGATAAAAAACAATTTGGATATCATATGAACTGCATTTCACTGAAACGACTCCTAGACTTAAACATTAGATTCGGTCCCGATATTGGATCCCGTATGTCCAAAATGCCTTCAGTATCATTTTACACAGTATTCGACTGAGGCTCAGGCGCAGTTCATATTCTTATTCAATTTAATTCAAAATCAATCGTCCACTTAAGTGCAAATCTAATGTGGTTACGATACTCTATCTGAATCTGGTGGAATAATACATATATACTATAGATATATACAAGAGATATAAGCTATAAGTATACAATAGACAAATACTAAAAATAGAAAGTGTAGTTAGATAATCTACACATTAAATATAGTAGACCTGTTCGCTAGTCTATCTTATAAAGGGACAGAACACTAAGTATGGACTATAAATAAGATATCGACATATAATAGATATTCCCTTTTAAGTATCAAAACGGAATCGAAAATAGTTTGGATGAGTTCAATAGACCTTGTGTTAACTAGCTAATCTTAGCTAGTGTCCAGTTGGAGCAAGTAAATCTACGATTATATCCTGCTGGTGCTAGTGCAGAAGAAGAATTATGCTACGATTGAGTTGAACGCGGTTGCTTTCAATTTATATGAAATGTATTTGTTGTTTGCACTTTATTCGTACATTTAATATTTCATACTTTAAATATTTACATAAGTTTAACAAACAAACAAAGAGAAAACATGACTTTTTCACAAATAAACAAAAGAATTTCCATTCATTAAACAATAATACTATGCATGCATTTGTATTTGCGTGTATGTGTGTGTGTGTGCGTGTGTGCTGGTGTACTTGTATACACAAGTGTGTGTTTGTGTGTGTACATGTATTGGTAATGGAAGTACATAGAAGGACGTTAGTTAGTTTCTGTTACTGTTATTGTTATTGTTACTATTACTGTTTGAAGGCCAAAAGGATAGAAGTAGCAACCGCAGGCCGGAATGTTTTCATATTTCATATTTTATAGGCTCAAAGAAAGCAAAAAAAAGAGGAGAAAAAAAAACAAAGCAAACAGAAAGACAAAAAGTAAAGGAATGTTAACAATAGATTTGGATAGTTGGAATCTTTTGTCGCTTTGTTGCACGGAATTGCTTGACGGAACTGTACGCAATGAACGTTCTTGTTGCCATTTTTAAGAGTTAACTACATAACAATATAAGATTAGGGTTTAAAAGTACGGCCAATGCGCTCTAATCCTCCAGATTTCTGAAGGCCTGTTGCAAATCCTCATGCAGCTGCTCAAAGTCAGCCTTAATCTTGGCCTCACCATCCTTGACGGGGTCCTATAATACATTACCGAATAAACAATTTAATTACAATTAGTTTTCATTACATTTTAATTTATACGCACCTTGAATTTCATGGACGATAGTTGATACATGATGTTGCCCATAGCCTCACGAATAACGTTCCAGGTGATCTTGTTTTCTGACTGAGCCGTAGACTCAACGGAGTGGCGAGCCAGATCGTAGAAGTCAATGATGTTCTTCAGCATGCCAACGGTCTTGTAGAAGGGGCAGAAACGATCGTACGACGAGTAAGAGTTCTGCTGCAGGAAATCGTCCTTGAGGAGCTTGGCCACTTCCAGGGTAATCTTATCGGTCTCAGCCAGAGAAGCCTTGCCGACCAGTTGCACGATTTCGGAAAGATCCTCCTCCTCTTGCAGAATCTCCTTGACCTTGGTACGCAGTGGCACAAATTCAGGGAAGTTCTTGTCATAGAAGTCATCCAGAGCACGCATATACTTGGAGTAGGAGATGAGCCAGTTAATGGAGGGGAAATGTTTGCGCTGGGCCAGCTTCTTGTCCAGACCCCAGAACACTTGGACAATGCCCAAAGTGGCGGAGGTAACGGGATCGGAGAAGTCACCACCAGGGGGCGAGACAGCGCCGACAATGGACACGGAACCCTCACGCTCAGGGTTACCCAAGCACTTGACGCGGCCGGCACGCTCGTAGAAGGAGGCAAGACGCGCACCCAGATAGGCGGGGTAGCCGGAATCGGCAGGCATCTCAGCAAGACGACCAGAAATTTCACGCAAAGCCTCAGCCCAACGAGATGTAGAATCAGCCATCATGGACACGTTGTAACCCATATCACGGAAGTATTCGGACAGAGTGATACCAGTGTAAATAGAAGCCTCACGAGCAGCGACAGGCATGTTGGATGTATTGGCCACAAGAGCAGTACGCTTCATAATAGACTCGGTGACACCATCGATTTCCACAGACAGCTCAGGGAAATCACGCAATACCTCAGACATCTCGTTACCACGCTCACCGCAACCGACGTAGACGATAACATCGGAGTTGGAGTACTTGGACAGGGCCTGTGAATTGAAATGAAGTAAGCAGTAGTTCTATAAACTGTACAGCTATTATCATACCTGAGAGATGACAGTCTTGCCGCAACCGAAAGCACCGGGAATGGCTGTGGTACCACCCTGGACACAGGGGAACAGCGAATCAAGCACACGCTGGCCGGTCAAAAGGGGATGGTTGGCAGGCAGCTTTTCGGTAACGGGACGTGGCTGACGTACGGGCCATACTTGCAACATAGTATGCTTGGTGATCTCGCCATCGAACTCGGTTTCTAGTACGACATCATCGACTTTGTAGTTACCGGAGGGGGCAATGTAACGCACTGTACCCTTGGCACGTGGGTTTACGATCATCTTGTGCTTGACCAAAGTGTTTTCATGGACCAAACCATACAGATCACCACCGGTAATGTGAGAGCCAACTTTAACGTTAAGGGGGTTGAACTCCCAGCTGGCCACGCGGGAAAGGCATGGAACGTTCACACCCTTGGGGATGTAGATGGACTGAGTGAGCTCGTTAATGTCCTTAAGTGGACGCTGGATGCCGTCAAAAATGCTACCCATAATACCGGGACCCAGCTCAACGGAAAGAGGTTTGCCAGTGCGCAGCACGGGATCACCGACTGTGACACCGGAGGTTTCCTCGTACACCTGAATGGTGGCCATGTCACCCTCCAGACGAATGATCTCGCCCACCAGCTCATAGTAGCCAACACGCACCAACTCGTACATAGCAGATCCAGACATACACTCAGCCGTCACGACTAAGAGATTAATTTTAAATTAATTAATTGAGTTAATTTTCCCTACTCAATGGCTGCTGTGGTTCTGTTACTCACCAGGACCAGAGACAGCGTAGACACGTCCATACTTGGACTCACGCTCCTCATCATCGAAACGCTTCAGGTTGGACATTTTGCTCTTTATTTTTCTCTACAACTGCAATAACGGATAGATAGATAAATAATAAAATGTGTAAGTTATAAGTTTGATTTTTGTTTTTTGCACAAGATACGAGTCTATTAAAAGTTTTCTTATCGCTGTCAGCTGACAAATAGGGCCGCACGTTGGAGGTACTACTACTACTACACGGCAAGCACCAGTTAAACGTCTCGTTCCCTCGCTTCAGAAACGAACTTACATTGGTCACGCAGTGACTTTTATTTGGTTTTCGTTGCCTAATTTCGGTTTCGAACAACGTAGTCGAGTTTTTTTATTTTTTTCTTGAACCTCCCTCTTTAAAATTATGCTCAGTGCATGAACGAAAGTTAATAAGTAGAGCTTTTATTTCACGTGACAAAGCTTTAGGGAAATTCGAAATGCCACCTTCCAATACGACGTTGATAATTTTTTATTCCAGAGAGCACTTTAACTACCGAGTTTATGAGCAAATACGAATAGAAAAGTAAATAATAAATGCAGTTGTTTTTTCTTATTTTTTTCTTGAATGTGGCTACGATTTATAAAGAAATATACGGGCGCTTCCAGTTCTGTTATCTAGTTATTAGAGGGGGAGAGCGAGAGAGAGGTTCAGTGAGTGGAAGAGAGAGAATTAATAAGAGCGGGAGTGCTCTCTAAAACTCTACAACCGCTCACGCGCTCTTTCGCTCTCGCTCTCTCATTCGAGTTCGAACATTTGACAATTTGCTTTTGACGTTGATCACAAGACTACTGTCATGCTGTCAGCTGACAAATGGAAAAATGCAGACTGGGCTACAAGTGCGCCACAGTCAAGCCACCATATTGAATTTTGCAGTCTGCCCTGAAATTGGGAGTTGTCCCCAGAATGCGGCATACTGAAAAGTGTTCAGTCTAACTAGAATTCCTTAGGTGGATCACAAGACCTGTTGGGTCATTACAGCGTAGGCTGGAGGTCAGCTGACTGAGCAACTATTTTTCACACGACGAATTTTTTTCGGTTAATTTACCGATTTTATGCACACTTTTTGTATTCCTCTGTTTGCTGTACAGATGTTGTGTGTATTCTGGTTTCTGCTTTTTGCATTCTTGCATGCATTATCTAATACGCATGCAAATTGCGTGTTTGTATTAAGCTCTTTTTTTATCACTCTCATATTATTATATATTTTGCCGCTTCCAAATGTGTTTCTTTTAAAATTAAAGTAATTTGGTTTTTACTAATGAAAAAACATTTAAACTGATTTTAATATATTTTTTGTGCATTTTTCTTTTACTTGTTTTCTTTGGGCTTACTTTTCTATCTTGACGTTCCACGTTACGAACGTTGCTGCTTTACTCCAACAGAACTAAAACCGACTGAGCAGCAGAGCAAGCAAAGTTGTCACTCGAACTTCGAAACGTTCCAGTTTTCGTTTGGAAGTCGATCCAATGATCAAGCGAGACAGCTTTCGTGCAAAGCTTTGACGTTCGCAGCTTTGTGTATGAGTTGTGAGCTGCTGCTATCGATGAGCAAAAGCTTTCACAATCGAACCGCAGCGCTGGTTTAATGAAAAGAGTTGCCAGATGATTGTGCTGCTTCTTCATCTTCGCAAAGGGAAGGCGGGGCAGACAATGGACAAACGTTAATGGGTTTTGTAATAAAAGTTATGAAAGCAACAATGATAAAAAAGTAAAATTCAATAGTTATTTTTATTTTTTCTGATACTTCATTGTAGAATTAACAATTGTCGCAACGTATTGTTATGCAGACAACAGTAATCTGCACTGCATAATAATAAAATAAAGTTCTTGTTATAAATTAATTCGTTTTCAGCGTTAGCTGAAACCTTTTAAAATTAAATTGTTGATTCGATATATACTTAAAGTACTTCGTTCCAAACACTGCGTTCACTTTACCCTAAACAAAATAAATATTCTTTTGCATTTTTCGCAGTTTTTCTAACTGCGGCCGCAGCGCCAGCAAAAACTTTGATTAAAAATCGCATTGTAAAAAGATATGCACCTGTACATTGTTGTTTTTGTTATATGTTCCGTTTTGTTACAGTTTCTGCTTTTTGTTTATGTGCAACCAATCAGCAGTACCAGCAATAGCAATAGCAGCAGCAGCACCAACAGCAGCAGTTGCAATTGGAAAAAAACAAACCAAACTCTAATTGGAAAGCAAAGCAAGCCCGGGCCAAGAGATTGATTTTGCTAAAAATTTCTGATTGCAGTCAGCAAATGCAGAAGTGGCAAGTACCATAGTAAACCATTGCTTACAAAGTAGTCAACAGTCAATTCTTAGATGGCGAGATGACGAGATGGAGAGAATGCGAGACTGCGAGATTGTGAGACTGCGAGATTGTGAGATTGTGGGATTGTGGGTTCGGGGCCGACTCTTGCATAACTTATAAATCGATGACGTTGGCATTCAGCCCGTGGAGCTCCTCAGTCGAGACATTTGCATAATAAGGCAAGCTGAAAAGTTGCTGCACTTGGCTGCCTGGAGTCCCATAGCTGGGGCTGAGTATGCTGCGCCAATGAACGCCAAGTACTTGTCCACATCATCCTCAGCATACCCATTCTCATCTTTATCTGTATTCACATCCTTACATTCCGTTTGGTCGTTGGATGAGTGTCGGATTCTGTGTCAAAACGGCGCAGAAAAATCCTCGAGTGGCAACTGTAGAGAAAAGTTAAGAGACCTTCAACTAGCAGACTGAAAGACAGACAGACAGCCAAGAGATATGGCTGACATATCAGGTATCAGCTATCTGCAGTTGGCCAAGTTGAATGCGCTCACTCTATAAGGCGAATTTGTGTTACCTACCAGAACTGTTAGCATTGAAACCGATCATAAATCATTACAAACTATCAAATTATGACATCCAATATGGTTGCTATATATTCTGCCACTCAATGTACTTATGCTTTCAAAAGATATAGATATTATCGTATTTCGTTATTTGAGTATATTTGCTAATGAAATTGATAACGATAAATTGATTGGAAGGCGTCCCTTTTAAAAATAACGGATGTAGCTAGATAGTATATAATATACTTTTTAAGACACCGACTAGATGCAATATAATATTTTGAATATTATTGAATATGTAGTATACATAATTTTCTATGTATTATTTTTAATGTGTTTACACTTCTAGGGTTACTCCGGCAGATCGAAGAAGCTGCATACATGATAGGAGTCTAAATCTGATGACTGCCTCCTGCCACTTTTCTAGCAAGTTGCAGGCAGGTGTTCAGTACTTTGCAGGGTACGATTAACATTGGATTATAATACTAAACTTTTTTAGTAATATTTTTTAAATTATGTTTATAAAAGATCTGTTTGGAAATTGGGGCAGAATAATAAGTACTTATATTGCGTATTTTCTAACAATCATTAAAGACTCGCTGTGAACATTCCTTGGATAGCAGACTATGCATTTAGGTACATCAATCATTCCACTGATTGATCTTTTCTACCACTTTCCCTAAATATTTGTACTACTAACTACTTTCTGCATGAAACTGTTCGAGTGCTCTGTGTTGACTTGAGTTGAGTTTTCAACTTAGAGTCTTCTTTTCAAACTATTAAAACCCAAATTCCTAACCTTTTTAGCACGTAGTAACCCAAACTAACAGCTATACTTATCTTAGTGATCTGATTGGGCTCTGCAGTGGTTTTACCAATCTTCGCAAGAAACGTTGGATAATTTTATACACTTATTTTGTACACCCCAGACATAAACTTAAATTTCAAATTTAAAGTTCAAAATATTAAATTCTTAATTTCTGTTTAAATTTAATAATTTCCGTTTTATTTAATGTAATTTATGATAATTAATTTATCCTTTCACTCCCAAATTGTTGGTCGACTGTTAATAGTTGACATTAAGTAAATAAATAAATAAAATCACTTTCATCATATAATTTTAATATTAATAAACAATGGGCGTTATTAAATTCTAAAAAGATAACGTCTGCAGGCAGTATTTCTCACTTGCAACACCAGATTTTGCTTTTCGGAGTGTGATAACGCCGAGAGGCGTTATTACATGCACACATCTTTGTTATCTTTCGATGTGATATACAAATCTATTTCGGTAGTATTAAAAGTGTTTATAGTTCGTTTTTATCTGGTAAGAATCATTGGCATTTGGCATTTGGCATTTGAAATATTCTTTTTCAACGAAAGTTGACATCTTATTGGGAGCAGTTTACCCATAAACAAGGATATATTTTGGACATATATTACTACACACTGCTATGTCAAAGGAAGTGAATTGAAGGATGTAGTTGTAGTTGTAGCTGGAAAGAGTGTTGTTGGTAATATCTGAATACATTAAGTCATAACTTCATTTAGTAATTCATCCATTCAGTTTACTCTACGTGGGGTTCTCTTCGCGAGCCACTGCCAATAAATTCATTTGGAGCTGCTACATACGTAGAGACACGGATAGATAGAGAAGCATATGGTTGGGGGAGGTGGCATGGAGGATGCACCCTGACTAAACTAATCTTGTTGCGCATTGCCATAATTTTCAATTTACATGCGCCCAATGAAACCCCGAGCGATGCCCAGCTCAGGAGCAGCAGTGTTGTGGCTGTGCTTCTCCTTATCCTGGGGCGTTATATTGGTCACAATAAATTAACTGCAATGGGAGAGCGTCGTTCGTGTGTGTTGTCCATTGGCATCCATTCGCTTGATTATAGCCAGCCATTCTGTACTCCTCGCCTCTCCGTTGCCTGCTTCTGCTACTTGTGCCACATTGCCACCCCACTTTGCCACGCATTGCAGTTGCATTAGCTTGTTATTGTTTGGTCCGATGGGAGCTGATGTTGCTACTGCTGCTGCTGCCGCCTAAGTGCAACATTTACATTTGCGCTATCATTTGCCATTGTCCTGTATCCTGTGCAGTGAGTCTTGTTGCAATTGCCGGCGCTGCTGCTGCTGCTGATGCTGCCTAATCATTGACACATTCATTGATGCATTGAAGCGCGTGTGGCATATTTACGAGCCTGGCTAATTGGTTCAAGTTGCCCCAGTCAACCAATTCCCAATCTGATTTTCAATTTTAAAGCATTAGTTATGGTGGCAATTAGCGAAATGCACTTCAACTAAAATAATTCAGCTCTGAAAACTGTTCAGCAATTTGCCAAAATGGCCAAACATATAAACAGAATTACAAACATGGATCCAGAAACATGTGTAGATATATACACAAATGCATACTAATACAGTCTCAAGCCTGCCAAAGTGCACTCAAGCAACCGCAAACAACAAACAGTAGCAACAGCAGCAGCAACAGCAACTAACAACGCCAACACCAACAGCATCATCAGAATATACTCGTACAGCAGCCTCTGGCCCCAAAAAACAATAAACTTTTTCATGCACACACAGAGGATTAAACTAATTTGCAAGAACATTGAAAATCCCTTAAAACTGCTGCACCATTTTCATGCCACAACAAGGAGAAGAGGGGGGAGGGGATACTCGCACTCGTCGTCGTAGTGTGAAATGGCCAATGGGAGGAAAGTGTTGAGGCCACCAGCTAAATGAACCCAGTCTTCAGCCGAAACAAGTCAAATCTACAGAAAAGTTCTACAGTGAGGCTTCGCTATAGATAATCTACCTAATTATGAATGGAAGCCATATTCAACTTTTAGAACTTTCAACCTCAAATCATCTTAAACTTAGTTGAAGAGTAGGGAAGAGTAGGGAGTAGTAGTAAAAAAGCTGAAAAATAATCGTTGGCACTATCGGAATGTTTTTGATCCTAGATAGTATCGAGTGAATTTTACCTATCGATACCATTTGCTGACTTGAAGATCAGCTTAAAATATAATCTATTATATTTGTATGATATTATATCAAAAGTACAATTTATTCACCATTTATTTCTATTCGATACTATCGATGGGTATCTTTTATCTAGTCTGTACGTTGTCAGCTTGTGTGTGTACTGGTGTGTTCGTATCTGTTGACGTCGTTGTTGGTGTTTGTGTGTGCGAGTATTGCGCATTTCAACTTAACTGAATTATTAGCCGAGTTATGTGAATTATGATCTCTAAGTGCTGGTATCAGGCCACTGGCTTCGTCCTGGCTGCTGGTGCTGCACTCAGCCATCACATTTGCTTCTAGTACTCGGATTTCTGCAGCTTCTTCATCCCCAAGCACTTTTGTTAATGCATTTGCCCACTGGCCATGTGGGATTGTTTGTTGTTACTGTCGTTGTAGCTGTTGTTGCTGCTGTTGTTGTTGCTTCTGTTGCTGCTGTTGGCGAGGCAATTTGAAAACAATAACAAAAACAACCACAACAACCGAGGGCTTTGAGGGGCAGGAACTGTTGACTGCTCACCTGGGCTGGCTGCTGCTCACATAGATACAAGGTTGGAACACACACACACACATACACACACACACTGACATGAGCCGTTGCCAGTCGCATATTAAACAAAAACACTTTTCAATGCTTGCTTGCTGCAAGTTAGTGCAAGTCGTGCAAGTTGCTGCTTGTCTGTGCTTGTTTTTGCTTGTTTCTGCTTGTTTCTGAAGCTTGAGCTGATTCTGATGCTGATGCTGAGTTTGAAAGCTGCTAGCTTTTGTTATATTCATGTCGTTGTTATGGCCTTTGTGTTTGGCATTGCAGCCACCACAAATCCCAGCAGATTGCAGCGTTGCTCAGACGGCAATAATAGAACAGAGTAGGGGAGTAGGTTTTAGGCTGCAAAGACCATGTTGTCTTGATCCCCGATTGAGAAACTGTCTCTCTTTCTGTCTGTCTGTCTTTGTTTTCTATTCCTGTTTCTGTCGCATAAGGACGAGGATGATTTATGACGCAGCTCGAAGGATTAGCATATGAAAACCAAACAAAGATGTTTGTCCTTTAAGCTCGGCCAGCGAGCTCTGCGACGAGCCATGGGTAAAATCGAACCGGAAATGGCTTAAGCAAACACACTCTCATACAAACACACACAACACACACACACATACACGTACAACACAAGGCCGAAGTGTTTAAATCTGTGTGAGTGTGCGTTAAGCGATTTACGGACTCTGCCAAGGACGAAGCCAGTTACAATGGAAACCTGAGACGAAGCGAGGCAGGCGAAAGCGCTGCAGCATGCGTAATTAACCTTTGACACAGCCCATGTGTGTTTGTTTCCATGTGTGTGTGTGTGTGTGTGTGTGCGTGCGTAGGGTAAGCCCAAGCACACATTCATATTTCATTTGTCTGTCCAGCCCCTTTGGCAATTAGGACAATGCAGGTGGCGGCGCCGACAGCGACAGCGACAGCCACACCGACTGCGACTGCGACTGCGACGCCAACTATCAACCGTCGACCGCAGCGGCAGTGGTCGCCAATTGAGCTTTGAACTTTGGGTTCTGGTTAGGCTTTAATTTTGGGCGTAATTGTAAGGAATATGTAAACAAAGCAGCTCCTACCCACACATTAAATAGATGTACTTATCCCCGGAACCCGGAATGGTAACTTAATCTTTTTTTAGCTCGCTAATAACTGTAGGATTTGTCCTACGTTTAGACATTATCCTGATGTCTGATCGTTTCTTAAGTGGAGCATTTAATTAGAGCGGTTTTAAGCCTTGTTCTCGGACCGGCTGCAAGGATAATATGGATTGAAAAAGTAAATGTCTAAGATTTTAGAAGCAACTAAGATTGGCTGGGAAGTAATGAAAGGAATTCCTATGTGTAATAATATCTTATTCAGGAAGTAATCTTTATCCTTCCTGCTTTTAGTTCCTATTTCCTAATCTCCTCCATTTATAGCATTCATAGTCATAAGTAGTACTGGGTGTGTTTGTGTGTTTTATTGCAAAAATATATAGAGAATCTGAATTAAGAGATTTCATCAGGGTTCCCCTTCCTCCTGTCAGTCACATCCTTTCAGTGGTGTCCATGATCATGTTCACTGCTCTTCTTTTGTGACTTGTGCCACTTCTTTTTGTGCTCCTCGCCACCCTTTTTGCCATGCTCCTTTTTGTGGCCCCACTTCTTGGACTCGTCGTGTTTCTTCTTGTGTCCTTTGTGGCCCTTTTTCTTGTGACCCTTTTTGCTGTGTCCCTTTTTGCCATAGTGCTCCTCGTGGCCGCCCTTTTTATGTTCGCCTTTTTTGTAGCTACTGCCCTTTTTGTGCTTCTTGGCCTCCTCAAAGCCGCCGTGCTTCTCCTCGCCACCCTCGATGTGATCTTCGTCGTAGTATTTTTTCTCCTTTTTGTCCTCGTTGAGTTTGTGGACGTTGTGCTTGCCCTTGATGGAGTGACCCTTCTTGTAGGAGCCGTGATCTTCGAATTCGCTGCCCTTTTCACCCTTCTCACCTTTTTTCTTCTTCTTGTGATGACTCTCGGAGTGCTTGTGCTTCTTTTCGTGACCCTCCTCCTCGTCATGTTCCCCCTTCTTGCCTTCTTTGTCGTGATGTCCTTTCTCGCCCTTCTCATGGTCTTCGCCATGCTTGTGACCCTTTTTGCTCTTCTCACCATGTTTCTTGTAGTGCTCGCTGTGCTTTTTCTCGCCAGACTCCTCCTCGCCCTCCTCCCCGTGCTCCTCGTGCTCCTCATGCTTCTTCGATGCGGCTGTCTGCAGGTCATCCAAATGGGCGTGGAAGTCAGCCATGTCCGAGCTGCCCAGCGGCTCGCCTATTACCATGGCATTGTCTTGGGTGTATGAGGAGTATGGCAAAGTTGCCATCGCCACCGCCGCAACTGCCGCAAGCGTTGCCAGGCATGCCAGTTGCCAGGGTACTCTGCTTGGCTTGGCCGCCATATCGCCTAGTCCTTATCCTTTAAGGTTATCCTTTGAGCTGGAATTGTTCGCCGCCACGCCTTGTCGTCGTTGCCGAAGTATCTAGTGAGCTGCTTTCCAGCTACCCTCGTCTTTTATATGCCCACCCTGGGGCCACGCCTCACTGGACTCCAGTTATTGCTGCTCTGCTGCTTTGCTGCTTTGCTGTTTAGCTGCTTTGCGGCTCTGCGGCTGATTTGGCAACATTTCTTTTGGGGCTCTCAACGACAGTCTCCGCCTGCCTAAGTGCATAACGCTGTTCCAAACTAAAAAACCCTTCCAACAAATGGCCAACTTCTTGCGGCTTTCAACGGTTACCCATGCCGCTGCCTCACATACTACTTTTTGTTGCCCCAAACAGGCGACTTGCACATTGAAAAAACATTTCCAGCAAGTGACTAAGACACCAGACGACCAGTTGATCGAGTAACCAGAGCGTGCACTCTGCACCAAGATGATAAATTGGCCTTAATTTTGATCGTATCGAAAATAATTGCAATTCCAATTGCAATCTTTTTTATGGTTAGTGATGAAAATGGTTTACGTTAACTTTAGGGATTCTTACGATAGACCAATGTATCAGTAGATTTTTAAAATAAACTTTAAGTTTGAAGGGAAATTAAGTTCATGTTCATTAAAAAGAAAAGCCAAAGAGTTTGATAACTTTAAAACAAAATAGTTTAGAATTAGAAATTGCTTGAACTGTGTGTGTGGGTAGATACTCTGATTATCTGAACTAAAGAAAGTGATGGATATCTTTGACTTAACTATAAACAAACAAACTAATTTCAATTCATAGTTTGCAATTTACTCTTAAAAATTACTCTAGCCAATCATCAATCCTTATACTCTTAGGCAAATAAGTTCACTGTAGTATATTTTTTATACGTTTAAGCTACAAGTAGGAAATGTTGTGCTGAAACATATTCTGATCGTTTTTATTGGTCATCTAGATGTAAATTACTGAATGAAAGAATATATTGTTAAGTTGTATATAAAAATAAATACATTTAGCACTTATACAAAATGGTGTCCCATAAATAGGATTTGTCAATCTTAAAAGTGCAGGTCATATGCACTGCTATTTCTATGAACACAGCTGTATATACTATCAAGTATCTATATTATAAAATGTATTATAAATGAAAACAAATTTCATCTCTATCACAAATTCCAAGATTTTCTTTCTGCACCTATAATTATAAATAATGTTCTGGATAAAACAAAGTTAAGCTCTATTTTTGGTATTTAGTATTCATATTTATATGCCCAAAGTTTCGTTAAGTTTTTCAGTGCTGCTTTAATTAGATTTCACCCATACAGTTCATTTAGTTTTCCAATTACTTCATCTAGTATACTACAGCTGTTCGTTATTTTTCTCAGTGTATTGATGTACTTATGTCTAGGCTTCTGTCCGAGTAGATGTTATATAAACGGCAAAGAGAAATTGGAACCATTGAAGTAGTCGCTGAAGTTTCCCGTTTCTCACATCGTTTGCATTGATGGGACAAACTCTGGAATCTGCAGCCTTTTGATTATGATTAGTGGAAAAGTGCCGGGAGCCAGGACAACGGCGTTGTCATCGTCATCATCATCAACGTTGTCGTTGTCCTCGTCGTCATCAGCATCATCATCATCTTTGTGGCGGTTCAATAAGGCTAAAAGCCAACAGAGCACGGCCTTGGTATTAGGCTAATTGCTGCCCATCAGCTGGGCCAGCGCTGTCTGAAAAGATGTCCCCAACATGGACTTGAATGAAGGTGGTTGATTTGAAGTGGAGGTAAAGTGTTCTGGTTACTGGTCACTGAATGCTGGGTGGATGCTTGTCAATGCCAAAGCAAGTTTAATCAACGTTGTCCAATTCTTTTTCTCGTCTGCTTCTTGTTTTCCGGCTCTGATCTGATGATGCTGCTGCCAAATTAATTCAGCAAATTCAATAAAAACAAGCGGCAAAACATGGCAAACAACTTGGCTCGGATGGAGATGGAGCTCTTGCTGCTGCTGTAGCTGCTCCTAATGCTCCGGCCGTGCAATCAAAGAGCGCACAAATAAATCACCAATGCTAAAAACTGAGCCAAAAGTAGATGGGGTGCTACGGAAAGGAGGGTGGGCGCTGATGGGTGGCGGGGCCGCTGCACGGCCAAAATGTCAATGCAAATTTAATGGCTGACAATTTATATGCATGCCAAGTGACTTTTGGCCAACTACTGAACTTTCCGTATATCTGTATATGCGAGTGTGTGTGTGTGTGTGTTTATGCATGCAGTCGGCAGCTGTAGCGGTTGCATGGGGAATGGGGCCTGGGGCTTGGGTTGGAGTTGGGGTTAGGGCTAAGGCGTTGGGGTTGGGGTTGAGCACGGCAAAAGTTCCAAGGTGCCAAGTGGCTGTCAAACTTTCGCCATTGCCATGGCGCACCGAAAATCGAATCGAGTCGAAAGGAATTGAATGGAATGAAATGGAATGAATGCTACCAAATAGTCCTGGCCGCATCCTCTCATCGTCGCATCGTCCCTGTTGTCGCCATTGCCGCGACACATAAATTAAGGCAACGCATTGCCGTGCTCCACCAGTCCCCGTTGAACATACCTCGATCCGTGGCAACCGTGTGCATGTTAACATTAACGGGTTATTTACGCCGCGCTCGACATTTAAAATGCATTTCCTGTCCCACTCACCGGCAAGTCCGCATTCGCATTCGCGTTTGTGTCCACGTCCTAGTCCGCAACTCAGTGCGGGGGGAGGGCGGTAACTCGGTTAGCCCCCCCGACCACGAAAGGTAAATTGCTTTAAAGCGCGTATTTATAACGGACCGCGAGAGCTTTATGGACGGCAGTTGACCCCGAGGGCGCATAAATATCGCAGTAACCGACGACAGCCAAGAAACTGTAAGATATACCCCATATACCCGGATACCCATATACCCGTATACACGTATACCCGTATGCTCGTACAGCCCGTAAAGTGCCAAAAAACTTTATCTGGCAGTGAGTTGTTGCTTTGAGGTGCTGAAATGTGGTACCGAAAGGACTTCAACACGCGACTATAGAACTCTCATATGGCTTTATCCTGTGCTAAGAATTGTCTCTTTTATTTCGATTTTGACATATCTGAATCAAATATTTAGAGACAGCTGTCAGTGTCCAAATGATTTCTATTGCAATGGAATTGCAACAAATATAAAGTAGAGGATTCTATAAAGCTTACCAAATATTTATATTATTATTAGAAAAGGCGTCGATAAACAATTTATATTTCTAATTCTAAATAATTTTTCTCTTTCCTCTTCATTTTGACTTAAATTGATGACAATTTTGTCGCTGCTTTGCGTCAGCGAATAAACTCCTAATATCTTATGATAATTCAATATGTTAGGCGATTCTTATACTCTGAATTTTAAACTTGATTTCATGATTAATACTTTAAATCTTAAATAAGATCATTATCATCTTATAAATACTTATTTGAATAATATCAAAATGCAGATTTACTTTTAATCGACAATATAATCCGATGTGTAGTTCTGCTTTTTATTCACACAATTAAGAAAATTTATCAATGAAAACATTCAATTAGTTAAACAACTCGAAAATATTGTATTAACTTTCATTTTTGGCTTTTTGATTATTCTTGTCATATATTGACACGAATCTTGTCCGTATTTAGTTTAACAATTAAATACAATATAACAAAATCTGTTTATATTTTCGAGAAGTGCTAATTGACTGTGACTATACCTATGACCATACTAAGCCTTATTTAAGATCATCTTACAAGTTGATACTATGTATTTCACATTAGCCCAGAGATCTGCTTAGACATAAAGTATTGAAGATCATCGCACAGTCTGACTGCATCTGGAAGTAGGCCAAAGAAGCGTCCAGTCTATATCTGCTAAGAGGAAAGGGAATGAAGGGAACCTGCAAACTGCAAACTGCTAAAAGGCATATTCTTTTCTTTAAGACATTTTGAATAAGTCTTCTTTGGAATTAGGGTTTGTATATATAGAAAGTATCCCGATATCTCATATGCTAAGTGGATGATCTTTCAAATCTTAAATTCCTCTTGGAACTCTAACATTCTACTAACATTTTCAGCTTTTTAGATTTAAATTTAGTTTTAAATTTAACTAAAGTCTTGAACTACTCGAACAGTCGCTAGCCAAGTTAAGACGGCCATTGAAAGTTGACTGTATTTAGTGCACTTGAAATGGCAGCTCATTGGCCATTTTGAGTGTTGAAATGGTTTTAACGCTGAATGGAACTTAAGTTGTGGAGCAGCTATTATCGTTAAGTGTTGTTTACCTTTGGCAGTCAGTGTCGCAGTCACCTTCACATTCAACTTTAGGTGTTCCATAATGTTGGGCACCTTAAGCACGCTGAATAACCGAAGGATAACTGGGCGACCCAGTTTTCCGTTCTCAGCTCTCAGTGCTTCATTGCTTTATTTATGGCTGCGTTTTGACAAGCTTTAAAATAAACGCGACAAAATCCGCTCAACTTTGATCGCACTTGCGATGCGTCGGTGGTTGCTGGAGCTAGAGCTGGAGCTGAAGATGAAGCTGAAGCTGGAAGCTGAAGCTAAAGCGCAGCACGTGCGGCTGACGAAATGAAATGGCTGTGCACCTGGGCGTATCCGTGTGTACTCATACCTAGACATTGAAGTATAGCAAATGCAGCGTGACAGCCATGGCTTTTTCACTCAGTTCGGAGCATAGAAGACAGAACACAGAACACAGAACACAGAATATAGTTCAGAGAATAGAGCACAACAACATGTGGTTAAATTGTGGCATGCATGTGGGGCATGTGGCATGCATCCACCAACACTACCCTACCCCGCGCACGGTGTCCTACATCAGTGGCTCCACTCTAGCCGCACCTTAACACAACGTTTCAGAATTCAATAAAAATCTTTTGTTTTCGCTGTGCGTGCATTGAAAACTTTGAGCCAAGGTTTTTGGCTGACGGGGCGCATGACTTACTGTGGCATGCCCCTCATCGGGACACGCCCCCCTCCCCCAATACCATTGGTGGCCCCCATCTCTCTCAGTCAACTACTTGTGGTAAATTTACACGTACATTGCATTTTCACGCTGTGCATTTTAGCAACATTTTCCTTGGCTTTTCCGCTCCTCATCCAAATACCCCACCTACACACATGTATGTGTGTGTGTGTGTGTGTGTGCGCGCTACGTGTGCGTTGTCTATACAATTTTAAATGATTTGCTGTGTGCGTGGCTTTTCATTAAGCTCAAACCCGAAACTGCCCTGAGATTTCCACCAGCTTTAAATCGGCCAGCAACAAAAATCGATGACCCAACCGAACTCGACAACAACAACAACAACACTATCAAACGGGAGATTTTGAGAACAAAGCTAATTAATTCCCAATACGCCAAAGTGGAGTGCAACGTGGCGTATGAGCGTTACAGTGAGAGAGAAAGGGATAGAAAGTGAGAGAGAGAGAGAGATTTGTATGGAATGACCAGCTCTTGAGCGGTTGTAAACCATCGCATTGAATGCCCAATTGAAAACCATATTTAAAAATATAAAAAAATGAACTTAAGCGAAAAAGGATAAAAAAAACATGGAATAAGAGTAAAAAATTGATATTAAGTACTATTATGAAGGGATAAGCTGTGAATGGGATCCCTTTTAATTTGTGTTTTAACTTAAGCTTAACTGGAAACAAAAAGTGCAAATTGAGGATAATAAATGTGCTCCAGTCTAGAGTGCTCTACTTGGAGGCACCTTTCACTAAGGATAATAAAGCAATAATTCCACAAACAAATGACACTCGAATACACTTTTTAATAAAAAGAGAGTATCCTGTGAACGATGTCCTGGGATTAACTTTCAGTTTGGGATTAATTGCTTATTTCTTACATTTGATTATAGTATATTAATAATTAATATCATTATTAGGTTAGAACTGAGTCTTCAGTTAGTCCTTTTCTGGTAATATTAGTATTCTTAGTCTATTATATGCCAAGGTCATTCTAAAGCCTCAACAACTTGTGCGTTGTTCTTCAAAAGAGTCGAGCTCAGGTTGCCCAATATCTCGCAGTGTAGTAAGAATCTCTTGTTAGATGCAGATGAGATGTCTCACGGTTTCAATTACACCTGAGCCTCTGAACATTTTCTGTAATTGATGATGATGAAGCTTACCTGTAAGCTGAGCAGAAAGAATAGCCTCCAATCCACTTTGCAGTCTTTGCTGAACGCAGCTGCAGACCGTAGATGTTCAGGACTCTACTTTATCTTAAAGGATATCGCGCTGTTCAGAGTACAAAGCTAAACTATTGTATTTGTAGATCTTTATAGAGTATTTAGTGTGTTGTTATCTATTAATTTAAGTATTTACTGAAAACATACATGCGACTCAATTTAATTGGACACTTAGTTAATTCCTATACCACATTGAATGAATATTAGATGAAGTACTCGCATATGAATTTACATCTTTTGAATAAATAGGAAAATAGTTCTCAGAGCAGTACAGAAATGTTGTACCTCTGCCCAATGCTAATCCTATTGAAGATACTATAAATCTGTGGAAAGTAAAGTAAAGCTTGTTAGCTTATATCCATTCGCTGTGCCAGATAATATTTAACATGATTGGATGTTAGATATAAAGCAATTTTCCCAAGCTTAACTCAATGCACCGATACAAGGACGAGTGGAAGGAGTCGTTGGAGTACGATCTGCAATTGGCCCAGTTGCATTGACAAGCGAAGCTAAATTATGCGGATGCGAGCAGTCACTACTCATATATACACACACACACATACATAGATTCACATACTCGAATACAATGTATGCTCACACTCACGCACACATTGATACTCTCACATTGTATTTGTTCATTGGTTTTTCTACCTTTTATTCTTTATGTGTATTGATTTGAAATGAATCTCAGTGTAAGCTGTCCAGGCGCAGCTTTCTAGCTTCTCTACTCTTAAGTCCCACCCCAAACCACCCTCTCTCTCCTCCTTTACCTCCCCCCACCATCTGTTCTCGTGTTCCACGTTTTTACCTTATAACACTACAAATTGCAATGTTTGTTTTTCTTTCTCGTTTTGTTTTCTTTTTTGCTTTTCCATTTCTTTGTTGCCGGGTTTAGCATATAACTTACTGTCATATTTTCATCTAGCATCTGGGCTGCGGTTCGGCTTGGAGCTCGGAAGATTTTGGCGTTGCCTGTTATACACCAGCTTACTGATGGGTAGGGGAGTTGCTAGAGGGTGGGTGGGGGCTGGTTTTGTACACTCCACGCTTTAGCTTTTGTTATTGTTATTGTGAAAATGCTTCTTTCTATACTTTTACTCGTATTCAATGCTTTTTTCCTCTCGTACTCGTACTCGCACTCATACTCATACTCGTATTATTCGTAAAAGTTTTTTGTTCTTGCTCGCTGAATGTTAGGTTCTTTTGGGTACTTTTCCTTCTGGATTTTGTTAACTTTGTTATTTCTGCTTTACAGTGGTGTGTGTGTGTGTGTATCGTATTGTCAGTGGGTGTATGCAGGGGCAGGGGTAGGATGCTGCTCTGCTGCCGCTGTTCCTCGACGCTATTCAATTTTCAATAAAATATGTAAATTTATACCGCATTCCTTTGCTGCTGCTGCTGCTACTGCTTCTGCTCCTGCTGGTGGTCTGCTTGGAGTCTCGCATTGCCTCTTATCTCAGCCGTTTCTCATCGACAACATTTGATAGCTACAAGTTATGGCCAGCTATGTTGGTCCTCTACAACAACTACCCCACCCCTCACTATGCCAGAACTCTACTCTTAGCCTGCCGCTAAGCATCAAAGTATGTTATTAATTTGTAATTTGTTTATGGTTATTTGTGGCACAAATCAAAGGGCAAAGATTGAAGAACTTTCACTACGAAACTGACTTTGAGATGCAGATACTTAGACACTGTGAAGTGAAGTGTATCACCCAAAAATGGTTTTCAGAGGAAATTTGTATACTCCTGACGATGGTTAGTTTGAGGAGTTGTCAAACACTTTAGATTTCTCCCTTTCCCTCAGCAGCCCCAATAACGATTTGAATACAGTTGAAGGTATGTTTTGGGGAAACTTCTATGGATCTTATTGTGTATAGATTTCGGTTAGGAAATGAGTCTTTTCATGTTGAATTAAAATATAAATAGAATTCAGATTAAATTTCATGAGCCTAAAATGGTATTTAATCACTGTGCTGAATTCCCAGGAATTTTATTATTATCTACTAAGACGAAATTTCTGTGAAATACGAATATAAACATATTTAATTGAGGGTTCATTAAATTTCCAGTTCAACATACAACGAACAGCCCTTATTTAGAACACAAAAGGCAGTTCCTATTTCATTCTGAGTTTCTAATAAACAATTGCGAATGTATTTCTCAACTTATTTTGGGGTTTCTTTCAACAAACAACATAGAAATGTTTGTGGGCTGTGAAACGGTAATAATTTAATTTCATATATAGGTTTCAATAAGTTTTATACGCTTGTGTAGTTATTTTGTAGATATATAAAATGATGGAGCACAGACTGTGATATCATGTTTCAGATTGTTGTATCTCATTGGAAGCCACTGTAACTAGTGTGCTAATTAATTGGAAGCTACTGTAACAATTAATAAGAGTATTCTTACTCAGTGGAAGCCAATGTTACTGCGGGACCATCTGCTCTGGCAGATTGGAAACGACTTTAATTAAAGAAGAAACTG
The DNA here is from genome assembly GCA_035045065.1 of Hirtodrosophila trivittata. Lineage (NCBI taxonomy): Eukaryota > Metazoa > Arthropoda > Insecta > Diptera > Drosophilidae > Hirtodrosophila > Hirtodrosophila trivittata. The sequence continues at coordinate 272,680 of JAWNNK010000866.1, forward strand.
CGATACCACATGGTAGGCTGAATTACCCGTTTACCCCTTAACCGGTCAAGCGGTTATATATATATATATTATATATATATCTGTTTATCCGCTTACCCGTTTTCCATGGTACGAGACGCTTTCAATGTTTCTGCGCGTAATTATTATTGAAAGGGTTAACGTCTTTCTTCTCTTTTCGCAACTTCCTTTTGCCTTCAGGCAGAGAAGGATGCAAGCAATCTCGTGTTGTTCCGTTAGTTTTCGTTTGTATCGTTTTCCCTGCGACAACATAATCAATCATTAAAGCTCAATACTTGCAGTCATCGCTCCAAGTTAAACAATCAAGTCAAATATAGTAGAAATCGAATGAAATAAAATGTGAATGTCATTCTTGTTCTATCGTCCGTTAGTCCGTTAGTTGGTTTACTCTGTCCGTCTGTGTGTGTGTGTTTATTTTTTATTTGTTGTTCCTTTTGTTGCTTGTGTAGTTCTATTTTACTTTTGCATTTTTCAAACATTCACTCATTTGCTCACTCAATTCATTCATTGTCATTTGCTCAGTGTATATTTATTCATGCATTTGTTTGCTTTTTGACGCATGTTTCCCAAAAATTATGTGCAAACAAAGTTGAATTAAAATAAAAAAGGCAAAAACCAAAAAGAAATTATAAAAAGAAGAAGAATAAAATAAAACAAAATGTCAAATAAGCGCAAAGTTAAACAAAAGCGTGGTGAATAAACGGGGGGACAGAGAGAAAAAGGGAAACAACAAAGAGAAATGAAAAAAAAGATGTATATAGAACAACAATAAGAAGAACAACACACACACACACACACACACATACACATGCAAAAGCAATTTAATTGCTTGGCCAACAACAAAAGGGAAATTCATATTGTTGGCTCTTAAAAATATTGTTGTTGTTGTCAATGTTAATTTTGTTGGCAGAGCACAAGTTCATAAATAAGTATGCATATAATTTTTTGTTCTTTTATTCTGAGCTTTGTATCTTTGCTGCTAGACACACACTGAGCGAAACGCACTTTCAGAGTGGCTGGCAAAAGGCACCACCTCTTATACACCACCCCCTCTTCTCAGTAAGCCATAACAACAAAACTCTCTCAAGTTGCTTTCCACTTACTAAAACAAAAGTTAATTAGAATGCCTCATCATAATGCGAGGCCAACGGAACAACACACAACACAGACAAAAGTTGCAGGCAGTAAATTAGATTAACAACAACCAAAACAAAACAAAAAAGCTAGAGAGGGATAGGAAGAGTGGGGGTGGTATGGTATGGCACAAGCTAAAACAGCAACAAAAACAACGTTGACAAACAAACGCAACAAGCAATTAAAAATGTAAAATTTTTGAGCCCCAGCCCCATCCACAACCAGAGCTAAAATATTTATGTCATTTCATTGGCCGTCAAGTTGAATAAATCATTGCATACTTTTAGGTGCTGCCTTCCTTAAAGCAACGCACATCAAAGCAGTGCAAGCAGTATAAAAGTTTTCGGAATTGAAGACCATTAATAAGTTTCATTGAAATTGTAATAAAATTGCTTGTACATAAAAGACACGCGTACAAATAAATAATTAAAAACTGTTCCAACTTCTATAAAGTCTCAGCTGATTGCAAAAAGGAATGTTAGTCATAAAAAGCACCTGAAACACATCTATATATACGTTTTCTTTCGTATACCATTATTAAACTCTTTAATAAAACTCAAAAGAAAATAGTGTTTAAAAAATTCCATGGAATTTACATTAAGGATGCAACTTTTAAATACCTTGAATAATTTTTTTAAAAAGTGTGTAATCGCTGTATGAATCGTAATTTGAATTGTATCTGTTTTTGTTTAATTATTAAAATGTACGATCGAAAAATATTTAATTTGATTATTTAAATGAAATTTAATTAAATTAAATATAACACACATATATTTGATTTGATTTATTTAATGCCCGTTAGTAGATATTTAGTTTGTTCCAATTTAAATTCATTTCTTTTTTGTTAACAAATGGCAGCAAAATTCCATTTAACAAGTTCCGCAGAAATACACTAAATCAAATTTATTCAAATTTAAGAAATTCATTTGAAATACAGAAAATTGTTTTTTCCAGGATGACTGACACATGGCTAAGGGGAATAGGGGAATAGAGGAGCAGGAGTAGTACGAGAAAATGCTTTTGACATAAAATCATTCAATTCAGTAAAAAATATTTGAAGATTAGACAATCTAAGACAGCATTTTTGAAATAACTCGTATCATGGGAATGCTGAAAATATTTTTATTTTAGACTTGTTTTAGTTGCTATTTGGAAAACAAAGCACACTATAATATATATATACGATTTGGTCAAGTTTCAATTATACCCTAACAGACCCATCGATAAGGAAATAATGCTTTAAGGGGCGCATTTACGATCTTTGGTATGGAGTGTATATAGAGTAAATATGAATGTCCAGTTAATAGCTTTAAAATTAATTTAACGATTTAGCATACATTTATTTCTGGAATCTTCACAGACTTTGTTAATTAGTTAGCTGCGTCAACAGTACATAGATGAAATTTCTTTGCTTTGCTTTTTTTGGGAGTTGTATCAACTTTTAACTAACCATAATTTATGATACTCTGGGCCCAGTTTGTAGAAGTTTTTGCGGTTTGCTCAAGCGCTTTGGGAACGCAGTTGTTGCAGTTGTTGGTATTGTTGGTGTCGTTGGTGTTGTTGTTGCTGATGTTGCTAGCTGAGTGTCCATGTCTTAAGCTATTTTTAAATGTGCTTGAGGAAGAACTTTTGGCGGCCTGGCATTTTGACAAATTTTGGGCCAGCGTCATCTGTCCAAAGTGTTAACTGAACTGTCGCTGTTGGCTGCTTGGGAGTCCAGTTTGTTGATGTTGCCTGTAATGATAGCCAAGAAGTTGCAAGTGGCAATGGGTTTTTAATGAAGCTGCTTTTTGGATGAGTTACACCCGAGTAAGTGGTACACTCTTTGTTTTTGGGCTTGTGCTTTAAGTCAATAGACGATTTAAAACTAGACTCGTCTTACGATCATATTTTCCAACACGGTTGCTAAATAAACAACAGGACAAACTTTTCAATAAATAAAATTAAAAACTTTTCTGCGCAACGGTCAAAAGTTGGTCACTAGGCGGTCCTAGCGATGGCGCCGCTTCTTCAAATTGTGCAAACAAACACAAATACAAACACAAGCCGAACGAGCCAAAGAGCAGCCAAATAAGAGACGGACAGACAACTGGGCGGACGGAAGGACAGATATACAGGTAGACGGACTGCCAGAAGGATGAACAGGGGGACGGACAGCGCTCAAACAAACGCCAATTGACCATAAAAGTGTATACACTCAGAGAAATAGAGTCTTTATTTAACTAATTAGAACACCTACCAGCTCATTGTTTTTTTTAAGTATTAATCAATCTTACACCTTTTTAAAACAAATCGAGGGAGATGCTTGCTGTTTATAGGTTTGTTTACGTTTCCTTTTGAAAAAGGTCTTGGGCTAAGGATTAGGTATAGACAATAAAGTTCTAGGACCTCTGGGAACAAATATACTTAAACAATGAAATTGTTTAGGGTTTTTATAAACATAGATCATAGCTAAGTACTAAATATATCCTAAACCTATCAATGTCTAGGAATTCAGTCCATGCAATGCGTGGAAATTCCTTTGCTATTTCTCTAAGTGTATTTACCGAACTGGTGGAATGCCTACGAAGATGGCGGCAAATGAAGTCCAAGTTCGAGCCAGAAAAAAGTCCGCGTTTGACCCTGGCTACAGTCCGCTACAGGCTGTAAAGGAAGTGAAACGCGCTTGAGGTTTGAAAACAATCACCTTGACGGAGCAGTTGGTCAGTTTTTGGTCGGTGTACAAGGAATTTCATTTACCATTTGGCTAAAACTTTTCTGCCCGCCCGACCAGCCCGGCAGCTAGCCAGCCAGCCAGGCAATCAGTTGAGCAACTGAGTCAACTGCGGGTCGCGTCGCGGCGTCCAACGGGAAGGGGATGGGGAAGGGTGGTAGCGGGGGAGCTAAATCAACTGAAAGTTGGTGCGAAGAAATACAGGAAAATCAAATTCGTAAGTGGGTGAATGGTTGATGCTCGAATGGGTATGGGAAATGGCGGATGCTGTGTGAAGTGCGCAAAATGAATTGGTCAAGTGGAAAAAATTGGCAAGGCGAGCGCGGAGGTGTCGAAAGTATTGAAATACATTTAATGAAAAAGTTAGCCAAGGACGCGGAGGACGCCGAAACAGGGAAGAAAGCGCGCAGCGTAAAACGTGGACGAAGCGATTGAGCAAACAGAGCAAAGTTGATGTGATTTCGGTGTAAGCAACAACACCAACAACAGTATCAACATCAGCGGCAACAAGAGAAACAACAAGGACTGAGCTCCTGCCAAACACTGATTGCGTTTTAATGCCAGTTATGGATGAATAGACGGGCACAAAGAGCGAAGGGAAATTAAATCTCTCAGTGTGAGTGTGTACGTGAGCTTTAATAAGAGCAGCTTTTCACATGTGGCCAAAAAGGGTGTCATCTGCGAACAAGAGATCTAATAATGATATGATATCATAAGCAACAAACATCCTGAATGTACGTTTAACCTGGCATAATTTGAAAACAAAACAAGCCAAGCTGAAAGAGAGATCGTGGAAGGAAGAGAGAGGATTAAGAGTGCACATAAATAATTCGATTCGTATTTATGTTCAATATAAATATTTACGTTTGTATTTAAAATTATGTAAGAGCAACCCCAACTTTACAGACGTGCGAATGTACTTATGTATGTATACGATATATACGTAAAAGCTAATGCTTTTCATCTGCTCACACTTTATATCTTTTGCTCAGCTCTGATAAACTGCTCCCTTCTACCTCTCCCTCTCTCGCTTGCTTTCTCTCTAGTTTATTTAACTTCGAAGAGTATCATCACTTTCCAGCTGAACTACTCATCCTCTACCCAGTTTCTCTCCAGCTCGCTCTCTGAGTATGACCTTTATCCAGAGTTCTGTTAAGCTTTGCGATGTGGATAACAAATGGGGCAGCTTCTTTTGCTTGTGCCATACAGATATTCTCATTTTTAACTGCTTGGCATTTGCAAACTGCAGCGTCATTTAAACTTTTCTCATTTGGTGGCAGCGCAGCAGCAGTAGCAGCAGTAGCAGCAGCGGGTTGCCATCTCGGTGGCAACGGGCAAAACTTTGCCCTACATTGGCACCGGTCGGCGGTAGCTTTTGAAAATAAACTGGACGAGGCTGGGTAGGTGGAGGGTAGCAATAAGACGCTGGCCACCTAGCATATGGGGGTAATGCTGCTCAATGCAGCTCGTCATTGTTTAGCCAAACATTTTTAATATGCGTCTAATTTGTCGCAAGAGTCGACGCATTGCGGCATGGGTTTCGGACGGAGCTGACGCAGGTGCAGCTGTAGTCGAAGCTGGAGCTAGAGCTGAAGCTGAAGCTGCAGCTTTAGCACTTTCTGTATTGAGTTTGAGTTGAGTCCCGTGACAACGGCTATTGTTTAAATTCAATTCCCGTCTTTGTCGTCTCAACTACTTTGAAAAGTTTTCCTGGCATTTCCTATGCACTAAGCAGCGGCTTTTTCTCCTCACCACTTCCCTTTGCTGCTCCCTCTCTGGTTACTGTTTGACTTTCAGTCTCGAATGATTTACCTTACAAGATAAACAGACGAAGCCGGCGCTGATGCCGCAGCAGGAGCACGAGCTGTGAGGAGGCTTTGGGTTTTGTCTGAGCAGACCCAAGTTTGACTTTTGTCTTTTCTCTGTGCCTCTGTTACTGTTACTGTGTGTGTGTGTGTGTATGTGTGTGTATGTGTCAGAGCTTTTGGATAATGCGCTTGAAATTGTTGCTAGGAGTTGTTCCCTCACTCACTACTATATGTTTAGCCCTCCTTCTCTGTCTTTCGGCACATTGGGCTTGGCAATGCAATTTAAACTCTTTGATAACTCCGAAAAGTGCATTTGGCTGACGATGCGTCGGCGCCTCTTGCGCTGTTGCTGCCACTAACACTGGTATTGCAACTGCCACTGCCACTGCCACAGCCACTGCCACTACTTCTGCCTGCGTTATCAGTGGAAGCGGGAAAGTAAAAGACAAAAGGGGTAGGAAGCGGACACATGAAAATACAATAGCTAAAGTTTGATATGAAACTGAAGCGCAGCCCGCGTCGCGTATTGCAAAAGTTTTCAATTGTAATCTCGTCTTTTTTTCGTTTTCGTTTTTGTTTTCTCGCTGTCTTTGCGTTAACTCTTGCTGCCACTTTTGCCTCCTTCTGATTGCGTTGAATTTTGAACGATGCCTGGCCGATAAATTGCCAAGAATTTGCGTTCAACCCCAAACAACCAAAGCCGAAAGAAATTAAAATCAACTTTGAACTTTCAACTTAAACCAAAAGTTGATTTTCAACCAAATCTAAGTTTCCAATTCAGATTCCAGCTCAACTTTGCAAAACTAACATCCTAACTGTCACTCAATAATAATAACATTTGAACATTGAGCACAATAAAGACATAAACACAGCAGCATTGCTTAACATTTGCTCAAATGTTATTGGCGTCGCCTGTTAAACTCTCTCTCTCTGCCCTCCACTGTGTGTGCATTTATCATTTCTTACGATCTACATGTATTATGCGTTGCTCTCGCTCTAACACAATAAGTTGTCGTCGGTGCGCACAGTGTTTCCGTGTTTTACCGTTCTTCATTTAATTTCATCGTTTCCTTTTCATTTCTGCTGCAGTTGTCTTCATGTTCTTCTTGAGTGCTTTTAATGCGTTTCCCTCTTTCGCTTCTATTATTTATTTTATAAATTTGCATTCATTGTGCCGTTATTAGGTCAAGTTTCATGGCAACATTATTTATTACTTTTACCTTTGCTAGGTTTATAATTTTATACAAACATTATACATTTTAAAGCTTATCCGTCTACTCGCGTGTATGTATGTATGTATGTATGTCTCCTGTCTCGTTCAATGTAAACAAGTCTTTCTTGTGATGTTATACTCTTATAACTTTGTACTGATCGCAACTTCTAATGGTCACTTACCTCTCTCTTTACAGATGGCTAATATCTGTCGAAACCTACAACATACACGCACGTTACTGTAACAGATATCGTATTTCCGACACTATCTTAAGTTTTTGCTTTGTTTTTAACTATCGGAGTACCCCCTCCACACTCTTAACTGTCAAATGAAAACCACATAGCTGTCATCATATTTTTCTTTCTATTTCTCTGTCGCTGTCTTTAACTGTTTACTGAGTTATCCTTATCCGAAATCCGTTAAGTTAAAGCTTGGCCGTTATAAAATATGTCACGTGCTTGAATGTCCGACGCGGGCGATGCCAATAAGTGAAGGGACACATGTTCCAGTTCCAGCCTCAGCTCACATTCCTGTTCCTTGGGCTCCATTCTGTCGCCACCTTATGTTCCATGGCTCTCAGTTCGACCCAAAACTTGTCACTTTTTACGCGCAGCTGCAGTTTATTTTAAGATTGGCCGCGCACTTTGTCGCCTTGTTTTGGCTTCGTCGTTGACGCTTGGCTTACTTTTGGTATTGTTGTTGTTGTTGATGTTTCTGTTGCTGTTGTTATTGTTGTCCCCGCTGTGTCCTTTGGCTGGCCAGAAAGTTTTGTACCAGGTTACCCCCTGCCTCGGCGCTCTTAACACTTGTCGCTACTTTTTAGCTATTTTGATTTTTAAGAAACAAAAACTGAAAACTTTTGTTGCTGATTTCTTTTGCAATTTTCGAGAGGGCGAAAAAGAGAGACCCCAGGAAGCAGAAGCGGCAAGGGGCCAGGATGAGAGCAGTTGAACAGTTGAACAAGACCAGGACCAGGAGGTGGCATGTCTCCATCATGTGCGAAATAAGTTTCACACTTAACGACATAACAAGTTTTGGAGAGCGTCGACGACATCCTCGTCCAGGGTTGTCAACGCATCCCCGTTGTGTTTTCAGCATTCGTTTTAAGCAGGTCATTCTATCAAGTGTTATTGGCCAGGGCTAGCCATAGCTGACCATTGCTGGCGATTAAACAATTTTGTTTTCTATTGTATTGTACCAATATTAGGACAATTCATTTAACTTTATCCACCCAGTTTTGAATTGCACTCGTTTAAGTGTTTTTAAGAACTACTTCAATTTAGTTTCCTTTGGCTTAAGAAAAGAAGGAAGAAAAAATATACAAGTAGTCTATCTCCAACCCTGGCTCTGGATGGAGGTCATAGCCCAAAGTGTTATGGTCATATTGTGGGCGCGTTCTGTCTAATGAATATGACGGCCATTTTAGGGCGTCGCCTGCATATTACATATTATGGGTAGGGTATCGCAGGGTAGGTCGTGGTGGCTTTGGGTAGGTTTTGTAGCTCGGTCATCAGCAAGTACAATATGTAATTTAATTTCATGCATTGCCTGGCTAATGCGCTTTCGCGCTTAAAAGTATGCTATAAGTAAGGAAAAGTGCGCAAATGTGCTTAACAAAAATAAAAGTTTGGCTGACATTGGGGCGTGGGCTGGCAGAAGGAGTGGGAGTGGGAGTGGGATTCTTGGCTGTGCTGGTGGTAGTGTGGGGAAGTCTCGTTTCTAGTGTCGTCAGGCAGCGGCCTGGAAACAATGCGCGACATTCAGGCGACATTGTTGCCAAAGCTTTTTACAACTCACATGAGTCGCCCCCTTATGGTTACTACCCACTCACCATTCCCCACTTTGGCACTTCCTACTTCCCACTCCTTACCCTCTCATCCGTATGCTCTCATTGTCATTTGTTTGCGCCACAGCAGTTGTAGCATATTATCTAAATGTGTTGCATGCGTGTTAGTGTATGTTTCTATATGTATTTGTGTGTGTGTGTGTATGTGTGTGCTTCCTTGCTCCAGCTCTCTATGATTTGTTGTTGTAATGTGCTTTAATGTGAAAAGTTTTTAATGCTTAAGCTACGCGTCGCTGCCGTCGCTGCCAACGCCGCCTCACTTGCGCTTAAACCAAAGAGCGACTCATGAAAACCGAAAGAGCAGAAACAGATGAAGATGATTCTCATACAGCCACTCTCTCTCTCACACACACACACACACACACACACATACGCACGCATTGTGCTTACACTTATTTTCTTTGCTCAGTTCTTCTGGCTGCGTTAGTTGGCAACTTTTATTTGTGGTTTTTTTATGTAAATGCGCCCAAGTGATAAGGCAACTTTTCGGCTACTGCAGCGAGCTATGTGAAGCAGATTGAGGTGGGAGGTGGGTGAATTGGAGAGCGTATGGTGCTAGGGGTTGGGGCTGGGGTTGGCGAGCTAACAACTGGCATGGGGTGAAAGGGGGAGCCACTGTTGCTGTCATGTATCCAAAAGCAGCAACATGAACATGTTGCCAAATGCCATGATTCTTATTGTTGTTGTTGTTGTTGTTGTCGTTGCTTGGAAATTAAATTTCAGTGACTTTGTTGTTTATTAGCAGCATGGGAGTCAGCAATGAGACTGCTTGGAAAGGGTATTCAGACTATCACCATTGCTTTGGTACGCCCTAGATCAACTAGTTTCCATTCTATTCCTGCACAGTTATTTATTATATTCTTCATTCCTTTCTAGAGTTTCATCAAGTAATCAAAGAAAAAGGATTTCGGAAGACTTTTTGAAATCGTTTTCCATAAACAAGTCGTGTACGTATTAATATTTGCAATGTATCACAACATGGGAATTCTAATAGACTTCTCCTAACAAATAGACTTCACTTCCTTCTAATCGTCTTCTGCTTCACTTGTTCAGATTAAATTCTTATGTTTAATCTTAGAGACTTTAACTATAAGCTCTAAGTGCAGGACTAGTGTATGAATCTTATATAATCTTATATGGTCAAGACATGATGTCAATAAAGGAGCTGAATGAAAGAGTATCACATTCGGTCTTACTCTGGTATAAAAAGTTTCCATAATAATTAAAGAAATTTAATTTAACTCAAATAATTATATTCCAAAGTTCCATTTACTTGACGTAAAATTAAATTGAGTTTTCGCTTGAAGTAAATTATTTAAAATACAATTTTATAATCCACGTCCTTCAACTTGTGCCTGATATATTTATATATGGAGATAAAATTGAATGTGATGCGTCAAACAATTACGTAAGCACGGAAGATATGATAAACAGGAGATAATAATCAATTAATGGGATAATGAAGAGTGTAAAAATATGGAATTTATTGGGATTGGTGGATGGTTTTCACAATGGATTAAGCAAGAATTGTAGTTGCTGGTAATTCTGACATAAAATAAAAGAATAATAATTAAAGTATTTATAACTATTATAAAGTTATTATACTTGTATAAAGTAACATATAAAGATCTTAAATCTTAGGAGATTTCATATTCTACTCTTTTGCTTTAGTCTTTTTATATTCTGTAAAGAGGGTATCACACAATGAATATAGTTTTTAAATAGAAATCGTTTGTATAGGGTATCACCATGTCGTTCTTATCCATTTTTTGAATTTTCTATTGGGGCTTCTTTTGTACGAGAGTTTCTCTTGCTCTGTTAGGCATACATATTCCAGTCTCTCTGTAAATTAGAGAAATTTACGTTTATTATTATTTTTAGTGGCAGTCGCTTGTCATAGCCTGTATCCGACCTCATCTCCACTCCCACTCAACTATATCCCATTGTGTCGAGTACTCATCCCTACTCATCTGCCTGGGCATCTGTGTTATATTTATGTTTTTCAGCCGGCTTCAGCTTTCAGCTCTCATCTCCCGTCGCCTTTTGTGTATGCCGCTCATGTGTGTGTGTGGACAGAGATAACAGGGAAGCTGTACGAGATGGTCTACAACTCTAGCCAGTGGCGGCATGGGACCCCTGCAGTGGCCTGGGTGTGGAGGGCAGACCAGAGACAGCTTTGAATATAATATTCTGGTGCAACTTTAGGACTCTGCATGATAATTATGGGCGCTGCAGGCGATAATTGCCCACTAAACGCACCATAATCGCACATGTGCGGGGTGCGAGGGTGTGGGTGTGGCTGTGTGTGTGTGTGTGTGGCATGGGATTGCTAGCTGAAACCAGAAACCGCATCCGGAAGTTCAGTCTCGGTCAGGCCTATGCAAGAGTTGAGTGTAATAACTCTTGATGTGGCTGCTGCTGCTTCCTGGTCAGAGCAAATATTCATTGTGCCACCTCCCTAGACACTTGAGACGAACTTTTGCCTCATGTTTAATTGCCAGGCGCCACATTAACAAAAACAACATCAACAGTAACAAAAGCTGAAAGTGGCTATAAAAATAAAAAACATATTAAAAATTTTTGTTAGCCGCTCGAGCAACTGTTGAGCAACGGTTCCCCATCCGCCTGGCTTCCTCAATCCGTCTCCCAATCGACTTATACGAGCTGCTTTATACCCGAAAAAAACTTTGCTCATTATACCCTGTAATCATTAAATGTAAAAAAAGTGGATATATATGTGTAACAGGTAGTAGGAGGGAACTCTGATCTCATTTGAATTATAAGGCATTATGCCACAAATTGATTGAAGATTGAAGCTATTTATATGCATGCAATAATCGTTTTTTTTTTTAAATCTCGTTTTGATCTTGACAAATTGCTTATAGAATATAACATATAAACTTCCAATACAAAACGATCAATATTCTTATATACAATATATATATTATTTATTGAGTATATTTATTTATTTTTATTTATAATTTTGTTTTAATAAATAACCTAATTTACTGGCTTAAGTGGCTGCGCTTTGTACCGATAATATCTACTGAAGCCAAAGTATTTAAAGGGTATTTAATTTTTGGGTTTCTTTTGAATTTAAGTGTTCCTTCTTGGCTTTATTCAAGTCTTAAGTTGTTGAGTTTTTTTATGTGCGAGTATATTCCCTATGGCTGTCATTGTTGTGGCGGCAGTTTTGTCATTTAAAACATGCAACATTATTGGCTTATTGGCAGATAAGTCCGGGCCGTAAACTATTTTTCTTACATTTACGTGACGAACTGGGTGGACATGTGGATGGAGTATCGCCCGTTCTGCTTCTTCTTCAGCTGTGCCGTACCGCCCACAAAATGCGAAAAATATTATGCCTTATCCTTTTTAATAGTCAATCGTTTTGCCATTTTCCTCGAGTTGCCGCAAACAAAAAATGAAAATAAAAACTGAAAAAAAGGGAATTAATTTTGTTTTAATGCTCGTTGCGTTTGTTGGGGATTTGCGAAGGGTTGCGAGATTGCCAATCCGCTCGACACTTGGGCCTGAGCCTGTGCCTGAGCCCGACGCCTGGGCCTTATCACCGATGCAGTAGACTAAACCATCTACGGGTTGCAGGATAAGGATGAAATCGTAAGCGACGTAGGTGTTGTCAGGTGTGTCGCCTCCGCATCTATCTTTCCTTTACCTTTTTGTTCTGTTATTTATTGCAGTTTAAGTGAGTTGTCAGCCAGTGGCCAGCATGCTGAGGCGGAGCAACTGGCTCCGTTACCGAGGAGTGTTCGGGCATAAAGCCAGAACGACGCACACCTGACATGCGGGCAGGTACTACATCTATGTGATAGATAATGTGTTTTTAATTGAAAGTTAAGGCACTTGAATCCGCCAACGCCAACGCCAACGCCAACGCCAAAGCCATCGCTAAAGCTAACGCCAAAGACAAAGAAAGGAAACGCCAAAGCTCTGCTTAGAGCATTTTTTATAGATAAAGCGAAATGCGCTCTCATGTTATGTTGAAAACTTAACTTAAGATACTAAAAGATATATTCGATTGAAATATTATAGTAACTAAAGAACTATAATCTTTATACTGATTTTTCTCATTATCCGTAAATATTATATTATTAATTATAAGTAAGTATTGGCAATAAATAGAAACATGGCTAAATGTCGGTAGATGAATATAAAAAAATTATAATAAATAACGCATAAATGAAAAGTTTCTACCAGTGCTTTAACCCACTAATTGTACTGGAACTCATAAACTTGAATAAAAGCTTCATTTTATGGTGAAAGGCCTTCATTTAATCGAGTTATTTCAATGTCTAACAAGTGCCAGATCGATTGAATGTGGAACAGCTTGTGATTTTATGTGAATTATAAAATATGAATGTGATTAATTAATGTTATTTTAGTCAGTTTGAATCCTTTTCTACGGCGTAAGTTAATACCCATTATATCCAAACGATTTAAATATTAATTAAAAACTCGCAAAGGCACAGTATAAAATATCCCCATATGAAAGGATTTTGCTCTGGTTGCTAGGCGAAAGAGAGGAAAAGAGAAAGAGGCTTACCTATAAATATGCATGTAGATTATTAATCACAAAGAACCGTTCAGTCTTTTGAAGAGTTGCCGTGAGCATCGCTAATTACTCTTTAAACTCTTTGATACGAGTATCCCACGCAGGAGCGAAGATAACTTTATAAATCAAGAGGGAAACTCTTAAGATTTTTGCCACTCTTGCGCCTTTCTTTCGTCTACCTGATGTCTGCCTATCCATTTATCTACACATCTGGTTCATCCTCTTTTGAGGCTGCGCACCGCATGAACAAGATTTTTGGAGCTGGTTGAAGCCGCTTCCTGTTTACTGCTGCTGCTGCTGCTCTGGCTGGTCTTGCTCCTGTTTCTGCTACTTGTTTTGGTTCTGGTTGCCTCGGCCTTTGTGAAAGGTACTTGGCTGGTAGCCTTGGCCAACACTTTTCACGTTGCGCGAAATTTATCATGATTCCATTACATAATTAAATCCGTTTTAATAGAAACTTTGCACGTCTTTGTTGTTGCCTTTGTTTCCATCCTCGTTGTTGTTGTTGTTGTTGCTGCTGCTGCTGCTGCTTTTGAGATGTATTTGGTAAAGTTTCGCCCCGGCGAAATTGAAAAACAAAACAGCAAAGGCAGCACCAAAGTTGTCGACTGGCTGCGTTGGAGTCGCCGTCAGCGTCGGCGTCGCTGTTGCTGCGCAAATGAAATTAAGAAAGTAACCAAAGAAGAGAGCTCACCAAAGTTGCTCTTCTTCCCCGTTCCGTCACACCTCCTTCTGATGGCTTGCCAGCCTGTCCCGTTACCCCACGATTCCCCTATACCTATACGATAGCTTGGTGAAATGCTTTGCTTTATCTGCTGCTGCCATCTCTTCTCTTTATCCATGTGCACTCCATCTCCATCTACGTCTCTGCCAGCCGCTCTTCCGCTCGCCGTCGACTGTTTTTTGTCTTGATAAATTACCCCGTCCTTGGCAGAGACGTTGGCGACTGGGGCGACACAGTAAAGTGATATTTTTATTTGGCAGTCTGGTACCCTCTCGCCCCCTGATTCCCCAATCCCTCAACCCTAGGCCCCGCCACTGCTCGTGAACATTTTTAAATCTTGCCAAATTGTTAACGATGCGAAAGTTGCTTCTGAAACGGTAGGCGGGTTGCGAAGAGGCGTGGCGCGTAGCTCGGTCGACGGCAAAGTTTGGTAAATGAAAATAATTTTCAGTTGGAAAATTATTTAAAGTAGTTCATTAAGTGGCTGCATTTTTGGACAAGTTTAACTATTTGTAAACTATTTCATTTTGTTTTGTTGTCTCTCTCTCTCTATTTTCATTATATTGTTGTTTTATTTCTTTTTCCTCTTTATGTTCCTTGTTACCAACAAATGCATTTTCTACTTGGCATATGAATAGAAGACTGCGAATGTGTTTCCACAAAAGCGATGACAATAAGGGACAGGGGTATTCAGGGGAAAATTGACATATATAGAGCCCAAATTTGAAATTATATGTATAATATAATAAAAGGTAATATACATGTATATATATCATATATATAGAACTATATATATATACTATATACTATACTATGTCATATATATAGAACTTTATAGGTATTATAAAAAATGTAAGGTATCCACTGGATTTTCCTAATAAGATGTACAAATTAACATTTTCTTTTTGTATTTAAATAATAACATATATGTACATATGTAAAATCAGTGAAGATAATAATGTTAGATTTAAAAGTATTGAACCAAATGTTGAACACACTTATACACTTATTTCAAAAAAGGTAATTAAAATGTAGGTAAGTTATGTATATATCTTATTCAGAGCGTTAACATTCGCCTGTATGAAACCAGAGGATCTTAAGAAAAGTAAATAATTTATGTATGTTAGGAGTATTAAATAGTTATTTATATCATTTAAATAAAAGTGTTGAGATTAAAACTGATGGACCGATTGCCCTTAGGTCTGACAGGAGTAACTGTCTTATCGGCTTATCATTCTAATAGACTATCAGTTAATTTATATATCAGTTTTAGTTTCAGGCTGTATGCCTTGTTGCTTTGCGGCGGCTTTTATTAAACTGGTAAGGATCGTAGCTTAACAGAGACTTAACAGAGATAAATCATAGGCATTCATTAGTGGGAAAGGCTTAAATATTCTTTCGTCTATTTCAGAGGGAATAGCATATTTCTTCGGTGGTCTGCGTTATGTTGAAAGGAATCTGTTGTTCAGGTGACTGCTTTATCTGTGTGACGTCACTATTCTGCTATATAAGGTAGATACATTAAAGAAGAGAGATAGCCAGATCGGAATAACAATTGAGGGCTGGCTGGTCAGAGATGTTTTCTTTTGTCTGTTAACCTCTTTTAATTGGTTCAGGGTAAACTCGCAAATAAAAAGGCTTAGTGTATTCATTTGGCATTGTATTCCCTATGCTTGATATGAGTATGTGTAATTTCAGTGCTCAGAAAAGAAGAATTATTCCCATTGTTGCTCATTGTATTCGTAATTGTTGCATACTTGTAATTGTCTAAAAAGTGTATCTCTGCATATTTGTTTTTTAGTCCTTTACTCGGTTCCTATTACTCGCCCCCAAAGGCAATGGCCAAGTATGTCCTTGTACTGGAATGTGCTTTGTACTCGTGGCATACACATATACTGTATCCTATGGTGGCCAGGCTAAGGTTAGTTTTTGCCATTGTCATTATGGGTTTTGGCTGGGTTTTGTTACGACTACGATATACTCGTAGCTGTTCTCGTATCTGGTCTCTAAAACACCACCACGAGCTCATCTCAACTAGTTGAAAGAGTTTGCCAGCTGAACTGAGCTCAGTTCCTTTTGCACATTGCATAATTTTGGGCGCTTAATAACATTTTAATTGTTGTTGTGGGCTTTGACCATTGAGTGCGATGAGGACGCGACCGTCGAGCGCCAAGTGAGGAGCAGCGGGTGAAGCGCAAGGAGCAAGGAGCGTCGGGGAGCGGCTGGTGTCGAGCGTTTACCGAAAAATTTCGTGCAGCGCTGCCCCCGCATTATTATTATCATAATGAGTCGTGCGGTCGAGTTGCCGACTGTGAGAGCTTTGTGTGGAAGGATGAGGGGGCTATATATGTGACTGTGTGGGTGTCTGTGTGTGTGTTTGCTGACAGGAATGTTGCATAATGTGGCTCCGCCGGCAGCGCGCAAAGCATTCAAAAATTATGCATGCTGCGGTATTTTTTTTTCATCCATTGTTTTCTGTTCGTTGTTGATTTTTTTGCCCGTTTCAACGCAAAATAAATTCAAGTTGGCTCGGCGAGTCTATTTAGATTTAAAATAGCGCCACGCCTCGCTGAGTTTATTACCGTAAGCGAGTTTAAAGCGGTTCCGGAAGCGGCTACAAGCTCGGATGGTGGTGCGAGTGCGGTTACGGTTGCAGATCCTTGTACAGTCCTTCTGCTGCTGCCGCTGCTGCTGCTATTTGGCTTGGCTTATCAACTTGCTATTAAATCTCTTTCGGGGCACCCCAAAAAAAAAGTTTGCCTAAGTACAAGTATGTCCCACCACCCGCCACGCCTCGCTGATAAGCAAAATTTCAGCGAAAATTTATTTGATGTGTTTTATTGTGCTGTTAAATTTCGCGTGGCGCACAAAATGCCACAAGCCGAAGGCACAAGGACAAACAAACAGTCAACAGCGAAAACAGTCTAAGCCAACTCCTCCCACATCCCACGTCCAATCTCATACCCAGATGTCTGGCTGGCACTTCAGCTCGCTTAGCTCTATCAGCCTGCCCGTTTATCATCTACAGAGCTCTCTCGGTTTCTTTTTCCCAGAGTTCTTAGCTATTTTGGATATATTTTCGTTGTTCACCTGCTCCTCGACGACTGTCAGCAAAGTTCATTAAGTGGGTAACCTGCTGGATAACTGTTAACGGCAAAGATGTACTCAACTTAACTTTAAGGTTTCGCTCAAAAAATGTTAAGTAATGTCTCCAGTTCTATGAACAGATTGAGACAATTTCAAGTAATGACTTAATTACATACTTCATTAGCTTGGAGCAAAGTGACACTCAGTGTGAAATGAATCCCAAATACAGATAGAAATGATCTCTTATGAACTTATATAATAAAAAATCGTACAAGGATTTTTAACTAACTGAACAGAGTTTAATATTTGTCTAACAGGCTTACAGCCCGCTTGGCTTTCTTCCTAACTCGTTAGCCGTGGCTTGAGCTTGTACTAAAGATTTAGCCAAGAGTTCGCTAAAGGATTCAGCGCTTAAAGACTTTGATTAATGATGTGCGCTTTGGCTCGAAATCCTTGCAGCTCGGACTTAGTGAAGCTCAAATCGAGCAAAGGCTATCATTAGAAGGTCTTCAACAACGTTTCTAAGCTTTTTTTAGTTCTTAAATTCATTTATATATTGTATTTGAAGCTATTGTAGACTTAGAGCTAGGTCTTTACATAAACACACACACCAACACACACACAAACACAGCTTTTTGTCGCACAGAACATAAACAAGCTATTATCAACAGGCGTTCAAAAGCCAAAAATGCAGTTGCCTGAAAGCAGCTGCACAAGGACGAGGAGGATTATCGTTTATTGCATTATTTTTATGCGATGAACGCGCGTCGATTAGAAACTAAAAATGTATTTTCGTATTTTCGTATTTTCGTATTTTCGTATTTCGCATTTCTATTGCCGTTTGCTGAGTGGCTCAACGAACAAACAGAAATTGCAATAAAAATTCCCAGCGAAACGAGAAGAAAAAGGACATTTAGACCAAAATGGTGACGCAGAAAGTGGTGGGAATATGGGATAGATGCGGAGTGGAGTGCGGGAATGAAACGAGAAGTGGGGCAAATGGCAATCGCATTTGGCGCAATGCATTGCCAAGCAACAGCAACAGCAACAGGAACAGCAACAGCAACGGTAAAGGCAACGGCAACGGCAACGGCAACATCAGCAATCGGTAGCAACTATCAGCAGTTAACAACAATATTGGCACCTTTAGCTGGCTGACTGCTTGTTGCCTGGCTAACTGTGAAATTGTGTGGCCATAAAACGTGCGCATTACAAGTGCAAGAGGCGCCACAAAGTATGCAACAACAAAGCTGCAACAGCAACTGTAACTGTAACTGTAAATGTAACTGCAACTGGAAGTTCTGGCAATTGCTCAACAGACAAAAATCTTAAACGCCACATGGCGTATACGTGTTAATTTAGAGCAGCGATTATACAGCCACAGCCACAGTCACTCATTCTGTCAGTCAGTCACTGAGTCAGTCAGTCAGTCAGTCAGTTAGTCACTTTGCTTCACTTTAGTTATCCAGTTACTTGAAACGTGAAACCCGGACAATCCAGCGATTTGGCCGTTTGCTTCTTCAACTTGCGCGTTCTATAAATTCTCAGGCTGTCAGACTCAGTGCGATATTCCTGTTGGAGTTGGCTCAAACGATCCGTTAAGTGCACTTTCTGAGCCGTTTTCAATTTGGCCATATATGTTACAAGTACTGCCGCGAGTTGTCTGTATTTTTCGGCAACTGACCGGCAAAACACTATATTTAGCGCTGTGTATAAGTAATGATGTGACGATTTGGCAGCAGCAGCAAGCGAACCAGGCTACAGCGAAACAGGCTACTGAACAGCGTCGTAGCTAACCCCCTCCCCGCCCTTTACAAAATTACCCCTTTAGCACAGTTTAGATACCACTTTATGCCCACCTCCATTCCTATACGTTCAACATTATTCTATTTGCAACCTGCGGACCATCAAAGTGGCTGCCAGTTGTATAGTAAAAGCGAATTTTCGTTAAGTTCATGTGGGCGTTCACTCCGTAGGAAGAACACTGAGTTCATTGAACCAGTTCCAGGCAACTGTCAGATTGTCTTGCATACTCCTAGTTCAAGGCTCCTTTTGTTTGTTTTCAGGCTCTTTTCTATGCTCTGCAGTATATAAAGTCTATTATTCAGTTTGATGAGGGTTCTTTTTATTAAATGAGTATTCAATATTTAATTTATTGCTTGAAAAAACAAAGAAGATAATATTTAACATTGAAATTATTAGAATTATGTTTGCTTAATTAATTGTCACTTGAAAATTAAAACACTTTTTATATAGATAAAATCTATTTACATTCAATCTATTCTATGAGATCTTTTGCCTATATCTACTTATTCTTCTATGAGTTGTAATATAAAATGTTGTTCCATTGTATGTTTTATAATTTTAAATCTGAATATTTACAGGGTATTTGAGTTTCATTCAATTGTTGCTGTTGTTGCTTGTTTGCTGCTTTTAAACAAAATTTGCTTTGGCTTGCACTTTGGGCATACATTTTGATACAAGGATGTTTGCAGCGGTGGGATGGGGGAGGGGGAGCCAGGCTAGAAGTATATAAAGTTGGGCTGAGAAGATAGTTTAGCCATGTTGGCTAGCCTGATAAATTGTTTCCGCATAGCGTTGCACGTAATTGCTGGCGGATCGATGAAAAGTGGCTTAAAGGTTTCAGCCAAGTTGAGATGCCGAAATGTCGAGTTTCTCTAGTTCTTCAAGTGTTGCTGCTGTTGTAGATGTTTTTGTTGTTTGCTACTGTTTGTGACAAGGCCAACTAATTTGTACACTTCATTTTCGTTGGGGGGTCTGGCAAGAAGGCGGGTTGACGAGACGAGAAGGCCAATCCAAGCAAAAAGCAAACGACAGTTGCCAAAATAAGACAATTCCCACAATGCAGAGGCAACTCAGTGCTTCAGGGAGGAACGTTGTTGCTCTTGCTAATATTGTTGCTGTTGGTACTTTTTGCCTGCTTTCTTTAGTTGCTGCTGCTGTCTCTGCCGTTGGCTCTGTGAAATGTAATGCAATTTCATGTCAAAAACTAACAGAGCGACAGCTAGAGCACGAAACTTTAAAGTGATATTTTTGTGTAGGTAAGTGCTACACACCTGTCGAGCTGTTGTTGCTGTTGTTGTTGCTGCTGCTGACGTTGCTGCTGTTGCTTCTGTCTTGGTTTTTGCTGTCACTGCAGCACTAACACCAGCTTCAGCTACAGCAGTAGAAGACTAGCAACAGTAGACACAAATGCCAGTCATGCGCCGCAAGAAAACAAACTTCTGCTGCTGCTGCTGCTGTCTTGCCAGTCCTTGCCACCTTTTGCCAACATCTTATTCTTCATACTCAACCGCAGCAACACGACGCTTACTTCCGCTTATGAGCGTTAAGCAAAACACACACTGACATAGACGCACACACACACACACACAGACAGACACAGAGTGTCCTTTGACATGCATGTTTCGGTCTTTAGTCGTTCAAGTTGCCTCTCGCTCAGCGCTTGGCTTAGTCCTTACACACACACACACACACACACACACACGCACACTCGTCCTGTCGCGTCCTGTCTCGTCCTGTCTCTCAACTGTCTACCGCCTGTGCAGTTTTGTCAATGCCTCCCTGCTCAACTGCTCGCCTCCAAGGCAGGCACTAGAGTTATGACAAGACAGTATAGACCTGCCACGCCTCCAGATGGCACCGCCTTACTGAGCTGTCTTGCCACTTTCTTACGCTTCTCTTCCCCAAGCACTTGCAGGGCAGCTGCGGCAGGCATTGAGGCAGGCACTGAGCGTCGCAACTAAAAGTGCAACAGGAAGCGTTAAAGGTGATTCACTTGTTTGTTGCTTGTTTGTTTGCAATTTGTTGTCATTATTCTTGTTGTCGTTGTTCCTGTTGTTGTTATCGTTGTTGTTGTTGTTATTGTTGCTTTGTTGTCTTGAATTTTGGTGTCGCATTGGGCTTGAAGTACAAATCGTTATGGCAACATTGCATCGCAATGTATTCAGTATATAAGCCTTTAAGTATACACGTAGATCAGGATATTAGTTTGTTTCCTTTTGTGGGATTTGTTAGTGCTTTTGCTGGGTGAAAGATTCTTTAAGAATATGCAGGAGATAAGAATAAGAAATCGAAGAGAAGACTTTTTATGTATCAAAGAGTCTATTTAAGGAGAGGGATTCCTCTTTCTGGCCACAATAAGAAGTTATTTTGTATAACTAGATGATAAACCTAATCATTCTAGAATAATCCTTCCAGAATTATTTTACCTTTAGGAAATTTAGTTATCTACCATAGATTCCCAACAGGTGGATATATCATTATGATTCTTGACGTGTATTGGAACTATTATTAAGTTGTTCCCAGAGGACGGAAGATCCTGCATAACTTGTCTAGTGACATTTTCAAGGAATGTGATATGCCCTATATATTCTCTATTGAATTGCCAAGAGTCTTCTTCTTGTAAACAACATTAGCTTTATACTAGTCGTAGTATATACCCTATAATAAAAATGTATCTATTTGCATTTAAGGATTGACAAAATAGAGGAAGGACAACATTTGTCCAAGTCAATGTTTGGCAGTACGAGAATTCGTACTCCACTCGAATGTATTCGTATTGTTGGGCATATCAATTTTGGTTGGCCCAGTCTTGACTCGCATTACCGTTAAAATCGTATTGGATTGGACCAAAACAAGCTTTGCTGACTGTGTCCCATTGTGGCTCGGACCAGCTTCAACTCCATGTATCCAATTGCTCTGTATTTTCATACAGTTCTCTGCATTTGTATTTCTGTCTGAGTGTGTGTGTGTTTGTGTGTGTGTTTGTGTATGTTTATAGATTTTCCGTTATAGCCACACGAACTTCTTAAAATGCGATTTTCAAGATTTTATTTTTTTCCTTTTTGTTGTTGCTGTTTGTTGGCTCGTTTTGGCCAGCGCCATTTCAGCCTTCCGAGTTGTAGTTGCCTTTGAAGCTGATTTTAAGCTGCCACCTCTGCTGCTCTTCCTCTTCCTCTTCCCCTTACTCCTTCTCATTTTCGTTTCTTTTCTATTTCTATTTCCCTCCCCATGACCACGCCCCTGCTGCCTTTCGCCTTTCGCCTCTGCTTGCATGTGTCAAAAGGTATTTTTATGTTCAGTTTCGTGTTTTTTTTCTCCAACATTTTCTCAGCGTTTTATTTTTCTTTCAGGGATTTTCCTTAAAAGAGTTTTGGTGTGGGGCAGGAACTACTACTACTACTACTTCTATTACTATGGGATGGAGGCATCTGGGAGGCACTGGAAGGGTCTTGAGCCAAAACCGCTTCGAGTCGAGTTAAGTTGAGTCCCGTCTTGTGTGCAGGTAATGTGGCACTTGGCTAAAATGGTGTGTGAAATTTTATGCGAAATGGCTTAAGATGTTGTTGCTGTTGTTGTTGTTGCTGCTGCTGCTGCTGCTGCTGCTGATGTTGTTTGTGTTGTTAAAGTTCTCGTTGTTATTGTTGTTGTTATTGTTGTGGTGCTTGTTGTGCTGATATTTCTAGAACGGAACACAATCATTCTGCTATGTTGCACATAAAAAGTTACGTTGAGTGGCACTATACGAATGCGAGTGTGTGTATTCTTGTGTGTGCGTGTGTTTCTCTCTGTGCTTGTCCAGATTCGATGCAGCTCGCATTGGCTCGAATGGTTAGTGTTTTGGTTAAAGGCAAGACTGGACCGGGGGGAAGGGGACACAAAAATGCTGGGCAGCTGGCTTCTGGGCAAGCTGCTGATGATGACATTTTCGTTTTGGTCGCTTGGATTGGCATTGCCAGAAAAAAGATGAAAAAAAAATAGAAAAAAATAAGAGCGAAATGCGCAAAAAAGGATTAGTTAGTTTGCTGGTCTTTGGGCCCAAGTCACTCAATGTTGTTACTCGTACTTCGATTTTTCTCTATTTTTTATTTTCTGCCGAACTCTGGGATATTTGACCAAAATTCGATTTCAGCTTTTATTTTGTTGCCACATGCAGTTCCATTATGCGTGCTCTTATTGTGGAGGCTTTAAACGACCAGGATCTCGACAAGGACCTGCAATAGTACTCAGAATTATTATGCCAGTCGAGATTCGTTGAAATCAGAAAAAATGAATATGCCCACAACGCATTCTGTAACTGATATGTTTATTTATCAGTTTCTTTATGTCCCTACAAGATATTTGATTAATAATAGAATAATGTATTAAAGCATTAGGCTCTGATTTGCTATTAACAAAACTTCATTAATTATTTAAAGATTAATATTTTAAGTATTTATATTTTTTAATATGCATTATGCACACTATCCCTAGCCTATTCTTATAACTTTTATCGATACTTAATTGTTTCAATTTAAATATGTCTCAAAAAAAGCACATGGGAATCTATAGGGTTAACAATACAAACGTGATAGTGCAGGTTCGATTAAGCTCTATTAACTTTTTACTGTTAATCAACGCACACTATGAAATGTAAAACTAACGGTAACTAACAAATATGTATAGTATATAAAGTTATGTTCAAAATAATAGGAGTACATTTCGCAACATTTTGAAAGAAACTCGTTCTGCATGTGAAACGTACATAACAAATTTTCTCTAGTTTTTATCATCTCAGAGGCGATCGAGGCGTCCTACATTTATACACCCCTTTTTCCTTTTTCACTGGGTTAAAGGAGTGACAACGAAAACGAAACTTAGTAAAAGCCAAAGCTGCTAAGTGTTCGTGGTTCTTAGTACCTAATGTTTGGTTGTAAATTCATTTAAGTTTACTACCAACTGCTACGATCATATCTAATTAACCCTTTCCTCTGTGTGTGGTAACAAGAATTGTTGTTAAAATGAAGTGTTAAGCTGCTAAATTTAACTGTAAGAAAAGAATCATCTCTTCTACATTTTTAATTATTTTTCCACGTCTCACCTAAGGCCATTTGCTGTTGCTTCCCTGTAACATTAATGGAAATTGGACAGCCGAAAAAAGTTAATACAGTGAACATTAACTAAAGTGAACTGGTTTCACTTACTGACTAAAATTGTTCGAGAGTTTTATTAATAATTCAAATAGTTTTTGCTTGGATTCAGATCAAATTGTTAGCGAAATTTGCTCTAAAAATTTTGTTTATAACTTAAACGCTTCCGAAAGATCCATAGAATATATTTCATTCCTATATTCATGTTGAAATTTAAGTGTTTGCCCAATCAGGCGCTAACTGTATACAATTTCTGCTGTACTACTATTCCTACTTAATATACATGCTATATATATACACGTACTGTGTTCAACCGTAGTGCAGTCAGTGTACTTTGGAAAATTACATGAACAGCAGATACACCTTTTGGCCAGGTAGCAGCACATACGTGTACATACTTGTGTATATACAATGTGTACAGATGTAAATATTCAATTAGCAGGACAGCTACAACAAACATTTAACAAAACACAACTAGCAAAAAAAGTAGGGTATGCAGTAGCGTACAAATAAGGGGAAGAGGAAGAGGAGGAGAGGTATTCTGGGTAGAGCTTTGTCCGATGTTTGAAAAAATGATTTTTATTTAATTTTCGCACCTGTTTTCAGCGCAAATAGGTTTCGTATTTAAATTCTCATTTGAATTTTATATGCATTTCAATTTATTTTGACGCTTTTTTTGCCCACAAATTTGTCGTGAATTTTATGTATTTCTTTTCATTTCCTTTTGCATTTTCGACACTTTTTCAAAATGCATTCCACGCGGCGTTTTACATGTCAAAGGAATTTCACACCCGAGACTCGTTCATCCCAAGCTAAGAGCGTTCCGTTACATTCATCGGCCGAAGACTCATCTGCTTACTCTCTATCTCTCTCTTTTTCTCTGTGTGAGTGTGTATGTGTGTGTGTGTGTGTGTGTGTAAGTGGTGTTATATTTTTGATGTTTCAATTGTGAACGCGACGCTGAGGTGAGGTTGACAATTACTCTTACACCAGGAAAGAACAATGCCAAAACGACAACATCATCATCACCATCGTCATCGTCATCATCATGCAGAACAACATACAAAAGCAAAACATAAATAAAACATAAAAGCAAAGAAAGGAGGGAAAAAAGTGAACCAAAATGATGATGATCATTATTATCATACTCGTACAGCGATGTCTGTCATCGTCGTCATCATATTTCGCAAATTGCTCGTAAAAATGGCTTTTAATTGCACGTGTAAAAGGGTTTCGCTTCAAATATGGCAGGACTCATTCAGCCAGGTTCCCTTTCCATTCCCCTCTTCCATTTTGACTCCCAACTGTTGAAATTTAAACGCTGGCGAGATTAATTCAATTAACCTGTGCCAGAACAAAGGCTGATGGAGAAATCTGACTGGGAATTTCATGGATGAAAATCATTTTAGAGCCAACTCCTGTTTTCATCCTCAATTCCAGATTTTGGCTTCTGAGCTCTGCTGCCGCAGCCTCAACCTCAGCCTCAGCCTCAGCCTCTTCTGCGTCTGCTTTTGCTGCTGCTTTTGACACTTTTAATTGGTAGGCGTAACAAATCATTAATTATATTTCGAGTCCCAAAATGCATGTCACTCAGCAAAATAGGAGGATTCGGTTAGGGAACAACAGAGAGAGGGGGAGAGATGAGAGAGAGAGAAGTGGAAGTAAAGATATTGGGGACGAGTAATAGCTCAGTCAAGGCCGTATTCACGATTTGCATTAGGGTCGACTTTTGGCCCCAAATACCAAAGCTGAAAATCAACTTAAAATGTTTGTTAATTTTAGACTTTGACTGAAATAATTGAACTGGCGGCTTCTGTCACAATTCGCGTGAATTCTACATTCAATTTTGCTTTTAAGATCAAACATTCTTTTTAAAAATATCATCTGTCATACATAATGCATATCATACATTATGTATACTGTTGTACCATAGATATCATAGATATACATATATATTTTAATAATGAACCAATCTAATTTTTAACTTACTGTTGGAGTTTAATGTTATAATCGATAAATAATACATAATGCTAATTTAACAACCAAATAAATTCTAAATTCTACAAAAAAATCTTGTTATTCATTTAATTTTTCATTCATATTTATTTTGATTAATTTTTTATTTTATTTTTATTTGCTTAAAAGAACAACACTCGGTTCCTCGAATTCAAAATATTATATAATAATTTTCTCCCAAACTTATAATAATACTTAAATGTAATCTTCTTTAATATAAATCAATTGACGAAGTAGAAAAGGCACTGTAACTTGCCTGTACTCTTAAAAGATAATAATATATATTCTCACTTGTACAAATTATACAATTATAAATAAAGTGTTCTTTGAAATGAAAAATTATATAATTATATAGTTTAAATTTGTATTTTTGTTATTTATTTTATTTACATATTTATTATTATAACAATATCTGTAATATTTGTGCAGCGATAAGTTGATAGAAATCCTACAAATAATTGTAGTTAGTCCTTGTAAGGACGCCAACACGATGGGAGATATATATTTCATAGAAAAGATATAAGATTTAAAGAAAAAACGAATTGAAGCCTAAAAATATCTATACAAATATATATGCTCAGAAATCATCAGAAATACGATATTAATTACCGAAATTTGATGAGCTTTGAAGCTTACGTCCTGCTAATAATCACATTCTGAATTATTGATTTGAAATTTTGAATATGCAGAAATCGGATACTTCCTTAATTAGCGAAAACTCTCATCATTTTAATGTTTTATCTGAAAACAACTTGGAAATGAAGTAGCGAGGGGAAACAATTTGATTTCTAATGTTCTTGAAAGACTTTATTGATCTGGTTCGAGTGTATCGTTTCAATGACCATCAATTAATAAATATTCGTAGGGGAAGCTCCTTCAATGGGGAGTATTTGCTGCACATCTTTTATACCAAATACACTTCTGAGCACCCACATTGACCTGGCAAGTTGACTGGAAAAACTCTACCCTCTGCCCCTCTTCTGTCAAGCATCAACTGACTTCATTAACAGAGAGTATTGAATTTTTGAAAGGGGTTCAGGATGGGTGTGGATGTTGGAGGAAAAACTGCACCAGTAGCAGTAGCAGTAGCAGATGCCAACAAAATTAGAAACAGATTCAGTTTTAGACGTAACCCAAAGCGAAAGCCAAACCCACCGAACAACGTTGGTCAAGGATTCACTTGACCCTGGCCGCTGGATGATGCTGTTAGCTGCACGTAGCTTGAGGCTGGTGATGGTGTCCTGGATCCATGTCCATGGCCATGTCTATGTCCTGGGTCCTCGTTTCTAGTCCTAGTCCCGTTCGTGCTACTATTTTTAGTTCTGCTGCTGTATCAGCACCCCTCCATTGAGCTCTTGCCTGGCACTTGCTGTGTTGTGTTTTGCGGTTTTATTGGTTTGCATTTGCACATTCCATTTGCAAAATGATTGGAATTTATGCTTACAGATTAGATTCCACTTCTCCTCGTCGTCTTTCTTTGCCACACAGCACAGCCCAGTGCCACCCTGCGTTGTGTATTCAGAATGCCCTATGGCAACTTTCACCCACTTTCACTGGCATTTCGCTTGCCCTCTGACCCTGCGGTTATTGCTCTTTGTCCGTTTGCCAATGTCTAACCCGGTACGCATACACGTGCACATCGTTAGAGTCCTGATGTTTGCCTCTATTATTGTTTCATATCCCTACCCACACCCACATTACCTCGTGCGTTGTGTGTTGCCATCTTGTGCTATCTTTTCCCCAACTTCTTGTACCTGCCTCCGTTCCCGCCCACTTCTTCCATCCTGTAGGCGCAACTAGCTGCGGCCTTAAAACGTTGCATTTTTGATTCAACGTTCGGTCAGTTTTTTTTGCATGCCATGCAAGCACTTTGAGACCTTTCAACTTTTTTAACCGATTCCGAATCACAATCACTCGAAAGCTTCCATCATAGAGATTGCATGAGCATGAGCTGGTCATGGTGAAAGCCTTCGTGCTGCCATTTCAAAACCGCGTCACCCAATCCAAGAGAGACCCGTCTCCAGCTGCACAAATTAAATAATGGCAGCTATAGACCAAAAAAATGTGGAATGGCTGCAACTTTATTTCATTTAAAGCCAATAGCAAGGCCTCCCACCCCCACTGGACTATGAGTGTAGCAAAACTGTAGCCATTGTAGTGGCATACATATGTATGTATAAATACAAACACTACACACACACACACACAAAGACACATTAGCACACACAAATACTTAGAAAAAAGTAAGCATACAAAGTTAAACACAGCTAGAGATGAGAAAATTTGCTAGTTTATACGATAAAGCTTGTCGCGAAGTCGCTTACTTTGTAATGAAACATGTGTTTATTATATAATATTATTATATAAGTATAGTATATACTGCTTATACTCATACTAGTAGATATATATATATATATATATATATGTAAATAAGTGGTATATAAATATCGTTAAGGTTTGATCTTCTATTAACGAACGCAGGACAAACCCCAACAGTAATTCTGCACATTTTATAACTATAAATCTATCTAAAGTGGGTAGAAAGATAAATTATTGTTATATAAAGAGGGAAGCTTCTTCGACCATAGACATTTTATATATATTCTTGATCAGTAATATCAATTAATAGAAACGTATCTCAAGTTGATAGGAACTAAAAGCCAAACTTGTTAAACGGATTTCTTTATATCAAAACGCAACTCAAGTTTCTGAGAACTAATTAAATATGATTACTAACCCCTATATTACCCACTTTAGTAAATGTTGGAGAACGGGAATTATGGTATTATGTATATAATTATAAAACCGTTTAACCCTTCAATTTCCTCAAGTTTTTTCCCAGTATTAATAAGACTGCGACTCTTTTATACATATTTAGTTATTCTTTTGTTACATAGAATATTGCGCATGAACCCAGCTTTATATATATATATATATATAAATATATATACACACACACACACAGGTTGCTCTGTTCGTATAAGGTTACATATTTTTTAAGCCAATTTTACAGGCCAGTGCCTAACAAGGACATTAATTGGTAGCTGCTGCAGCCAGCTACCGCTGCACACCAAAGCCTGGCAACAGCTCTTTGCCTGTCCTGCCTTGTCCTGGCACGCCCAGCTCCCAGTTCTTGTCGTCCTGTCCAGTTACCTCCCACTTTGCGCGACACGGCCAAAAGAGTAGTTAAC
Source organism: Hirtodrosophila trivittata (assembly GCA_035045065.1). NCBI lineage: Eukaryota > Metazoa > Arthropoda > Insecta > Diptera > Drosophilidae > Hirtodrosophila > Hirtodrosophila trivittata. Next base: position 301,935 of record JAWNNK010000866.1, read on the forward strand.
TGTGTGTGCGTTTGCCATTCGCCTGGCATTGTGTATGGTGCATGTGCGTGTGTGTGTGTGTTGGTGTGTGTTGGTGTGTGTGTGTCCTTTTTTGCCAACTGGCTCCTTTTTCATGGTTTTTATTCACTTCAATATTTACTTAACCCTTTTTTTGTGCGCTGTCGCTGCGAGTTTTAGCAGCAAAGTTGCCGTTGCCAAAGGCAACAGCAGCAGCAACAATTTTAGTGTTGTTTTTCCTCTTATGATTAAACATGCCTTTCGCTTTTGTTTAAGCCTGGCCAACTTGCTTTAAATATTGTATGAATGTGCGAGAAGAAGTGACTGGTCATTGAGTGGGGGGAAGGTGGGTGGGTGGTTGGGTGGTTGGGTGGCTGAAGGTGAGAGTAAGGGTAAGGGAAGGCACTTTGTACCTGCGGCCTGTTAATTAGTTGGGGGCTGCTGACTTTTGACGCTGCTCGACATATTTCGTTTTAGGGTTCAAGTGTTCCTGTCTCTTCCTCTTCCACAGACGTTGGACACATTTCGAGTTGGGCCTGTGGCAAGGAGGGGATCGGATGTTGGGGGTCGGGGATTGGGTACGGGCACTACGACTGGTGTTGGCATGTAAAAATGCGATTATAGTCGCATAATTATCACGCTGACATACCCACACAGCCACACACACACACACACACACACACGCACACACAGAGGCTAGTGCTCTGAGGAAAATGCCAAAATGTAATTACCCAGCAAACAAACCGCAATTTCTCGGTGCACACACACACAAACAGACACACACACGGCTACACAAAACACACACACATGTATAGACGCACACAACAAATACAACTGCAAACTAAGTGGAAGTGAAAGTGGACACGCAACAAGCAAAACTGGGAACCAAGCCAAATGCCAGCACCTGGCCAACTGCTTGAACTGCCGCCATCTGGCCCTCCCTTTACCCCTTATCCCTTGTCCCTTATCCCTTAGACCTTACCGCTCACCTCAGCAGCTACCACGTCTGCTGGTAGCCCACCTGGGGCTGGGGTTTGTCATTGAAGGGTTTGCGTGTTTGACATGCGGCTTGGTTAAAGTTGGGTCCTTGTCGTTAGGTCGGCAGTTTGAAGGCGATATCGTTAATGTTGCCGTTGATTGTGGCCAACACTCAAGCTCACACGGGTTAAAAGCACAGGCAACTGCCCTTAGCTTAGTTTTTAAGGCTGTAAATTTCGTTATTTATTTGGCAATTGGCAGCCATTTGGGCGTCTCGTCTCGTCTCGCCTCGCCTTCAAACGTCATCGACTCGTTCTCAAACTCGCCAATATGCAGCATCCACCTGGCTGCTAAGCGTATTTTAGGCTTTTTAACACCAACATGGCTAACAACATAATTCCAGCATAAACAAAAACAATATCCACTAAAAATAACAGCAAAACTGAAAGCTGCTCACTGACCAACAGCAACACAGCTTGATAGCAGGCCGGGATGAGGGGCAGAGAGTACAAAGGATCCAAAGGATGCATGCAGCATGCAAATTGGGGCCTAATAATTATATGATGCGGCTTGCCATGCATATAGAGAGCTTCATAATGAATGCAAACTATTCATTAGCCAGGCCCAAACCAGTGGATTATACTCGTTCTTCACATAGTTTCCTCTACCTTCAGTTCGCACCTAAGCGGATTATCGAATATTGCAAATAGGTGTTCATGTGTAAGTAAATCACAGTTTCTTATATATAACTTTTTTGTTTAGGTATATATTATATTATGTATATGTATATGTATAAGTTTATACTACACCTGCTTCCCTCTTACTAGGTTTTTCTTGGATAAAACAAGTTCTTATAATTTATTTTCAGCTTTAAGTTTTCCAAGAATTATGAATTTGCACACCCCAAAAAAATGTGTCAAGTTTGTTGTAAAAAATTTCAATAAGTCTCCTTTCTTTGATCTGCTGAAATAAGTTAGGGAAGGTTGAACGTACAATCTCAGTGGGGGTCACACATACACGTATACGGAGAAGGTCCTTAAATATAAGTTCTGGTATAAGAAGTGGCTTTTACTAATAAATTCTGTCTTTTAAAGTTCCAGTAAGAAATCATAATATCAATCTATTTAATAAAACAAATACTATAAATAATTTTAGAAATATATACAAAATTAATTAAAGCCAAATAAGAACTGGAATTAAGAGTATCCTTTCATTGAGTAGATGAACTTTAAGTAATATAAATTCCAGCTTCACTTAAAGTTCTTTTAAATCCAATTAATTTGTTAAATAAATAATTTTCACTGTCTCGAATAACTTTGGCTTGAGTCTTTTAGGTTCTGTGAGAACATATTTTCATTTATACAAAATTTAAACTGATTAACTTGAATCAAAAATAACACTTCCTTACCCATAGAGAATACCTTCCTGATTGATTACACTCCTTGGATACCATGGCAGCTATCAATTAATGTTTATTAAGTATTTTCCGAGAATAAATTTAGGAAACAGATATTTCATCGTATTTTGGTTTTAATTTAATTTAATATATTAGCAAATATTTGTAGAGTAATTATTTATAGAGTATTTGCAGGCTGTGTTTGCTCATTTAATTGTACTCAACTCTGTTGCTCGTTAAATGAAATTTTCGCGAGCCTGTCGATTCGCGTTGCATGTAGTTGATTTGGGCCGGTTCTGGTGGGTTGCTTGGTGGGTGGCTTGGTGGGTTGGTGGCTTGGTTTTACCGGTTGCATCAGCTGCAGGCTTTTGATGGTACCGGCTGCTATTTATGTAGTCACCGTCAGAGGCAGTGAGTCGAGGCCCATAACTGGACACTGAAGTTGCCCGGAGCATAGAGGATGCCATTACCAGCAACATTGGCGGGCCCATTGCACAGCTATACGAGTATGTGCCAGATGGAGATCCGGTCCATGGATCCCATGGTCAACTGCAGCTTCATTCCGATTGTTAACAATTTTTGCGGTGCATGGCCTCTGACGTTTATGACGTGCTTGCTCGATGGCCAGCAGGACGGCAGATGGTGGCCATATCGCGTTTGCTGTTGCTGTTGTTGTTGTGGTTGTTGTTGTTGTTGTTGTTGTTGAATCGCTGATTGTGTGTTGCGTGTGCTATCATTAAGTGTCGAAAATTTCATCAAACACTTCAAAGCGGACCACTTGCTGCTGCTCCTGCTGTCCCTTTCCCTTTCCCCTCGCCCTGTCCCTATGCCTGTCTCCCTCTGTTTCAGTACGGTTGGCCATACCACGCCCCGTTTCAGTTTATGATTCTATTATTTTCACAGCAAATAAAAGAGAAACTGCGTATCATGGCCAAGTGCTAAATGGGCGCCTGGGAAAATTGCAAAATTTTCTTTTTGTGTGTGTGTTTTTTTTCGTTCCCTCTTTCTGCGAAAACAGCCAAATTTAAACGTGCAAGGTGTTAGAGGGGAGAGATGTATGCAGGAGGGGAGGGGGGTGGCGCGGGCCGGGGTGTCGTGGCAGCTGAGCACGTAAAAAGCGTTGAACTGGAACGTTGTGGGCAACAGCTGCAAGGAAGTGTGTGTGTGTGTGAGTGGGTGTGCGTATGGCCAAGGAAAACGAATTTTCAAGCGCATGGAAACTTTGCGCCATGAATCAAAGTTTAGTGTAGCATACTTTTTAGGTGCGATTTATATATTTCAAAATAAAATAAATGAAGGGCGTTTTTGCTTTGGTGTGTGCGCTGCTGGTGTTGTTGTTGGTGTTGTTGGTGTTGGTGTTGTTGCTGCCAGCAAGCCCAAAAGACAAAGCACAGCTATGCGGTGATGCGGGAAGGAACCCCACAAATTGGTGAATATGAAGACGGGATGTGGGCGGGATGTGGGCTGTGGGCTGCTGGGTGGGAGGGTCTTTGATTTAACTTTTGGGTGTTTGGTGCAAATTCAAATTCTCGGTTTTATTTCAGCGCACAGGAAATGCAAAAATTTACACTTGGTTAGCTGATTGATGAATGCATAAATGAAGCGTACACATGCGTTTTTGAACAGAATGATGGGCGTAACGGGGGGTCGTTCAGGCCAGAGGGTTGGGAGGAGGGATTGGTGATTGGAAGACTTCTGCTGCAAGTTGAGCAATTTTGTTAAGCTCTCAAGGCAACAGGAGCAGCAGCCAGCAGACGGCAGCCAGCAGGTGGAAGGGTCATATGCTCAACACACTCCCATCCAACACTCAATATCAATTCTTCAATTCAACTCGCTTACGTCACAAGCCATTGGGTTTCTTATTTTTATGCTCGAAATATGCAAATGTGGTTTTATTTAATTTTATTTTATTTGTTGCTTTTTTTGTGGCTTATCTCAAGTTGAAAACGTCGCTCACGTTTGATTCGGTTGCTGGTTTTAGCTTTAGCCGATTTAACAAATTAACGTTATTTATTTGACAATGATTTGGGATCCTTCTCTAATGCGACATATGAGTAATGCGACAGCTTTGCCCTTCCATATATCTGGCAGTTGGGGTAGGAGCACATAATTAGGTAGACGATGTTGAGAGAAATTGGACGGCTGGGGGTCTCCATGTATCTGGTATGATTTGTAAACACAATTTGGTTAGCGAGCCATGAACATAAAGTCAAATTTATTACCACTGAGATTTCAGCGTTGAATATACGCTAGAAAAATGGCCAGCAAACGACATTGAAATGCTGAGTAATCTGCGCGGGTTATGTGCCTCCAATGTTGTCTTCTTGTCCTGTTGTGCATGTTTTGCTGCTTTGCTGCTTTGCTGCTGCTCTGCGAGTGTCCTGCCAGGCGGAACAAAATGTGCCAAAAAAAAATAAGCCAAAATTACTTTTAATATGCGAGCCGCATGCCCAGAAGCCTTCTAGAATGCCTCTCTGAGTCTGGGCACTGCCATTCAGAGATAAGTGAGATGTATGGAAAGTTAGGAGGCAGCTTCGACGCTCTGGCCCTTTCCTTTTGCCCAGATACATATATATGTATATATATATTATATATTCGTATAGAGTAGATACTAATGTACATGTGTATCTGTGTAGTAGTTTGGTGTAGGTGGAAGGCGACAACATAATTTCGTAATTAATTTGCCAAAACACGAATGTAATTTAATAAAATTGCGCATACGCCGCGTTGCCCGGGCAGCACCCGTTCATTGTGCGGCAGCATCTTCATTTTGCTGGCAAAACATTTAAGTAATTTATGCAGGGCCTTAGACAATTTGCGGCGTTGCCAAGGACGCGCACACTGATGAAGCTCCTTGTATACCGCCTACGTCCCTGCTCTTCTACTCGGAGCACTCCTTCCGTTCGTACGCTCATCCGTGTCCTTGTCCCAGGACAGGCATTGTCTGCCTTCTCTGAATGTGTAAGCAAAAGTAAGCGACGATTATTTATGGTCTATTTTTGAGCATGCCACTAATTATGCCAGCATTTGAGCCTGCAGCCAACGCTTCCAATTACTTTACGGAAATAAATCAGAGGCGTCAACTGGTGTGGGCCACAAATCCTGTTGCCAAATCAGCCACAAATCGAAAGCTGTCTCACTCAGTATTGATTCCAGTGCTTTTGAATTGTGCAAAACCTTTAATTGCCATTACACCTACAACTTTCAATTCAATATATATAATCAGGTTTCGATATTAAAATAGTCTTAGAAGTGTCCGTTAACGTAACGTCCTGATATTCCATGTAATAAAAATAATGCTGCCTAATTGGCCAATTAGCTTAATTGTAAACGTTGAGGTTGGCCTCGTTAGGTAATCGATTGGAAGTAAGTTTTAAATAGTTTCAACTAGTTAATTGTTTTATCCTTTCCGTCAATCTAAGATAATTAATAGATCCTTTAAACAAACGCCTTCTTTTTGCAACGTTTTCATCCTGAGCTGCCAATTTGAATGCCTTTAACACTTTTCACTCACCGACGCTCGATGCCACGCCTTGTTTGGGTTCATGGGTTTACGCCCGTTGGCGTTTAAATCAATTGCCGCAATTTGATAATATTTCAGCAGGGAATGATTATGATTGGACTTGGAGGGCAATCCCCACTGGGGTCCCTTCTTCGCACTCACGGACTGCCCTCCCAGCGCCGTTTTGCCGTTTTGCCGTTTTGTTGACATTTCCGTCGCCGCTTCCGCTTGGGAAAAAAGTTTGTTTTTCTTGGCTATCCTCCATCATTCCTCAATCTACGCCATCCAGGAACCATCACCACCATTCTTTTTCGGCCTCCCTAACCCTAACCCTCTCCCATCTCTCTCTCGTGGAGCCACTTCACAGCCCATATGCCGTTGTCTCGCTGTGTCCTTGGCAGTCCACGTAAAAAGGATTTGGAGCAACGCATTTCGCATGCCTAAATGCCAAAAGACGTCGCATAAACATGGCAGGCCACGCCTACTCGCAATCCTCCCATCCTCCATCCCAACCACCCCCCCATAGCGTCCTGTAACGTCTTTGAATTACATTCCAGCTACAGAGCTGGCAAAAATAAAAATATATAAGAAAACCGCGCAGGACAGCAAAATATATAATTTTTTTTTGTTTTTTTTTTGTTGTTTGCCGCTTTGCCGGGTTTTCTTTGCGGTTTTCCTTTTCGCTTCGGGTTGTGTGCGCATTTGGCGGTTTTTATGAAAAATTACCATGTTTTCTTCGCACTCATTCGCAGCCACTCCGCTGCACCCTTCACTCCCCTCCCCTCCCCTACCGGACCCAGCCACACCACGCTCACACCTAGCAGCTCAGCTGAGCACTTGGCATGACATTTCTTCTTATTTTTTTTTCATTTTTTTAATTTTTTTTCTGCTGCCTGGCAATTTCGGCATTTGACTTTTTTACGTCAGGCACTTGAGACGTCCAGGGGTGGGCAGGGGCAGGGGAAGGGAGGTAGCCGAAGGCTGAGGATGAGAGTAAGGGGCAAGGAGCGGTGTGTTGGCATGGATGGAAAAGTCAACCAGTGCGCCACATACTTCCTCTAATGATGCCACTTATGTCGTGACGAAATTATTTATATATATGTACATTCTAACTAATACCCTAGAAACTTCTAAAGTCTGCAGGGTATACACAACTTGAAAATAGCGTTTGCAGCACGACAAAAGGTGAGGACAATAAAAGTAAAGGACAACGGGATAAAAACTATCTATATTTATAAGAGCAAATAGTATATAGACAAGTTGATCAGTACTCTTATATAATATATGAGAAACACTTATACTTAAGCTCGTATACTAGACTATATCATAGTCATAGACTATCATCTTAGGGGAAACCCGACAGAAGGCAAGGTTAAAGTAATTTTTGGATATCTATAAATACTACCTTAATTTACTATTATAATCATAAGATGTGGCACAACTATATAAACCTCTTTATAGGGCTAATGTAGGTCATCTTCTAGTCGAGTATTCCATTCTGTACAAATTTTGTATGTTTTTCTATGTGTCGCTTTCTTGTTTTTTGTTTTGCTGGTTCTTTTTATGAGTAAGGCCAGCCCACGTCTCCTTCATGCGTATTTTTGGGCACATTCTTTTATATAGGTACACACACACATACACACACACATATATATTTATATATAAGTGTATTTTTGGTTTTTTCTCTGGAACAATTGCGTGCAAAAATTTGGAACTGCTAATTGGCAGCACATAATTTACGTGCTTATGCCAATTTTCATTTCCTTTTCCTATTTTCGTGCTATTTTGGTTCACTCTTCCGACTATAAGTAGAAGTGCTCCAGTGTCCTTTAATGTGGGCTTGATCGGAAGGGTCGCTCGATTGAATAGGACTCGAACCACCTGCCATGTGTAGAACGAAAAATGCAATAACGTGTCTGTGTGTGTGTGGCCTGTGTGGTGTGCAACACCACTCAGTGGCCAGGGGCCACTTGGAGATTTGATTAACTGCTTCCGTGCGTCATCAAATTCGTTTTTAGCCCTTGGCTCCTTGGGTCTAGGCTACCAGCTCGGCTACCGTTTCGTGGGTCATGCTCCTCCTATTGTCAAGGGTTTGCTTCATGGATGGGGATATGGATGGGGATGGGGGTGATGGGGTTTGCCAGCTACAGCAACTACTCAATAAAACTCATTAGTGGCGTTTTGTCCAGGGTGCTGTTGGTGTTGTGTGTCCTGACTCCGGCTGGCTGCTTTCCATAGCCCTCCTGGCAATTATCACCGGCATGGTCCCCATTGACTTTGGCAATTGATTGCAGCCGTTGTCCTCGTTGTTGCTGTTGTCGCCGCGAGCACATCGTGGAGTGCTGCCAGCGACAGCATCAAAAGTGCCGATAAAAATTTATAGCAAACTGATTTGAAAGTCAATTATCCTGTGCCACCTAGGAGCTGTGCAAGCCAGTCAACTATTTGGCGCAGAGGATGCTGTCAACGGCGTGCAAATGGCTTTTCCATGCTAACCAACCTCAGCATCCCCTCAAGTGCCCCCTTCGGTCCTGTCTTTGGTTTACACTCGAGTTACGCTTGGCAGCCGTTGCCTACCTTTTTTATGTTTTAAGGTATTTGCGTTTAGTTTTTGCCCTCAGCCACTCGTACGAATACGTTTTTCTGTTCTCTGCTGGTCGAATCCTTCAGGCTCCAGAGTTACAAGTATCTCAAGATGCCGCTACGCAAAAACTGTTGCCAGTTTTTGTTGCCATTCTTGTTTTTTTATAAATCTGTCCACCTGGAAGTGGAACTGAAACTAGGAACCTGCACTGGCACTGCTAATGAGGATTTCATTTGTGTCGATCGTTTGCTGCGCAGTCATTAAAGTTTCCTCCTCTTCCCATCTCTCCTTCATTCCATTCCTGCTGTTTATTGCCACATATTCATTCCCGTACCTCCGTGCCTCCGTACCTCCAACGGTATCAACACTAAACGGCGTATGTTGTCTGTGTTCCTGGGATGTGTCTGCATCTCATCCCGGAGACCATCTCGTACCGCATCCCAAGTCCTGCCCTGCATCTGTGTGCAGTTAATGAGTTTAATGGCGGACATTGAATTTGAATTGCTAATGCAGACAGCCGCCCATGGAAACGGAAATGAAAATACGAATGGAAAAGCGCATTGAAAAACGTAATGGAACTTATGGCTCTTCTCATGTTGTCGTCTCGATGTTTTTCCACTTACAAAAGGAAATTAGATATACATGAAAACTGCACAGAAAAAAAGACTCAACATTTGTTACAGAAACTATGTTTAATTTACGTTTAGACTGTCTGGCCAGTCTTCACTTCATTATAAAGTACAACCTGAGTACGAGTTTATTCTTTAAACCAGTTCTAAATAGTTTATTAAATATCCAAATGTGTGTGGGGTTCAGTGCATCCAAATTGCGCTGGCTAAATCCAGTTGTGCAGAAAGCAAGACTGGCGCTGACATTATCTAGAATTGAGATGACCCCAAAACCAAAAAGCCCGCAATTTTGTTGACCCTTGATGAGAACTGATTGTATCTAAAGCGCGAACTACCCATTTGGGGCAAACACCCCCTGACCTGACCGCCTACTAGCAATGGAGCTAGTAATGTAGCTCAATTCTCATTCCGCAATATAACCACACACATGTTGTCCTTGTTACTGTTCTCGTTGTTGTTGTTGTTGCTGCTGTTGTTGTTGTTGTTGTTGTTGTTGTTGTTGGCTAATGGCAGACACTGACCGAACATTACAGGTAATTTTTGCGATACGCATCTCACAATTGCTGCCAAATGGCAACTGGAGAATGGGATAATGGATCTGTGAAGCATGGAAGCAGGAGCGGGACCGGGAGAGGGAGCCGGGAAGCAGAGGATACAATTGCCTGCTGAGCGGGCAAATAATTTAAATTAAATTTGAAGTAATGTTATTGTTGCTGTTGCTGTTAATGTTAATGTTATTGTTATCATTCTTTGTGTGTGTAAACAACAACAAAAACAACAACAAGAGCAACAAAAACAGCAAACAAGGACAACAAGTTTGGTTTATTGTTTTTCCATTTGCTGTCATTGGTCAGGGAAATCTTTGCCTCTCGCTAAGGAGGCATTCCCTTTCTCCTACTTTTGTCTGTTATCTTATCTCCTCTCTCCCTCTGTTTCTCACTCTCTCGCAAGCTGTCACTTCTGATTTATGATCTGTTGCATAGTTTTAGGCGCATTCATCAACTGAATGAAGCGAACTTTAAGCGTCCTCAGCAATTGTTGTTGGCTGTTGGCTGTTGTTGTTGCCGCTGTCTTTGGGGTATCATAAAATTAAATTAAACACACAAATTATTTTCGTTTTAATTTTCATTAAATTTTTATGGCCTCGCGCATTGTTGTTGTTGCTGTTATCTCTGTGGGTTTGTGTTGTCTCTTGTTGTTTTTATTCTCTCTGTTGCCGCAATTACGACAAACAAATAAAAAGCAACAACAACAATGACAACAAAAACAACAAAAGCGGCAATAATAATGTCACAGGTAAAATGGCTGTGCGACAACAAAATTTATGGGTACTCTGCAAAAACAAAAAAAGAGAAAAAATTAAAAAGCGGAAGAACCCCGAGCAAATATTTAACGATTTGTGTAATTTTCTTGTTGCTACAAATAGCCGACATATGTTTTAACTACGGCAATACCAGCAAGAACAACAGCTACAATTATGCACATAACAATAACAATTTAATGGGCTTTAACGATTTAAGCCTCTCAGGCCATATGCAAAGCCAAATGATGTGGTTCCCCTCTCCAAATCTCGAGCTGCATTTCAAGCTTGCAAAGTTCAATGTTTTATATTTATATGCAATTAATTCTGCTTAATTAAGCCACTATTGGCCTACTCATGGACATGTCCATTGCCAAACGGCATATGTTGGCCATAATCGGCTCACACATGGCCAGTTGCCTGGCTTCCACCTCTGCCCGTCTTCCTCTCTGGATCCACTGTCTCTGCTCTGGTGCCATGTTAAGTATTATTGCATTTTGTTTATGGATGTTGCGTCTGTTGCCACTCGTCATTGTGGTTGCTGTTACTGTTGTTGTTGTTGTTGTGGTGCACTTAACTGGCTGGATAATTGAGTCGCAATATTCTCAACCACATCCTTTCTATCTGCCCCCGTCCGTCTTCTCCTCTGCTCGTATATAAAGCTCAGCTCCTACTCTTTTGTGTCTCTGAGTATCCTTAATTCTCGTATTATGCCAAAGTGCAACTGTGCAACTCACTGGCGACAATTAAGAGTTAATCTTATTGTTTTTTTTTTTTTTTTTGCCTCTATCGCATATAGAGGGACAGAGAGAGATAGTGTGAGAGAGAAAGAGAGCAACTTAGTAAGTGCCTTTCAGGCTGCACTCGAAAAGCTGCGAGCCAAATTGCAAATGCCTTTCATAAAGGATGCTTCCATACAAAAACGCTAAAAATATGCGAGTGGCAACAAAAACCAACTCACACACACATAAGCTTCACACGTTTATACTATACAAGTATAGGATTGCACTTGCTGCACATGTGTGCTGTGTATGTGTGTGTGTGTGTGTGTGTGTGTGTTAGCCATGAAGTGGCAGAAAATTTGCACTGGCACTTAAGTTATACAACATTCAAAGATGTTCTTTGTCCGCGACAGACAACGGCCATAAATTTTGCGACCTACTGCCAACTATAGAAATGCCATAGGCCTTATGGGAGGAGGGGCATATGGGATGGTGGGACAGGGGGGCTTGGGAGGGAGGTGCATGCAGTGCTTCAGTTACTTGGCGGATGCCAACGTCTTCAGCAATATTTTTGGCACATGCTCAACTAATAATTTGCCGTGTGCCAGCAAAGAAGGAGCGGTCCTTACAACGACAGGACCTAGCCAGCAGTGGCAATAGCAGTAGTAGTAAAGCCAGGACAAGGGACAAGGGGAAGGATCAGGACCAGAACCAAGTACAGGACGAGAGCAATTCAACTAACACAAGCGAATTTTTATGCCCTCTTTTGGGGCCAATGTGATATGGGTGAAATGAGCATATTAACTTGCTATAAATCTGGGACTCTGAGAGCGGGATTGGGTTTGCCATTGCCAGGACTTATAAAGTGAATATTGAGGATGCAATTGAGATGTAGATAGAACCGTTTCGAAATGCGAGTATAAAGGTCGGCAATAAAGTTCTATAAAGTAATTAGATTCTAAGTCGAATTACTGTAGCTCTCTACAAGCAGACCTTTATTTATGTTTGTGCCATGACGTAACTTCTTGCCTTCTACTCGAAGAGGTTGTAAAAGTAAGCAGGATTTAGATTTTACATTTCTCATCGAATAAAAATAGAAAAGGTTTCCTTAGGATGTCGAAGTATATTCATACATTGATTGAAAGTACTCATATTCAAAGTAAGCTGACTCCACCCAAAACTTTTTCAGTTGAATATCGCTGTCCATTTGCAATTTTGATTATCAAAACGAATCAGCTATAAGGAATTCTCATATTCAGTTATCAGTTCCACTCCATATATATATATATATATATATATATAAATGATAGATAAGCAAGAGGCAGAATCAAATTCTAGTAGTGTAAATCTATAATTTGCATACTAATCCTGTTGACTTCACAGTAAAAATGTAAACCTAAGATACTTTTCATTTATAATTAGTTTCCATAGGTGTACATAATATCAACTGATCTATTCGAAGCCATACATTAAAGCTATATATGAAGTTCATCTGGTTGAGTTGTCCTGTTAAATAATCTGGCTTTCCATTCAATTATGCGTTTTTGTTCTGGTGTAGCTTAGTTTTTGTTTCCATTTCTAAATAAAATGTTTCCTTTTTTTCTACCAATGCCCACGCATTTTTTCGCTTTGCGTACGATTCTTGGATAGTTTTTGTTGCATGGCAGTCGTTTTTTTGTGGCAATGTTGCATGGCATCTGGTTGGCATCTGGTGTGCTGCCAAAACAACAATTGCATATTGGCTTGTGGCGACGGCTGTTGCCTTCATTGGGGCATTTGGCTGACAGGCCGCATAACATTTTACTTGCAAATGCACAAAGGCTAAACGACAATGCCGCTGGTAAGATCCGCCTACATCTCCAGCTCCGGTTCCAGCTGCAGCTGTAGTTGTTGTTCGGTTTGTGTTTTGGGCTGTTGCGAATCAAATTCAATGAAAATGGTGGCAAAAAAGAGCGTAGAGTAAAGCAAAACAGAGGCGACTCCGCCGGAAAAAAAGCGGTGCTCGCCAAAGATTTATGGGCAGTGCTGCACGTTCTTCATGTGTGAAAATCATTTGGCGGACAACGAAAGGGATGAGAAAGAAAAGGGATGTGCTAGGGTTAGGGTTAGGGAACTGGGGCAGCTGCCTAAGGCAGCCACAGCGTCGAGTTTATTTGAAAATAATGCTGCATTATTTATGGCTGAGGCGGCGGCGGTGGTGGTAGAAATGGCGACGGCGACGGCTCGACTCTGGGGCCAACAAAAGGAATCTGTGTGTGCTCACAGAACCTGCAGGACGGACAGGAAGAGCAGGCAAAGATGTAGGCAACGTTATGGACATGGCCAGCAGAGCATTATGTGGCATGCAGGCAGTAGTTGTGGCAAGAGCGGGTTTTCAATTTTTGTTTCGTGCATTTTCACATTTTCACATTTTCACATTTTCGTAGTGGTACACAGTGCGGTGCGGCAGCCGCACGAAAACAATCAACTGCAACAAACTGAGGCCGACGACACAAGGAGACAGAGTGCGCCTCCGAGGAGCCTCGATGAGACGAAGAAGGATGCAATAAATGCATGGCCCGCACCGATGGCAATGTTTGCTCTGCCTTTGCCCCCGTTTGTTGCATGCAAATGCGGCATGTGGCACACTTGATGCTAGCAACATTGTGGCAACAAGTCAGCCAGAAGGGCAGCTTTATGCTCTTGTATGAATCGCAGCTCATACACTAAAAGAAAATTGTAATAAAAAGCTGGAAATCGATCTGAAAGTATCTTTTCTCATATAAGTAAAAAATATGAATCATGTGCATATATCAAATAGGACAAATTCTGTTATCCTTAGAGAAACGGAATCTATTTACTGATTTCTTATCAAGTTATTTTGATAACAGAGGTTTTAGTTCAACAAAGGACATTGCAAAGAGTTTTCTTAGTGCAGACACAATTTTCATTGCAATCGAAACGGGATCTTCGCTTTCATCTAATGAGCAAAGGCTGAGCCGTCCAGCAAATTGTGCAGTTAAATCGAAAGGAGAACAACAATGTACACAGGGCGTATGAGTAAGAACAACAGCAATAAGATACAAAGGCCAAAGGCCGCCAGCTGACGCTCTGCCTTACTTCTCGACCCCTTCTCCCTTTGCCAGTGATCAGGCATATTAATGCGTGCCTCGGCGGAAGCGGAAAGCGGCAGCAACCACTAGACAAAGGACAGAAGCAGCTGGCACTGTCTGCTGGCAATCGGTATAGAATGAAATGGAATGATAGGTGGTTCCTGGTAGCTACTGGTGCGCCAGTGGTGTTATATAACCAACCATAGCCACTGCGATTTCATTTCCGCCTTTTGTTTTATTCGCATGCGTGTGCTGTGTGTGCTGTGTGTGCTGTGTGTGTTGTGTGTATTGTGTGTATTGTGTGTGCGAAAGAGCAGCTAGGACTATACAGAACAGCAGGTGTTTATGTTTGTGCTTTTAATTAAAAGCAATTTACAATTTCTTCTTTCATTTGCCTTGCACCATAGAAATCACAGCAACAGACCAAACCCCCAGCTCCAATAAAACTCGCAACCAGCTCCACATACGAGTACAAGTATTACCAAGAAGCATGCCACAATCGAGTCGTAGCCTGAGCCTCCGGAATGCGTAACCAGCTGTCGTGGTCTATATTTCTGTCTGGTCTGGTCTGGTCTGGTCTGGTCGGCCTGCCCGGGTGCCTATCTGATGGATGCGCTGCAATTAGTGGCCTCAGATTGCACATTTAACATGCGAATTTCTTTGGGGGCCCAACGAAACGTAACTTTGAGTATTTCAAGATATTGGCAGAGGAAGCGGCCCAGTTGGACCTTCAACGAGTAAGATGAGTTGCCATTTGGCATAATGGCTGGCGATAAAAGGATGGTGCTAGAAAGTGACGAAGTGGGTCTTGGGTTCTATCAATAAGTAACCCAAGCAAATCACACTGGTAATGATAGAGTGGGAGGTCTGATTAAATGAAGATGATAATGCCCAAGGCAGCACCAGGCAGGCATGTAGTAGTACGAGTGTACCCGAAGTCCACCAATCATCTGCCAACTGCAGAGAATACAGAGAAAATTAAAGCTAAAAGAAGAAGCAGCAATTTCTGATTGTGTTTCAAGCGTTATAAATTACTACAATTACAATTATAGGCTGTCAATAAGGATTTCAGGTCATTGTTCAATTTCCAATAATTGGATAACATTTTGATGTTTTCTGACACATTTTTGTGTACTTAATTTTGTGTACTCATATGCCTTGAAAAGTGATGTAATTCGAGTATCATTTCCCCGTCTCTGTTACTCCTTATTTTTATTTATACACGTATGTTTCTGTCTCTGTCCCTTTCTCATCTCTAATACCTTGGCAAATCTCTAGCTGTGATTTTATGTGCTGTTTTCGGTTTTCTCGGTATCCGCAAATTTATTTGCCTGCAGTGCAGAGCGTACCAAAAACTTTTTCTCTAGCTCTGGCTCTGGCTCTGGCTCTGTTTGCTCTTCTTCTGGCTCTGGCTGTGGCTGTGGCTATCCACATTGGCATTGGTGTTGGCATTGGCTCCTGCTGCTGCGGCTTCTGCTCCTGCTGCTGCGGCTTCTGCTGCTGCTGCTGCTGCTTCTAGGTGTGCCAATCTAGCAGACTTCGGGACTCACTCTCAAACTTGATAGCAACGAGTATACATGTATGTCCTTGCCACCCCTTTGCTCGTTTGGCGCGTTCGTTTGCCTTTGCCACACACTTAAATACACACACACACATACGCACACACATTCAAACACTCGCAGCATTTATGCGACGTGCAACAAATTTTAATGCGTTTCTCGCCAAAATGTTAAAAAATGTGTGTGTGGAACAAGTTGGAATACCAACAACAACAACAACAACCTCTCAGTGCCATTTGCAATTCTCCTTGTATACGCTTAGATGTATGTGTATGTGTTTGTGTGTTTGTGCGTGCTTGAGTTTGTGTCTGGTCTGGTCTTCTGAGCCCAGGCTTTGGTTATGATGCCCTGGCATCGGCAACTGTTGCCCAAAACTTGTACCAAGCCAAAAAAATAGAAGAAAAATCATCACGTATTTGGCAAATCACACATTTTACGTATGTGAATGTGTGAGTGACTTTTAATACCCTGTAGCCCATTTCAATGGGTTCAAGGTGTATGTGCATATAATTTCTTGATCTTTGTGAACTATAAATGCCTTCGATATGCGTGAATAGCTTCGATTGAAATCGGTCAGCGTCTTCACTTCAGTTCGTTCACTTATGTCGCTTTCTATTGAAAACTGTTGATTATTATAATTATATGACTCTATCGATCACCTACTATACAGAGATCCGAAGGTACCCAAAAGTCTCCAGAAATCATTATACAATCTACTTTTTAGTGATAAAGCAGAGCTTAACTTTTCTTTGTCTTAGTTGCAATATCAAATTTCATCCAGGGAAAACAAGAACACAGATCTCGAAATCTGTCAAAATAAGCTAATTTGTATAAAATATTGTTCATACATAAAATTTTAAATATTATATAATAATAATAATATTAACCTTTCGACTGAATTCAATGCTCAGCACAATCAAGAATCATTTCATAATCCTTCATAATGGTTACAGTTCTTCGACGATCTTAGCACTTTTCCTTCAAAAATATATTCACACGGAGACATAAAGGACGAATATTGTGAGTAAATTTGCGATTCACCTTTCCATATGTGGCGCCAGTGAAAGGTGCTATTATATATATAAAAAAGGAATATATAAATAAAGTCCTGTTTAGTTTGGACTCATTCATTACTCATCCGCCCCGCTGTAACTGTAGACGATCTTTCCTTCTTTGCTTTTCCCGCGTTCGCTCGCTTATTATAGAAGAGTAGCCACAACAATTTGATTACAGCTGTTCAAGATTAAATGAATGGAAGGGGGAAATTGCTTTTCAGCTTTTCCACAAGTGCCGATCAGCTGAGCAGCTGGTCAGCAAGCTGCTGACATTTTTCTGTCCTTGATTGCTGTTTCGATTCGTTACGCAAGACGCGTGTAGTTAGTTTATGTAATATGAATAAGCTGTCGCTGCAAACATGCATAAAACGAAAAACAAACAAACAAAGCGCCACAGCAGCCAGAAGACATATTCACACACAGTCACACACACACATACATACAGCGAGAGAACTGCAACTCCCCGACTGCAATTGCATAACAAACAGTTGGCTGTTGTAACGACAAATATGCGACGCATGCAAATGACTGACTTACGGTCAGAAAGAGATGGCAACTACCAGATTGAAAGAGAGAGGGAGAGACAGAGAGAGAGGGAGAGAAAGAGAGAGCGAAATGGTGCTGTCTGCAGTATAACTATTGCACATTGGTTTACCATACATAAGATCTGGAATATCTGCTGCTAAGAAAGGATAACATTTTCAGCTTACAGGCTTCTCGATTCCCATTAACTGAAAGATTCTTAGTGAAGAAATAAGTTATTGTTATAAACAATTGAGATTAGTTGCAATATTATAAGAATTTTGAGAGTTCTTGTATTATGAATATAATTGCAGTTAAGCCAAATCATAAGTTAAGCTATGGAACCATTTTAGACGAACTTCACATGGAAAAAACATTGCGAAATGTTCACGAAGTTGATTTACGAGAAGGAAGATCCTAGATGGAAGCTTCTAGATAGAAGATCTTAGAATGAAACAAATTTAGATAAAAAGTATACAAATTAATATAAATGGTTTTTACATGCACCTCAGGAGAACTTTGCCCTGGTCTGAGCTAAGAACAGAGTTGTTAAGTTTGATTTACACCTCTGATTATTTATTTTATTATACGGGTAAAGGTTGCACTTATTTTAAGCTCGTTTTATGAATGGTTAGCAAGCTACTGCTATGAAAACATACGAATAACTAAATGGAAATAGATTTGAAACTAAAAGTGGATTAATTTAATAATAGAAAGTAAACATTGAAAACAAATGGCAATCGAATCACTGTGCAGCGACTGCAGGTTTTACCAGCTTTGCCGTCGTCGTCGTCGTCGTCGCCACATTCCGATAAAATGCAAATCCGGGATTACTTTGTCGTTTTGCTTCGAGAGCTGCCCCAGTCGCAGCACCAGCAGCAGCAGAACCCGGGTACCCAGAGCACACCGCTTGCTCCTCTGTCCTGTCCATGGTGGTGGTGCTACTGGCGCTACTGGCGCTACTGGTGCTGCTCGTGCTCATGCACGGCAGCACATTCGTATGCAATTCGTTTTGCCACAATTGATCCTTTTCATGTCGCTAGGATATAAGTACATATGCGAAATTGCATATCTTTGTCGCTGCTGCCTCGTTGCCTCGTTCCTGCTGCTGCTCCTTTAGTCAGCTGCAGCGCTCCCCCAGTCCCCATGCCCCATGCCCCATGGGGCAGGCGAACTAGGGACTAGTGACTTTGAGTAGGAGTGGGAGTGGGAGTGGGAGCGTGCTTTCA
The DNA here is from genome assembly GCA_035045065.1 of Hirtodrosophila trivittata. Classification (NCBI taxonomy): domain Eukaryota; kingdom Metazoa; phylum Arthropoda; class Insecta; order Diptera; family Drosophilidae; genus Hirtodrosophila; species Hirtodrosophila trivittata. Next base: position 320,500 of record JAWNNK010000866.1, read on the forward strand.
GCTGAAGGGGATCGCGTGCATTGTGGAACAGCTATGAAGCAACAGCAACAAGGACAACGCAGTTCGTTGGGTTCCCTCTGTAGGTCTCTAGCTTCGTTTGCATTGTTTGGCCCAAATATTAAAATGCTTGACTTACAAATTTAATGGCGCAATAATGGTGCGCACACCGCATTTCCGGCTCCGCGATTGCCGCCACGCCTCTAGGTACGAGTACCTTCACCCAGAGGCAGCACGTATGTGCTGAGGGCGCATTGCAAAACATGGAGCATAAGCATGACTTGGGACAAGTTCTGAAGTTGATTTTAAATTTAATCAAGTGTTCTCCTAACAGTCACTTAGCTCGATGCGACCTTCAATCTCCGGGTGCAGCTCGTATTCAGCTCATTTGAAAGCATTTGCTTTATGGCATAATAATTTAACATATTTTTCATAAATGGAGCTCAAGCTCAGCGCACGACTCATTTATAAATCGAGCGTCCTGCTGTTCCTAGGCTGTGCTTAGCCAGACTTAACCTGCTCCTTAACCGGCTGGCCCCTGTCGTTGGAAACGCCCAACATTTGATGCTGCCATTGCCTTGGCCATAAATTTGCTAACTGCTTATGGCGTTGTATGTCTATGTGTATCCACACACACAGACATCCATATGTACACACAGTGTGTGTGTGTGTGTGTTGGTGTATCGCCTGGCCAAAAAGCGAGGCGATTATTGTCATTAGTCTGCCATTATGTGCTGGCCATCAACTTCAGATGCTGTCAATGAGGACGACAACGACCACGACGTCAATAAGCAAGAGAGTGGCCTCTATGCCATGTGCACAGCATTCGATGAACAGAGAGAGAGAGAGAGAGCGAGAGAGAGATAGAAATAGATAGAGATAGATTGAGGGAGAGCAAGGGAGGACGGGCCAGTATTGTATTACCACTGATTGTGTTGTGCTTGAGCCAAATTATTGTTAGACTTTGGGTCGCACAATGCACAAGAGCATCAGCATCAGAATCAGCATCAGCATCAGAATCAGCATGGAACTGCTGAAAGCCAGACACAACCAAAGTCCTCGATAAGTGGCCTACAACGGCTCAAATCGAACCACAGTAATTGTAAGTGGCCTTAAATCCCACCGATATGGACCAACAGGCCGACTTCAAAGCGGTTAGTACTCCTACCTCAAAATAGCGCACAGGTTGTCCCGGCAACAGGCACCGTTGCTTCGGCTCAATACCTCAGCTGATTTCCATGGGAATTATGTTCTGGCTGTGCAACCTGCACAGGGGAAACCTGCACCTCAAATTCTGGACGGGGGTTGCAGTTGCATATAACGAGTGTGTTTATGCTTCGGTTCTTCAGGTGCAAGTGTTAAGTACAGTCTAAACATAAATTTGTTGCAACCTGAATAAGATGTGAGATAAGTGTGATTAATTAAAATACGTACACTGTGATTTATATATTCACATACCCTATGATCATTTGAGAACTCACAAAAGTTACACAGTTAGTTTCATTCCAACTTAAAGGTGTAAATACCTGTTGAAATATATATTTACAGGTAGCAGGAAACTCCTTTAATCCTATTAAGTATTATCAACAGTCGATTCCATATCATAACTGATACAATCTGCGTACAGGGTATATCGCAGTTACTGCTGTCACCTGGCTTTTGTTACTGTTATTATTATTGTGCAAGGGTTTGGGATGGTAATAATTTGTTTTACAAATGTCTGTTTGCAAATACGTTCTCCCACTCCGAAGCTGGAACTTAATTGAAAACGAATATATATTTCCTAGCATTTTTGTCCATAATCGATTCGATTATTTATATTTATATATACGTGTATAGTATTTCCAAACGATTTATGATTAAACAAATACCTCCATTGACAAGCATTCATATTCGTTTCCACTTCCACGACTCGCATACTATTCACAATCAGCAGCCATAATGAGAAATATGATTAATGCTCAGCTTTTATAGAAACATATATACACATGTATATACCTTAATGTTTCCATAAATATCTCTATGTATATATGTATGTATGGATGTATTATAAATGCCAGTTATCCGAGACACACTAAATCCCAGTTAAATGCTATGCTAACTGACATCGCTTAATGTCAGCTGCAAATAATTGCGCTTTAATTCGGCTCATTGCCATTTTTACAATCAATTATGCGAATGCGAATGCGAATGCGGATCGAGTCGGAGCTGGAGATGGAGGAGCTGAGGGGCTCTGGTCTGGCTTAGATGGAGAGGGGGAGAGGAGGGAGGTTGACAAACATTTATATGAATTAGCATATGTCAATATTTGTTAAATTGAATTAACGCCAAGTAATTTTGTCTGTGTGTACAATTTGTGTTTGTATGGATGTGCGGTTGTGTGTGTGTGTGTGTGCGTGTAACTGAAACGAAGCAGGGAGCAGTTGAAGCAGCTGGGGCAGGGTGTGGAGGAACTGCCTTGGCTGGTGCACACCACTGTCAAGGCTCCACCCCATTTGTTATCATTAATTAAACGACAAGGCATTGAAATTTATTACACGCGTAGTTGACTATGGGGCCCGCCCATTTGGCACACACACACACCCATTCACTCACATGTTTGCATGCGTGTGTGCGTGTGTGTGTGGATGTGTGGATGTGTAGACAATGCCATGCAGAAGTTGTGCCTTGAAAGTTTGAGACATAAATTGAGGCAATTGTTAAAACTAAAACCCGCAACGAATGAAAATTTGCGTCCTTTGCCTCTTGGCGAGTGCACGAGTTGAGTTGAGAATTGTTGTTGGAAAAAGTCCAGAGTGCGTGAGTGTATACCATGTGTATGCGTGTGTGTTTTAGTGTGCTAGTGTGCGTACTCATGCGTGATTCCCACAATCAAAAACTTAACTGTCTTACCATAATTGCGTGCACTTGTCTGTGTGTGTGGGTATGTGAATGTATGTTGGTGTATTTAATGAAATTTTATTCAGGCATTCCAACTATGCCTGCCACTTGCTCCGTGCCACATCCTCTGGCCCCTTTACCCTGTTCCCTTCTGTTCTTCTTGCCACCGCCAACTATGTCTTGCAATCCCAGCCAGCCGCTACTTTCGTTTGCTGCGGTTACTCATCCTTATACGCTTCCACTGCTTCCACCGCTTCCACCGCTTCCACCGCTGCCACCGCCCTGTTTCAGCCACCCGCACCGCTGGCAGGAGCAACTTTTGTGTACATGCTACACACACACACATCTATACACACACATTACCATAAGTCGTCTACAACTACGACTCCGGCTTCGACCTGCGGCTTGTGTCGTCCTCGCATTGGTCTACTTAGGTCTAGGTGTGTGCGGCTCAAGTCGGGGTCGAGCTTGTGTCTAGGTTATGGTACGGGGTTACGCTCACGTTTACGGTTATGTGGCGCGTTCGGGCGCAACTTTTGCAGCTCAATTAATAAAGCAAGTCGAGAGGAAGCTGCTAATTGTGTGTGCCTGGCAACTTCAGAAAAACTTGCCAGCCAAAATCTCGACACTGTCAACGCTATCAACGCATCTACAGATTTGTAGTATTTCTTGGGTGGAGCGGAAAAGAGAGATTGGGTGGGTGAGTACATGACTAGCAATATGGGGATAGACCTATAGAGGGATAGATGGATAGAAGAGAGGGGCAGATGTTTATTTTGGGGTTCGCTTTGTCGATTGCGGGTCACGTTGACTCGATTTTCGGCACAGTTTATCGCGTTTACTGTCAAATAATGAAATTGTCTGCTGATTTATTTGTTGACAGCGCAGATGTTGCTTTTATTTTCAATTTTGATGCCACACGCCATGTGTCCAGAGCCCTTCTGCCCTTGCTCTTGCTCATCAAACCCTCAATCCAGCTAACAATCCTCTTTCTGAGCCATTCATTCATCTGCCCACAACAATGCGATAACAACAAATCAATTCAACGCAAGCTGCCTCAACTAATAAAAAGCCGGCCAGGCCAGACCAGACCAGACCAGACCAGACCAGACCAGAGCAGGCCCTTGCATTGGTAAAAATACGAATAGTAGCCATCTAGTTCGTTTATGTATTTGTGTAAAAGTATTTTTCGATGTATCTGTATCTGTATCTCTATATGTACACGTATCTGTGAGCTACTCGTGCCGCACAAAAAAACAGAACGCGCTGCAAAAATATTGCCATTGAAAACAAATAAAGTTGTTGACGATTTCATAAAAACCATCTCCCATCTTCTATCTTCCATCTGAGTCCGAAAAATACTTCTTTGAGTATTTTATAGTCACTAAGCATTGTCAGCAATTGATTAGATTTCGATTTATATGTCAGACTGCACTTACCAGCTATTTCGCCTCTTATGATTTGAGTACTTTAAAGGAGAGAGCCGGAAGACTGCAAGCAATGCGATCTGCCTTAATGAAGTGACACCTTAAACCAGATGCCATATTGTCTGGCATTTTAATTATGCTGGGTTAATCAATTTTATGACCTGCTGCCGCTTTTCCTACCCAACTCCAATCATTTCCCTCCTTCTGGTATGCTAAAAATTTACAGGCATATGCACAACATACCCTTACGAGCAGTTAAAGGGCTGTAGCTGATATGAGTTGGAATTGATTTAAGGGATTTCAGGATACTTCAGATTGTTTAAAAGCTAAGGAGAGATATATGTTAGCTTGAGCTTATGATAAATAATCAGTTATTGAAACTTTTATATACAGTTAACGAATATAGTTGTTATCTCTATGCATCATAGAGCATATTCTTGATATATTTAATCGATTCTACTAGAGCCATCATTAGGAGCAAAGCAGTCAATCAGCTAAGCTACATCATTTTTTTCATCTTTTGGTAGTTGAATGACATTAAAAATAAGTTAAAAGATCCTTATCCTAGCTACTTAATATTAAAGTTATATATCTGTAGTATTATTAATATCTATAGTTGATATTATCTAAATTTGTATTTGCAAGTTAGAGTTGAGTAGATTCGATTGATGCTGGGAATCAGTTATGCTAATCATATTCCCTGTAAGAATTGATGTACTCTCTACTAGAGTATCCAACCAAAAGTACCTACACATACTTATTTGATATAATATATATATGTATAGTGTAGCATATATATATAAAATATAATATGGTATAAATTGTATACGGTGTAGTCAGCGTTGCGCATAAATGCTATTAAAAACCTGAAGATTTCTTTATGTAGATAGTTTGGCATACAAATTTGCATTTAAATGCGTATTAAATCGTACAGAAAATGCAATAAGAGGAGCACACATACACACGCACGCGCACACACACACACACTGCTTTATATATATCCAAAGTGCTGTGAAATATGCATATGCATGTACATATGTATATGTAATTGTATGCTGTAAGTATGTGTGTGTGTGTGCGTGTGTGCGTGTGGATGGGGCAAAAGATTAAACGCATGCTTTGCTGTGCATAATTGTTGCATAATGAAGTGAAGGATATGAAGGATATGCTGCCATGCATACACGCTTCACTGGATATTTATATGCTTTTTGAGAAACTGACCAGTGAATATGAACTGGGAGAGGGCAGCAGCTGCAGCTGCAGCATCATCATCAAGGACAAAGACAGAGGCAGAGATAGAGACTGAGACTGAGCAAGAGCGAGACGAAGAGACTGGGGGAGGGAGAGCAGTAAACAAAAATCCCCAGCGACGTTAATTAAATTGCATTGCATATGCAAGTTGGTTGCATTTTAATTGAATCGGATTTAAGAATAATGCCCAAAGTCAGCAGAAGCATCCGGTGAGGGAGTAATCGGTGGAGCAGGAGCAGGGGAGGAAAAGTCAGGGGAAGCATAATGTTGGGTTCGTTGTTATTGCTCATGTGGCTGCGTGTTTGTCCCTGGGGCAGACAACCACTCCAGCTTCGACCTTACGCATAATGCAACCGAGCTGCCAACCAGGCAGTCAGTCCGTCTGGTATTAAGTTCATGAGCAAAAGTTCTCCTTCTCCTATTTCTTTTTTAGCTCGGAGACAATGGGCCAAGGCTATTGGAGCTGAAACTGCTCTTGGTGTTGGCAGAGCAAAAGTTAAGTCCAACAAACTTTCTGACTGGCTCCATCATTGTGCCGCTGAGAATTTACCGCTGGGATCTTTTCCGACCATCTCTAAAAACCAATAATAATTTCCACCATTTCTCCTGTTTTTTTTTTTTATTTTTGTTGCCAGCAGCTGGAGGAAATGCAGCTGGGGAATATGGCTAAAGATTTAGTTAGTCCAAGCCAACTACCAGCAGCAGCAGAGGAGAAGGAGGAGCTGCAGGAGGTCGACTGGCCAATAGTAGGACAAACAAATTGAATTGGAAATGCCGCTTTGACTGCTGGATTTGACTGTTGGCTTGTTTACTATTGGATTTTGGCTCAGCACTTGGCTAATGTGGTTATGTAAGCAGGCCGCAGGCAGCAGTCGCAACTCGAAAGTTGATTGCAAATGTAAATAGTATTGAGAGCCAAAGGATATCGCTGAATGTTAATAGCATTTATCCCCATCTCCTACACCGAATGCGGAGCGTATGACTTATCGCTATCCTCGTATGGCACTTGCGTGCTGGCACTTTAAATGTAATCCCATGCTCAACTTTAAAGTATTTATCAATATTATTTATTTACCATTCATGATGTTTTTAATTTTATTATGGACTCACAATCATACAAACACACACACACACACACACATACAGCCACACACACTTAAACAATTGGCACACTTATTTGCAGAGCACACATACGGGCGGGTGTATTAAGTGTGGGTGGGCATTAAATCGCAGTCAATTGACTGGCCCCGCGGCCTATGCAAAATTTGCATTTTCGACTTGTAAACAAATCGAAAAGCAATTAAATTATTTAAATAAAAACAACAGGCAAGCGCCAACCCACACACACAAACACACACAGAGTGGGAGCTCAACATAATGAGAATTGTGAATTAATTATTACGTATACGACACGTTGCCATTACCCAATTCATAAACTAAAGTTGGGCCTTGTTGCCGTAAGCCTCTGTCCAGCTGCGTATTCGAGTCTTGTGGGATATATAAATCACAGTACAGGTTCGAATAGGAATCAATATGGCTATAAAAATTGTCGTACATTCAAACAGATAAAAGGATGCACAAGCTAATTAACTGAGAAATGTAGAGAAGCTGGTTTCACTTCGGAAATGAATGTTACAGTCGACCCTCGGATAACGAACTTAATTCGTTCCACAAACTTGTTCGCTATATAAAACGTTCGTTAAGCAAATCCAATTTTCCATATGTTTCTATATAAAATGAATTAATCCGTTCCAGTGCAAAAAAATACATTAAAATAATTTATTTTCAATTATTTTTCCAAAAGAGTCATTTAAAATATAAACAAATTATTGATTTAATGTACTTAGTCCATTTTTAAGAAAAAAAATCTAATGTGTGTTGCTTCTGGTGGAGCTTTATTGTATTGTATTTATATCATTTGTTGAAAGTGAGACACAGCATTATCGTTAAATAGGTCTGTGGCGCGTTTTGCAATTATCGGATCAGGGTGGTTTTTTTCAATAAATGCTGACAGCAACTCCAACGCTTTCAGCATTTCCTTTATCGCAGATGGTTGTTGTGGTTCCGTCATCTCCTCATCTACTACTCATCTACTCCCTTTTAAAGCATCAATAACAATATTCTCGACACTCCTTTTGATGCAGTAAGTTCCATAACTCTGTCCTTATTTTTAAGTGGCAAAGTTGCCTTTGATAGGCTAAATACACGCCTAATTTCAGTGACGCCAAAACCTTTCTTACTTTTTGTTCTCTTGTTCAATTTTTTTGAAGACATCTTTATATAAAAATGTATTGAATAAATTTGGTTTTTACAAATCAAAATGCAAAGTAAAACTTGAAAAAAAAACTGAGCACACAATCAAACCACCAGCCGAAATAATAAAAACAAATAAAAACAGGTCAAATAATTTTGACTCTAACGGTTAAGCACTAATTTTTCAAAGTTGGCTCTACGAAATTTCGTTCGCTAAGCGAAATGATTTTTAAACTAAAATTTAGTTCGTTATACGAAATGTTCGCTATGCAAGGTGTTCGTTAACCGAAGGTCGACTGTATATAGAAAGAAATTAAATTTTTGTGTCTTGTAATCCTAATTTGCTATCCTGGAGAGATGAAGAGGACTGAGAGAGAAAGAGAAAGAGCAACATGAAGAATTACACACTGAAAGTGGCTTTATATATGCTAATGTTGGGGGTATTGTTGGTGGTGCTTGCACTTCTCTCCTCAATTACTCAATGCCTTGAGCTGTCGTCAATATCACTCATACGCCCAGTTGGGCAATCAATGTCGCTGGACTCGTTGGTATGCAGGGCACGAATACACACCGACAACGTGTGTACGTTGGAGATAGAGAGAGATGGAGGGAGATGGAGAGTGAGCAAGACATATATAATCCTTATCAATTGTATTACTTCCGGTCAATACTAAACACTGACATATCCTATTAATTTCATAAGCAATTGAGTGCAAAACTGTAAAGCGTAGAATAGAGCACGCAGAACTCTGGCCTTACAATGGCAGAATGGCAGGACGATGGGAGGACAGGACGCAGGACGTAGGACACGCTTGCGGCAGCTCAGCTTAGCTCAGTTGGCTGCTGGCTGCCGCGTACGTGACTCTTTTTTGATACGACTGAGCGCACTCACAGGACATTGGCTGTTGCTGTTGCTGTTGCTGTTGCTCTTGGTGTCCAAAGGACGCCTGGATGCCTGGCTGAAAAGGAAAGCTAAACACTCTCAATCTAGAATACTTGGAAACCCAATCCGGCAAAATCGAAAATGGCACATTGTTCACGTGCCTGACGATTTGGCTTCCATCTCTTTGGCTGCCCTCTCAGTCCTCTACTTTCAGAGTTCTCCACTGATTGTACATTTCGCGAGATTACTGCAAACTCTCATTATTACAAACGGAAGCCCGGAAATGAAGTGGCTCACAGGATGGCAAGGATTGGGTGAGCTCTCCCTCTCCCTCTCCCTTCTCCCTTCTGCCTTTCCTCTCATATCAATAACTAAGCAAATTGTTTGGCCAACGCGCGCGTACAGACACATACTTTAAATTCCGCTCTGCTGCTCCGTTTTTCGCACAGCTTCTAATGTTGTTTTAGGAGAACTTTTTAATCTGCCCTGGTGCCGCCGTTGCTGCCGACACTACTGCTGTTGCTGTTGCTATTGCTACTGCTGCTGACAGAACCAATTAAGCGCAACCAAATACACCCAGAAACAAGGTTAAAATTCCAACAATTTCGTTGCGCATGGCTTGGCCAAGCATTTCATTTTGCTTTCGACTGGCATTGGCAATGGCGATGGTGATGGCGATGGCGATGGCGATGGCGATGGCCATAGGGGACCGGGGCTCGAAACTCGGGTTTGAGTTTGGGATTGGGGTTGGGTTTGGGTTTGGACTTGGGGCTTGGGTTAGGCGTATCTCGCGTTTTCGCACTCTCCGGTTTCCAGTTTACGAGTTGCTTCTATGTCCGCCGCAATCAGCGATGCCCATGGACGAGACAACCAACCAATTCCCCCACTCTCTCCTTCTCACTCTTTATTCTCTATAATATGAGATGGCAGTGGTCTTTCTATATGTATGTGTGAGTGTGTATTTTTGCTGGCCAGGCCATGTTGTAAAACGTCAAAAGCGTTAAACGTAATTGAGCTGCGCGCTCAAATACAAATAAATAAATACCCGCGTCGTCGTCGTAGTCGTAGTCGTTGTTGCCATCCTCATAGAGTTGCTACATTGTCTGCCGTCTCGTTGTGCTATGCTGAAAGTTGAAATGTTATTTGAAATGTTGCAATGCCAGCAACAAGCAGCAGCAGCAGCAGCAGCAACAACAACAATAGCTACTCTGGCAGCTGTGTAACAAACAAAAATAAAAGAGAAGCCGCGGCAGCTGGCCAAAAATTGGTATTTAATTTTCAACTCAACTTGCAGTCCACAGGGAGACGAATCCGCAACGCAACGCAACGCAACGCAACAGAACAGAACGCAGTGGAAAGCAAGGTAACTTAACCCAACTCAGCAATTGCCATTCGGAACGCCAGAATTTGCTGGCCAACAATTTGGCCCATGCTCCTTCCTCCTCCCGCAAAAGCTGGCAGAATATTTTGGCCAAGGCCAAAATATATATGAGTATGAGAAATTGAGTTAAAAGTGGATGGCGGATGGCGGAAGTTCCTCATCACAGTAACCACCGACACCAACACAGACACAGACACAGACATCGAGACACCAACACACTAACAGAATACGCGCTGTCTGTGTGTGGATTTCACTTGTTTTTCCTTTCATTAAATTTGCTTATTTTTTCGTTATCCTCCTTTTTTTTTGTTTGTTTCGCACGAGCGTGGCATGTGGCAGGTAAAAGGAGGAGCAGGTCAGAGTGGCAGTTTAGGTATTTACCCCGATCCCATTGCTAATCATTTATGCAAATAACTCATGCATTTTCGATTACACGGCACTTAATCAAGCTGGTAACAGGGTCTAACAACATGTTCAGCGTATCCTTCAATGGCAATGCAATTTTGTTGCTTTTCCAGAATCTTGTGGCTTGCAATAACAATAAACTAAGCAGCAGCAGCAACAACAACAACCACAACCAAACACAACAAACACAACAACAAGAACGAGAACCGTTGCAGCAGAGCCTCTTGTTTGTCTGTTGGGCGTATTTAAGTGGAAAATAATGCATAAATTACGCCACAAGACTCTCTTGATTGTCTGCAGTCTCCGAGTTTAACATAACTTATCGCATATCCTATTTAGATGACAACAAACGCACATGCACACGCACACACACACGCATACACATACAGAGATACAGAGGCACACACACCAATATCCACGTGCAGACGTTTATTTAATTAAATATAAATCGCTGAACTGCTACTCATAAATTTAAACTAAACAGGCTCAGAATTATCAATATATCCAACAAGTGGAACTTTGTATACCCTACTTGAAACTTGTACGAAACTAAGTTTAACCCAGAAGCAGTTCATCTTATCCTTCTCTTTGTATCCAAGCTCCAGCTATACTCTCCTACTTCCCTCTGGATCTACTGAGTGCACCGACTATTAGGATTATCTAGATTCAGCCCAAAATATAAGAAGACTTCACAGATCTTCGTAGATCAATGGACAAGTTGGTAAAGTTAGAATCATTAGTTAATCTATGGGAGATACTTCGAAAGTTAGCAGAACTGTATTTCTCATAATGTGAGATCATGTGTCTTAGCAGGAGATCGCAAGAACATTTGGTAGCTGAACCTATTTTCTAAGGCCTTTTGGCTATTCACACAGTAAAAATATAGCTAAATATAAATCTACATCTACATTACGATCTATTAATTAGATATGTTCAATCAATATTTTGAGTATTGTATCAAGCTGAGTGTTAATGTCAGCATAGCCCATTAGAGAGATCAAAGCAAAGACGCTTCGCTGCCCCTGCGTACAAGGCATTTGAATTCATTGCGCTGCAAATAAATAAAAGAGGCGCCATTTCGCATTCCCTCCCACTCTCTCTATCGCTCGCTCCACACGCACATTTATATGCTCACACACACACACACACACACACACACACACAGGAATACACGTACATACAGACAGGAGCTGGAACACACACAATACAGCAATTAATCATTGCGTTAAAGCAAGTGGAAATCAGATTGTTTACTTGCAGAAGACGTTTACGTGCCGTATGCGCAATGCCATATAAATTACTTCATTCAATCCAGAGTCAGTGCTAAGTGGCACTCACAGAGGCCAAATTAAAGTCCTGCCGTGTGCTGATGGATAATCCTTTTTCAAATCCCATATTTCTACCTATGAGTGTATCCTATATTCATATTATTTCACTACATTCGCACACATACGAGCATATCCATCATTATTTATGCTGCATAATCAATCAATATGCTGCTTAATTTTATTATTTCTTTATATTTCATTTTGCTCACCATGATTGCTGACGTCTTGTACCCAGTTTGTCTGCTCCTCCGCTCTGTTCACTTCCTCCTGCTTTACTCCACCCCCTCCCCTCTCCCCTCATCTTCCATTTTCAAGCCCTGGCACATTCTTAGCCTTCGCTTTGCGCTACTCGCGCTGTAATTCGCGTTAGTCGCTCCAGCAATTTATATCAATACAGATCCAATCGCATGTCCTTCATTTGCCCCAAACCCTCAACTACCCAATACGTGTACGTGTGTGTGAGTGAGTGTGTGTGTGTGTGTGGGGGGGTGTGTGTATCTGCCTCTGTGTGTATATGTGTACTGATTTGATGCTTTTTCTTTTTGTCTTTGATTGAGCTTGTTATGTGCGACCTCCACCCCTCACTCTCTCTCTCTCGCTCAGCAACATTTCCAACATCCCCATTGTATTTGTCTATCTAACTGCAGCGATGCCGTCGCTATCATCATCGATGTCGCCATCAGTCATGGTCGCGCCACACCCCACACCTTCCTCCCCGATCTCCCACGCCCTCATCGCCACCACCCTCTACACTCGCCTATCATCTTCATTTGAAGTCGCTCAAATGCTTCTCTATAGATTCAATAGATTTTTGTTGCTTTTGCTTTTGATTTTGCTTTTGATTTGATGCGTACTTGACTAACGCACATGACTGTAACTGGGCGAGGCGATATTCAAATGTCACGCTTGCCTCCTCCTAAAGTCCTTCCTCCCCTTTGCCTTGCCACTTCCAGTCTGACCTCAACTCTCAGCATTGACTGGTAAATATTTGCTATTGATTTTGCTATAATAACATCCCCAGTGCGTCGATAAATTTTCAAATAACGCATTTACCTTCCGGCCAGGCTCAGTACCAAGTGGTAGGAGCTGTGCAGTTGGGCGGTTGGCGTTACAGCGTGATAAATCTCGTCAAAAAAATGTCAGCCTATGGGCGTGGGCGTGGCATGACACAAGCGTCAGGGCACAAGTCAGCGAACAATAGTAAGTGCACATTAGCGATATAATTATAACAGTAATTCTAATGGCAGCACTTGTCAAGTAGCAGCAAGAACAGGCACAGGCACGGTGCCAGGAGCAGGGAGGTAGGTGGCAGACCTAAGAGCTTACGTATGTATGCACTTATGCCAGTGTGTGTGTGAGTCTTTTGTGAGTGTGTATGTGTTCTCATACATATGTGTGTCACGGCAAAGGCAGCTTGGAGCAGGGCTGGCAGCTGATTGTGAAATGAGCTAACTCAGCAGTGAACCAGCTCAGCAGTGAACCAACTGGATCGTTGCTTGAACTAGTAACTTAATTAACTTAAATTATATTATTCTCTTTTTAATGCAGAAGTGGTGTCCCATTATTTCGTTTGACTCCGCTTTTTTTTTCATTTTGATGTGGAACTAGTTCAGGTTGGAGTCCCTGGTGTGTGATGAAGAGGTGTTACCGTTACCGCAACATTATGTTGAAGGCAGCTGAAAGTGTTTTAGTGCCTTTTGCGATTGCGTTTGTCTCTCTGGGAGCTGCGTACGGATGCGTGCGTGATGCCATGTGATGGGATGTTGTCGTGGCAACTTTTAATCGGCTCTGTGTCTCTCTGCAGCTCGTCGCCGTTGGCAGAGCCGGACCCGGCATTCCGTGAAATACTCAAAACTTTTCGTTAACGTTTTCGCTTGCCTTGTGCTTGTCATCAAACGACGTCAAACTGAAATTAACATTTGCATACGCTCATCAGTCAGGAGTCGAGAACAGATCTATAGATGTGCTGCACTTCGGCTCTTTTGCTTTCCTCCTACTCCTTCTGAACCTGCTCTTGCTGCTCCTTTTAACACCGTGCACATTCGTCTTGTAAACATGGAGTTAAGCGCCATTAATTTACCTACCCATCTCCTGATGCTTCCCCAGCCAGCCCGACCCTGAACATTTGCATTGCGCTTAAATCACTTTGGTCGTCGTATTAGTGACTCGCACGTGAGTGCCACTGTTGCCTCCCACACCTTCTGCTCCTTCCATTTATTTTTACCGACACGTTCGTTGCAAATTTTTTAGCTGCCTGCCTCTGTGGCGCTCACGAAAAGTTTTCTTGCTTTTGATTTCTGCTTTTTACGCAACTCGCAGATGAAAATGCTTAAGTGAATTTTAGCATGTGCAGCTTACGCACCACACCTTCTGTTGGCGCTCCTAATTCCCGCTTCACATGCCACACGCCCCTGCCACATAGCCATGTCCTTACCCAGGACGCACGTAATTTACGCAATGCTGAGCAACTTTTAATTTAATTCACTTTGATGCGATTATTTCTCGCTTACTCAAAAATAATTGCTCATACTTGGGGGCACGTTGCGTATGCGCAATATCATGCCATCATATATCCCATAATATCAATGCTTATTAGCACATCCCACAGGATATGCTATGGGGTCAGTTGTTTGTATAAAACCAAAGAGCCCACCTGCGACAAGATACCTGGCAATGTCTGTCGCCACTCGCCAGTCGCCAGACGTCTGTCGTCTGTCGTCCGCCTTGTGTCATTTTGTGCTGTGGGTTATGTCGTCTCAAGAGGCTGCCCAATGTTGATCCCTATTAGTAGCACAAACAAGTTGCCTGGCTGGCTGGCTGGCTGGCTGGCTAGCCGGTTCAATCCAAGGATATGTGCAGATGTTATCTGCCTAGCCTGTAAGTCCTCTGGCTCACATACATGTTGTTCGACGAGGATGGTAGGAAGATGGTTTGATAGGGGCAGAGGGGTGGAAGTGTGTAGGGGTGGAGAATGCAACCAGTACGAGACAGTGTCCTACCCATTGTCCATTCGGCTTAACCGCAAATCCTTTTTAACATATAAAAAGTAACGTTTTGTGGCCCTTCATACTCTGTCCTACCTCTCGGTAGGTCTGTCCGTCAGTATGCTGTGTATGTGAATGTCTGATTGTGTGTGTGTGTGTGTGTGTGTGTGTGTGTGTATTCCCATTGTTGTTGTCAACACCATTTTATACTTGCCATTGCCATTGCGTAGGATGTCGACGACGTTGGCCACATTGCCTTGGCTTAACTGCAATGTCCTCTGTCCTCTGTGCGTTGCGTTCAATTGAATTTGCGATATGTGAATATTTAAGCACTGTGCAGGGACAGCAGCCAGGACCTCAGCCCGAGTTCCTGCTTTTCCTTGTTGTTGCTTTACATGCTGCTCGTACTGCTCGTGCTGCTCGGGCTGCTCTTGCTGTTGCTTGTAGTTTGTTGTATCCACATAACTATCATTGCTTTTGTGGCATGAGTAAACGTGGCAGAGTCAACGTGTGCGATTGAATTTTTATTGCATGATAAAAGCAAGCGCCACAAGTCGACCAGCAGGTGAGTTAAGCAGCGACAGGAGACGGCATTCAGGTGGTGCCACGCCAGGCAAAGGCAGACCAGTGTGGAGCGCACTCACAAACATTGTAAACATCGCAAAATATTTGCCTCGAAGATTTCTGCTAACCAGTGGAAAGTTTATTGATTCCCTGCCCCCCACTTTACATACTCATCCGAAGTCCAACATCTAATACACAATGCCGGACGCTAAGCTGACAGCATTTCAAAATGACACACCTCCTAACAAGACAGGGACACAAACAGTTGCAGTTCTCAGACAGACGCAACACGAGGACGAAGACGAACACGAGTAGGACTACGACTCCTTGGTAAAGACAGCATGGAATCCAACCAAGAAAGATTTACCATACAATAGACTCGACGCAATTTGTAGCACTCGTAAGTACATTAAATACGTACATGAAGGACATCATAGAATCTATGCATATATACGTATGTTTATGTACAATCGGAAGTTCAAAGTGTGTCCAGCTATCAAATTGATATTGGGGGAAATATCAAATATTTTATATGTTTTTACATTTTCACTGAAGTTTTTCATTCAAAAGCGGAAATTATTTGCGTTGTTAACAGCAATCAAGTAAATCTCGCTTCCTTTGCGCTATGTGAGATTCAATTTAAATAATGTTGAAGTGGAAAATTGCTACTAAATTTATAGCATTAAATAGCATAAAAACTTTTATTCTACTTTTCTCGTATCTTTAGAGTATCAGAGTGTGAATTTAACAACCATTTGTTGTACTCTACATAAGTTTGTCATATACTGACTTTATTGCATTTTAAGAGTTTTATATACGACCTAAAAGCTATCCTCTGTGATTACTCTATCGAAATTCTTAAAGGTAATCAAAGCAAAGGTAGTTAATACAGAGCGTAACTACTGAAATCGCTTAGATATCATTTCATGCCAGCAATTTATTGTTTCGTTCATCTTGTGCTGTGAATTGCCATTGAGACAGAAGACAGAAGACGGGAGACAGGGCGGCAAAGTCAATTTTGGTAAAAACTTTTTACAGAATTGATCTGAATTTACAACGTATCGGTTAAAATTGAGAAATGAGTTGAAGAAGTGGGCGGCGACCGACTGCCCCACAGAGCCACTGCTCCATAGCCCGGCAGCCCGCATGACCGGCGAAAAGGACATTTGTCCAGACGCTTTGCGTTGCGCCTGTTTATGTTTACGTTTACGTTTACGTTTACGTTTATGCGTGTGTGCGTGTCTGCGTGTATGTTTGCGTGTGTGTTTGGGGTTTTACTGTCTGTGATTTGATGTTTACAATAGCAAAGGATGCGGCAGCGCCATTCAGAGGACAAGGACAAGGATAAGGACAACGACAGAAGACGTTGGCTTTTAGTGTGCAGAGTGCAGCAGCATGAGATGAGGCATGAGGCATGAGGCATGAGGCATGAGGCATGTGGCATGAGATGAACGACGACGCGTCGACGAAGCAGCAGCAAGTGATTTCAATAAATTTGATGGTTTTCCATTTGCAACCCAAACTCAATCGAATCGTCTATTCGCAGTAAAAAATTTCGAATTACGCTGAGAGCTGAGAGTTGAGAGCTGAAAGATGAGAGCTAAAAAAAGAGGCCAGAGATTGAGGAGGAGGGTGGAGCTGGCGGATGCGAAGACCTGAATCCTGCCTTACTCAAAATGACTAATACAAGCAAAGTTATTGACATGGCAGCGGGTTTAGCTTTAGCTTCAACGAGGGTAACACTGCGCTTCCTACTTTTTTTTGTTATTTTAGTTCCCGCATACACACACACACACACGCATCTATACGTATACATTTAGATATACGCATACATATAAGAAGTATGTCCCAATTCGGTCTGCGTATAACTTCAAAATGACTGCTTTATGTAAATCCCACGGATAACGTTTTGCAAATTGAATTTTTAACATTCTATTTTATTTATTTTTCACTTCTCTTTTCGATGGTGCCGCTGTCACCCTCAGTAGCAGCCCCACCGAAACCCCAGCCGAAACCAATGTATCTAGGCAAAGCCTTTGGTCCCAGTCCTACTGGATGACGGTATCCGCATCCGCATTCGCATTCACATTCGCATTTGCTTCTATCGTTTGCCGCGCTCGCTTGCCATTTAACAGCCATCTCATAGATACTTTGCCCATCCCCTGCCTGTCCTTCTTCTTCTCCACCTTATCCTCATTTCACTGTAGTTGCATGACAGTTAAGCCGGAGCCGGATAAGCAGCGGCAGCGCAACGCAAACTGGAAGCCAACTGTCAGACATTGATATTAGGCATCCAGCATGTAGGATGTAGGCATAGATATGCCGAGCTATGTTTCCACCTCACCCCCATCCCCATCCCCATCCTCAGATGAATGAATCACAACAAGCGCCAAGACCAACATCCCAGACTGGCCATTGTGTATACTGAGAAACTGTAATGGGATACTAACTGGATCTATCCAATTTGCGACTCATCCACACCTGTCAAAGGTACCTGTGGCACGGCCTTCAATGCCTACAATAATGAGCTGATTATGTGAGCTACTCCCAAAGGTACATTTTATGAAGCTTTCAATAATTAAACATTGACAGAAGTGCACAGAGATTTTTCACAGAGAAGAAGTATATGACAGCTGTCTCTGTGGATAAATTATCTAAGAGAACAATTACAGTATTTAATTAAGGAATTATAGAAGCGAGAGTAAAACTAAGCAAAATAATCGTTATAGTGGAATAGTAATAGTTAGTAGTTAGTAGTAACTACCTAAATAATAATAGTTATGTAATTGCTGAAACATCGCAATTTGGTATTCAGTAAAAATACGAAATTTAATATACTATTATTATTATCATTATTATTATTAATATATTATTATATATTATTATTATTATATATTATTATATATTATTATATATTATTATATTATTATATTATTATATTATTATATTATTATTATTATTATTATTATTATTATTATTATTATTATTATTATTATTATTATTATTATTATTATTATTATTATTATTATTATTATTATTATTATTATTATTATTATTATTATTATTACTATTATTATAAATAATATAATCTGTGTCTTACCCAAAGAAGATCCAGAATAAACGATATAAATGTCCGTGTAATGATTTATTTGACTATTTGACTTCATTTGTTTCCATATAACAAATCACAATATTGAGCTTCGACATATACCTGTCAAATTAACGTATCCATATTAGATTCCTTATCCTTTGGCTATTAAATTGTCTGTTTGTAATGTGCATACAAATTGATTAATTCGACTGTTGATTTCAGGCTTCTGTTAGGAATCGTAGTTATTTCATTTGTTGTCTCTTTTGAAACTACTCTGCGATTTTATAACTGCACAAAGAGCAAATTGAATCTGCAATGAATAAAACTTAATAACAATCTTTCATTATTATTTAAAGTTATGTCGATTAACGTCATTTTCGTTATAAATAAAATGAAAATATAATTGAAAACAATTGAACCTCATTATTTTTTAAGCTGTTAGTGGCAGCACAACAGAAAATTCATAAAATAAAGCAAATATGAGACTGCAGTATTCGATTTATTATTATGGGTTTTTTATGGTTAATGATGATGTATATATGTATATATTAAAGTTGATGTACTCATAAAATAACGGCACTTTCAACTGGTTTTCATAGTTCTTTTAAGTATATCTTTTTCTCTAACAGGGATGAAGATAAACAATACTAAAAATTCAATATAGATTATTTTATTTCTACAACAATGGAATGGATTAAAAAAGGTTTCAGAAATACACTATGCGATTGGATTAAGAGTATATAATGCAATCTGTAATTATGGTCAGCATTTTCAGCATAGATATATATACATATATATTGTATATCTGTAGAAGTGATACCCAGTATACAAATACTATAGTACTTCTATTGCAATCTATTGGACTAGATTAAGGATATATGAAATTATGTTTAATTAGGGTCAGCAGCATCAATCGAACAATATAGATATATATAGATACAGGAGTTATCATACGAAGTATGCAGATTCCTGTATGTCATATACAGTTCTTAAATTGCATTTCAAGCTGCTTTTTGAAACAAGTTGGTAAAAAATATACACGAAACATTTTAGCTGCGGGTTAAAAGGCAGTTCCACTGATTTCCTCGAACTGCAATCAGACTATTTCAGTGTGTGTTCTAGGTGTATGTTCTAAGTCGAAGACAATCGCAGTGTGCATAGCCTAGCAGGAAGTTAAAGCCCAGGACGAATTGCTCTCTATTATTGTAATATTATACTATTCACTCAGAAATTTCAGTTGCAATCCTACTCTCGTCGAGTGCAGATGCAATCGCGGACGATTAACAAGCAAGTTACCAAAACAGCCAACAACAATTTGCATTGCTAACCGTTAGTACGGTAAACCGAAAACTGTTCCGACGCGAGTGCATTTAAAACAACAACTCTGTGGGCAACGGGACTTGGGCTCGCAGTGAATGCACTTGTTGCTACCTAACAGCAAGTGTTATTCTTTGTCACCCCCCGCTTTGACATCTTAAGACAACTAGAGCCCATGGATGAGGAAGTAGCAGATCCCAACGAATCCAACAAAGAGCCGGAACGAAAACAGTCAAAGCCTCCCCCAATCTTCATCCCGGAAGTCACCAATATCCAAGGCATGCTGACAATGATAGAAAGAAACAACTGGTTCTACTAACTTCACATATAAAGCAGTACGAGATGGTCAAGTGAGAGTCATGCTCGGTGACAGTGACCAGTATAGAGCTCTTGTCAAGACACTCGAAGAAAACGATGTGGTATTCCACACCTACCAGCTCAAGGAGGAAAGGGCTTACAGAGCAGTCATTAGGAATCTCCATCACAGCACACCACTTGACCTCATTCGAAACGCACTGAGTAATATTGGACACTCCGTGCGCCACATAACCAACGCCAAGAATCGCATTACCAAGGCCCCGACTGCTATGTTCTTCATTGATTTGGAACCATCCAGCAACAACAAATCAATATTTGAGGTTAAAAGACTGTGCAACGCAATTGTCAGCATTGAGCCGCCAAAGAAGTTTGACGATCTAACACAATGCCACAGATGTCAAGAGTATGGTCACACTCGTAGATACTGCCACAAGCCATACCGTTGCGTTAAATGTGGTAATAACCACAAAACCTCTGACTGCACCAAGCGCCTCGGGAAGATCCCGCTAAATGTGTGCACTGCGGAGACAACCATACTGCCTCTTATAGAGGCTGCAGAATCTACAAAGCTGCAGTACAAACGCGGGAACAGGGAAAATCAAGACAATCTGTACGAAACTTTTATGCTCGGCCTACTCCCACAGGCATGCCACACACAAATTCATCCCCACACATCTTCACACAAACAAACAATAAAACGGTCAGTTACGCACATATAGCAGCAGGGCATAACAACCAACCAATATCCAGTCAGCCAGATCAATCAGTAGTTGCCCAGATTCAATCAATGATGCAACTCATGCAAGCACAATTTGCGCAGATGACGCAAATGATGAACACGATCCTAGCTTCATTATGCAAATAGGCCTCAATATGATACTATGGAATGCTAATGGCCTGTGTAAAAGCAGGCCTGAAGTTGAAATGTACATAAAAAGGAACAACATTGACATAATGCTAGTCTCAGAAACTCACTTCACTGATAGATCCTACTTTAAAAATCAACGGTTACAACCTAATTCACGCCAACCATCCTAGTGGCAACGCAAGAGGTGGTGCAGCAGTGCTTATAAAATCAAACATAAAATTCTCAGAGCGCGCCCCTATCCTTGAGCCTTGGTTACAAGCAGCCGTAATAACGATCGACACTCCAACTGGAAGCCTGGTACTGGCAGCAGCTTACGCTCCACCAAGGCATAATGTAACAACAAATATGTTCACCCAAATTTTCACACAAATGGGACCCAGATTCATAATTGGAGGGGATTTCAACGCAAAAAACACATGGTGGGGATCTAGACTATGTAATCCGAAAGGCAATGCGCTACTGTCCTGCATCAATTTGATGCATCTCACCACTCTCTCGTCTGGAAATCCCACTTACTGGCCATCGGATCCAAACAAGGTGCCTGATGTTATAGATTTTGCAGTGACATGCGGGATAAACACGAATCTTATACACATTGAGAATGATCTGGACCTGTTATCCGATCACTGCGCTATAATATTGAAAATTAACCTACCCATACTCAATCAGAATCGAAGGTCCAGGCTGCTGAGGAAAAGCTCGAACTTTGAACTATTCAAAGCAACATTAGAGGAGAGACTAAATCCCAATATTATGCTGAACTCTGGCGAAGACATCGAAGAAGCTGTGGAAGCATTTACACGCAGCATCCACGACGCAGCAAACCTCTGCACTGCTCCGCACCACACCAACCCAGGATATCAACAGAGACCGAGAAGAGACAGATTCTTACACACTGAAGAAATCACGGAACAGCTAAGAATCAAACGTCGCCTCCGGAGAGTTTGGCAGATCAGCCGAAATCCACGTGATAAGGCTGCCCTTAACCGTGCAAGCAAAGATCTGAAAACTCTTATTTACGAACTGCGCAACGAAGCTCTAGCCGAATATCTGCGACATGCTGAGCCTAACGGGGTAGAGCATAACCTCTGGAACAACACCAAATATCTCAAAAGACCCACCAAAAGGATTCCACCCCTTAAAAGCTCAGCCCCGGCGATTGGTGTCGTTCCAACGAAGAAAAAGCGGAGACTTTTGCTCTACACCTGCGGAAAACATTCACGTCCTTTAACCTTTGTTCAGCCACGGATGTCTTCAACACGCAATCCTTCATAGAGTCGCCCTGCCCTATGGACCCGCCGATACGCACAATTCAGGAAGATGAAGTTAAAGCCGTAGTGTCCAGCTTAAAAACAACCAAAAGTCCCGGCTACGACAATATCGACGCAACAACTATAAAAAGTTTACCTCCACGCGCAATCGCCTTTCTCACTGTCATATACAATGGTATTATTAGGCTCCATCACTTCCCCTCACAGTGGAAGTGTGCGGAGATCATAATGATACCCAAACCTGGGAAACCTGAACAGGACCCCGCCTCCTACCGTCCCATCAGCTTGCTGGCAATACTGTCCAAGATATTCGAAAGAATATTTTTGGCCAGGTTATTGCCAGAGCTGGAAGACGGCCAACTAATCCCAGAGCATCAATTTGGTTTTAGAAAGTCAACATGGAACACCAGAACAATGCCATAGAATATCACAAACGATATTGTGTTCATTTGAAGACAAGAAGTACTGTTCCGCAGCTTTTCTGGACATCAAACAGGCGTTCGATCGCGTCTGGCATCTAGGTTTGCTCTATAAGCTTAAGTCCATGCTGCCAGCACCATTCTTCTTGCTGCTAAAATCCTATCTACACAGGCGTCTATTCTATGTTAGATGCGAATGGGCTGAGTCTGAGATCTATGAAGTTCACGCCGGAGTCCCACAGGGAAGCGTGTTAGGCCCCATATTGTATACACTCTTTACCTCAGACATGCCTGTGCTAGAAAGAGAAGACCTCGTTATTGCAACATATGCCGACGACACAGCATTTTTAGCCACTTCAACTGATTATGCAGAGGCATCAGCAATTCTGCAGCTACAACTAACAAAACTGGAGCCATGGCTGCAAAGATGGAACATCGTAATCAATGAAGGCAAGTCAGCACACATGACTTTCGCAACTCGGCCAAAAGCCAAAAGACTGCCCGGAGGTTAGACTAAACGGTACTACACTGCCTACTGTCGACAAAGTCAAATATCTTGGCTTAACACTCGATAGAAGACTTACATGGGCAGAGCACATTAAGATTAAAAGAAAACAGCTCAGTCTAAAATTTCGCCAGATGAGATGGCTGTTGGGCTATAGATCGCAGCTGAGCCTCAGAAATAAAGTCCTACTATATAAAGCGATACTCAAGCCCATATGGACATATGGCTTACACTTGTGGGGCACGGCGTCTTCGTCTAACATTGAAATATTACAAAGGGTACAAAATAAAAT
The DNA here is from genome assembly GCA_035045065.1 of Hirtodrosophila trivittata. Classification (NCBI taxonomy): domain Eukaryota; kingdom Metazoa; phylum Arthropoda; class Insecta; order Diptera; family Drosophilidae; genus Hirtodrosophila; species Hirtodrosophila trivittata. The sequence continues at coordinate 343,934 of JAWNNK010000866.1, forward strand.
CCTTCGCAGGATTGTGAAAGCTCCTTTCTATGTTAGAAATGCTGTAATCCACAGGGACCTCAAAATGCCTACCATAAGACGCGAAATCCAAAGGTTCAGCGAGCGTCACTGCAACAGACTGGACAGCCACCCGAACAACCTCGCCTTAAACTTGCTGGACAACAGCCTACACACCCGCCGACTAAAAAGGAGTCACCCGCTGGACCTTGGACCTGCCCTTCAGGCCCCACCTTGAGTGGTGATGTACCGGCGTGAGCCAAAAAAGTTGCTTGTCAGGCTATGCTGGCATACAACTTCTCAGCCATTTTGCCAATCCATCCAAATTTACTCATTATCGATAAGATAGATTGTAAATAATAAAGAATATTATAAAAAAAAAAAAAACTCAGAAATTTAATCAACTCGTCTACCTTCCCGCAACTTGTTATTATTTAAAATTATAGTAGTTGCAACAAAGTTTTTTCTATGTCTAACCATCAATTGAGACCCATTTGTGATATTATTGCTGCTGTTGATGTTGCTGTTGCTGTTGTTATCATTAGCATTGCTGTTGTTGCGTGTCATTTGATTTCGGTTTGGTTTTGCCACTCATTATTATTGTATTATTGTTGCTGTTGCTGATGTTGTTTTTATTGCTACCTTGTTATTTGACATTCAACTAATGAGTTTTGTGATTTCTCATTTATTCATTGAATTTTTTAATTAGTCTTACATTGCTTTTTATATGTGTTTTTATATGTGCAACAAATTGCTGTTGTTGCTGCTGCTGCTGCTGCTGGTGTTCCTGCTGACGGAATAAATGTTGTAATTGAAAAATAAATGAGGCAATCAACTTTCTGACCTGTCATGTAGCGAATATTTTAGCTATTGACCTCGCACAGCACCCTCTTCCTCGCATTGTGCCCTGCCACCTGCCACCTGCTGTCCTGCCGTTCTGCCGTCCTGCCGCCCTATCATCCATTCGTCCTGCGCCCCTCTGTGGCCAGCAACACATCAAAATTACAATGTTGTGGCAGCCGCTGTCGCCGCTGCAGTCGCTGCTGCCGCACCGAAAGGTAATTATGGGCCCCGACCGAGTTGTCGACTGGTGGACTGTCTGTTCGGCTGGTTGATTGCTCCATTGCTGAACTGGTCTGTCCTGGCTGGTAATGTCCTGGTCCGTTCAATGGTTTTCATTTTGCATGTTGCTCGGCTGAGCTTTTTTGATTGTAATTGTTGTCGATTGTCATTACTGTAGCTGCTGCTGCTGCGCTGCTGCTCCCGTTGCCGTTGCCATTGCCATTGCCATCGCCTGTTCGCTTTGCCGCCCGATTGTTGCGGTGGATTTTGTTGCCTGATTTTCGTATTGCCCGCCCCCTTGCCCCTTGCTGCGTCCTTTCCCCAGTCGCCATTGTTTCGCCTGTTTTGTTGCGGCCGTGTTCAGCGGTTTGTTTGTTGGCTGCATCGCATTCCCACGGCTGTCAACACAATTGTTGAGCCCGGCCACCAATCCCTCCTCGTATCCATGCCTCATAGACAACCACAGCTATATCCCTGCGTCCGGCATCAAAACTTCTGCCCGAATTTGTGAAATTACTGGAAATTGAGTTGTAAGCTTTGGTTCAGGGTCAGATTCGTTTATCCAAAAAATTTGCCATTGGCCAATTCCAGTTGACTTCAACAACACTGCATGAGGTCCTTTTTAGTGTTGCTATCGTATTAGTATAATACAATATAATACGCAATTTCCGTTCTATTGTCTGAAGCTAAACATTACCTAACCATTTCCATTTAATTAATAATTTCCCTTTAATGATACAATATTGTGTACCCAACCAGCTTTTGTTCAGCTTTTATTTATAGCTTCACAATGCAAAGCAAACACAACAAAGATCTCGATTTATTAGTGAAATCAAGATCTTTCTTATTAAGTATAGTATCAAATTATCAATTCTTAATAGAAGTAATAATTATAATTAATAGGAAGCATAACTAGTGTAACTACAAAAGGCAAGAGAAGGCTTTAATCTAGTTTAATTTAGTTATTAATGTCTGACCAATAAAGATCTCAGTATGCCTGGTCAAAGGTCTCGATATTAATTGCCAAAAAAGAGATTGAGGTTAAAGAACTTTTGATTCGTACTAGAGGATTATCCATAGTTCATAGTTAAGATGCATCACTAGGTAATCCCTTAACCAAAACTGTTGATTTGCTGAGTCTCAAACTATCTTCACGTGGGGATTATGATCATCTTGCAGAGGATCTTAATGAAAGTTTATTTATCTGCGCCAAATGCAACAACTTTATTTTATGCCTCTATTTTTTGTGGTCGGTTCGATTTTAGAGATTTGAGATTTGCATATTATATCAGTGTGTCATATAGTATATATCTACTACGTCATAAGTTGATCAAGTTTATTTGAAATTCATTTCATATGACGGAGCATATGTCATCGGGCGAAGGTTTCCCGTAGTCGGATACACTCGATGATATCATTCGTTAATTAGAGCCTCGTAACTATAAGAATTAGTTATGTAAGCTAAGAAAATCTTCTGCTTTGTTCGGATTTTATTAAGAACAGTTTTTCCTGTTTTCCGTTTGTGTCGAAATTTTGAACAGATTTCCAATAGATTTTAGGCATGTTTCCTTTTGCGTAACCAGACACAATTTCCCTTGTAAAAGCCCCGGCTATCAGCAGGAAAGTTCCTCACTTATCTCCCAAACGGGGAGCAAAAGATTTTGAGAATTTTGAGCACGTTTGCGACGTTCAAAAGAGATTAAAAGCGTATAATTGTCGCCTTAGCAGTAGAGGGACACAAGGATGAACAGCACCAAGGGCGAGGGCGCATTTGTGAAGTTCAGCGAAGTTTTGTTGGGGTTATGGGCGTTGAGGGTGTTGTGGAGGGTTGTGGGTGTTGTGTGCGTTTTTTTGGCCATGGCCTTCTTGCTGACTGTCGGGCATGATTTAGGCAAAGAGCTTCGCAGCTTCAGCTTCAGCATCAGCATCAGCTTCAGCTTGAGTTGGCAGTGAGAGTGCGAGGCCTTCACTTGGCCCAAAGCGAGCAAATTTAATTTCCGTGACAGAAATAAGTTTTGCGCTCAAATGCACAGCACTTCCCATCCCTTTTTGGCCAAGTCCTCTTAAGGCGTGCGTGGACACTTTCCTTTACTTTCTTTTTTTTTTTTGTACTTTTCTCTCGTTCTTTCCTTGATTTTCTGATACTCTGGTACTCTGGTACTCTTGCGTTTTGTCCTCGTGTGAGGACATTGTACAAGTTGCAGCTTGACTTTTATTAAAAGCTCATTAAGCTGGGGTGTCAAAGTTTTGCTTTGGCGCTTATCACAAAAATTGCAAATATGTACTTAGTTTCAGCTAAGTTATTCGGAAATCTGTGCAGCTGGGTTTCCGTTTGCATTGGCGATGACGCAGCTCCAATCCTTGAGGACGCAGACACTTGAATAAATCCCATCTATTAGAATTCGTCGAGGCGGCCAGAACTAGCCAAGTCAGTACGGAGACAGTCAGTCATCATTACGTGCGGTGACATCATCATTATGCCGTTTGCAGAAAACTTTAGTTCAGGGCTCACCTTGACACCCCAACGACCTGAAGACCTGACGCCCTGAAGACCTGAAGACCTGACGTGACGCCGTCCATGGCAACCCGAAAAGTAGCAGCCAATTTTTCAAAACGCTTTCGTTCCAAGCTGAAGCTAGAGAAGGAGCAAAAGTAAGAAAAATTGTGCGGTCCAAGCAGAAAAAAAATAAAGAAGAAATATATATATATATTTCACTTCGCTGCGTGTCAGTGCTGTAGTCTGAGTCTATGCAGACCGGGATGAGGCCATGTCCTTCTCTTTGGCTGGTTGCCTTTGTTAGTTACCTTTTTGAGTCTTTGCTAAATCAAAATGGCAGCGCGTTGTCGTCCTTTGGTGCTGCTTCTGGTGCTGCTGCTCAAGTGATTTACTTGCCGACGACTCCTTTAGCCGCCTTACTTGGCATTCATGACCACGAGCAGCAGCACTGCTTGCCGGACCTGGCCCACTCCATCGATACTTTAACTTTATGCTCCACTTTCTGTGGGTGCCTTAAATTACTGCGCTGCTTCAGTTGAAGCTCCGCTCGTGCGCAAACATTTCCACCGCAATTCCACGTCACATGTAGCCTGGACCAGCTTCCAGTTCTTTAGCACTCACTGTTCCCCATGGTTAAGTGGTCGGGTGGTCAAGTGGCATGCGCCTAGAAATTAACTTGTAAAAAAATCATATCATAATAAAGACATGGTCAGCAGAAAAATGAACGCCCTAAAACAAGGAGCAGCGCAACTGTGGGAAAAAGTTACCAAGATCCAAGGCTGTGGACTCGGCCTGGTGCCCCTGGGGGCTCATATCATCATTATGGTCGAGTTATTTGTAACCTTTTTTGAATTCCATTTAAAGTTTGCAAAACCCAAACATCAATCTTTGCCACGCTAAGCTCTGCTTCGCCGTGTGCGTTCCTGGGCGCCGACGGTGTCTGGAGCGGTGTGTGGGGCGTGATGTGGGCGTGGTTGCTCGTCACACCGAGCCAGTCTTCAGGAAGTGTCAGGCAGTTTTAGAACAAGATTGTGACTCATTAAATTACATTGCAAATGTCATTGTAAAGTAAGTAAAATGAGGCTGGGACGGTGGGCGGCAGGACGGCGGCAAGGACTGTCAGGACTGCGAGGACTGCCAGGACTGACAGGACTGGCAGGACCCGCCGGATGTCAGACAGGCTCCTCGGTGCGTATAAGCAACATTCATTTATTTATATATTACTTGGCTACCATCTCCCTCTCTCTCTCTCGCTCTTGCACACCCACACACCCAAACACACACACACCACACAACACAATCGTGTTGTGCGCTACTCTCTGGCAGCAATTTAAAATGATAATTTACACAAATGCGTTTAAATAAATAAAACGCACCGAGAACGACAAACGGGCGCACCGACGGAGGCGTGGCAAGTGGGTTGAGGTAAGGTGAGGCTTCTGACGCACATTTTGTCAGCAGCAAAACTTCCGGCGGCACCTCATCCCCACACACACACACACACAGACACACACACACATACAGCTCTGGCCAAAAAGTTGCCTCTGTTAGGTGTCGGCTACAATTGTCCTTAAATCACGCGTAATGAAGTTGTCGCTGTGCGTCGCGCTTACCGTTCTTATTGTTGTAACTGTTGTAAATGTTGTAACTGTTTTTACTGTTGCTGCTGCTACAACTGCTCTTCTTCTACTGCCGCTGCTACTCCTGGCAGTCGTTCTGTCGCCCTATCGTCCTGTTTCTTATTGTTTTTGCATTTTATCGCATCGCATTTATTTTTGCATTTCAATGCTGGTACAGGCAATAAGTGAGCCCATTAGAAAGCACCCAAGGAACTGAAACAGAAACAGAAACAGAAACAGACACAGAAAGCAAGTAACTGGGGGTCGGAAGAAACCAGGAAAAGGACACAAAAAGACAACCCAACAAGGTGTAAAGTCCTTGGACAGCTGGCTGGTCACTGTAGAGGATATAGAGAGAAAACACATTTAGAAATGGAAACTTGGCACTTAAGTGGCTTTAATGACAGTTCAAATATAATTAACTAACTCATTATCACATTAAGATCCGATATATCGATAGCCATGGATATAAACGGAAAAGGTAATCGATTCTAATCAATAACTATTTAATCGTAATTGGAAGTATTCTTTGATATCTTGCCTTTACTTATTCAGCTTTCAATTAGTTCTTGTGGTGAGTTTTTAAAGGTCAATTCGCAACCTTTACCACGTGCATTTCCAGTTAAATGATTACCATTTGTCACACGCTCACCTGGACGATGCAGTGGATACCCATACCCGCCCGGATCAAACCTAACCACCATTAAGTGTCACACAAACAAATGTCCAACTGCGTCTGTTTAGGTTTCTACCTTCTGTCTCTGTGTCTGTCACTGTCTCTTGTTCCGACGATGGTTTTGTTAACGCCCACACACACACACACACACACACACGCACACACAGAGCTTCTACTCGGATATGAATGGTTGGGTAATGTGGCGCAACACCCGCAGCAGCAGCACCAGCACCACAGGCGACACACTTCCTACCACATGTGCCCTTCACTACTCCAGCTCTCCCCCCTCCAGCTCTGCCTCTCTGTCGCAGCTGTTGAAAATTACATGTTTACAGCGCGCAAAGCCAAATGTAAACGTAAACACACATTAACTTTGGTCGCATACAATATTTTTCACTCAAGGTTGTTTGGGATGTGACCATGCCCAAATGTAGCACCCGCCATCCTCTCGCTGACTGGTTGGCTGCTCCTCCAACTGGCCTCGGGTATGACAAGGCGCATTTGCCAGAGTGCCTGGTGACTGGTGGGTGGAGAGGGGAGAGGGGGAACAAGTGCAAGCCCATGTCGCTTGCATATCTTCGAGTAGTAGCAAATTGGGTTGCTCCAGTTTAGTTTTTCTTTTTGCTTTCTTCTGCTATTCCTTGTTCAGCTAACACGTGTTTTGTGATGGGAGTTACGAAAACTAAACAATAAGACAAATACTTCAGCCTCTCTTTGGGCTGCATTCGCTTGCACAGCAATTTTTCGCAACAATTTTCCATTTATTTTTTTGTTGTGGCTTAGATAAGTAGATATCTCCGGCTGTAGGGCCAACGAGCCGGGGGAATAGAGGATGGCGGATAGAGGAAGGCGCGTTCAACAGCTTCTTGGCAAAATATGAAACATGCTGTTTCCTTCGCTTCCTTTTAGCTGTTGCTGCTGCAGTTGTTGTTGTTGTTGCTGTTGTTGTTGTTGGCATTGCACAAGTTGCTGCAGGCTATTGCAGCAAAATGTCAACTGAGGCCATAAATTGCGTCAGTCTGGGAAATTTTTGCTGCTCGCCACGTTGCCAGCGTCGCCACCATCGTTGTTCATTGTTGACATATTTGAACAACTATCTGAAGGTGAGCGGCAAACTTTGATTTCGTTTTCATGGCACCAGGCTAAAACAAGAACAACAACAACGAACAATAAATAACAACAACACGTGTAGATGGCTTAAGTGGCCTGGCTGGTAGTTTATCCCTGCACTACAGAGCACAGCATCTCATCCCTTGGCATTGGTTCCAGCCTTGGCTCATCTACGCTTCGCCTCGATTGCTTTTCGCTACGCCTGTCGCATATTTTAAATCCCCAGTTGAGTGGCAATCAAGCAACCAACGAACCAACCACCTACCACCCACCATCTCCATTCCTGCCATTGCCACCCAGCAGAAGTCAGCCAGCCGCCTCTCGCAAAACAATTTCCCACCCGTTCAACCTACCCCGTGCCCCCTCCCAACCATCAACCAAGCACTCAACCATTCACCCACCGGACAAGCGACTGTCGCCTGGCTTAATTAAACAAGCGCAGCGTCACCTTAACGACCAGCGGGAAGCACCACTTTTGGCTAACTTTTAAAAATGATAATAATTTGCTTTTGTGCCAGGTCTGGGGTATCGAGTGGAGTCTGGCTAGCATGGGGTTTTCTTCTCTTCTCTCCCGTTTCCTGTTGTCCTGCTCTCTTCTCGGCCAGACGACCAGTCGACCCACCTCTTGACACTTGTTCTGTGGCCGCTTTTGCGTTCGCTGCTCAACTTAGCTCATTGTTCTGACCACGCAAAGGACGCCTCTAATAACGTCTCCATTTTGTTATGGCTATAATTATATTTGACTGCCGTCACCTCCATCCTTCATCCTCCACCCTCAGCTCACCCTCACCTCCCCTACCCATGGTTGTGGCTTTAGCTTTAGCATTGCCTTTGCCTTTGCCTCATTTATGGCATTGTTCTACAAGCTAATCCAGGTGGCCGCTGTCGACATTCTGGCCAACGTCCTGGCTCACGTTCATGGCATGGCCTTTGTAGCGCTGTTTTATTTAATTTCTATTTTCATTGCAATTGGCTATGTCAGGGGAATAAAACCATAGCCATAGCCATAGCCATAGCCATGGTAATGGCATTCGCAACTGGCAGTAGCAATGGCAACGGAAATCGTCGTCCTTTGAAGCCAGCCTACAATTGCTTTATAAGCATTAAAGAATCGTCACTTTTCTCAAGTGTCAAATCATTGCGTTTTCATTGTTATTATGCTTATTGTTGTTGCTTTTGCCGCTCCTTTTGCTGTTGCTGTTGCTGTTGCTCCTGTGACTGTTGCTAGTGTTGCTGTTGTTCCTACTTTTGTTGCAGGACTCGTAGCATGGCCAATTGCACATTCAAGTGGGGCTGCAGCCAAAGCATGGAGCTGCCTTTTGCCGACAAGGAAAGCAAGTGATGACTACAAAGTTGCCAGTGCTACATAAAAGCACGTCAATAGCATTGTCCTTTTCCTCCTTTTCTTCCTGCAGCACCAACTTTGATAAGGTACTTCCAATAAACCTTCAAGAATATTTACATATTCATCACCTGGGAGACAGCTCTGTCACTTCTCCTCTCTAATACTTACACCATCGCGTGCCATGACTTTTACCTAAACATGTTAGAGAGAACTATGGAAGATTGTTCAACTAGTAAATATCCTGTTAGCAGATCTGCAAGAAAACTAAAGCAAAGTGCAACTATAATAGATATATACACTATGTAGATTCACAGAATTGTATTGAAATTAAATTGAACCAACACTTTTTTAGTTGATAATTATGGTAATTAATTCATTAAACAGTTCCTAGGAGCAACTTTTTATACCCAGAACAACCGTTGATTATATAAAGAATTACTCTCTAAGAGCCTTGTCCAAACAGCCTGCAGTCCTATCGATGGAAAGTGCTTTTCTGCTAGGATGTTACATATAAGTTTTGATTATTTTGTTGCAACGCTTTCACTTGATTATTAACACCCGTTTATCTCTTTTTGTTTCATTTACCCTTCATTTTCACATTTATTAGACAAAGATGTAAACAAAATCATTGTTAACTTTTTCATGAATTTCAAAAACACTTTTCACAGAGAGATAAATTTTCCATATAAAAATTGAATTGTTCTTAAATTCGGACAATAAATCTGAGCTGCTTTAGGTTTTAGTTCAAAAAGTGGAAATAATTGTAATTTATATGTGGAAACTGAATATTTTCCTAACCTGTTTTTAGACTCTTTCCAGCTTTATTTTCCTCCCACACTCCACACTTATATATATAGTATACGTTTCCAAGTGAGCTCCTTTGTATTGTTGAGGCTTATTTCATTTACATTTAAGTATGCAGGTATGCAGTCGTAGTGCAGGAAGCGTGAAAATTGTATTAAAAGTAATAAAATTAAATACAGATGCCTAAACATTCATAGACACACTTGCATGGAGGAAGAGAAGGTCCTGCTATGCAATGACTCTAGGATATTCATCCCCATCCTCATCCCCATCTGCTCGCTGCTTGCGCACTACAAAATAAAAGAATTTAATTTATTCTTGCAACTTTTTTTGTACCGAATTTACGAACATTGCCCCGAAACTAGTAGCTGTTTTTGTTGGTGTGTTGTGTGTGTGTGTTTGTGTGTGTGTGGCTGATGCTGCAGCTGAATCAGAGCTCTACTCGTGGCCAGCTTCAAGCTGCATTCAGTTCAACACTGTGATGACTGTGTCCTTGCAGCGACGCGTTGTTGTGTTTCCTGTTGCAAGCTTGGCTGCTGTTTGCCTGCCCCGTGTAAGCGTTATAGCCACGCCAATTTATTTATTCCCGGATTGCAGTTTTTAGTTTTCAGTTTGCCCTACGTTTTTCCAGCATTTTCAGGGCACACAAAAAAACAGCTAAAACCGAATCAACAAATATTAGCCTTCTATCAGATATGGACTATAAGACTACCCTATGATACTTTTCAGAGAGTTAATCTGTGACATATCTAGAGGCAGATCAATAGCTATTATTAGCTACTTCCCTGACTTATTTTGATAATAGTGCAAAATCTACAAATAAATAGAGTTCTATATCGTTGAGTTTGACCATAAGAACTGTAAGATTTACAATTCTATTGAAAACTCGAATTCCGCCAGAAGAACACTTCCATTTGGCTTCTAAGAGTGGCTGGAGGCATCTTCTATTTCATCATTTGCCATTTGTTAGCTTCTCATACTAATGTAAGCCACTTGAGCTTTAAAATCACGTGGTATAAAATCACTTGATGCGTTGAAATGGCGTTGCCAGACCGTTGAGAGTTGAGTCGGTGCCGAGCGCGTTAAAATTTCGTTATTATGTTGACAGCATTTTTGCTATTTTTACTTGAAAGCTTAACCAAGCGCGCACACACACACACGCTTTACACACTCACATATACATATATATGTATATATGGTATAATATATATATTTATATACAGGACGCACCGCTGTACACATGACGTCCCTTGGTGTTGTTTTTGGTGTTTCCCCGAGCTTGTTTTTTGGTTGGCTGGCCCTGGCCTCGGTCTCAGCCGTCATCGCTTGTCAGTGATATATAAAAAACATATATACATATACCACACATCTACATATATACAGACATATATTGCCGGTTGTGAAGCAACTGCAGCCACCCAACACCACCCACCCAACACCAGGCAACTGAGCTATTTTGTGGCAATAAGCATGAAATTTAAATGAGCGCCGCTTTCAGCCCTCGTGACGCATTCACGGCACCCATCCACTTATCCAGCGTTCTTCCCCTCCCCCTTCCACAAAGTAAAAGAAGAGGGGTAGATGGAAGGGAGGAAGCTGTTTCTCTTTATGCCACTGGATTTTCAATTCGCACCGCTTGCAATTAATGTACGGACACAAAAAGCTACGAATCAGATAGACACATCTGTATACATCTGACTACTGGACCATACACAGATATATATATATATATATATATATATATATATTTATATGGAATTGTATAGTATGTATATGAGTTGGATTTGTGCAACTCAATCAAATAACTGTTCAAGTGGCAAACACAAAACTAAACCAAAACCAGGCAACAAATCATCAGTATTATTGATTTCAAAGGTAAGCAGACATTGAATTACACTGAAAATTAGCATAGTCCTTGAATTTGCACTGACAACACTTGTTTATCCTTTTAGATCTTTATATGTATACAAGTATATAGAAATTACTTCAACATTTGTTAGACCGAAAGATCAATTAAATTTTAGGCTAGTTGCGAAGAGGAAATGTTACTTTGGAGTTAAAAGTTCTAGCCGCAAATATCAAGTGCAAATAATAAATAAATCGTAGATACAAAAAACTTTTAGTTCATTGTTAACATAAATAATTGAATTGAATATCATGTTGCTCTAGTGTTCTTTTTAACCGCAAATCAAATTTGTTTTCTGCCTAAGCCGGATATAATTTACATAGAGTATCCTATGAAACGATTGTAAATAACATCTAAATCTGCAACCGAAACTAAAACTAAAAACTAAAAGCGCATTTAAGCATATTAAATTGTTTCCAAATTCAAAAAAACAGCAAATAAAATGGGCTATCAAACAGAAACATCAACTACAACTGCAACACAACAAACACAATTTTAGTCAGAAACAAGAAATGCCAATTTTTGACTATTTCTATATATATATATATATATATTGTAGAATGTACTCTATCCATACCCGTATATTATATGATATCATACAAGTTGCACTGCCCAACGGCTGGCCAAATAATGAAACTTTCATCAAGGGTCTAAGAGGGGGGGAATGGGGCATGGGAGAAGCGAAACAATGGCAACATTTGTTTAGTTATTTTATTTATTTATAGCATTTAAAACAAGCATTTTAGTTAACAGCTACTGCCCAGGGCAGTCCTGGAGCTTGCAACATCAGGAACCGAATAAGAAGCCAGTGAGAAGCCAGAGAAACTTAGTAGCACGACCTGAGAATACTAACAGTTGTGTGTGCGTTTCTGTGTGTGTGTGTGTGTGAGTGCAAAGCAAAAGCGTTTAGGGTTCGTATTGTTTGTACCCTGTACTGGCAAATTGTAGAAGGGGTGGTGGGGTGCGGTAAACTACAGAGGGGATGTGGATGCGTTTACACAAAATTTCAGATATTATGTTGCATACTTTCTGGGGGTAATTTATGATTTTGACGAACATTTCTGTGTCCGTGAGTGTATGTGCATGTGTGCGTGTGTGTGTGTGTTAAGAATCCGAATGAGAATGAAATTGTGAATGAGGGTGAAATAGAGCGTAAAAGCAATCCCCCTCGCTGAGGGAACTAACAACAGCAGCTGCCGAGTAAAACAAAACCCGAAAAAAGCAAAACAAATGATGTTTAGTGACGCGCAGCTTTTGTGGAAATGAAAGCCAAACGTTCGATTCTCAAGATGCATGATAAGATAAATAGAACAAAAGTCTCTAAGATATATGAAGTTTTGTGGGATTGCTAGAATCTATTCAGTTGGGGCACTGATATGAGCCAGACACGTGCAGTCAATCAAGGGCCAGGGTCATGAAGATACAGATAAACTAACTACGACGAGTACATAAAGGTGGTATTGGAGTAGCCCAAAGGGTAAATTATCTTTGACAAGCAAAACTGGATGAACTTTAACTAGTTTGAAATACAAGTTGCCTTTGAAATGAGTTATTTATGACTTGCCTGAATAATAAAGGCATAAATCGCAATGCTGATGGCACAAGAGCTATGGAAAATGGAAAATTTAAAGTATAAATTAAGTCTGTAAGTATTTTGTGAGTAGAGAATAATTATTTTGACTAGAAATCGTCTTTCTGTATACAAAAATTGTATTAATGTTGGTTCTATTAGAACTGGAACTACTAACTATAGTTTGTAGTATGTAGATTTGGGTATCTATAGTCTTCAATAGCTCTTCCAAAGATGCTGTCTTTTGTGGCTCAAACTTATACTACAAGTCTAGCAGACTACATATACTATATGGGTCAAGTTAGCTTCAGAAAGAAGTCTTGAAGAGGGAAAGAGATGCGCCTTCTAAGTGGAGAGTCCCTTTGATCCAATCAGTTTCACCAAGAGGACACGGCATCCTTCGAGGCTCTACAAATTGTCATACCCAAAACAATAAAAGCACAGAGATTATGTAAAATACTCGTACTTAAGTAAATATATATGAAATTACTGAGAAATTTGTCTACTGCTCGTAACCGAAATCAGTTCTATTGGAATAATCGTGTACAAGTACAGAGTAATGTATAACACTCGTATACTAATGTCTGGCACAGCCTTCTCTGCGTTTAATGTTGCCTTTTAAATGGTTCTCTGCTTGGGTAAGCCTAGAAGCATTGAACTCTTAAGCCATGTCAGAGTATCTTGCACTCTTTAGCATGACACGACACTCGGCAATCCTTTTTGCGCCTGAGAAAATCCTTTTGGTTTCGATTTCAATCAGTGTCCACATGGCTTCCAACTACGACCACGATAGACTTGACGATTTTCAAGCTCGCTTTTACATTACGCCGTATTCGGTAATTTGAGAACTGAAGCGGAGAACGGAGAGAAGTAGGAGGATGGATGGCATGGCATGCCGTGGATTAAGGTATCACAGAACTGGCCAATTAATGCGGCATGTTTTGGCTTCCTCTCTGACATAGATGGAAAATACATTAAAACAAAAACTCATCATATGTTGCTCTCTCTTTGTGTGTGTGTGGCTGGCAAATCAAAAAATGCAAATAAATTTCAATTTTCTAACTGTAAGCTGACACGAGGCGACAACATGACAGTCACAATTACACTTCCAAAGAGCGCACACTGTACTAGAGAATGCCACAAATCATGGCAAGACTCCAACAGTCCAACTCCATCTCCGCATCTAATTCATACCCGGAGTGGCACTCCCATCTCATATGCATATTTATGAAAAGTGCAGTGGCATCTTGTCAAGCCTGAGTTGCCTTCTGGGAGTACGAGTACGAGTACTTGTACTTGTACTTGCATGTCGTCTACATTGTTATTAAATAATCATTTTGCTGCAATAAATTTCAATTTGTACTTGTGTCAAGTGAGTGACAGCTCAATTTGCAGAATGTACGAAACGAGTTTAGTTATCTCATAACCAAATACTGACTATAGCTGACCATCGACTATATAGTAAGAGCTGTACTGTGCCTAAACTGGGATTCTCTTAAATATTTACACAACAAAGTGAATTAGCTTGATATTCACAAGAATTACCCAGACAGAGAGGGAGAGAGAGAGCGAGAGAGAGAGGGAGGAAAAGAGAAAACTACTTTGCTCGAATCCAATGAAATTGTAATTAGGTTTGCATGCCAAATGACTCGAGTGGCTTCCATATAAAAAAAAAATGATAAAATTTGTTTAAATATTGACGCAAATTTTACAAGCTCAACAGTATTTTTTTGTCTATGGAGTCCACAGGGGGCCTGCGGGGAAGGGAGTGGAAAGTGGCTTTTGAATTAGCTTCGTGGCAGCAGCAAACGAATTTCCCAATTGAAATCAAGCTGAAAGTTAAATTTTAAACCAATTGTGCGAGTTTTCAAAAGGGAACAGAACTGATTGGACTCTGGTACAATGGATTCTGTCCGGGAATGTGCATTTTATCCAGCCCAGTCTAGGCCAGTCCGGTTCAGTTAAGGAATTTGCATTTGTATCATATGCCGCACAGGCGAACACTCCGGCTTATTGCAGCCTAGAGTCTAAAGTCCAGAGTCGTCCGGCTCAACTCTGATTGAAATGTTCGGAATTTTGCTTCTTGTGACATGCATGTACTCGTCCTGTCAAGTCTGTTCATATTGAGTTGGTAGTCGACTGGTCTGGCTCCGGCTCTGACTCTGACTCTGACTCTGGGTTTGGGTAACACCTGGCAGTCTGTCCCTAACAGAGACATCCCAATATGCAGCAGATGGATTCAGACATTAGTTTGTTCATTGAAACCTTTCTCTTCAATCAACATGATAAGCCATAGAATGTGATACTTCCTGCATGCTATTTTATGGAAAGACTATCTGAAACCTTAGAATCCTTATTACATAATCTATTTCTTGCCTTTTGTTCTAGGATTCATATAGCAGATCTCATTTTTAAAAGATTCTGATTCATTTCTTTAAAAGTAATCTGATTCACGAGGATATTTGTTGGGTTTATTTTTAGCGACACGTGCGGTAAATTATAATTTCAATTCATTTCACCAAACATACTCGTACATTCTTCTTGCCACATGCCGCATGCCACATGCCACATTCTTGCAAATGTATTTTACTCGTATGAATTGAATGCACTCATGACATGTCCTAAGCTTCCATTCGACGCATTACAGAAAGTAAACACAATTATTATTATATATTTTCTTAAACACACAACCATGTACATGTGTGTGTGCGGGTGTGTGTGTGTGTGTGTGTGTGTGAACCTACGAATGAGTGTGTGTGTGTCTTTATTGAAGCCACAAAGTATGCAATGCCAAAAGCTCCTTAACGCTCTTATCACACTCATACACTCACACACACACGCACACACACACATACACACACACACACACATACAAAAGCGTTTTGTTTGTTTTTATCTTGAATATTTTCAATTTTTTCGTTAACGAGATACAAAAAGCAAAAATAAGAAACATTCCAGCCAAAGGGCGTAGTTTATCGGAGGAAGGGAAGAGGGAAGAGGAAAGAGGCAAGAGGGGGCGTGACAAGCGGCTGTTGCTGTGAAAAATTATGCAAATGATTGAGCAAATTATGTCCAAAAATATTCGTTGCTTTCTTACGTTGCCAGCTGACCTATGGACCTGCCCATCCTTCAGTGTCCTACATACCATTGCTGACCCACCCACCACCCCCCTCGAAGTGAACCTCATCGACAACAACATCATTGTCATCATTATCATCCTCCAATCACTTCTAAAGCATCTCAAGTTGTTTTCCATAGCAGCAAATCCCGTCAATCGAACTGTTTACAAAATAAAAGAAGGAAAAAACAAAAAATATACGTAAAATAAAATATGAAATAAATAAACACAATAATTTCAGCTCGGCATTTTTTAAAAATATTTTTCTTTTGCGTTATTTTTTTCGTCCTCAGCATTTGTTTTTCAAATTCGACAAAATTTCCATTAAAATATTTGCCCACGAATGAGGAATAAGGACGTAGCGAGGAACGGGAGAACCAGTGCGTTGAGTGGAGAATGTGGGGTGTGGGGTGTGGGGAGTGGCATGTGGCATGTCGCATGTCCAACCAGCAGTCAGCAAATGTTGCGTAATAAAGTCATCAGGCTTAACTATATTAATGTTGTTATTCAAGATAAACAAAACAATCCATCAAAGTAATATATAATATATCCAATCCAATCCAATCCAATTCGAGCGATAGCTCCAAATGTAATTTGTTTTTAAGCAGCAAATTTATGATCTTCTACTCTGAATATCAGTTACCATTAAGGTTGGATTATAAGTGCTGCATTTACAAATGACAGTTAAAACAATTCCAAGTCCAATTCAGACAGTTAGTTTTACTATTAACATAACCTTAACAGCTGATGGAACCAGCTCATCTGTAAGCCTGGTATATGATAGATAGAAAGAGAATATAAAATCTCAAGGTGTTGTCTGCCATGAGGCAGTCTAAAAGTGCTATAAGTGAGCTCTATAAGTGCTTCCATCTCTTGTTGGTGTTAATTTTCTTTTAACAAACTTATTTAAATAGGGAATGTATTCAATATATTTACTCTTGATCAATCATTTGATTAAAGTTTATGACTCGATCTATATATCTCTCTGTCTGTCCCTCTGTCAATTTCAGAATAAATAAAGTGTAGGAAAGACACTTTGGTATGTTCATCGATTCAAAACAAATCGGAGTTTGTACTCATGTGCACCGCTTTTATTGAAAATTTCATCCTTTACCAAAGCTAATTGTCGCTTTCCGGAGCAGAGGGGAAGGAGGGCAGTGGGGCTGACGTGTAAAGTACTTCTGATATGAAAGTTTTTAGCGATCTACTAAAATAGCTGTCGAGCTCGAATTGCAGCTGTAATTTGTTAAATGAAATCCGCTAATTGAAACATGTTGACAGCCAACACAAACACACTCACACACATACACAGAAGGACACACCCACACACATGCATAGAGTGAAATATACACACAATCAGCTAACTGATATATCTCAAAACTATAAAATAATCTACAAATTACAGTTAAAATTACAAACTAGAACGCGTCAGGATTTGCAAATAGCATATAATTTTTTTTGTGTTTGTTTGGATTATTTTTTGTTTTTGCCATTACGTATTACAATTTGTATAATGTGCTGTGCAACTTTTGTTGCAAATTAATTTGCCACGTAAGTTGGCTCTGCAAAATATAGCAGTGGCAGTGGCAGTGGCAGTGGCAGTGGCAGTGGCAGTGGCAGCGGCAGTGGAAGTGGCAGTGAGAATGGCTGTGGCAGAGGTTGCGGCAAAGGCTTTGGCATCTACTTGGGGCGAGCACAGCAGCGGATAGAGCGACACTTCCAGAGATGCAACAACCCGCAGTCTCTGTCGCAGGGTTGCAAGCTGCAGTCGCAGTTGCCCCCGTTCCACACGCACGTGTGAAATTCTTGTACCTCTGTCGTTATAGCCGCAACTTAGTTAACTAAACAAGCTGACAGGCGGCAGAAGGCGGACTCAGGGGGTGTGGCTGTTTTTGTTGTTCTTGCTGGAGTTACATCTGTCTGGGCCTCTCTAACTCCCCACCCCTTCTCTAAGCCCCCTCCCTGCCTGCCTCTCCCGCTCTCTGGGCAAATGTGCGCTGAAGGAAATTGCAAACAAAATTGCAACTTCCTGTCAGCGACAAAAACTTTTGCTGTGGCGCCAATGTTGCCACTTCCGTTTAGAGCACACACACACAAGCACATTTGTGTATGTATATGGCGTTGGTGTGCGTGTGTGTGTGTGTGTCAGTGCTAAGTGCTGTCGGTTATTCATATGCAAACGCCAAGGCAGCAGCCACAGCCAGGCAGCCAACGCCATATTTGGCAATCAAAATATTTCACTAAATTGCTGAGCCAAAGTGAACAAAGGCAGCAACGGCAACAAGCAACAGCAACAGCAACAACAGCAGCAACAGCACCAGCAACAGCAACAACAACGACAACGAACAACAATTTTACTGCAACAACCTCCAACCACAGGATGAATAAAATATTAAATAAATTTTTGCAAAATTTTACAAACGTGACCAGAGCCACAGAATGCCACAGAGGGAGTGAAAGAGTCTGTGCAACAAATCCAAGTTTCACTCATAGTCTCTCGGCATATGTAAATCGTTTATGTAGGCTATACGTGGGTAGCTTATAAAGATCCCCGTCTGGTCAGTCGAGCTATACCTGGACATATTTGATGCTTCAATCTGGTAAGGAGATCTACTCTCAAAGGTAGTTTTTCTCTTTTCCTTCTGTCTATTAACTACATAAATTAAGATATGATAGTGTTTCCTTGAGATCTATTTGATTCTGTTCCGGTTACTTTACAAACTTCCCTCGTTGAGAACAAAACTACTGGAAAAGCGAGTTGCATAGAGGGCACTGTGCGTGCTTGAAGGATAAGTGTAAAATTAAATAAGAAATCTAAGCAAACTGACCGCAGGCATAGTATCTCTTCTCCCCCGTTCACATCTCCATCTTCATTTCCGTACCCATCTCCATCCCCAGCTCCAGCTCCATCCTCCAGTTGCTCGCTCTCCCCCTGACAGTTTATGACTTTTTTATTTGCACTACGCAACTTTTGCAGTGTTTGCAGCCCCAAAGTATGCCATGCAGGGGCACTTGGACTGCCACTGCTCCGATTGAGCAGCAGATAAGAGAAGATACTGTTCCTTAGCTTGGGTGTAGGAAAGGGGAAGGTGAAAGAGAAAGAGAAAGAGAGAACAGGGCTTGCGGCTTAGCTGCCACTTCAAAGATGCCGCCGAGCCCCTCTCCTCTTCTCCTCTTCTGCTCTCTGAATGCCCCAAGAATACTGGCCCAAAAAATTAAAAATAATTACAGTTTTCTGTTTGGTTGTTTGCTGTCCTTTTGGTTGTTGCTTTTGCTCCTTTTGTTGTCCTTGGTTCTGTTTACACTCGAGTCACTGTTCCACTCAAATGATATAATATAAGACATCATTTGTTTTCAACATTTCGGGCAAACATGAAAACAAAGTCAAGGACACTGCCAAATCCGTAAAGTATCCCCCATTAAATGCAAACATTTATCTGCGATTCTCCAATAAAAATGCTAACGGCACTCTCCATTCTATTCAGTCATAACGCTTTTCTTCTTTTCTAGAAGGATCATATTATGTCATGTCATATCATTCCCTACAAGAGATTCCAGACAAACTAATTAGTTTTCAAAGTCTTTCGTTGGAATATCTCTTATTATGACTTTTTAATTAATCCTAATTACGAATTTCTTTGAGAATGATTCTATTCAGAGCATACCAAAAAATTTATGCGAGATCCTTTATGAGGACATTCATACTTGCTTCATAAAATATCCTTTCATATAATAAATACATTTACAGTCGAACACACTTAAAGTTTAAAGAAATGAGAGTTGGTATCGGTGCTGGATAATTTCCTCAGAGTTTATTGGACATTTCCTGTAGTTATTGAGCGATGTTTATGTACTTTGTTTATAATTATAAATAATTTAAAATATGGGAAGCAAACATTTAAGTTAAAGTAATCTTATATCTAAGATATTATTATATATGAGATAGTCGACTTTATATGCCCAGACGAAGAGAAAGATACGGCTTGATCAACTCAGAATTTGCCACTGAACAAGGAAATTCCTTCAAGTAGACCTCTAAGGATTCCACCAAACATTCTCCAATAAAGTTCATTTTTACAAGTCTAATGTACCTTTATATAAATATTTATATACATGTATATTTTATTGTATCTTATATTAAATATAATAATATTTATTACATATAATATTATACAAGGAAAATAGAAATGTTGGAGTTTAAGTTTCAGCCTTGAAAACATATCCAAAGGCTTTAGAGCCCACTCCTTTACTATTTCACGTATCCTACATTTATGAGTATATTGTTATATTATATTCAAATCTCGTCCTGAATTTGCTGTCAATCATAATTTACGTCCTCACACGAATATTTTGTAATACTTAAAGTTTTCCAGCTGAAAGAAGGGAAATTACTAAAACAAACGCCGTCTTACAATCAAAACATAAGAAAGGAAAGTGAAAATCACAAATCCTGAAGTCGACAGAGTCAAGTCGATTCTCATGGGTTATACAAAAAAAACCACGCATTATATTCTCGGTGATTAAATATTAATAATAAACAATGCGTGTGCGAAGGTGAAGCCTTCCAGTGAAGCAGTTGGAACACCTTGAAAATGTTATGTTGAGTTGATGCCTGTCAAGGATTTTGAGCGACTTATTCGTACGTGTAGCTAAGGACTAAACAGGAAAAGGCTTCACATGTGAACAAACCTTCTATGTGTGTGCGTGTGTGTGTGTGTGTGTGTATGTGTGACTGAGTATTAACGGCCAAATTATGATGAAGCGTACTTAACAGACGCCTTCGTCTGTGGCTGTTTAATGGTAAATGTGCTAAACACCCTGTGTTTACTGCCTTCGTTTCGTTTCAATTCCTTTCGTTTCACATTTCGCACTACGGTTCGGCCGCTGTGTGGTTGTTGCTGCCGCTGAAAGAGAACGACAGCAAGAGAGAACGCAGCTTAGAGCTTTGCTCTCGTTTGCTGAATTAACGTTTATGCTCTCGGCGCATGTTGCGAACGCGAACCGGTTAGGAACATTTCATTGCATGTTGCCAACGGCTTATACTTAAAAGCAAAAACAAGAAATGAATTAAATAACACCGTAGCTGCAACTGGCTTAAGGTTTCCCTTGGGAACTTTTGAAGTTAAAATCCTTCCAGGCGATTGTTGTCTTCACCATCAATTGGACGCCGTTAGAAGTAATCTTTGATTAATTGTGCACCAGCTGACATGATGAACAAACCATTTACAATTGCCACGTGCTCCTTAAATATTTATTCCCGATATATAAACAAACACATACACACATAAATACGAGTATATGTATGTGTTTGTAGTATGCGTTGCTTGGACAAGCGGCTGACAAGGAATCTGGGCATAAATCATTCAATTGCTTGCGAATGAAATAATTACAACAACAATTTGCAGTTACTTACCCGATATTCGCTTCGCTTGATGCTTGGGCGCCACTTGCCCAACCTAAAGCCTCGTCTCTGATTCATCTCTTCTTCTCAGATATATCCATGTCCAGGTCCATGTCCATAATGTGTGGCATAGGGGCACACACACACATTAAATTTGATTTGGTCACGTTTCCAAGCTTTGTTCCACTTATGGCTCATTTTAGGGTTGGGCTGATGGAAGAGGGAAGAGGCGAGAGGGAAGGGAAAGGAGGGAAAGTAGGACTCTACAGCCTGTCCTAGAGCCAATGCAATCAGAGTAGCTCACTGAGCAACGAAGGTTGCCTAATAGACGCATTGCTGTCATAAAATAATCGACGCGGACGATGAATGAAATTGGACTCGGTTCTTTATCTCCGCAATCTAGATTCTATGGCCAGGAAGCGGGACCACGAGATGAAGCAGGACCAAAAGCAGCACCATGCTGGCAGTGGCAGGTAATGCGCTCATAAAATCCGGCAAAGGAATTGTCGACATTTTGCGGCGGTCAGTAGAAAAGTTAAGCTGCAGTCAAGCGATTGCCTGAATTTAAGCCATCAAGTGGCAGCTGGGTCTGAGCCAGAAACCAGTTAAAAAGGGACCAACTGCTGCCAGTCCACCGCAGACAGCATTCCTGCATACATCAACTGCAGTCTACAATCGATCTTCAGATCTCACACAAAAGATGCCGATGCCGATGCCGCTGCCAATGCCAAATCCCTTGCCGTTGCCATTGCCGTTGCCGTTGCCATTGGCATTGGAATCGCCATGTCGAATGACAGTTGCGAAGACAAAAGAATTTATAAGCAGCTTTCCAGTTTTATCCTTTGGATTGAGACAATGTTATAGCCAGCTGCCGCCTCCAATTCAGTTGACTTAATGGCCAGCCTAAACTTTGACAATTGTTTCGGTCTTAAATCAACGGCATGTCTTCTGTCAGCGTCCTTTGATGCGTCTTTAATGATGTTTGAGTGGCCACAACTGAATCTCAAAGAGCCTTCACTTGCAGCTACTCGTATCTCAAATGCAACTTGCCTTCATATTTTCTATAAGTTTTGGTAAGTTTGAATACAATTTCTGATACAATTTCTGATACAATTTCCTCCTCATATCCTTCCTCAAGGACGCGACCATTTTGTAAAGTGAAGAGTCTACCAAATCGAGGGATTACACTTAAAAAAAAAAATCATAGGTTGTAGGATTGTCGCGTTTGATCAATTCTTGAAAATCAAATCTTCAACGAGTGTGAAGCATTTTACCAGTTTTGATCGTAATCCTTTTATGATCGTAATACATTTAGATTTATAGATCGATCCATCTTTGCGGAAAGAGCATTGCATCTGCGACGCTTTTGGAAACGACTTTTGCTTTCTTATTTCCAATTTCCGTTTTGTGCATATGAAAACAGAATTGAATTTTAATTCTTCGACATATAAGCAACATTGCAATTGACACATGACAAGGCAGCAGTCGTTTCACACAACCAACACACACACACACACTCACACACACATGGCTTGGTTATAAGTCGCAGCAGAAGAGGGTTGAGCCAAGGAGGGTGGGGAGGGGAGGTAAGCTTCCCTGCAAATTGAAATGCATGAAAGCAAAATAAACTATGTAGCTGAAGAATACAAATTGATCAAATACAAAAACCAGCAACATCATCATAAAACTGATGGGCGAACGCCAAAACGCTTGTTGGGGGCAGCTGGAGGACTGTGCAAAGCCCAAAAGCACTCAACTAACGCAACCAAGTCCCAGGCCTGGTCCGACCAGACTAGACCCGACTGCCAGCACCACCATCAGTGGGACAGAAGCCACGCAATGTCAGCTGCCAGAATCCGAATTGTGAGCTCATCATTGGGAATTCGAGAAGAGTCGGCGAGCAATTTATTTGATGTGTCGATACGTGTCGCCATATTCAGCGTCCCTTCATCCCTACATCTCTGTCTCTATATCTATCTCTATCTCTGTCTCCATGTCCCTATGTCCCTATATCTCGGTGACTCTACTCTACTATCCTCCCAAATGTCCTGGCAAAATCTGCAAATCAAATTACAAAAATCATAGCGCTGAATTTTCACACGGCAATGCAATGGGGAGTTGTCACCCCCTTTCCCCTGTCTCTGCCCCACTCCTGTCCCTCATCCTTTCGCCGCCCCTCATCAAATGCTACACACACCAATCTATGCCAAACCAACCAGCCAACCGGCCGGCAAATTGTCAGACGTCAAATGATGAAATGAAATCAAACAGAAACAGTCCCAGGAGCAGTCCCAGTACAGACCGTACAGGGTTAGGGATAGGTATAGGGATAGGGGCCGTAGCTGTGGCAGGGAGCTGGGATCAGCAGCTGCTGGGCAAGTGTTGGATAGTTACATAGTTGAGCGTATGCCTCGTTTGGCTATAAAGTGCCAACCAACAAGTATATAGTTTGTCTATGTCCATGTCCATGTCCATGTCCATGCCCACGTCCATGAACATGTCCATGTCTATGTTTGACGAGTGACTAACTAGTGGAACACATCGTATCCTCCACCCACGTCCACCGCCACTGCCACTGCCAGCTCCAATCCAGAGATGAAGCAGGACCAGGAGCAGGAGCAGGAGCAGAGCATTCGCTTGGGGACACGGACAATCTGCGAAAATTTGAATTTGAAATTTTTATTTATTTACACACACGAGCAGATAGCGAGCAAAATGCATCAAACACTCATAGTGAGACGGAAAGTGTGAAAACAGTGAAAATCCCGGGAAAATGCATAAAGTTTGCTGTTTAAACAAATGAAGTGTCATTCCTTCCCCCATTCCCCTTCCCATCCCTTCCCTTTCCATCCTTTCCCTTCCCAGTCAGTTGTCATCATCAGATGTCAGCACTTGTCCAAATTGTAGCTCAATCTGAACGTTCCATTTTATTTTAAGCTTAAATCCATAAATAAAAAAGCATATACCATATGCATATATGAAATATATATATATATAGATATATTTCATAAGCGTATTTTGTCTATATATATTAATAGCTATATCTATAATTGACAGTGACAGTTTCTGAATGGAAGAATCACTGCCCAAGCGATATTTAATTGATATTGACATTTGCAAAGCTCTTCAATAACTACTCGTAGTTTAGTTTGTTGATTCATATATGTATGCACACACACACACACACACACACCCACACACACGCTCTTATGCAGTCACTCTTTGGATACTATATTCATATTCGAATTAAAAGTTCTTTACTGATGCAATTTCCAATACAGAATAGTTAAAAAAAACATGTTTTTGATTGTCAAAGATGGTAATTGAATTATTTTTAACGCAAAACTATTCTATGCAGAGGTATTTTATTCAACATCCACCAAGATTTGATTAGGATTGATTATTATTACTTTGAGACCTACTATATAATAGATATATCTCATACTACTATTAGATTCTCTCTCTCTCTCTCTCTCTATCTCTACACATATCGAACTCAAAAACTTGTGAAAGAAAACGTTGAGAATATCAGAAATCGCTTGTAAATACTCATATCAGATTTTGTAGTATATAATTACACTTGTGAATGAATCGAAGTGATATAAACGATGCTATTATCTATTATGTAAGCAAACGTTATTGTGCTTAATGGTATTTTATTAAGTTGATTACCGTAAACGGTCGCATAATTAACATCAATTGAATAGCTTCAATGGTTTCTCCAGCAGCAAAAAGCGAACACACACACAAACTTGACAATTACCTGGTTGACCTCCTAAATGCAATAATTATAATTATATTGATGAATTGAATGAGTGGGCAGTTAACCCATTCCAGTTTCTTGTATTCATTTCGAACCGATCCGTTGGCCACTCAACGAGGACGTCACCAATAACCACGTGCTGTGACGTCATGCGGCGAAAAACTTGCGCTAATTAAAATTCCCATTTAATTGGCATTGAGTGTTGTTTGTCTTCGGGTCGATTGCAGCGGCAGTCGGTTAACTTTTTTTCACTTTATTTTGTACATTTTATCTTTATTTTTACTTTTATTTCTGGTTTTTGCATTTGTGTTGCATTTCGCTGAATGTTTATTCAATTAAAGTACGCATGAAGCAATGCCAGCAAGGATGACAGCACAGTGTGACAGAGATCGACTGTTGGCATGGTTCCATCTGCCGTCCCTATTCGAGTTGCAATTGCAATTGCAATTGCAACTGCAGTTGCAACTGGAGTTTGAGTTTGACTTTGCGTTGGAGTTGCAGTTGCCATGGAAGGAAGTACTACATACCCTCTGGCTGTCAACGTGGTCTTTCAATGAGCCACCGAAATCAATTTAAATGGCATCATTCAACGCCTTCAACCACAACCACACACACACACACACACACACACACACGCACACAAAAACACAGTGCAATTGACAGACAGACAATGAAAGCAACACATTGACAGCTTATTAAGTGACCGACCAAGCACAAAATATTCCTGACAGAGCACCCCAACCCAACCCAACCCATCCCAGCCCAGGCCAGCCCAGCCCACCCACGCTTACCACGTTTATGTCGTTTACCTCTTTCTGGGCTTATTACGGATATACTACTCGTATAGTCGATAATATCGGGCACATTAATTAGTCAGAGCTGAGCTGAAGCTGTCGAAGCTGTAGAAGTTGTTGAACATGGCCTGAAAACGGGCTGAAAACATACGACGACGACTACGAGTAGGTTCCTTTTACCCAGGGGGATTCCCCCTCGTACTCGTATGTTACATGGACAACAGGCGATGACAACTGCTGCAAGTCAAATTGATGGACCACACAACAGAGAGCATTCAATTGCAATTGGAAATCCTTTTGTCAACTGCATCCCCAGGGAATTCAATTATCTGAGTATCTCCTAAATTTAATATACCCATTTGTCTCTTTGGTACCTCTTGGCATTTCATTTAAACACAAATGAAGTGAAGCTGCTAACGATTGCTTGTGGTCAGGTGAAAGTACTTAATATAAATTTCTTTTCTCTTAAATTATTTCAAGTTAAAAGGTTTCTTTTAAGTTCAAACTTCGAATGAAAGATGATAGTTGGGAATGAAAGATATCTTATTAAAAGCAAAATAAGAATTTAGTACTTTTGAGTATAATCAAAGAACTGCAGCTGCGTTCAGGTTTATTTATAACAGTTGAAATATACGTATACTTGATATTAAAGGAGACATAAGGTCTTCAATTGAATTCAATTTTCTTTGTGTATCTTAACATTTAGTTCCCATTTACAAATTTTCTACTAAGATGGATTTTTCTATATGGAATTCAAAATAAAGAAAACCCTTAAAGATTGCTCAAATCTTAGACGATTTTAATCTCATTGAAGCAGTTGGTCTCTTCTCCTCCTTGGGTAGACTTCTAGTCAAACTTTTGTATTGGAGGAATGAGGGTTCAGCTGGTCATCGGTCGATAATGGCCGCTCGCACGTAGCAGGGGTGTCCTTTTATTAATAGGATAATAAGACTTGAAATTAAATTTAATTATTTGCTTTAAGTCGTATCTTATGTATACACTGTCTTTAAGGAACTCAGGCTTAATCACAAGTTTCCAAAGTGGCTTAACTGTCATTATACGTAATTTTATGTCTGCTGCACCGCTCGCTTCGCTGAACTTTGCCAAGCCAGAAATAACACAAAAACAAAAACAAAGGCGAAGGCAAAAAGAAAAACAAACAGAAATCGCATTTAATTTAGTGAAAATCAAAATGAGTCACAATTTATGTGCCGATGAATTTTTCAACTCATGCGCAATGTAATAAAATGTAATGAGGATAAACGACAAACGGTGGCTGCACATGAGGCGAAGGGGTGGGTGAGGGGAGAGGAGAAGCTACCTCTGTTGCACCTGTTGTCTAGCAGGTGTTCTCCTCTGCTGAGATCGTCAGCTAGGAAGCAAGGTTGTAAAGCAGTAAGGCAGCCAGGCAGCCAGGCAGCATGGCCACAAACAATGTCATAACAAGACCCTAAAAGAGCTCAAGCCTCGCTTCCAACACTTCACAGTGAGGTGAGATTGTGAATGGGTGGGGAGAGAGGGGGCGGTGTTGACGGGTGGCGAGCGTGAAAAGTGAAATGTGAAAAGTGAAAAGCGCGACGAGGCACAAAAAACAAACAGGTGCTAATCGAAATATAATGTTTCAGCAGCGGTCGCACATAAAAAATGATACGCCAATAAAATTTAATAATTTAAAAGTGAAACAACAAAACACAAAACACACCAAGGAGCAGGAGCTGGAGAAGCGGGGTATAAGAGTGTGAGAGTGAGAGCAAAAGTGAGATTGAGAGCGAGAGTCTGAGGCCAATGTAAAGCCGGAAAAACATAATAAAAAATTCATGAGCTTTACGAGAATCGCGAACGTTAAAGAACCTAAAACAAAAAAGTGCAAATAATGAATGACGAACGCTCTGAGAACAGGATGTGAGGAGGGATGGGGAATGTGGGGGCGGGTGGAATATAGGGAATTTAAGTATAGACGTTGACAGCGAAATGACATAAAAATGAATCGTTTTGCCTACTTAAAGGCGCATAAAAAGCAATTTCCGGCTTTAAAGCCGTAAAATATGCACCGATGTTTCCTCTAGGTAAGCAAATCTGTACTCACCTTCCCATTGATTTACCTGCTTTAACTGGTTACCTGTCTTTATGTCTGTCCCTCGGTCCCAGAGTCTGTCTGTCTGTCTCTCTATCTGCTTGGTTAGCATACAAAGCACTTAAGCAAACAACAAATATTTAGTGTCGCAATGATAATTACAATGCCAACAGAAGGTGGGCGGGCATTGGGATAGAGATAGAGAGTGAGAGAGAGAGAGAGAGAGAGACGCCGTCCTGGAGATGGTGACACCGACATATATCCTTGATATATGCCTTTGTATTTACACATATTGTGTTTACCTTGGCATGACCAGTCCGTCACTTTGACAATCATAATGAGGCAGCAGCACCACCATCAACACAAGTCTAACAACACCACCACCTAACATAACAGCCACACACACTCCCACACACACACACACAGCAATACACACATAAATGGCTGACAGCAGCATTCCTGACTGCAGGAAGCCACAACAATCGAAATATCTAGAGATGGACACTTGTTATGATATTCCCACTGCAATCAAAACAAAATCTCTTTCAATTGTTTAATTATGGCTTAAATACTCAAATTGAAGCTTAAATCGAATGCTATTTAATAGCTGATAATAAATAAATTTATTAATCGGAATAATTAAACACAAATCGACTTTACCCACAATATTTCAGATACAATAAGTTATGATACAGAAAATTGACAAAAGAATGAATAACTCTCAGTTCTCGAGATATTTTCCCCATTTTTCACTCTTTCCTATTTGTATTTAGAGTACTTATATTGTTTTATTTCTACTATGCCTAACTAAACTTAAGTATAAAAAAACTATATTATAGTGCTAATATTATATATGAAATGCATCCAAATTCTATAACCTCGATATCTATAAATTATATCTAGTTTTTCTATTTAGCTCTAGCATTAAATACTGAACAACTTCAAAGAAATTTGAATTTGTATCTCATGACTTAACTCTTGACTTGGCTGGGCTATTGCCAGTGGTCCAGGAAGGTTACTTGGACTAGGCTATATCTATACACTACATATGGGCTATACAAATATATAGTAAAAGATTCCAACTACTGATTCTTTAGAAGTTCATAATGTTCAGTTAGTTAATATGTCTTACAACTACTATTGAAATACTTCCAAATAATTGCTATTCACACAAAAGTCATTTAAGAACTTCATAAATATCTTATTGCTATACATGTATTCGATTAATCGTATATCAATGGATATTAGATCGTGACTCACGCGTTCACCTGTAGAAGCCAGGAGCCAGGAGGTCGTCCAGTTGAGGTTCCAGTCCAGGCTGAGGTCCAGTTGAGGGCGCTGCTTCTCTCCTTAGGTCGTTTATGTTGCCAGTCCGTAACAACGATGATGGCTTACATGTTGCCTGATAGTGTGGCTGTTGCTGTTGCTGTTAACTGTAACTGTTGTATATTCTTGTTGTATTATTGTTTACCTGGCCAGAAAGCGCAGGTAAGCAAGCGAGCAAGTAAGCAAGCAAATCTATGTTCCTTGTTGACTTTTGCTTTTATTTAATTTTGTGGCAAGGCGGAGCCACTGCTATAAATACACACATGCCATGTTTATGTTTCTCTGTCTGTCCGTCTATCTGTCTGTCTGTCTGTGTGACTGAATAAATGCGTGTGTCCCTGTATTAGTGTAGTAATATCTCCGTATGCGTGGTCTGTGCGTGAGTGTGTGTGTGTGTGGGCGCAGCAAATAAACTTTAATTGTTGCAACCACAGCGTGTCCTGGCAGTAGCACATGTGTGTGTGTGCGTCTCTCCGTGTGTGTGTGACTCTGTGTGAGAATTGTTGCCGTTGTTGTAATGCTTAAGTTAATGCGCTGTTATCCTTTAACTGCCTGGGCGACCAACACTCATTCACACGCACACGCAAACACATACACACACACACAATGACAACTGCAGCGCTGTCACACTAATACATATTCATGTTAATGTCAGCGCATAAATCTTGCAAAGTCTTCTAACACCTGTCAGCCGTTTTACAAGGTGTTTCCACTTAATACATCGACAGGGCAACACACACAGACACACAGGGTCCTAGAAAGAGAAAGGAGGACAACATTAGGCAAAAAGGGAATGTGTGTTGCCCATGTGTGTGTGTGTGTGTGTGTGTGTGTGTGTCTTTGCCTTTGTACGCCATGTGTCAATGTGTCGGTCATGTGTCCAGCGCTGCGTGTGATATTGACAGCATGAAGGTGGGCAAGGAGAGGGAGGAGGGAGAGAACGATAGTATAAGGACCCAACGACAATTGACAAAGGTCCAAGGATGATGGCGCTAGGGGGCGGTGAAGCTGTAATCGCTGAGTGAACGCCAATTGTTCAGCATTGTGCCAAATTTGCCATGGAAAAGTTAAAAAAAGGAACTGAGCTCAGGAATAGCCGCATCCTAGGCGGTTAGCAGCAGATGGAATAACTGTCATCTAACTGAACTCAAAATTATGGTAGGTAAATGTGAAGGCGGTTGACCAGGACGAGGCACCAGACATCAGGCACCAGACTACAAAGCTGGCTGGAACAACTGGGACAATAGGAGTACAGCGAGAGAGCGGCAACAGGATCAGGCAGCAGGATGACAACGACGTTGACATTGATTGAACGTTGTCCACAACAAACAGCAGCACAGCACAGCACAGCGCAGCGTACACACAATGAGCGATGGTCAGGTGGCAAGGGGCATGCGGCATGTGGCAAGGACAGGTGCCAGCTAGCATCTAGTAGCCAGCAGGCACAGAAGCAGGACACAAGCGTGTGGTACACACGCCTGCGAAAGGAGTAGAGGTGTTGATTGTTATGCTCTGGCCATAAACGGGTATAATGAATGGTTGACAATGCCGTTAATGGCAAATGAAATTGTATGCTTCCTAATTAGCCAATTAACACAGTAGATCCCTCAGCTGTCTAATAAGAACTGAATCCAATTGGATAATTCGATGTATAAGGCTAAGCTTAAGTAGCTTAACCCGTAAACCTCTTTTAAACCATTTAAGTTAAGTTCTAAGTGATATCGAATTTAGAAGATGCTGCAACGTTAATCCTTGGATGTGTAGACTCTCTTCTGGGCAATGCTGCCCTCTTCTATCAGTAACAAGGACTAGTTTGCTTATAGCATTATAGATAGTGTATCTCCAGCTTCGACTCTCTTATGGAAGCCAAACAAAATCCATTTCCTGTTCAAGTTGTTGTTGTTGTTCAGTTGCGGTTTCGCTTTGGGTGTTTGGTTTATTTTAATTGCCAGGACTCTTTAATTGTTGAAATATTTAAATTAGTTTGCTGAGAGCTGTCGTCGGCGATTTAAGTGAGCAGGTGATTCCCTTTCTCTCTCTCTCTCTTTCTTTCTTTGTCTTCCTATGTATGTGGGTGTAATGTGTGCCTATGTGTGTGTGTGTGTTTGCTGTTGTGCTAGGGCTTAACTTACTGACTTACTGTATATGTATATTACTTATGTGTGTGCGTTTGTGTGTGGCCTGACCGTTGCCAGCCATTAAATTACACTGAACCGCACCCGAAAAACAGGATACTTTGTAGCAACAACAGTCAACAAGAAGAACCACAGCAACAACAGCAACAGCAACAACAACAACAACAGTCAACAGTAAGGAACAAGAATAATAACAACAACAACAACAACAATTGGTAAAAGGACTCAAAGCAGGCGAACAGGTTTTCGTATTTAAGACGAAATAAATTGGATTAGAAACCGCAAAAATCCAATTGTCTATTGTGGTTCGGGTCTGAAGATGTGCCGCACGTTCCGTCTTCACCTTTACCTCCATCTCGTCCACCTTCTCCACAGCCTGCTTCAATTGCCCCGACCCGGGCTGACTAACAAGCTTTAGATGTTTGTAACCTGGCTAAATCCGAATCCGAATCCGAATCCAAATGCGACTGCGAATGTAGGTCTTAAAATATTTAGCAAGAAATGCTGCGACTTTCTCTTTGTTTGTTTCTCATTGTTGGTTTCTTCTCGTTGTTGTTGTTTCTGTTGTTGGTGTTGTTGATGTTGCTGGTGTTGTGATTGTTGTTGTTGTTGTTGTTGTTGCTGTGTTACTGTTGTCGCTTTTCTCTGCGCTCGTCGGTTACCTCTGTGTATGTTTGTATGCAAATCAAAGACTAATTGGATTTTTAAGCTCAAACTGTCAATGCCGCTACATGGTGCGATGCTCTCTCCCAATGCTCCGGTCTCTCTGCTCCGTGTATTGGGTGCTCTCTACTAGTCTGGAATCCAGATACAAATACTTGGATCGTCTGTCCGCAATGTCTTCTGTGTCTGTTCGTCTGGCTGTTTGTGTTTGTGCACCTGACTAAAAGGCAAAAACCGTTGACAAAGGCAAATGAAATGTTGACATCGACCGGCGACCGGCGACCGGAGACCAACGACCATTGCGCCTTGTCTATATGTAAGAGTATTGGGATTTATGTTTTCGGTAAGCGATTTAAGCTGCAGAATAAACAATACCTCATGCACCTACTGTGCGTACATTGACCGACACGCTGAATGTCACCATGCCAGCCATCAGTGTCAGTGGCAACCTTTAATCTCCAGCCTCCATCCTCCATCCTCCATCCTCCAGCCTCCAACCCCAAACCTCAAACCTTCCATCTCCGACCTCCCTCCAGCAACCTTCAGCTAAAGTGAGTATCCCAAATGAGCTAGGCGATGTTAGCCAGAGTAAATGCAAATGGTTCACTAATTTGATTCTATTTAAATCTCGTTGCGGACATCAGGCGACTTGGCTTAAACGCCCACTGATGGCTGTTTTGTTTTGTTTCGTTTCGTTTTGTGGGCCAACTCGCTAGATGCTCTCAACTGTTTTCTGTTGATGCCGGCTTGCGTCTGTCCTCTGTCTCTATCATTTCATGTCCCATGTCCTACGTCCTACGTCCTATGTCCTATGTCCTGTTCTGCTCTGTTCTGTGCCATGCTGTGGTTCTGCGGTTGTGAGGCCCGCATGACGCGCACTCATCACGTAACAGTTTCGTGTGTGTTCCTCGTCTCGTTCAAATGAGTGCCTTGAGTATCTTTTCTATTTGCGTGAACGCAGCTGCCAGCCAAACAGTCTGCAGCCTACAAAACGTGTCCTTGCCAGCGCAGCCAACACCAACAGCAACAACAACAACAACAACAACAACACAGCGACAGATAACAAACACTCAAGTTGTGTGGGGCTGAATATAGGCCCAGTTAGCTACACACTAGCAACAACTATGCAGCTTGTTGTTGTGCGAGTAGTGGCCATAATCGAGTCCGGGTATGATGTGTATGCCATGAGGAAAGCATCTGCGAAAGATCTGTCATGCATACCCGTTAATAGCATGACAATGCGGAAAATATCGCAAATTGGAGTGCTTTAACCTTACCCAAATTACCCTTTAAGATAAGTTAAAATGGGTTTTGTTCGAATCGCAATTAGATAAATCTAATTGGAACTTACTGTATTAAAGCAAAGCTTAAGATTAAGCATTCAATCAATGTCCTGATTATACACATACCAAACAAAGTCTCTAAATACATAAAGTTAGATCACAAGCGTTAAGATCTTAAGCAATTAATCGAATCAATTCACACACTGAATAATCTAATTTAGCTATAGAGACTAAAGACGATTTCCAATTTTCCTATAACCTGTCTTGAATCTAAAGCTGATCTGTACCTTAAATAGTTAGATTTTAAGGATAGCTTCTCTTAGAAATGAAAAAGCAAATTGACTAGACATATCGATAGGGGTAACCACCCTGTTGGACGTATTCCCTAAGTGATCGAACAGAGTAATTAAGGCAACTCGTCAAGGAGTCCTGACTCGACTAATAATAATTATAAAATAAATTGATAATCGATACTATCGATAGTCAGGGTCCTAGGTTAACCGACACTTATAAAGTACTTCCTGTTGATATGTTATAGCACCATATGCGTGCTTCAATTTCCGCTGAATATTCTATATAATTACCCTATAAATATCGTCTATGTGAATACTTTGCTTACATTTCACAATAGACAAGATTGCTTTTGTTGCAGATTTGGTAAGGGTATTACTACTCCGTTGTGTATTAGTGCTTTGCCTTTGTATCAGGACATTGCTTGTTGCCGTTTCCATTCCAAATCGTCGAGTGTGACAGTGACACACTTGGGAAGCAGGCGCAGTCACCGGCACAGGCACAGGCATAGGCATAGGCATAGGCATAGGCAGTGGCGCCTTCTTTGGCTATTTTCGGCTAGGACAAGTCGACGAAGTCGCTCAAGGACATATAGTCGCAGTTGTGCGAGTATGCGATGCGGGAAAGAGTCGCCTATTTTATGGTCCTCCACACACACACACACACTCACACACACTAACACACACACAAGGATCTCGTATGGTCGCACGAAATCCGTTAAATAATACAATAGACACCTTGGTATCAAAAGACTTTACGAGCTCGCATTCATCATATGCCGCATGGGCCACGTGCAGACCCAAAATAGTACACAATGTGTTGTGTATAGTAGATCCTGATTGCATACTCGATGGTGGGATTGGGGATTGGGGATAGGTGATAGGGATCAGGGAATGGGGAATAGGGCCAACGCCTTGAGTCTATTAATTACACATGTTGCGTCAAACTGAAATCGTTTTCCATTTATTTTTATGAGCTTTGCTGTACAGTTTGTCAAAGTGTTTCTAACTGCAAGAAAATATTCCCTCACATTTGTTAGCCTTTGGCACTTTTCTACAACCATTTTTCAAATAAGTTATGGCCACTTTTGTGACTATAAAAATAGCCAGCCGAAGGATTAGGATTTGGATTTGGCCTTGCTCTGAACTCTGAGCTCTCTGCTCTGAGCTCTTGCGGCGCCTTTAAAATGAAATGGACAATGCAAAGGAACAGATGAAGGCCTGTTTAATAAGGTCGATGTGTGTCAGTTGGGCTTAAATATATATATACTTTATATAAACATATGTGTATATATGTAGTATAAGAGGACGCCACATGTCCAGGGAAAATTACTGCCCCAACTGCTGGCATTCGTTTTGGACAGGACGTCAGCCGCTCAAGCAATTCATCGCATTAGGCTTCGACTTGAACTTGAGGCGCGGACAAGTTGCACAACTGTCGCCAAAAGTCACATAATCGACGATACGACTTTAGTTTTTTTGTTATATTTTTCGTCAGACTTTTGATCACGTGCCATGTGCCAGTTGTTGCCAATGGCAGATGCATTAGCACTGGATCTAGACCCAGGTTCAGGCTACGCCTCTTGCTCTTGCTCAGGCTATGGAACTGGAGCAGGAGCAAGAGCTGGAGCAGACTGGCTTGCTAATTGCTAGTAAATTTCATTCATAATGCTGGAGTGGAGTGGCTGGACAGTCTCAAATTGAAATTCCATGAAATGGACACGAAGACATGAACCACTAACCAACCGCTTAAAGCCACAAAATTAACTTTGGCAACCAGGCTACCAGGCAGATTCTTAACGCTTCAATGCTTCACACCGCAACACCAGCAACAACAACATCAACATCGACAACAACAACATCACCAGAAGCAATAACAACAACAACAACAACAACAACAACAACAATAAGAACAAGAGT
Organism: Hirtodrosophila trivittata; assembly: GCA_035045065.1. Taxonomy (NCBI): domain Eukaryota; kingdom Metazoa; phylum Arthropoda; class Insecta; order Diptera; family Drosophilidae; genus Hirtodrosophila; species Hirtodrosophila trivittata. The sequence goes on from JAWNNK010000866.1 coordinate 379,287, forward strand.
AAGTTCTTCTTCGATTTTGACAGGAAATTAAATTCGATGTATCGCTCCAGACGAGCTGAGCTCGAGAGTCACTTTGGCTTGGCTTTTGTTTTATGTACCTTCGCTTGATTCTGGGCTCGCCTGGGCAGGCTTACAATTGGAAATTCATGCGGCTTCAGTTTGTATAATTTTTTCTTGTTGTTGCTCCTTCTCTGGCTGCAGGTTTCATCTTCGCTTCTGCTTTATTTCTGCTGGCCAGTAAATAAACCGGAGATGACTTTGCGGTTTTCATTGTGCGCTCACTCTGCGAAATAGAAGCCACTGAGACACAGAGAATGAGACTGAAAACTAAGTTTGAGTTTGGGACTGAGTTTTGGATAGGGATTGAAATTGGTGGTTGGTTGCCTGGCTGACTGGTTACTTGGTTAGTTATTATAATTACTGCTCCCTGGGATACACTTAAATGCTTGCAATGTCATGAATAGCCTGGCAGACAAACCAGGCAGGATGTGCATTTTGGTTGGCATTTTGGCATTGCCCTCAGGCAACTCAAGCTGAGGGCTGCGTCACTAAATTACCAAACATTTTTTGGCAGTTGTCTCAAGTGACCTTCGCTTGACTTTCAGCAGGGAGCAACAACAACAACAACAACAACAACATCAGCATCCGTCTTCAACTGCAAGCAGCCCCCAACAGAAACAGCAACAAGCTCAACTTTAGTTTCAATCTTCAATTTGAGCAAAATAAATTGATTTACATTCGATATTGGCCCACATGAGCACATTTGCAGTAACGGCCCACGCCGAGGTCCCAACAAGAAAGGCCACTTTGCAAGAGAATTGCCAATGAACTGAGATGAGCTGACGTCGACGTCGACGCTGACGCTGACTCTGACGCCGACGCTGATGCTGGTGCTGACTTGCATGGCCTGCCCTGTCCTGGTCCGTCCTATGCTGACTTGGCCTGGCCTGGCCCTGGCTTGCTCCGGCTTTGGCTCTGTCTCTGACTCTGACTGGGTCCTTTTTTGTGCCGGGTAGCGACAATAAGTCATTGTCAAGGTGCTGAAACGACGACGACGACGACGAGGACGGCGGACGACGAGTGCGACAGGCAACAACAGGCACTGCTTGTTTGTAGCTTTGCATGTGGGCAGAGGCAGTCGAAGACAAAGACAGAGATGAGGGGGCGGTGAGTACTTTCAAAAGATCTGGGCAGGTTGCATGCAAGTCTGGGTTTCCTTTGCCAATGCCTGGCAATGCAATGAAGTTAATTAAATAAAAATAAAGCGACAGCAAACTGAATTGCCACAGCGAATGCGAATAGAATCCAAGGTGCAGCCAGAGTAGTGACAACAACATCCAAAAGAATGAGAAATAGAGAGTGATGGAGAGAGAGAGAGAGAGAGTGGGTGCGAGGGGAATGGCAAAGGACGCCCACGTTGGACTCTGGCAGAAACATAGCTAAGTTAAAGCTGATGCGGAGTAGATGCATCTTGCCATTGCCAAGTAGATCACATAGTCAGAGTATGAAAGAGTGCCACTCCTGCAGACGCCCACAGTATCTTCGCTTAGAACCCAGAGGAGGAACATCATGATGATGATGATGAGGTTGTTGGAATGCTGGCAACATTATCAAATGACAAGCAACGCCCACAGATGCTACAGACAAGAAAAGCTCATGAGTTCATGTCTCTTGAAGGTAAAGAGTAAGCAAAATTCCTGATAAGTTCAGCCTAAGCACAATATGAACGTGTCTATATACAGACAAACTATTTCATATATATGTATATATATATGTATATACAAACGAATCCAGTTGGGAATAATTGAAAGGCTTTCAAAACAAAAAACCACACAGGAAGCTCTTTCTTTATGCATACATAACATATATATTCAATTAGTTTTAATCAAATTCAAACTAAGTTTTTGTCTTAAAAGATATATTTTGATATAAATTAAAAAGACAATCATCATTTAAGCAAAATAATAGAGCACACAACTAAACTTTATTTTGAGCACTTTTTGTTGGAAGTTGTTGAATAACCAAAAAGGAATCAGCTGGAGGATGAATCCTTGGATCGGAAGAGACCACTATCGATACTTTGTTTAAACACTTTATAATGGTCACTGATTAGTCGGTTAACGACATTTAGAAGCAATTGCAACAGATTAATATCAACTAAAATCTATCCCTGTCTCTCTCTAATTCACTTCGCTTCTCTTTCGACTTGTAATTCTCATTGCAATATAACATTTGCACAGCTGAAACTGGCTGGAGGCCAATCAACAACACGATTATTTATCACATTCGTGTTGCAGGTGAAAAGGGAAAGAAAGAGAGGGAGCAAGAGCGGGGGAGCGAGACAAGTGCACGCAATCCCCGAGTGTGCCCAAAGCCGGATAATGATATTTGGTTGCGTGTTGCATTCGAGTTCTTTGCACTAAATAGAAATGACCTTAGATACTCTATTTCGTTTCGTTTCGACTTTATATAAGTATTGGTTCATTTGCTTTTATTCTTTCGCTCGTATTCCAGCGACTGCTAATAATGATGTTGTGCCATTACAATGATAATTAATTAAGGTTCTAATTAGTTGTCGTAAATATTCTAATTGTGTGGTAATTGGATGAGTTTCTGTTTTCTTTTCCCTGCAGAGTGCGAGTTTCACTTGTCCAATAAAAGTGCTCTGAATTTTTAAGTTTTTTTTCTACCGAATGCTTTAGAGATGATAGATTAGATTGATGGCTTATCGATGACATTGTTTGCCATTTGCTGCCATCGCTGACACCTCCAAGTACCTATTAATGTCAACTCAATCGTGAGTCCCAATCAAAAAGGGAAAAAATGGAAGTAAAAATAAAGAAAGAATCCGCTTTAGAAGAGCTGACAACAATATGAGAATACCGCAAAATATGCTTCAAATAACCCCGAAAAAAGGTTTGCAAGCCAAACTTTTGACAACGGTGACAATGACATGAACTTCAAGGAGCCACCGTCATACGGCATTACGGTATTACAATATTACGGCAATAAGGCAATGGCAATGGCAGTGGCAGTGGCAGTGGCAGTGGCAGTGGCAGTGGCTGTGGCAACCCTAATCAACGCTCGGCGCACTTGTGTTCGACGTAGACGTCAATTAAGTGCCGGCGTTTACCCCTCGAAATCTGTTGAATTACCAACAAAAATGAGTGGAAAAAAAAAGAAAACGAAAAAGAAGATGAAGAAGGCAAAAGCAGGAGGAAATTTGCATCAATAAATGACAAAAACATACGGAGATGCCAATGTAATAAGTGCCAAGCGATGGAAAGCAAGTATGCTCCATCACATAGACGACGTCGGTGCTGAAGAACCTTTTGCATTTGCATGTCAGCCACAGATGTTGACAATTAAAGCTGCCAATGGGTTTGGATTTGGGTAAGGGTAGGGGATTTGGTATGGGATTGGGTTCAGGATCCAGCTTGAGCTTGGGCTTGGGCTTGATATTGGCATCAGCATCCGCATTCGCATCCGCATCGTCCCAACCATTGAAATAACATTTTGACAAAGTGGCTGCTTAATTTTTCAATTGAAGCAACGCTTGTTTTTGAGCTGGATCCTCCTGCGATGGCTGGAGGAGCACCGCTGATGCCATGTGTGTCTGATTTTAAATGTAGGTGTGGGACGAGCTGATGGGTGGAAAGGTGCAGGGCACGTCAAGTGCCAACTGCTACCACAAAACGTTCATATATTGCTAGACTATGTGTGTGTGTGTGTGTATGTGTGGGTGTGGTGTATGGTGTGCGTCTGTCTCATAGCTGAAGGGCCCACTTGACTTTCACACGCTCTCCAAAAACTGCACACTCGATCTGGTGTCACAAACAGCAGCACAGCTGAAAGCTGAAATGATATTCCCGTACATGCATCATATACACAATACATAAGTAAATAGTAAGAGCTTATACGACTTGCTAATACTCTATGTATCAGAATATACTCTGTTTCCTATACTCCTATCAGCTGATTTCATCATAAGAAGAAACAGAGAATAGAAATTTGTAAATGGAAGTTGTTAAGTTTTATGATATTATGTTCATATGAAGTCCATATCTTTGTTCATTCAATTCACATTAGCATCGCAAGCTAATGGACTGTTTTCCATTCTGTTTCAAAACAATCATTAGATGCGCCTGGACAGGGTAGGGTGGCGGTGGGGATAGGGTACCCTGTCTAGTAAATAACCATTTTAAAAGCATTTTCGAGGGCAAAACAGAAAAAACCAATTGAAACGCAGAGAAATTGTAGTGAATGGCAGTAACAAGTTTATAACTGGTCCGGACTTTGGGTATCCTTATCCATGACCATGTCCAAGTGTACTGGGCCCATCTCGAAGCTCATTATGTTAATCTGTGTATAGAGCCCCAGTTTTGAATTCGACAATCGCCGCACGCTGATCAAATTAAGCGCCCTTTAAAGTGACTTGTATATGGGCAAAAGTTTTTCGATTAGAGTTTAAGTGTCCATTTCGTTCACGAGGTGCCGACGAGCACCAGTTCCAATTCCAGCTCCAGTTCCTGTTCCGACGCAACCCAACGCGACGCAATGGGTAACAAAAACTTATAAAAAAGTTGATTTTTGCATTTGGCCGCACAATTAACTTGAACGACGTTGCTGTCGAGGATAAGGGGCAGGACGAGGACAAGGACGAGGACGAGGACGAGGTTACATCCCGAACCGGACCGAGCCGTACCGAACCAAACAGCTGTCCGGTTTCCCAATTGGTACTATCTGGTAAATGGTAGCCAAATGGAAACCCAACATACGCGTAGAGCCCACCATCAGCGGCTGTCTTTTGGCCATGATGTGAAATACTTTATGCTGCAGGATGTGGGACAAGGTTCCATACTACTCGTATTTTTGGTAGCAAGCTGCTGTCGTTGCTCATAGTTTTGCTTATCTTTGCATAACTTTTGCATAATAAACCAGCCAGGAACGGGGGACAGCCGGGAACAGCCCAACCCTCCGAACCAGGTCCACAGAAATGGGTAATGGTTAGCGGATAATGGGGCGGCGGAGGTAGGAGTGGGATCTATGGACACGGCTCCACAAAATGCGTTCTTTGTCATCGTACGCGTTTGTACGATGGCTTCGTTGGCCTTCTTGTTGTTGTCATTGTTTATGTATGCGCCAACACACACACACACGCACACACACACACACAGGCACATATATGCATAGTCAGAAATACGACCAGAAGGTGGAGAAACAGAAAAGTACTCCATGAGCAGACCGGGATACATTCATATGCGTCGCCGAGTCAACAACACAAAAATTCCGCAAGTGAATGCACGAAAATCCAAACAAAACAGCAAAACCACCAACAAAACAAAACAAAACAAAACAAAACAGGACAAAACAAAATAAAACAAAAAACCAAACTAGAGCTAAAGAGAACCTTAGAGTCGTAGAAGTACAAACCTATGGATTTTTTAATACCCTGTATGCAATAGATCCAAGAAAGGTTCATGCTCATGTTTTAATAGACGCGACCAGGTGGAAAGAATGTCTTCGAATCCATAAAGAACATATGAAACTGGCCAATCTTGGAGGGTATCCATTATAAAGTATTGATTGATTCCGAGAAATTCATTTCAGAAATTCCAAACATCTTCTACATCAACTTAAAGTTAGCAGGATATTTACATCCTAACATGTTTGCCTCAGGAATGTCAAGTGCTGACTCTATCAATCAGTGCCTCTAGTTCTATTGACTCCACTATCCATTCTGATGTAGTTCATCTCAGCAACTTAGTTGATACTTGAATTGACTTGACTTCTTCTTCCGACGTCAATTCGATAATGCCAGGAAAGATTCTTTGATCTCACATTGTTAAGTCAAGTATATGCTTAGAGATTCCAACCATATAAAGAATATCCTCTAGTCGAGCAGTTTCAACAGTTCTTTAATTCTTTTTTGTTTCACTGTGTTGTTGGCCTGGTCGAGGGATTTGCCTGCATGGGTTTTTCGGGTTTGGGGCTTGGCTTTAATTTAGCATCCCCCGTCGCCTTTGTCGCGCAGTGCAACACTCCTCTTTGCACATCCTCTTGTGCTCCCCTCATCGACTCATTGCTCCATAGCTCCATCGCTCCATCGCTCCCATCCATGTAGTAGTATCTCGTTCATTTTGGGGAGCTGCAGTTTGCGGTCGCTGCTTATGTAAATTATTTTCCATGGCGCTGATGGAGCACTGAAGCACTTGGCGGCTTCGAGGGGGGCTGACAGCAGAGTGGAGTGGCAATGGTTATAGTCAACAGCAGACTGATGATTTAATGCGAACCGCAGACTTTTGTCGAGCTAAGCATTTAATTGTTTCAAAGTGCACATTTAGAGCCCGGCTTAGTATTAACATTGACAGAGGAATGGGTACTCAAAGCGTAAGTTTCTTTAACAAGAGTTTGTATGAATTTTGGAGCTCTGTATGATCGAATGATGCTATTTCACAGAACAAGCTGCCCCGGTAGACGAGTTGAGTTAATTACCAACGCGGGTAATTTAGGCAACTTGTCCTCAGTTCCTCTGTTCAAGTATTCAAGTAGCAGCGCGAATAAGGATGTTGTGATTCTCGTATGCCAGTTTTAAATTTAACAGCTGCTAATAAGATACATATAAGTACAAGAATAAAGTATAAAGAGCGAGGAATTTTTATTTATGTTCATTTAATAAATTATATTAAAAAATTACCTTGATAAAGTTTGTTTCCTAGAATTTATCACAGTTCTTTGATGAGTTAATTACTCACATTTTCTGGGATAATTATCTCTTATAATCTGTCTCAGTGAAAACGATTTGTTTTAGAGCAGCGCTAAACAAGTCTATTTAGGTTACTGATTAGCGAGAACACACACACACACACACACACACACACACCCACATACACACACACCTACACATACAAGTTAAGTACATTTTTGCTGATCATGAGAATGGTCAAAGTAACATCAAACAAACTATTCATCATCACTTTTGACGGCAGCAGCTTACGGCAAACAACACACACCCACACACACACACACACACAGAGCAGAGCTTATGTTTTCTTATGAGTGTACGTATGAGTATGTATTAGTTGATGTGTTTTTAAGTGTGTGTGAGGCTTGGGCGTGCATCCTGGCAGAGGGCACACGTAGGGTATAGAGCAAAGGCAGACGCAGACACTAATGGAAAATTGGCATGAAGGACGAGCTGCTATGGAAATTTAATCACATTCACATCTCACACAATACATCATCATCATTGTGTCTGTATGTGCGTGTGTGTGTGTGTCTGTGTGTGTGTGAACAGCACTTAAGACTCCTTACGCATATTTCTATATGTGCATTTGTGTGCGTGCGTGTATGGATGCGTTGTATTTCCGCAAGTTTGTTAACTGCATTAGTGTGCGCTTCTGTGTTTGATTATGCCTTCAGGGTGGCCCACATATACACTTACAGAAACGACACACACACAATCCATATCCATACTTGTGTGTGTGTGTGTACGTCATACATACATACATATGTCTAGGATTCTATTACGTTCACTGTTTGGTCTCACACGTAAATGAATGGGGATAAAGTTTTCAGATTTTGATTGCTTGATTGTGTGTGTCAACACACAAAATACACCTCCAGACTACCACCCTCTCTCCCTTTTCCCACAGCTCTCACATACATATGATATGTATGAGTATGTACATAAGTATGTATAGATTTATGTATAAAGATTTGGGTTACATAAACATATATTTTAAAGTTTGCTCTCTCATTGTCCGCAATTTGGCTGACTTTTCGGTTCAGATTGCCAGGCCATTGGCAGCCAGACCCTCTTTGATACCCTCTATACTTAGTTATGAAGACCACAGTCACCCAATCCCATTACCAATCCCAATTCCAATCCCAAGCCCAAACCCAATCTCAATCTAAATTTTATTTGTTTGCTTGTCATAAAATTGAGTTACGTTCCTTATGCTTTTGTTTGGAGCTACCGCTCATTACTCGTATTTTAGTTTGAGGCTTGGGCTCGCCTCATAATTATGTTGTATCATTGTATCATTTACAGCAATCACAACCGACTTTTATGTAAGCAAAACTCGAGACAACATTTCAAGCGGCCAACTCGAAGGGCAGCGATGCGAAACAGAGCGCATAGAAAGAAGAAAGCAGCAGTGACATCCACATCCACATCCACATAGACGTCGACGTCGACGTCGACATCGACATCCACAACCACATCGAAGACGACATCTGTATAGGAATTGAAATTGGATTTCAGATTTACTACGAGCTTATACCATATGACAGGTAAGTGTGCAATCAGAGTCATTGGCGGCGTGCCGCTTCCATGCACTGTGACAAAATTTTACGCTAAATTTGCGATGCACTGTAAAAAGTTGGGGACAGCAACGAGACACGAGACACAAGACATATAACAGACATAATGCACGAGACCTGGAGGACCATGACAATTTCTCAACGGTACAAAAGTGCTCTCTCGTTATGCTTGGCTCCACCGCCAACTCCAACTCCCACTCCAACTTCCAACTTCCAACTCCAACTGCGATTGCGATTGAGACTCTTAATTCCAGTAGACGCGCCTTGAATTAAACATGTTAGATAACACCACAAAACTTACAAAATAACTGGGGAAAAAAACTAAAGAAAATATGCAGCAAACGAAGCTAACGCTTAAGTTAGGAGTTGAATTAAAAACGCTGTTGGCCTTCAAAACATACGGGGGAAATAGCTGTAGAATTGCGGCAACAACGTCTGCAACTTTTGCCCCCGGGCTAACCGACTATGTAAAGCGAGAACAACAACAACAACAACAATATCCAGCAACAACCAACAACAACCAAAACAACAAGCGGCAAGCGTAAAAACGTCGCCTTTATTCTAATGCCACTTCATGCTCTGACTCGGCCGACATGAACAGAAAAAAAGGAGAAATAAACACCAAAAACTATCTTCAACATCGGTTTGCTTTAGTCTCAATCTTACTCTCTACACCCTTTTATGGCTTCTATTCTAAAAAGTTCAGTGTACTCAAAGTTAGCCTAAATATAATAAATATATAAAGCAAATAATTTAGATTATAGAGAATTATAATAACAATTTAGAACTGGCATTTTGACTGCCAGCTAAGCTTGAGATATAATTCTGCTTAAGATATAGTTATGTCTAATTCAAAAGATAAAATATCTTGCATCTAACTTCTGAAAAAAATCTATTTTAATACAATATGTAGAAGAATCATATTAATTGTGTCTTTTTATCAATAACAGCTCCAAGCGGAGAGATCTATAGAAGCTGAATACAAATTTTTATATCTCCAATAAAAGTTTTATAACACGTTGCACTGCACCAAACTCCGCCAACTAAAGGACATATTCGATGTACACCTTTTGGCAGGGTATTTAAAATGTACAGGAAAACCGCAAAAAACAGTCATCCAGTGTCCCTTGTCGGCTGCAGCTTCTATGCTGCTTTCTGCTACTGCTACGGCTGCTGCTTTCCTATGCGACCGGTACCACCTACCACCCGTAGTGCCACAAAGTGCGCAACACGCAGACAACAACAACAACAAGCAGCAGCGGAAGAAGCATGAATTACAACGACAACGACAACGACAACGAGAACAGTGAAAGTCTAGCCTGGTCCAGCAGTGTTAGGAGTAGTTGTAGTAGTATTACTAGAGAGTAGACGACAGCCCAGAGCCGACCCTCTTGTGCTAGTCCAGTGCGACTTTTGCAATTTTTAGTGCAACTAATTCTTTCTGAAGTATCTCATTGTTGCATTGCAAAGCCGCAATTTTGTGTGGCGTGTGGAGAGTTCACCCTCATCCAAGTTCTCTGCAGATCCCCGCGGCGAGTTTTCACATCCAAGCCTAAGCCTAGTTCCTGTTGTTGTGTATGTTTCTCTGTGTATGTATGTGTGTGTGTGTGTGTGTGCCGCAGGAAGTCAAAAGTATCGCGGCAGCTTAAACACAGAACTGGGGGACTGGTCAGACTCCCAAATGCAAGGATGTCGGACAAATAAGGAGATGGTGCGGTATGGACGGGTGCAGCAGACGTGGATGTGAATGTAGATGTGGTCACTGCCCACTGGAGTTTATTTTCTCAGTTGATTGTCACAGTTGCCGGTTGCCAGATGTAGTAACAGTTGCTACTCCCCTCTTGGCTCTTGTGTTTCTTGTTGTTGTTGTTCTGCTACACTTGGAAAGAAATGGCATAATAAGTTTGTTATGTTGTTTGAAGTGGTACAAAAGGCGACAACTTGCAACTCTTGAGGAATCAGGAAAACAACTCCGATGCCAATCGAAACGAAGTGGCAAGTTCAGTTTTTTCAAAACAGAGCGAGCCAAAGCTCAACTTTGATACTTTTGCAGCTATAGTTTTATAATGATTATCTGATTTCTGCTCTCTAGCTACTATTTTGATTAGTTTCTAATATATATCTGTGTTTGGGATTGAAGCTCACTTGAGGTGAGAGAGATTGTTATAACTCTTATGTTATATATTATAGAAACGTCTCTCAAAAGCATTTTGTGTTGATACCTTTGTAGGACTTACTTATGACCCACAGGTGAATATGTCCATATGGGTTTAATTTTATACCAAGAGCTTGCTGAGCCCTGTACCCGAGTTTAACTGCCAAAGTCTCATGTTCAGCTGATTTTTGTTTCTAAGATGAGCCGACCAGGTCAGTCTCCTCTCCTAGCAAAGTGAGTATTTTACTGTTTGGGTGGAAGGTTTGCCGTTTAAACTGAAAGAGGAGCAGTTCAATCTTCTTGAGCATATGTCGGTATTAACTGCACTGCTCCGCATTTGCACGCAGGTTTCAAAAGTGGCAAGTATGCTGATGGGGGAACCTTCAGTTGAATCCGTCAACGTGGCCAGGACAACAGGCTCCTCAGTGAATCTGGCGATGAGTAGTTCTTCATTCTCTGACACCGGGAGACTTAGCTTGTGTAGTGTATAGAGGATAGGGTCTAGCTCGCTACCCTGTGGGACACCATCCTTGATGACGTCCACTCTTCTAACGCTCAAAATCTAATTATTATCATTATTATTATTATTAGTAAGAAATTTGGTTATTAGCAAATTTAGCGACTTGGTCATCTGAAGGACTATTGACAGCTCGGTTAAATAAGCTAAAATATATTTTGCATTAATCACATTATCACAAAGTGCTGTAAATATATATTCTATTCAAGCCCAACATTTATTTAGATATACTTTTCTACCCGAACTGATTTAATATGGTTCAATTATTTTTTATTTCCAGAATGAAACTCTTGTTTCCTTTCTATTTTAAGCTATTTTAATGACAGTAAGCAACTATTCATCTGCAGATACACGTGTTTTGTAATTAATACATACCTATTTTAGTATATCCACAAAGTTGCAAATTAAATGTAAAAGGATTTAGCCAATAATCAAACATATGTCAGATGTCCTCCTCATCCTTGACGCAAAGCTCGACTGATGTCGTCTTCAATTGAATTTGTCTTTCATTGGACTTGGGGCACTTACCCACCGTGTGCTGTACTTAATACTTATTCGATATCGCGTTACGCTTCAATAGAATTCATTTCGAGTATTCTATGGAACTCATACGAGTATTCATACGAGTATTCGAACAAGCCTCGAACTCTGCTGCGAGTATCCAAAAATAGCAAACGGAAATGAGCAATTGGAGCGTTAAGAAGCATAATTACTTCGAAAATTCCAAAGATTGGTAGACGCTTGACTCCACTTATATATGAACAATACTTGCCGGCAACAACAACAACAACAAGTTGTAACGAGAACAACAACAAGAAGAAGAGGATGACAACGCATGTAATGAGTGGCGCAGTTTAATTAAAACTTCTCTCGCAATTGTTTCTAATGGGAGTCGTTAAAGCGTTAAACTGCGGACTGTAAATCACAGTGAAGCCGACACATAGGTGACTACGCACACACACACATACAGTTACCCACGCATATGCGTACATATTATATATGGGGATATATAGAAGCAGATACATAAACATGCATAAGATAGATACTTAAGTATATGTTGTATCTGTAGCTACTACTATCTGGCCACTTCCGTTTGCCAAACACGTAGCCATAAAGGCTACCACACACACACACATACTGTGAGACACACACACACACACGTGGCAAACTTATGTGTGCTTAGCAGTTAGCAGATTGGGCCAAAGAGGTGGGTAGAAGAGGCACCTTCTGAACGTTATCAGCCTTTACTCGAAAAGATTTAGCAGTCCGACACGTGAAAACGTGGCAAGCTTATGGCCAAGTTAGTGTCTTGTTGATTTCTCTTCTCCTTCTCTGCTTTTTGTCCTATTCCCTTAATATTTTTTTCCCTCTTTCGGTAGCTACTTTGCTGCCTATTGCCTCTTAATGCTAATGAAAAATATTTCCAACTGTGCGCGGATTAGGTGGTTGCGTTTATTACCCCTAGACAAGAGTTGAAGTCAAAGCCTCGCATCACATCCCCCACTCCCCGCCCCCGCCCTTAAACAATAAGTGGCATAAAACTGAAGCCAAGGCTTTTATTATTATTATGTCGATGGAGAGGCGACGTTTAATATTTAGTTGAAGACTTAACGCCCCAGCAACAACAACAATGGGAACAAAAACAACAACTATGATAAGCCTGAGCGTTGCCTGAATTACATAATGAGTTCCCAGCTGTAGCTTGGATAGCCGCAGTGGTATCCCTAGTATGCTTGGCATCCCTGACATCCTGGCATCCTGGCAGCCTGTGAAACTGCCACTTGAAGAATTATGACCAGTATTTGAGGGACACGTCGCGTTGTGGGTCCAAGCTGCGGCTGTACATTTTAATTAACAGGAACTAAAAATGAAATAGATAAAAAGGGGCGAGTCCTCTGAGGAAGGAAAGGTGAGGACAGAGCCCCCTACACACATGCATATTTCAATAAATTCTATAAATAAAGTAATTATGTTTGAATGCCTCACAAATTAAATTCTTATGCATTCCGTTGGTGCCACTCGCCAGGAGGCACCAGCTCCCCGGGGAGCAGCCCTGAGAAGAGTCAGCAGAGCCCCACAGAGCTCCGAGCCAAGGACCAAAAGCACTTTCCATGCCAGCGAGAGAGAGATTTATTTTTGGCAATTGAAATTTAAATGAAACTACGTGCGCCAGTAAACATCAAATGTTCAAATGTTCAAATGCTCAAATGGCTAAAAGGTAAAGGCAGCTATGAAAGCGAAAACGAAACCGAAAACGAAAACCAAAGGAAGCGGGCGATGGAACACACAGTGAACACCTTCTGGTATAATGAGGGATAAGGGGTAAGGCGGGGCTAGGTAATGCCCAGAGGAGTCACACAACTCATTCATGCAGAAATCCATTGACATTTAATAGCACCAGCCGTCGGGCAGCGCCTTAAATACTTTGGGTGCTGCTTTAGCATGCCCAGAGGCAAAGAAGTATACTTAATACAGAGCTTAACCCACGTCCAGGAACTTGCTGTTCAGGTGCATTCCCTTGTGACCAAACCAGACCAGATCAGACCAGACCCTAGTTGCCCTGCTTTGCCCTGTCGTGCTTCAGCTCCAGCTCCACTTCCAGCTTCTACTTCAGCTCTTGCTGCGTTTCGCTGCGAAGCAAACGTCTAGTTAAACCTGAATTTTGGTATCTGTATCTTTTGGTCGAGTGTGGCTTGTTATTTTTTCTTTCTCCCCGCCCCTCCAACACCCCTTACAACTTCTCACTTAGTTGCATTCTGCACAGGATGTGTCTGACACACAGGTGCACATGTCGTCCGTGTAGTCCGTGTCGTCGTCGTCGTCGTCGTCGTCGTCGTCGACATGGACGTCGTTTCGCAGCTGGACAGGTAACAGTGGAAGTTACTTAAATGTAACCATGCCTGAAAGCAACTTACGCATAAATCATAGAAAATTAAAGACCTGAATGAACGACAGCTGGAATGCAGCTTCCGCTTGAAATGGAAACGATTACTCGTGAATACAATTGAAACACTCATAATAAACTCGACTTTAAATCAAATTCCGCTTAAAACACTTGCGACTCACAATCAGAAGAGGAGGAAGTTGCCAACTTGTTTAATTACCATGTCTTAACACTGGGGTGGAAGCTCTCCTCTAAGAAAGAACATTAATATTCTTCTCTCTATCTGATCTCTAGTTGATTTACTTTATTATACTTGTTTTTAAATGAATAAACTATCCCTGTGTATAAGACTTTTATTAGCGTATCTTGCTATAAATTTATCTGGTGAACCTTTTTTCCATCTTTTGTCAGATTTAGAACTGGTTTCCTCAAGTAGCAGACCCTAATCTCTGAGGGGGCAACCTTTAAATGCTCTAAAGACAGTTCCATTTGAAGTTCATTTCATTAGGTTGACCTTAAAACATCTTTTGATGTACGACTGTAATAATTCCCGAATATCCCATTTAGGCTGTGTGTCATCATTTAAGCAATTTGAACCATGCAACCTTCAACCCAATTGCCCAATTAAATTGCCTTCGAACTTACCACATGCAGAGGTCAATTTTGCAGCCGCCGCAGCTTATTTGCGGTCGCATCGTCGCCATCGTCACCAGCCTCTGCGGCGTCTCCAGGGTCTCCAGTTTCTCCATGGTGTCCAACGCCTTCGTTGTCACCGCATGCAATGAACTGATTAGACAAACAATTAATTTCGCCAAGTTGCGAGCGGAGCCCAGGGCCCCAAATCTGAAAACTGAAAACCACTTAAACTCGATTTGATTGAAAAGCTTAAAAGCAGCGCTCACCACAGCCCGCACTCCGAACATACACTCTTTCTCTCCCTCTCTCTATCTCTCTCTCATTCTCTCTTTGCGTAGTGTATTCTCCGACGTGGCATGGCCGACAATTTGACATAAATCTAAACAAAACAAGTCAAGCAGCCGGTGTCTGAGTCGGAGATGGAGAAGGAGACGGAGATGGAGCACTCTTGTTATTGTTGTTATTATTGCTGCTGTTGTTTTAGTCCTGGAGACAGCCGCAGGACGACTTCATTAATCAAGGCCGCAAACAAGCGCGGCCCAGAGTCCGGGCCCAATTCAGGACCGGCCCAACGGGCCAACGGGCCAACGGGCCAACGGGCCAACGATGACAACGTACCCGAAATGCAATGTGGAGAGGATGTAATCGCAGCTCGCACACACGCACACGCACACACAGGCACACACACAGACGCACACACACAGAGACATAAACATAAATAATTAGCATGATTCTTTAAAGGGCAATTACCTAATTTAGACGCTTTGAATAATTGCCACGAACTCAAGGCAAAATTTCCTCGAGCAACTGCGTCGTTGGAAACAACAACAACAACAACAACAACAACAACAACAACAATAATAGTAACACAAGCTACAACAATAACAACAATGTAGAAATCAGTTTAAATGCAAACAAAGACAGAGACAGAGACAGAGTCAGAGGCAGACAGTGAATCCGAAGGAGTCGGCATCTAGAAGGCAGGACACCAAGAGGACACGACCAGGCAACTGCAGCTAAGCGGCTTAATGCCCAAATGAAGATAAAGCGCTTTCTGCTGCTGCCGTTGCTGCTGCTGTTTCCACTGCTGCTGCAACGCCTGAAAGACATTTAAATCTCGGCAGTTAGAAAATAATTAGAGCATTTAGTGCCCTGAACCTAAAACCCATAAACAGACTCGAGAATGCGCTGAAATGTATTTTCAATTGTTCTCTAGTGATGCCTCCTCCATCAACAGACCCTTCCAAATCTGACAGATAAAATCTGAAAGATACTCGTGCTTCAAGTACCCCAAGATTAGCTGCACCGAAGCCTGCAATCCCCTGCATACATAAATTATACGCTTACTTCAGATTGTGTATTTCATCTGCTAAGAAAGGATTATATCTAATTAGAGAAGGAAAAACCTGAGCTAATTGAACGCAGACCCGTTTCCTCCTTTGTAAATTGGAATGTTATATATATTCTCACTAATTCACAAGTTTAGTTTAATTGATAAATACTTTTACTTTGTTGAATTTTCAGGATTTTCTTTTAAAATAAACTGATTCAATAAGAGTCAAAGGACAAAGACCCACATGAGTCAAACAAGGACTCGGGTTCTGGGCTGAAATTTGCTCTCATGTGTTTGTGTCTCTGGGGCCCATTTTCTCTTTTACCATTTTATTTATTTTTACCTACTAAATAAGGACATTAAAAAATTATAAAAAATGATATTTAAGAAGAGCAAATGTAAATATAGTTTGCTGAACGAAAGAGTTAGGCAAAGGACTTTCTGAATACACTACACACATGCTATAAGTTAATTAATATTTTATGGTCCTATTTGTTTCCATTTATTGCTTCCTGTGCATTGTTATTCTAATTACGAAAGTTATAAAACCCCTTGGCAAGGGTATACTATATGAGATCCTTTTGCAGGACCTTTGGATTGCAGGACCGGTTCTGTTTACATCGTCTGTTGACGGTGGAGTTGCCGATGCCGCCAGACACTCGTTAAAATCGGAAAGCGAGAGATACAATTGTGAATGAAGGGAATGTACAGGACTTAACGATGACCTGCCGGAGCGACGTCCCAAGGACTGGCCCAAAGGACACGCAGCGGCGGCGGCACCAAAGCAAACCCTTGACACTGCGCGTGGTCATTGGGCCGGCTCATCGGTTCGTCGACTCATGGACTGCTGGGGCTGGTTGTGCTGGTTGGGCTGGTTGGGCGCACAGCTTGAAGCTTGAAGTTAAATAAATTAAGGGCAATTAGGCGCAACATTACAGGCACAAAGGTCAAAAGCAGCATCCTGCTGGCCAATTGCTCCCCAGAGCAACTGCCCCAGAGAGGCGCCAGGTGATTTTCTATCTATCTAGAAATTATGTTGGCAAATATTTGCTTGAAGAATTTGCTCGGCCCTCGCTTTGACTTGACTTGACTTCACTTGGCTTGGCTTGGCTTAGCCTCCAGCGGTGCAGCGGTTTTGACTTTTTTTAATTATCATACAAGTTGTACCACTGTAAAATTTTACAGTTGCTTCCTCTGAAACGGAAGTTGTTCGAGTTGCGGAGCGTTTGGCCAAGATTAGCGGTAAGTAAGCTTCAGTTGCTACTAGCCAAGTGCAGAAAGCGTGGCGCAAAAGCATTTTGGCCAATTAACTGCGGCTAATTGTTGCGTACAAAGAAATACTACAAGTATTTACAACCATAAGTATCTACAATGTACAATGTACAATGTGAAAGTCAACAAATTATGGTACAAGAAGTGGAATCTCTCAACTCTCTTGCCTCCGCAACTTGCCACCATCTTCAAGTCTCCACGTGTGAGTCGTGAGACCCCAGCTTACTCGTACTCCCATGCGAGTGGGAGAGACCAACTGTGACTGATCTACACACACAGGTAGCAAAAAATATAACGATCATAAAGCAGTCAACGCGATTTCTCGCCAACTTCCGCTGCCAAAAGATTTGCATAAAGTATTGGAATCTCTGAGTTCTACTTTCGCTAAATAGTCAAATTTTGAGTAATTTGTTATGCCTTATGAATACTGCTGGAAAATGCTCTTAGAAACAAATTCTTATGTATTACTAAATGGTATATGATATATAAAAAGAAGATAGAGATGATATTTTGTATATAGAAACATAATAAAGAAGTTGTGTTCACGCTTGGCTGTCTCGAAGTCAGCGCGAAGCACACAAGATTTCACTTTTCATCAAACATAACTGACCTTAATCAATGTCTATGGGCTTATGTGTGTCTGTGTGTGTGTACAAACTCTTATGTGCATGTGTGTGTGTGTGTGTGTGTGTGTGGGTGCTAAAAATTGTATGGTATCTGAAACTTTGGCACGCAAATGTATCTATAGCAAGCAAATGCAATCAAAAGCTACTTAAGCGAAAAGAAACTGCAAGAAGCTGAGGCAACTTTTTTCTTTTTTAAAGCAAACAAGTTTGCTGCAAAAACTTCTCAGGCTGTACGAGTATCTGTATCTGTATCTCTCTATGGCAACGGCAGCTGGAAGACGCGTTTCTGGCTAAAAACGATGCAATTTCATTCATATGCAATAAACACAGAAGACCAGCGCAGTTCTATGGTCATGGGGATGGCGATGGGGATGGGGACGGGGGACATACAATGCCAGCTACACAGCGCGTTTCCTGTCTGGCCAACATCATGAGATATCATGTACCGTCCCCCAACCCTAAAGCAGCTGCTCCAACAACAACAACATCCAAAACAACAACAACCAAAACAACAACAAGAACAACTTTAAAGACAGCTACACGTTCAACTACCTGCCCTGATGTGGACCCGCAGGTGAAGTAACTTATACACCGCTGCCGCCTCAAGGTAATTAGCTTAGCGTTCCCATTGCTCCTCAGTCTCCGAGGCATAGTTTCAGCTTCAATCTCGGTCTTATGTTAGGCTCTGGGTAGATGTGTGCCAACATACAACTAAACGTACGAGCATAAAAAGACTATCTGAGTCTCAGCAATCGTTCCTATACTCGCATAGTGTGTGCCTCAGCGTCTTGTCTTGCTGGGACTCCTATCTCATCATTAGAGGCCCTGGCTGTGTATCTCTTCAACTGCAACTTCATCTGTTTCTGTATCTATAACTTTTTCTTTTTATTTTTGCTACTCTTTAGCTGCTTGCTTCGCGGTGTTGCACATCTAACAGTTTTTTAGTTTTGTTCCACAGAACTAGCCAAGGCGATCTTCATATTAGATAGAACTGTCCCAATACACAAGGCGTTATACATATTGACTCTATATTGTATACTATAAGCGATCGCAGTTTGTTTGCTGATCTTGAAAATTGGTTGATTATCGCCTGGTATGCCAGACATACTCATATATCATTACACTTATTGTGAAATTCTAAGCACGTTGCACATACATCAATGCATCCATTCATTCACATTCACATTCACATTCACTTCGACTGTACTCGTCTCTGAGTATATCATATGTACATAAAGCTAGCGGATGTGACTCATTCAGTTGAAATACGAATTACGATTTACGTCTCGGTCTTTACAGAGGGGGCTTCAACTTTCGTCTGCGCCGTCTGCGGATCCAAACAACATTTTGTGATTACTTTTTTTTCTTCTCTTTATTATTATTTTGGGTTCTTCATGCCTGAGTAGGTCGATTCGGTCGAGACGGTCTCTCACTCAGTTCGTGTGTCGTTCTGGCAATGAGATCTGCAGCCAGACATAGAATTACTTACAGAAACAGAAACCACTGATTTCTTTGTTGTTCGTTCATATTTCGCAAGATCATTCGTTATGAATGCCAGCCATTATTTGAAGAAGTTTGTAAATTGAATACTTCAGCTAATTATCTTATATAAACAATAAAATTATACGATATAAGATTGCAAAATAATTTTACCTTAAGTTATGATGTAATCTAAATCCGATCGGATAGAGTTACATTATTTGCGTATAGCACAAAATATTTATAATGCTTTTGTACCCTAAACTCTCAGATATGATCTTTTGCATATGCTAGCAACATTATGTTGTAGCTGTTGCTAATTTTATAACATAAGCCCAACAACATGTTGAGTGCTAAGCATGTTGCCAATACTTGAAACGGGTAAAGCAACACAGGCTGAGTAAAATGCTACCAAAGGAACTCAAGAGAGGGCGACTATCTGTTAGCACTCCTCAGCAGCAGTCACCCCCCTTTCAATCCTTACGACGAAGCAGACACGAACGAAAAGAAATCCATGCAAACACGAGCACGAACGGTCCTCAACGAGACCGAAACCCGACTGCACACGACGAAGAGTCAAGTTCTGTGTCGATGTCGATGTCGCTGTCGCTGTCGCCGTCGCTGTTGCTCCGTTGGCTTTGGGCTTCGCTTTTGCCAATGGAACACATCAGTTCGTGGCTCAGTCCAAGTCGATGTTTGCTGCCGAGCGGTTGGGTTTTATTAGCGCGCAATGGTCCGTTACTTCGTTTAGCTTGAAATCGTTACAAGTGTGAAGCAAATGATATGTGAAATCTTCATTCGTGCGATGATGATAATGATGATGAAAGTGATGATTATTACGATGATAATAATGATGTGTAATGTGTGAAACAGTTGCATATGAAAATCAATGAATACGTTAGCTGAATAAAACTCATCACGCACACCTCGCACATTACCCACCAGCCCAGCAACCAACCAACCACCCATCACCCGAGTGGAGTTCCCACCGCGTTGCTGCTGTTTGAATTGGACTCGTGAGCTCGTCGCGAGTGTGTGTAACTCTGACTACAGACTAGTAGAACGCAGGTTCGTCCATCGCTCGATGCTTCTGGGCATTGTCGTTCTGCCGTTCTGTCGTATTGTCGTTCAGTCCGTCTGTCGTTCAGCGGCTCTGTCGTTCTAACGGTGTTGTGATTGCAGGCCACGAGTAGAAGGCCGAAAACGCAGAAGACGTAACCAAAAATAAAAAAGAATAACGAAAACCAAAACGAAAACGAAAACGCGATGAAAATTAAAGCTTTGCGTGGCTAAAATCGCTAAAAAAAATAAAAAACAAAATTTGTGTATATATATATATATACATACATATATATGTGTTTATATGGAAAACACCAAAACCAACAACAACAAGTGAAAAATAGAAAAATAAAGGAAAATTGTAGTTCGTCAGTTGCGTAAAAGCGATTTTTTTTTGTTTCTCGAGCCAAAATAAACGGCAAAAACGATTATCATCTGGTCTAGTGGTAGTCGCTCCTATAAATAACGTCGCGCCAAGCGCCGCTAATTACGCCAAAACATGAAAATATTTACAACAATAACAACGACAACAGCAGTGCGAAAAACTCGACAATTAATCAATTTTCCGCTTGACCAATATATAATAAGTTTATTCGAGTTGAATCCACACGGAAGTTGCCACTATTATCATAATTAAAAAGGGAACAAGGACTAGGACAAGGACATCCTTTAAGCTATTTTTCCTGTCACCTTAAACTTTTGCATATCGCAGCAAATACATATGAGTCGCCTGCCTGGCATGGCCTAAAGAAGACACACACACACACAATCACACAACTTACCCACACAAAGACAAAATGCATATCAGGCATATCAAAGGAAAGGAGCTAACGCTTATACTGTTGCTCCTACTGGTACCTCAATCTCTTCTGGCCAGCCGCTACAGCTCGGCTAAGCTGCAGCTGTATGCGAATGGCCAAGGTTCCAGTTCCAGTTCCAATTCGGGCGGCATCTTTAAAACGCCACAGCATAATGAGGTATACTCCATAGCTGATAGCCAGCCCATGACCGACGATGGCTACCTGGCACCATCACCACCAGCTCCATATTATCCTTCCAGCGACTTGGACAACCCTGTGCAGCAACAGAGCACCTGCCAGACGGTCTGCGCCTGCAAATGGAAGGGCGGCAAGCAGACCGTCGAGTGCATCGATCGTCTGCTCATCCAGATACCAGAGCACATCGATCCCAGCACTCAGGTATTGGACATGTCTGGCAACAAGCTCCAAACGCTCTCCAATGAGCAATTCGTACGCGCCAATCTACTAAACCTGCAAAAATTATATCTGCGCAACTGCAAGATCGGCGAAATCGAGCGAGAGACCTTCAAGGGGCTAACGAATCTGGTGGAGCTGGATCTCTCGCACAATTTGCTGGTTACCGTGCCCAGCCTGGCCTTGAGCTACATATCATCATTGCGCGAACTGACACTCGCCTCGAATCACATACACAAGATTGAGGCCCAGGCTTTTGGCAGCACTCCCGCTCTGCACAAATTGGATTTGTCCCACTGCGACATACAGACCATATCAGCGCAAGCCTTTAGCGGTCTCCAGGGGCTCACCCTGCTCCGGCTCAACGGGAATAAGCTGAGCGAGTTGCTGCCCAAGACCATTGAGACACTGAGTCGGCTACACGGCATCGAGCTGCACGACAATCCTTGGCTGTGTGACTGTCGCCTGCGGGATGCCAAGCTATGGCTGATGCAGCGTAATATACCATATCCGGTGGCACCGGTGTGCGCAGGCGGACCCGAACGCATCATTGATCGCAGCTTCGCGGAGCTACATGTGGACGACTTTGCTTGCCGCCCGGAAATGTTGCCCATATCGCACTACGTGGAAACGGCCATGGGTGAGAATGCGTCAATCACATGCCGCGCACGCGCTGTGCCCGCTGCACATATTCACTGGTACTGGAACGGACGTCAACTGGCCAACAACAGCGCCTTTAGCGCCTATCAGCGTGTCCACATGTTTGAACAACTCGAGGGTGGCTTCGAGAAGCGCTCCCGACTCGTGCTTACCAACGCCCAGGAGACGGACTCCAGCGAGTTCTACTGCGTGGCCGAGAATCGCGCCGGCAGCGCGGAAGCCAACTTCACGCTGCATGTGAGCATGAGAGCTGCGGGCATGGCATCCCTGGGCAGTGGTCAGATTGTGGGCCTGAGTGCAGCTCTGGTGGCGCTCATTGTGTTTGCCCTAGCGGCCATTATGTGTCTGCTATTGCGTGTGAAGCGTCAGCCATATGTGGACAGCAAGACTCCCAACCATATGGAGGTCATCACCTCGGTGAACCACCAGAACTCGATAACCAACAAGACGCAGCCAGCGTCCGGCAACGGCAGCATGGGCGGCATTGTTATAGCCAACGGGGCGGTGGCTAATTGCATTGATGGCACCGTGACGGCTACCAGTGGCACTCTGGAGCGCAAGAGCGGGGCTAATACTACTGGGATTGGTGGCAATGGTGGCGGCGGAGGTGGAGTAGGACGTGGCAGCACTGCGTCGCTGGAACCGCGATACACAAATCCCGTGCAGAAGCCACCACGTCTCACTGATCTACCATACTCCACGCAAGGCTATGACAATGCGGGCAGCGTGCTCTCCACAGCTCCTTGCTTCATCTCGCCAAGCGCATCCACAGGCAATGGCAACAATCCGGATCTGATCAATGACACCAAACGCTATGGAAGCGATGAGTACGTCGATCTCAAGCTGCCTACCGTCCTGGGCCAAGAGCTAGTCGGCAGTGGTGGCGGCGGCAGCGGCGAATACAGTCGCGCCAATGGCTGCGATTCGCTGTATCCTTCGGGTCTGTGGGAGCACACCGCAGCCAGCTCAGCGGATGATCTGTTCATGAAACGCTACACGGATAAGACGCCCATCATTGACTCCAGCCAGCTGTACGATCTGCATGAACGGAACGCAGCCAGCGACTACTTCAGCAAGACCTTCCCAAGAGCCCACTGCAATGCTGCACTGCAGCAGAGCAGCGCAATTGGGGCAGTAGGAGCTTCGACAACTTCGACAGCGACAACAAATCTATCAGGCGGCTCCTCCGGATATCCCAACGACTATGGCCTGCCGCTGGTGCCTGGTGCCGAGCATCAGCACAATCATCAGCTGCAAATGCATCCGCTGCAACAGTTGCAGCAGCAGCTGACCTCCACGCTCAACCATCAGTCGCATCACAGCTCCAGCTCCACGCACAGCGGCAGTCCACACTTCAGTAGCCGCACCCTGCCACGCCTACACGATGGAGGCGGCAGCAGCAGCAACGCCTCGGCAAGCTCGTCTCCCACGCCAGTCCAAGCCACAGCCGCACCACCAGCAGCCAGCTCCAGTTCCTGCTCAATACTGCCCAATGGGCAGCCCGTCAATGCCAAGACGATACGGGTCTGGCAAAAGGAGGCGTGCCCGTTCTGCCACCCGTTACGGCCCTTAAGCGGGCGCTCATCAGCAGCAGCCGCAATTCTCCGGACGAGGGCTACCAGGAGGGTTGCGGTACCGATGTCTAAGCTGTGGCTGCTGCCTCCACCCTGTCCACCCCCATCCCCCTGGCCCCTACCCCTTCACAATTCTATAGCACCAGCCGCCAATCCCCAGCAGAACTGACTAAACTTAAACTTAATTTTCAACCTAAGACAAAAATGAATTAATTACAACTTAAATTTAAATTAAATTTAATATTAATATTTTGTAAAGCTCATCGACTAGCGAAAATCGGGGAGAAGTTTTGTGGCGTTCAATGTGTGCAAGCGAACTGTTTGTGATAGTGTCTGATAAAAGATAATGCTAAAGATGATAATAAGAACTGAATGAGAATGAGAAAGGAGCAGAGAATATAGGAAGAAGATAGAGAGAGAGAGAGAGAGAGAGGAGAAGAGAAAGGAGTAACTGGCAAGCAGAAAATGCAATAAAAATTAAATTAAATAATTCCCAAAGCAGAAAGCAGAGGAGAAACAATGAAGTATACTTCTAGGTATAAAGAAAAAGCAACTCTAACTAAACATATTATATGGTACATATAGTAATACTTAATAACTAACTAACTAGAGATCCCTAAGAAACTGTAAACTGTAAACTGTATTCTGTTAACTGTACATACGTCTAACAATGATGTCAACTCTCGCAAATCCCCGCATTACGATTAATATCAAAGCTACAACTAAAATGCAACAAAAATTATATAATACAAGTATAAACAAAAGTAAAAGTTAAAGTTAAAGAGAAAGAAGTAAGCACATACAGTACTTAAAAGTCGTCTATGCCCCAAGTAAATGTAATTAAATTGTAACTCTAACTGTAACTTTTAACTGTATCTGTAACT
The DNA here is from genome assembly GCA_035045065.1 of Hirtodrosophila trivittata. Taxonomy (NCBI): domain Eukaryota; kingdom Metazoa; phylum Arthropoda; class Insecta; order Diptera; family Drosophilidae; genus Hirtodrosophila; species Hirtodrosophila trivittata. The sequence goes on from JAWNNK010000866.1 coordinate 403,905, forward strand.
CTTAACTGTAACTGTAACTGTATCCCTTGTGTGTGTGCGTGTGTGAGAGCTTTCATGCAGAGAACAAAATGAATCCTACCCTGACCCTACCCCCTACCCCCTACCCACGCTCTCCCCTCTCCTTCTATGGAAGGAACTGTAAGTTGTAGGCATTTCACCGAAAAAAAGATACCTTAAACATTTTCCAACCTCTTTAGTAATTCGGAAAACTGACAGCAAAAAAAGGAAATCCAAAAGCTTAACAAGATAGAAGAGGAAAACCTACCCTTTGACTCAATATATATATATATATTCATATGTGTAAAGGAATAGTAGCTAAAGATAGAAATACTAAGGGATTAACTAATTGTGTGACTTCTGTATATATAGGAAAATAAATAGCGTATAATAAATTATAAACCAAAAAAATAAAAGAAAATATAGTTAAAGTTCAGATAATTTGAGGGCATGGCCTGTAACTTATAGATTCTAACGAGTACAGAAGAAATAACTGAAGACGATAAACATAATGGTAAATATAATCGTTCGCATATTAAAATCTATTCCATATATCATGAAGTACAGTGAAGCTAAGGTAGCGACAACTTAGCGAGAAGTCAGCAGATAACTAATTAAAGTACTTTTCGTTTTATTTGTTCCCATTATAGCCCACACTTGATTGACTCCCCGGTAATAGAATCCTTATTTATAATTTAATCAAATCACTGCCTTAAATCGAATAGACGTTAATTTAGCATTTCAGCTTGAACCCTGACATCTTGACAGCAATCGCATTGGGGTTAACTAATTTAGTTAGACTCGAATCTCGTCCAGAGTGGCTTAACCTATTTTCCCTGCTTTGGATATTCAATGGCTAAAATAAAGAATTATCGCTGCCTATTTATAGCTTGAGTTGTCGCTGCCTTTTTATATATACAATAGTACGAGTACGAGTTCTATATTGTATCCTCCAATGTTAGCTTAAACGAAAACTCATCCCTGAATCCTGCAATTGCCAATTGGAGTGCGGCTTGGCATTCAATTTAGAAATCTCGTAAACGCAGTCAAATACCAAAAAAAATTATAAAAAAAGAAATGAAAATTGTGGGAAATTCACATGCAATCAAGCAAAGTAAAGGAAAGTAAAGAAAAATAGAGGAAGGGAATGAAAAGGAATGGGAAAACAAACACATTCATCATTGATTCATACGTAAAATAAACATATGTAAATGCCAGACACACACATACACCACACACACACACACACACACACACACACGCACACATCACAAATGACAATTTCAAATGTATCCACACACAGATATTAATTGCCTGTTTGTACTAAGCCACAAAAGAACAAAAAAGAGAAAAAACGAAATGAAAAAGAAATTCGAAAAGAAAAGAAAAGCTAAAGAAAAAAGAAAAAACGGAAGAAAAGAAAACAATATTTTTAAGGTAAACCAAAGACTTTTTTTCTTTGCATCTGCATGAGAGAGGGGAAAACTAAATGTTTATATATCGTATAATATACATATATATATTTATATGAAATATAGAGTATTCGAATGAAAGCATCCCGTATTATTTGTAACGATAAAGAAAATAACACTAACTCTTAAGTTATGAGTACTATTACGAATATGTATTGTAAAATATAACCTATATTAATACTAAACACTTAAATCTAAACACATACATATACTATATTATGGTATATATATATTTAGTATATAGATGTATGTACTTAACATGTATTATTGGAGCGCGGAGTCTGAGGACTTAAGGCAAGAAAAGCATTGAATGCATATGAACAGCAACACTGAATGAAGATTGAAGAACGAAGAAGAAAGCAAATGGAAATATATATATATACGAGTGTATATATATATATAAAACAAATATATATAACCACATATACGAAAGTACTTTATAGCATTGTCATTACATTACTTTTACAGGTTGGCTAAGCCGGTAAGTACTACTACTACTACTACCACTACTATCCAGCAATAGAGGCGTGACCCAATTAATCCGAAAAACTATAATACCAACGCCAGAGACTCTATAGAACCAGAGACAATCCAATTTGAAGCCAAAAGCTGCTGCGCTTTTATTGTTAGCCATTGCAGCAGCAGCAGCAACAGCATTTTGGCATATTAGGGCCAATAGTCTAATCGCCAATTATGCATCAAGTGAACCCACAATCTCCCCCAACTTCCAAACCCTCCCTCCCACCAACAACTTTAGAGAGATACACGGAAAATCCCACAACCAGAAATCGATATATCTAATCAAGAGTGACATAGACTAAAGGCAAGAGAGCGACAGAGACAGAGACAGAGACACACACCGAAAGATTACATACTCTTGCAACATCAGATAGGAATTGGATATATTCTAATATTACAATTCTATAACACAGAAACAAAAATAATTATAATTTTGACATCTAGTAGAATTCATGGTTCAACTGTGCTGCTTAGGCTTATTTGTCGAAGGGTCCTGGGATCGATATGCAGCTCCTAAACTTGGTCCATCTATTACATATGGCCAACAGATTGTTGGTTATTGACTCAATCGGGATGTATCAGCATATAAGTGATACATATAAAAAGATCTTGATACACCTTGCAATAATAAGTTCTTTATTAAACTCATTTAAAGTCTGTTAAACTGATGATGATCTATCAGATATAAGTTCAATTATACATCAGACGGAATACTCGTGAATAATTTCACCTTTGGCTGATTTCTAATTTTAGTGCATTCTCCTAAATTCTATTTACCAGTAGAGAGTAGTGTGTGACATAGTTCATACAAGTCTTTTAATACCCTCTCTCTTTGAGTAGTATTACATAGAGTATAGTACGCTAAGTAGACTCTGTCTCGTCTGGCTATTTGGCTGTTTGCTTGTTCCCCTCTCGCTCTCCCCTCCAGCTTAGTACCCAATTTGCAGCTACACATGTTTAGCACTGGGGCATGCGTGTGTTTGTAGCTGTAGTTGTTGTTGCGAGTTGTTGGGAGAGTTGTGAGAAGCGCGTAATAAATGCGGAGGACGGCGGCCCCCAGCACGAGATTATATCATGGCGTGCATAAGGTTTAACTGTCTGGTTCGTTGCCGCTGGTAGAACCCCCACCCCTTCAGTCGGAGCACCTCCCCTGCAGGCCTCCTTCACCTCTATTGACGACGCGCAAAGTTTGCCAACTAAACAAGTTTTGTGCCTCAAATGAAATTTAGGTTGCAACTGAAGCCCAACAAAAGCCAAACAAAACAACAGCAACAACAACAACAACAAAAACATGACGGAAAAAAAATTAGAACTTTTGCGCTAAAGGAAAGTGAATTTTATTTGCTCAACTTTATTACGTATACGTGCCATTGTACCGCCTGTGTAAATAACCAAAATGCAAAACGTGCCCCCAAACCCCGAAGCCCAATCCCAATTCAACATATGCCCCTGCACCAGCAGAAACTTGGCTCAGATCTGAGATCTGAGCGTTGTCTAATGAAGACAGCGCCGCCAGGTGCTCCTCGCACTTTTACGAGTATGTTCATACATTGCGGGCCGTTTAACGACTTGCCCAATGCCTAGCATGAGAAATTTATAAAAAAAAAACAAAAACAACCAAAAAAAAAGGAATATAATAAAAAAAAACGAAATAAAAACAAACTAGTAGAGGAAGAGAAGTGAAATGTAAAGAGGAGGAGAGACGATGAGGTAGGCTGGAGCCCACACAGAGCAGCACTCATATGCCTAAGCTAACAGACCGTAAATATTGTTGAAAACAGCAGTTTATTTTTGGGGCCAACCGCATGCACATCATTCAATAGCAGGACAACAAGGCCAACAAGGCCAACAAGGACAGCAGGGAGAACAAGGACAACAACAGGCCGAACCGCTGATGGATGTTAGCAGCAACAACAAAGAGACAGCTGATTCAAGGTGTACTCATTCACGAGAAGAGAGTTATGTTAAAGGCTTTTGCCACGAAGACCTGAGGCTAAAGCACCCGCAAGTTAAATAAGAATCAGGCAAGCGGCAATTCTGACAACATCTTTCTGTGTGCTTCTCTGTGTGTATATGTACAAGTAGTTGTATCAGAGGTATGAAACTCACAGATGCTCTACAATCAAATGCTACAAATGTTTTCACAGCCTGCTGCTAAGCAGGATTATGTGTAGGTGCGAGATCTCAACAGGAGCGAAAAGTATGTGTGCTTTTATTCCAAGGAACTGCTACATATTCAATTAGATTCAGTTTATTATTGCATCTATATATATTTGCATATAGCTTGGGGCTAAGTTAGTGCGAAAACTAATATGCCCACTAGTTCCCTGCCAGCCTATTTTACTCATTTCATCTCATCAGAACTCGTACATTATAATGTTACACACACATGCATAACAGCCGGGACACACGCACACACAGTGCCGTCATAAACAGAGACTCGACAAAGAGTTGTCACACACACTCATACAACTACCTATTTGTCTGTCTCTGTCTCTGTCTCTGTCTGTGTCTGTGTCTGTGTACGTAAGTTTGTGTGCTTGCGTGTGTAGTCCCTTTAGCGTCTTCAGCATTTAATGGCCTCATTAATTTTCTATGCTTGGCCTTAAATTATTTCACTAAGCAGCGAAGGAGCTGCCGGATTGCTCCTCACTGCGAGCTGCACGCTGCTCAGCAATTCCATTAACTTGACTGGCACTCAGGCAGGCAGTTGCCGCCTCCGCCTCCGTCTCCACCTCTGCTTCCATCAATCCCAATGCCATTGCCAAGTATTACCAGTGCTTGGCCATAATAATTTACATAAACTTAATTGTTTTATTTAATCAATAAAAATAATTAAATGCCATGTGCGTAAGTAATTAAAACAAATCGCTTTTATTGCAACAGCAAATTGAAATTGCATAAACAGAAACCGCTTTGCACTTCCACTTAAACAAAAATGTTCATGCAACAAAGTCCCACTGTCTATCTACCGATGTCTGTCTGTGTGTGTGTCCTGATGACTGTGTGTGTGTGTGTGTGTGTGTGTGTGTGTACCAATGTAATTATGGCACATCAAACATTAATCAGCAGGCAAATGCGTATGCAAAATACTAAATACAAAATACAGAACACACACACACACACACATACACATACAACACACACATATGCATTAAAATCAGCGGCCAAATGATAATTTTGTAACCAGATTGGCGTTGCCCAATGCCAATAGCAATATCAACGGCAATTGCAACAACTGCAACAATTGCTACAACAACAACCACATTTGACGCCTGAACCACAGAATCCATAAAGCAAATTACTTTCTGAGCCTAGCCCCACCCACTGCCCTTTAACCCACCCTCTGTAGGTACCCCAAAAATTTGTTTCAATTTTTCAGCATAATTTATGACGCACAAAGTGTAAAAACCAAAAACCCAAAGCAAATCAGTAAGAGAAATTATGCAAAAATATTTTTCAGTCGCGGTCAGCCATAATCTATCTGCGTATCTATGGCTACTTTTTCCTCTTTGGGTGTGTTAACTGCATGTGTGTGCGTGTGTGTGTGTATGTTTGAGGGTATATGAGGGTATACAATGGCAGTTGTAGGACACAGTCACAATTCGCCATAGGTAAAACGATTTAGTAGCACACACATTAAGCCACACCAACAGACTCACACACACACTAACAGATGTACACCCAACTCACACATATGCAAAGTTGCAAATTAAACTAATGCCACAAATAGATACATTTATATTGATCAGCAATTTAATGTAAATTATACTGTCTAATGCGTAGGTTTGCCTTATTGCATTTGTTTTGTGTATGTGTGCGTGTCTGTGTGTGTGAGTGTGTGTGTGTGTGTCGGCACATTATGCAAATCAGTATGTTGAAAATTGTATCTGTTGCTTTTTATAGGCATTTGTTTTATTGCCTTTTCATGCGAACAACAAAGCAGAAGCACTAGCAACAACAGCAACAGCAACCACAAAAAACAAATGACTTCGGAACAGGACAATAAAAATAGTCCTTTAAATTGCTATGCGACATGCCTTGCTAAATTGATTGAATTGATTTCAATGTAGATATATTTGTGTTGTAAAGTCTTTTAAAAAAGTCCTTTTCAGAGTAATTCCTAGTGCTTAAATTGCTAAACTCTTTATAAAAGATTTCTTCAACCGACTCGTATTATTTATTAGATGCCAAAAACAAAATGCGACATTCTCTATTAGAAATATATTAACCTCAAAATAAATTCATAAATATAAATATAAAAATAATGTTCTAAGAGATAAAATCCAATTACAGTTTTAATTTGCAAACTTGCCACGAGATATCATAGAATAAGATATATATAATTTTATACAATACATAATAAAAGATTACAATTAAGAGCAAAAACAATAAAATGCGCTTTTGTTATTAGCACATTTTATTTATTAAATTTCATTGATTTTCCTAGAATATATTTGTAAGCAATCTCATTGTATCTATAAAGCATAAATTAATGCAAAATGACGAATCCAAGTATATTAAAGCACGACAGCTAGAAGAGTCTGTCCCACTCAGCTGGCCGATCAATGCCCTGGGTAAGCCCCAAAAAGTATGCTACAGCAGCATTGAAAATGCGACGAGAAGAAAAGAATGGAAAAGTATACGCCTCATGGGCCCCGGCAGTATTAACAGCGACATTGAGATGGGAGAAATGAGCGCATTAGGACAAGAGAGGGGGCAGGGCATTATAGGTACATCTCAGATCTCGGCCTACCCACTCGATGCTTGGGCTCATTAAAAATTCAATACAAAATACATTGGCAATGCGTTGTCGTTGTCGTTGGCGTTACTGTTGCTGTTGCTGTTGCTGTTGTCTTTGTCGTTGTTTTCTTAGGATACACCCATCACCCAGTCATCCTATCGAGACCAGCCACGCCCCCCGTCTGCTATTACATTTTCATGCAAATCAAATTGGAAATAAGCACAAGAACAGACACCGTTCGATGGAGAAGGCCTTGGCATTTAAGCCAAGGATAAGGAGAAAAGGCAAAATTATAAAAACAATTTGCAGTCATTCGGTAAGCGAACCCAATAAAGATATACACAGGTATTCACATAAGATATCAGATCTGTTCACATGTTGTTACAATATGGATAATTAGGCGCGTGCCAAAGTTGCCTACCCTCAATGCTGCCATTCAAATCAATGCGATTCGATACGATACGATACGATTCAATTTGTTCGCCTAGTTGTAGTTTCTTTTTTCCTATATTGATTCATCAAATTCGACGCCCCGACTTGTCAGTGCTATTAAGTAACAAGTTAGAGTGCTCTAATTGAATGGGATGCGACTACAAGTTACCCTGTAAGAACATATTCTACTGCTTTTTACTAACAAAACATTGATTCTTTAATAGGAATGAGTCTAGCTAAAGAGGAATACGTATACGTTTATGGCTATAGCTATAGAATGCTGGCTGATTAGTCAGCTCCCAAAGTGCTTTACCTTCAATTGATTGTGGATACTTAATACGATCGAAGATACCTGTTATATTTGGAGGATAGGGTAAATTAACAAGTTCCATTTCATTGTCTATGGCTTAAGGTGAGGAGGGTAGTCAGGTGGTGGCTTGTTTGTGCGTGTCTGGTTAAAGCAACGTGCATAAATTTATGACGTATCGATTGGATTGTTATTAATTTCAACGCCAGCCTCAAATATTTAGTCAATTTGTCAAAATGCTCGTTCCTTTTCTACCTTCTATACACCATATAGTGTATAAAATACTATATTCTTGCTGGCACCTGCTAAGTGTTGGGGGATTAAGGGGTTAATAATTCATTTGTGCATTGAATTTCGGCTCGACAACTTTCACTTACGGCTATCATCTGTCACACCTCATCAACGACATGATTGTGCGCCCTCCTACACACCCACCCTCGCCTCGCCTCGCCTCGCCTGGACACCCACCTGCCCACCCTGCCTTCCTTCAATTATATCCTGGCAATATTGTCAATAATTATCTTCATATATCACGAAAAAATGTTACTCATAGTTGTTGTTATTTATGTTGTTGCGCCAGTGACAAATCTGTCTGTGCGTGTGTGTGTGTGTGTGTGATTGTGTTAATGGAGTCGAGCAGATGACAGAGGCAAAATACTCGTTCCAATTCACTTTTCATTTGGGCTCTGTAAATTTTGAATTAATTTTTTGCACAAACTAATTGATATTGATGAAGCCGGCGATGAGGTACATATATAATGACATCTGATCACTTCATAATAAGGAAAGTACACACATTAAATGTGACGTGGTGGTGAATGACCTGTGATATTAATATAAAATTCACACTTTGACAGGATTATCATGGGATAACATTGCATCATTGCATCGGGCTGAGCCATCAAAGTGGAAACAATTTGTTGCACTTATGTAATCAAATTTCGCGATATAAAAACAAATTTCCAATTTAAAACTAAAATATACAAAATCTGCATGCCAAATATTTGTGCAAAATCAACAATAACCAGCAAATTCACTGAAAAGCTTAAAAACACAGTACAAATAACAAATAACGAATAGCATATATCTATACATAAATACAAATAATAAAACTAGTGGGAAAGGATAAATTAAACATATTCCAACTACTTTTATCGTAGATTGCTTTTTATGCTCTAAGCCTATTAATAATGTTACATGGAAATGATAGAAAGCTTCCCAAACCCCATGCGATGTGTGCATATGTTCAATATCAAAGTCCGACTCTATTTTACCCTTTTCGTCTAATTGAAATATTATAAAAAGGCATTCGAGAGACACTGTACTATAGGGCAGGATAAAGAAGTTGAAAGCAGAAGGTAATATTATATATATACAAATAGTATAAATATTTGTATAAAAGTGTGTGATGAAGAGCTTAGGGTTTCTTGTAGTCGATTCCTAGCCACAGGTACATGCCTACCTTCTCTCATTGTAGTATGTTCCTTGAACTAACCTGAGGCAATTGTTTAGTTTAGAGCAGTTGCAAGTATTATTAAAGGACTTCAGTTTTCATTGTTTGTATGCAAGCTGTGAAGTGAGAATGAGCCTTTTGCAAATGTTATGTAATTCCTATGGCTCCTCGATTTGTGTAAAGTGTTCTCTAATAAATCTCTTATTAAAAGTCGTATCAAAGTGCAGGTGAGTTAAGTTTTTATTGTTTGTGTCTCTAATTCTATTTGTGTCGTATGTTGCTTATATGTTTGCATAAAATAGTTCATGTAAATACAACAAGTATATTGCAACGTTGGCTAGGAGTGAAAGTGAGGCTGAAAGTATCTAATGAAGCATCGTGCGGAGACGTCATAAGCCGCCCGAAGATAATTTACAGATTGCCCCCAAGTGTTAGTAGGATATAGTCGTACATCATTGATTGCCCTCGAATGGCATAGGTGTGATAAGTGGCTGGCATACAACTCGTATACAGGTGTGAGTATGGTTGAATGTAGGACATACTCGAAGTCCTTGTCTACTCTATTGAGAGTCGCAGTGTCTCACAGTTAAGGAACTACGTTGATTTGCTTCAATCCCCATTGGCGGGATGTAGGCGCCGCTTACCTCTCTCCCAAATCCACATTCATCATTATTAAGGCCTTTAATTTATGGCGCCACCAAGGCAGTATCAGGGCATATCGCTGTCGTTTTTTATGGTGTGTGTGTTTTACATTGACTATAACATCGGGCCATATTCGTATAGCCGCATGTAGTCGCAGTATGTTGTAAGTACGGCAGCTGCTGTCTCTCTCGCTGTGGATGTGGTTGTGAATGTGGCTGTGGCTGTAGCTGTAGATGTAGCTATAGCTGTTGAGTTCAAAGTACGGGTAGTGGCAGGTAAGTCTCCGGGTCTGCCATGCGGCACATAAAATCGATAAATCTTAAAAATTCAATAACAACCGCCGCACGCCGTGCACGCGACTCAGCCAGTGGGTAACGCCCCAGGAATACACCCATTTTTGCTCAACTCAAGGGTGCACTGGGATTGGGGTGAAGTACTCTTACTCCACTCGAACCCTTATGTTTATGTACATGTCAAAATCAAAGGCGAGGGTCAATGGCAAATTGGTTTGCTGCGGCTCAGCTTGTTGTATATACCATAGTCTGGATACTTGTATTAAAGATTTATCAGCGTTGATCAGAGGTCGCTCTGTAGCATGGGTTATCTGCTTTAGGCCTCAGAAATCAGTTCTTCTTTAACTGGCTGAGAAAACTTTTAATTGGCGGCTTTAAGGCATTATACGATATAACCGTCAGAAATAACACCCCCAGACACATTCAAAACTTGAAACTTGAAGCCTTCATCAATGCAAGTGGAGCGTCTCAACAGCGCTGCTTCAACTAACCAACCAACCAGCCAAGCAACCAACCAACGAACCAACCAACGAACCAACCAGCCAACTAACTACAGAACGTAGAACATAAAACTTTTGCTTTCATGTCGAGTCAAGTTGAAACTTAAAGTGAATTTCATTATTGGCCTTCTGTTGCTGCTTTAATAGGTAAAGCGAAGAGGAGAGCAGCCCCATCCAGAGCCACAGCCACAGCCACAGTTACAGCAATAACCAGAAGAAATGTCAGGTAGGAGAAAACAATTAATTATATACCGAAATAAAGCGTCTGTCCAGCTGGGCAGGACGAGATCCTGGCTAGAGCCCAGCAACATGGCAACAGGCAACAAATGACGAGGATAGCGGCATTTTTTATGATTTTCTACAAGGCTGTCTGTGTGTGTGTGTGTGTGTGTGTGCATACGTATGTGTGTGTGTACATATATACACATATACATAAACGATGTATGTGGGCGACTCGTATTTCGTATTATTTATTGCCCATTCATAGCCATAACATACAGTCTTATATAGGTTATATACCCACATAGTTATACATACGACTTTATATATGTATTGTACGTAAATGCATAAAATATTTGTTTATTTTGGTGCTGTCCAAGAGCAAGTCACCTCCGCCATCGACCAAATCTCCTTCCCCGAATCTCCATCCTCCACCCGCCACCCTCTACCCTCCATCTCCCACATGAGCCGGATGTGGCAGTCGAGTGCCATCGTCTGCATTCCGCCATTTTTAAGCGGCTCAGACGCGCAAAGCGCCATTAAAGTTTCCATTTCGGCATTTTTCGCATGACCAAAAAAACAAAAAAAAACAAAAGACAAATAAGTAGAACACGCCCACAGCCAGTGCACCATCGAGTGCATTTACAGCGATAAGATACTTTGGTAACTCAATTAAGTTCAAACTGTTGCAAAGATCTCCCACAGTTAAATATGCGACACTCAAATGCTCTATACTTGTTTCTCAGATCTATTCAGATAGTCGTATATGCAAATGATTGCATCCTAACATATTACATCTACCATTGCTCACAATCGCAGCTTAGTGTCTTATACTCATAGATGTGTCTTACTGGCTTTTAACCAATAAAATAATGATGGTATAGATATAACTAGGAAGTTAAGAACAAATTAATCTCTCTCTCATATGTGAAAGGATTGCCGTTTCCAGACAGAGGAACAAATGATATTCCGTTTATACTTTTATTGATCTCTCTTGCCTGTATTGAATACTGAGCTATGGTACTTGAATCGGAAGTTGCAAGCTAACATTTAGTGTGAATTCAGAGGACTGACAAAAGATGAAAATGAACATTTGTCATCGAAGTCGATGCTTACTTATCACGTAAGTCCTCCCTCCTGGAAGCTGTTACCTCAGAGATCTACAAAACAAAGGGAACATGGGATGTAATCGTAGGATGTAGGTACAACTGGTGAGGACCCAAGCTTTGCTCGTATTGAGTACGAGTACTCTGACCTCACACTCACTTATTTATCTTGTTTGTTTTCGACTGCTTTTATTGTCATTGTTTTTTGATGTTGTTGCCTGCGCCTAACAATTAAACCATTTGCAGTTTATAACCATGGCATGACATTAAACAGAATTAAGTCAGTCCGGCAAGCAGTTCCCCTCCCCTTTCCTCTCTTCCATCTCGCTTCTCACACACATCTCTCTCTCTCTCTCTATCCCTGCCAGAACAGTCAGTCAAGCGAGACGCCAAACTGGAGTACCGATTCAAGAGAGCTGCGCCATAAATCGCTTATCACGCGACATTAAAACAACAGCAACAACAACAACAACAGCAATTGTTGCTGCCGTTACTTTTGCTGCTGTTGTTCTTATTGTTTTTGTTGTTGCTGTTGTTATTGTTGTGCCCGCAGCAAATGCCAAAAATTGCCGCAAACAAAAACAATACAAAACACAGCCAGAAAATGTAACGGCCACGGAGTTTTAATGTACTGCCGGTTGACTTCTCCTTCAGCGGCGAGAGGCGGGATGAGGGGGAAGGAAGTGCAAAGAACTCTTGAAAAATGGCAACAGCAGATTAAGCGCATAAAATGGTACCCAAAAGGGAGTGGGAGGGCTGGAGGCGTGGTAACCCTAGTGAAATTGGATTTTGGGTAAATTCTGAAGCAGCAACAGCAGCAGCAGAAAAGCTGAAATAAAAATTAAGACGTCATCAAAATGCAATTAAAAGAGTAGGTAAAAATGAGAATAGCCGCAGATTTATTTAATCCCAAAGACCAAAAGCCCACGCCCAAGCCGAGTCCCAATCCCAGTCCCAATCCCAAAGTCCAAGACCGAGCCCAAAGCTGAACCATTAAAGGACCTCCTAGAGCTGAGCCAGCTGCTGTGCATTGTTTAAGAACAACAATAACACGAAACGAACACCAAATAGATTTATTGTTGATGGCATTATTAAATTTCTTCATTTTTTTCCTTTTTTTTCCCCACCCTCTCTCTCTCTCTCTCTCACTCACTCTCTTTCTTGCTCTTATTCCCTATCTCTTTCTCTTGTCACCCCGTCATAATAAAAAGGCGCGCAAAAACTGTGCTGATAGGAAACCCCATTGGGGTGGGCTAGAGGAGCAGGAGGAGAGCGGGAGGATAAAGGACCAACTGGCTTCTGGGTGCTCTGGGCTGGCATCCAGCGCTAACCAGCGGCGACCATATTGAAGAGCCATGCTAACGACGATACTCAGTATAAAGATAGAGCTGATGCTGGGCAAGAAGAGGCAGCAGCAGCAGCAGCAACAGCAGCAGCAGCAGCATCAGCGATGTCAGCGCACGACAACATCACGCCCCGGGGGCAACAGCAGCAACAGCGGCAACAGCAACAGCAGCAACATTGGTGACAAAAATAAAAACTGGGGTAAAACATCGGACGAAACTTTTAGGACCTTGAAATTAATGGTAAAGTTGACAACACACTATGCAAAATTGGCCCTGAACAAATGTTGAAGCACGCGATTTAATTATAATAATAAAAATAGATAAAATATGATATTATGGAGTCAAACGTAATAAGGAATTGGGGCAGGCAAATTGTAGATGCACTCATAAGTGTACATTAAGAGACTTAAATAGATGAATGAAACTCAAAGTTTGATGGATCTAAAGTTCTTGAAACTTTCTCAGTGTCAACTCTGAACTACGAACTGCTCTTTGCATTCAGAGGCAACTTCTGTATTTAACATTACACAATATTATTTTCCATTTTGCTGAAAACAGTGAAAACACATTCAAATGTTGCTGTACGAAAGTTTTTTAATTTTATATATTGTACCATATATACCATCGTATATGTGCTCTGAATTAGATTGGAAATGTGTGACTCTGTACACAGAGAGAAGAAGCTGAAAGCTGTGAAATGACCCACAAATGAGTAGTGGACCCTAGTGGCTTGCAGAGCAGAAATTCCTTCATTTCTCTTCACTTTGACACAAATTAAAATTCTCGTCCAACTACAAAGTAGAAACAATCGATATTTTAATTAAAGGATACACAGAACACAGTTTTAATTAGCATGTTATGCATTGCTGCCATGCATAGTTCTTGTGGTCTAGTAAAATACTTACAGAGGTCAATTAATTTTTTAAATTCATTTCGTTACATTATTCGTGCTCCTGGAAGGACATTTAAGGACTAGTACTGTTAACGAGTGTATACGGTGTGTAAGAGTACTTGTAAATGTTGAAGTCAATTTAGACTTCAAAGGCTCTTCGGCTCATCAAAGTTTCATTAGAAGGAATGTGCTTAATGTATAAAGTCTATTAATTCAGTAGTTACAATGTCTCGGCAAATGCTTTTTAAGTAAGTAAAGTTCTTTAACCTTCAGCTGATCAATTGCTTTGACTTTTTGAGGTAAATGTACAAGTACGACAAGGAGTATGAGGATGAGTATTGTCTGTTATTCTCAACACACATTTAAAAGGGACAGCAAAGCTTTTGCGTTATCAAAAGGTACAACAAGTGACAGCAGCAACAGCGACAGTGACAGCAACACTGACAGCAATCACAATCCCGATAAAAATACAGCACACGCACACCACATATGCACACACAAACACACACACACACACTCACACTTGTATCGTTAAGCGTTTGTTGGACAAGAGAATCTGTTGCAATCACTGGGAGTAAACATTCTGGCTAAGCAGCCTGGCTGTCTGGATGTCTGCGTATAAGTATAAGTACAAGGACGAGTAATCGGGATTGTAAGATTGCATTAAAGCCAAACAATATTTAAAAACGTTTTACTTATTTGCCGCCACGCCCCCTTTATTGCCAACGAACATATACCCCAGAGACATAACTGTAATTACAAGAGTACACGACTGTCGCGTTCTACCCTATAAGGACTCCAGCTCCTGTGCCCACACTTGCCTCTAAGTCAGCTCAAGCCCAGCATCCTTAGCGTTGTCTGTTGCGGAAATGCCGCGAGCGTCGAAATCGAAAATACAACAAAAAAAATGTAAGGAAAATAAATTAAAAAACGAAGCATGAAATAAGGAAATTTATCAGCAGCAACAGCCAGCGGAGGCAATGGCAGTGGCAAAGCCAAAGCCAAAGCCAGAGACGCAGCAGAAATGCAGCCAAGAAGCAGAAGGAGAAGAGCACGCAAAGCAGGATGGAATGGAAGGTGCTGCCTATTGCCAGCAGGAGGAACTCAAGCAAAGCTGCCAGGTGAGCACAATTTAATTTCTCAAGTTGGGTCTCTAATCAAAAGGATTTTTATCGCCTTGGCAACGATGGTGAACGACGACGAAGACGACAGCGACGATGCCAGCCTTTGACAGCATTTTTTTTTTATATAGTCTGCGAAACGTTGACAGGCTCCAACTCCGACTCCGACTCAGTCTCTGACTGCGACTCTCAGACTCAGACCTCGACACAGAGTCAGGCAGTCGACGCTGTGACAAGGACACGACAGAGGCACAGAGTCCCACTTGCATGCAGCACGCAAGAACGGTGTCCCGGCATACGACGAACAGGACGAACAGGCTGAACGGGCTGACTGAAGTGTGTGTCACAAACATGACAGGCGACGTCAACCGCCGGCAGCTCAAAAAAACACAAAAACTGAGTAAATCATTTGGCCAAGCGAAGCGAAAAGCTGAGTTTGGTTTGTGGGTCTTTTTTTTCTTGTGATCCTGGAAACGGAGGCGACAACTAATTAAATTAGGCAATGCTTGCGCAATCCTTTTCGGCTGCTGCGGCTTGAAAACATAAATAAGCTGAGCAGAGACGTCGACGCCATCACCGTCGGCGTCATTGCCGACGTAGCCGCTGCCATTGCCGTCATTCGCTTCCGCTTCCGTGCCGGAAACCATTTTGGCGTGAACTCAGCCGAGTTTCTGAGAGTTTCTCATTTGCAGCGCAATTCGCTTGAATTTTGCATTAGCCGGGAAGCGGGCAGCGCCATAGCCAGAGCCTGAGCCAGCATGGGATGGCGCTAAGTGCAGGCTCGTTTGAAATAAATATGCCGCAAAGCAAACAAACAATCAGCACCCAGAGGCGGAAGCCGGCAGAAGGCCACAAAGCAAACGACGCGTCAGGCAACCGCATAGTCCAACACAGCCGACAGGAGCCACCAGCCAGGAGTCAGAAGCCTTATAGCCAAAAGGCATCACAGCCCCGAGGCCTGCAACCGTCTCCGTCTCCATCTCTACCTCCATCTCCATACCACCCATGCCACCCATGCCACCGATCCCTGTTAAGCCATTGAATGGCAGCTGTAACTGCCTCTGATGGCCTCGCTTCCGTCGCCATCAGTCGGCAAACGACGTCAACGGCCGCCATTTGCAATTCAATTGCGAAAGCGCCACCTTTTGACGAACGCCGGAAATCGCTTACTATGCTGCTAAGCGGCCAAAAGCAGAGCAAAGCTGAGGAAGGGAAAGGCTTACCTAAAGTATTGGCACAGCTCCTGCCCACCAAATATTCCTCCTGCTCCTCGCCCATCAGTTCCAGTCGCACCCAGAAATTGCACAATAAAATGGTAACATTTTCCCAGCGACATGAGCTAATATCATACATATATATACTCGTAAGTATACATATATGTATATGGTGTGTATCAAGTGAGATCGCAGTGAATGAATGCCATTAGATGTCATACGAGATGGCCGTGAATCTCATGAACTCAACCTTAATATCAAAGCTCTGATAAGGCGGGTTACTTGGCGGGTTACTTGGATAAGCCTTAGAGTCTTATAATAATTGTAGCTCACAGGCAGAGAATATGTTAATCTGACTTCATTCAGCATACCCCATAGGGTAATATTAATATCTTGGCCTCTGGTTCTATGTCTTTACTTAAGAATGAGCTTCATCCTTTCGGCAGGACTCACGCGCACATCTCGATACCGAATCGCTGAGCAAAATTGCAAGTCAATTAAGTAGCAAATGGTTGAATGGCATCAGTGCAAACAATCGCAGCGTGGAGCATTTCAAGCATCTTCTGCATAAATCGAGAGCAAATTGAGCCAATTCCTCTATAAATACTCGTACTACGCACTAACGAGATGAGAGGATGAGGAGGTGGGATGGGAATGAGAATGGGTATGGGAATGGGTATAGGGATGGGGATGGGGATGGCGAGGCCAAAATGGAAACTGACTATAAGTAGTAGATGGCACAGTGGAAGTAGCAGCAGCGATGAGAGGCGCTGCATTACGAGCAAAAGTGCCATAAAAATGTGTATTAAAATGAGTAAAAACATTTATTTGCATAAAGTCGGCCACAAGTAAATGGGACAGCAATTGAAAGAGCGCGAGTGAGCGGTAGAAAGAGACAGAGAAAGAGATGAAGAGATTCAGAAAAAGATGCGAAAGGGAGTTAAAAACTATTTCAAGTGGCAAAAGTTTTAGCTACGTACACTTTTAGCCCGGCTCGAGCTCTCGAGTATGCACTCGAGTCACGCATAAGTTGCAAGCAAGCAGGTCGAAGGAACACCAACAAATGACAGCAGCAAGGACCGCCAAGATATACCAAGGAACAGGACTAAATTGCAACTAAAGCCAAAAGGCCACGCATACACACACCAAACACACACACACAGACACACCCACACTCACACCACACACAGCACTTTGCAGGGTTGGATAAAGACACAAAGAGAGTTTAGTGTGAAACCTTCATGAGAATAACACCAAATGTTATCCTGAACTCAATTACAAGACTTATACGAGGACTTGTAGAGAGTGCATATGTTAGCTCCTAAACTCAGTTTCACCTTGTCTCCACCTGAGCTCCACTTAGAGCCCTATTGGCTATGCATAAGTTCTCAAGTTATCTTTGAGCCCAGAAGCCAAGTCAATAACAAAAACGAGTCTTCAATTAGTTGTCGCTTCCAAGTAGGCTCTGCTTTACTCCTATTAAAAAACTCTGGGGTTCAATTTGGAGTATGGTTTGTAGTGGAGACTCTGTGCATTGTATTCGTAGTTCAATTGAATAAGCTAGTTCAGTTCTTGTTCATTCATTCATTTTGCTTCGTTCATTTTGTTAATTTGTTTTCTTTCCTTTGTAAGTTAAAATCCAATTTTTGTTCAGTTCAGTTTGTTTAATTCTCCTTCTCGTTCCCTTTATAAAAAAAATTTCAGGGCTTGTTCCCAATAGAACTCTAATTAAAAAGCATACTACAAAAAGAGCTCAATAGACCAAAATTAACGAGTGAACTAGTTGCACAATAGTATGGAAAATATGTCCACAGGTCCTTCAATTTATTAAATCGAATTCAGGATCAGAGCTGATAAAATATCAAAATTGACAATAAAAAAGCTAAATATAGGGAAATTACATTTTAAATAGCTAATTACATACTTCACACTTCTTTTGACAAATAATGGCAACTCATTAATGTTTAATTTGATTTCATTTCAATTTCAAATATGTAGAACAAAAATGTTATCTAATAATTAATATTCGATTATTATTTAATTTTTAACTGTACCTTCGACCATTAACATATTCGAAATAAAAGCTGAATTTTTGATACCACGATTTTTACTGAGGAAAATATTTAAAGAGTCTGAACCGCAAGTAAAAACTGATTGAATATTCAAATGGTTAATCCTCACAGAATCTATTGGCTAGAAAAGGTAATGCTTGAAATCCTTAGCATAATAAAATTAATAAATCGTCTTTGTAGCCCCTTCTATCCTGTCGACTTCGAATTCATGGAATCAGTGTGTTTGGGACTTGTGCCGCATCTTAGAATAACCAGCACATTGAGTGACTCTGATCCGGTTATGTATTTTATTTCCTGTTCTTGGAATTCAGGTTTCACCAGGCCTAAGGCTTTTATCTGTAACCATATAAGGCTACTCGTACACACATCACGCATTGAAGAGCATAGCTCTGACATCTGGATGGGTAGCTACTAAAGTTTCCCAGAATTGTTCATATCAGGCGTATATAGGCAATGTATACTTCCTTCCCAAGCTATAGACTTTATGCTCAGAATGTTTAAGGGTTCGTGTTTTGTTATAATGTAAAGAATGACACCATAAATCTAATGGGAACATAGCTAAAATGGCCGCGATTTGGCTATGGAGCTGCCATCCCTGTAACACATCTCGATGCACATACCTAAAATATTTCATACTTGTATCTTGGCCAAGCAAGCACCGAGTAGCAACTCCTCATCTGGCAAACCGAAAATGAAAATGAAAATGGTTACGGAGCAGGAATGTTCTCAAAATGAAAATACACGCAATCAACTCTGTTTAGCCCTGCAGCAGTGTGCGTAAGTGATGTGCACATACACATAGACATGAGCATACGAGTACATGGGTGTACATCAGTGCTCTGGTAGATGAAGGCCAAGTCAAAGTAACGTCAAATTCGTAAAGGCCAACGGCGATTAACTAAAGTCAAAACATTGACTGATTGTTTTGCTGTTGCAGAAAGCTCACAAACTGGACCGTCAGTTGCTGGTTAAGGCGCTGCATCTGTTATCACCGACAGATGCACAGATGACGACAGGGACATGGATAGAGATGGTGGAAGAGAGAGTGAGAGGAAGAGGGAGGGAGACAAACAGAAAGACAGATAATGCCATAGGGAGTCCGGCTGCAATGCGGTTAGCAAAGTGTCTGTGAACGAGGCACGCAAAACGCGTCAACATCATCGACACGGTGACAGTGCGAAACGAGGACAAGGGGAGCGGAGGACATGGCGACATGTTGAAGGCAGCAGCAGTGACAGGATTTCCGCGGCATCCGAACGGATAAAAATAAATTCAGAAATTGCTACCGCTTCTGCTCAACTCACACAACTCACAGAACGAGCACCAGGCACCGAGCACCAACACCACCAGTTGGCAAGGACAACTGACAACTTCTGCTCAAGTGTTGTCGATAACATGCTGCTCTTGTTGTTGTTGGTATTATTTTTTCTATCCTTTTTAGCTCTGACTCCAATCCTACTGCGTGCGCTTCACTTTAGAGCTCGCATCCCACTAAAACCCAACTCTTTGCGATTCGATTTGCGTCGCTTTAACTTTACCATCGATTGAGCTTCACATTCTATTTTTAATACTAAAAATAAATAGCAAAATGCTATTCAAAGCATATCCCACGCTCATCCAGCAGACTGTGGAAAAAACTTGCAGTCTCTGTGATAAATTTTTGTTTCATTTTCATCAAATAGTTCTTTCGTCTCTTCATCATATTGAAAAATCAACTTTTCATTTAGCTCCATCAACACATACTCGTCAAATAATTTTCTGAAATCCATCACAAAAAATTCCACAAATAACTTTTACTTGAAATGCACCGAAATACATTTCATATTTCTATTGACATTTACCAGCTGTCAAGCTGTTATCTTAACAGAATTAGCATTGCAACATGTTATATTAACATTTTAATTTGCGGTGAAAAATGTTCTTATTTTAAACATTGAAAAAGTGTGGGACTGAATGTGTCCCGTTTAACCCATTGTGCAGTCCATGAGTATAAAATACGAAACACACAAGTAAACATCCTCAAACACACACAGACACAGACACACACACAGAGGAAAGAGCAGCATCCAACGGCAAACAATTTGTTGATAATGTGTCGACGAACAGTGGTGATCCATCAAAGTTTTGTAGTTTCGCTGGATAAACAAACTGAGCGAAAATTAACATCAATTAGTTGGCATACAGAATTGATGTCAATCAGGCTACCGAATAACAAATCTAGCGTTAGTGCCAAGGACTTAATTGGAGCAACTGTCCGAAAAGCCGGAAAGCAAATGAAAATTTTTGGGCATCTATTAGTTTTTCCAGCTCGTCTAATTATGGCGCGTGTCACAATCCACAGCATAGCACAGCGTGCTGGACTTGGAGCTCAATAAGGCGACGCAAGTTTGCCAAAGAGCTAAAGTTGAGCTCCAGCCTGGCCTCTTCCCTCAGCTGAGACTCTGACTCATTGCGCTCATGAT
This sequence comes from Hirtodrosophila trivittata, assembly GCA_035045065.1. Taxonomy (NCBI): domain Eukaryota; kingdom Metazoa; phylum Arthropoda; class Insecta; order Diptera; family Drosophilidae; genus Hirtodrosophila; species Hirtodrosophila trivittata. The sequence goes on from JAWNNK010000866.1 coordinate 424,696, forward strand.
AAATGGACATTGGGATTGGCGATGCGATAATGAGAGGGCGCGTGTTCCCCGAGTGTAATGTAATAAGTGGAGTATGTGGTGCAATGTGGGGTGAGGCAGGGAGGGGCAGGGCTAAGCGAATCGCCTTTACATTAATCATAGCATACTTATGAGCGTCAAGTGTAATTGAAAGACATTACAAAACTTGTGTTAATGGTATCCTGTTTGCTTTATGGATCTAAAACATTGCTAAGAGTTTTCTTACCTCCCTTTCTATCTCGATGCATTATTGATTGCCAAAGATGGCAGCAATCAGTTAAAACACATTCAAGATGCTTTACAGCCAGTGCAAATAAACTTGTATAAACACACTTGTACGAGTAGTGCTCGTAGCTAAGAAAACTCATAAATAAGTATTCAGTACTACTGAATCTGATGACCTCTTGAACTGCACGCGTGTGTGTTTGTTAGGATCTTCTTCTTAGGTTCATTAGACTGTCATGTCGTACTCGTCAAGCCTCTGGCTCAATAGTTTTGTCAGTGTGCTTACACTCGCACTCGTAACTAACTCATTAGGTTTGACACCATGTCAATTATCACAGATTTAGTGGTTAACTCGAAAAACGTATTTACAAATTGGAGCCACAGCTGCAAATGGTAAAAGTGTGAGAAATCACAGATAGATATTAGTTTTGGGTTTTTCGGTTTTCTGTTTTCGGTGTTCAGAGTTCGGTTTTTGTGCCTTGCCTTTGATCAGCTTTCTGGGAAATTAAAATAAAAACCACATTTCCATTAAACTCTACTTGCACAAGTACTCGCTTACACCTGAGTGGGTGGTGCGGCTTTTGTGGCCTGAGCCTTTGATTGATACGAGCACAAACAAGCAGCAAACGCGCAAAGGGTAGCTCTTTAATAAAGAGCAGAGTTCAAAGTTCAATGCTTCCGATTGTGAGCTTTAAAATGCGTATTACGTACTATATCAAAGCTGACTCCATATTACGCTGGGATTGTCTTCGAATAAAAAAGTTGATGTTGAGAAAATTGCAAAATATGCGCGCACACAGTTAATAAAAGTTTATGCGTAGAATCAGCAATAAAGCTGCCCTCTCAACTTTAGATATAATTAAATTTTCCAACAATGTGCTGCCCTCTCTTACTCCCCTATTCTATATACATATATATATATATATATATATATATGTATATTATATTTTTGTTAGTATATTTTGTATTCCTTCTGCAGATATACTCGTAATTTGCCAAAGCTTTCGCTACGTTTTTCGTATTTTTTTCCTGCTTTGCATAAAGTACAAAGGCAGCAGCAACGGCAACTGTGAACAAGGCTAATATCTTTTTAAATCATAACTTGGCTGTGTATGGGGGGAACAGCAACAACAGCAACAACAACAACAAACAGGCAAAACAGGTACCCCCTGAGGCCAGATTCATGGGGGCCCGACCCCTCTAGCTGCTTGCCGCCTTTTAGCATAAAGTCCAAAAGTTACAGTTCCTCCGTTGGCGTTTGAATAATTGTTTGACATTTTGAATAATTTAATTCAGCGACTGTTTTTAAGTGTTGCTCGAGTGAAAATGAAATTGAAAACCAGATTTGGCCGCTCACTTCCCCCTCTGCCTTGCACTCTCAATCCCAATCTCAATCCCAATCCCCAAAACAAACTCAACTCTGAACTGAAGCTCAAGATTATGGCTTTGGGAATTTGGTGATGCTGTCGTCGGGGGCGATTCTCAGTCGTATTTGTGCAACAAAGCACCAACCGATGGCAGGGGACTCTGCAGGGCAGGGATATGGACGAGAATGTAGGCCTGGGCGTGGGCGTGGACGGAGGCGTTGGCGTTGGCCAGCAAACTGCTCGCTAATCGAGCAATTAAACACGTCTCGCATTTGGACTGACGGCCAAGCAAATAAGCCAAACAGCCAAGCCAGGCAACTAAACAACCAACTGCCAACTGGCTTAACCATTCACACACCGCCACACAGGCTCAATTTACAGTTATGGGTTGACCACACTCGTCAACAAAAAACCAAATAGCAAAATTTACGAACTCAACTAAGTACGTGTCTCTTCATTTGGCTAATAAAAGTTCAGTTTAGTTTCAATTTCATAAGTGTAATTAAAACTTCTTATGTAACAAAATGAAACCTTTACAAATGAAAATAAAACGTAATTGAAAATTATGTGGAAATGTAAACCTCAAGTCTGCTCCACAGCCACTACCACAGCTCGAAAGATTCTTTAACAATTTTAAAAATATTAGTGTTAATACAATATGTTTTCCCTTATTTATTCCAAAATAATGTATAGTATATTTAAGATAAATTAAGATAAGGTTAAATTTAAATAAAATTAACCTATTGATGTAGCTATTAAACATTGTTAAAGCGATGCTTCTTTTTAAATGGTCCGCAATCTTGTTAGAGTGTGTATGACATAGCTGAGGTTTGGGTAGCTGACTTGGCCTGGCTTTGGCACTCAGCTCGTTGCCACCTGCAACTTCAAAGCGACGCACACAAAAAAAACTAAAACAGTTTAAGTGCCACTTTTATGGCATTGCCGAGAGGCCGTCGCAGCCGCAGCCATTGTCGACGTCAACGTCGACGTCGACTTCAACGCCTTTACCCTGATAATTGCCACACGGCGGGGCAGTTGAGGCAGCTGGGGTAGTCGGGGCAGTTGGGGCATGGCAAAGACATTTGCAGTGGCTTATGGGATAGTATTAATATAAGCAAAGCTGCTAAGGGACTAAGTAAGACTCAGAAAGCCTTCGCGTAGCCAATTAAAGGCCCAGAAGGAAATGGATAAAGTGCTTATTAATTCGACGCTTAAATTTCTTTATTTGCTTACCTGCAAAAAGAAAAGGCTGACAACATATTTAAGCTGTTTGCCATTGTTGTTGTTGGTATTGTTTTTAGTGTTGTTCTCGGAGCCGGTGCCTGCCCCATTGGGGCATGCAAAGCCAATTGTGTGACTAAATGCGCTCCATTTCCATGCCCATTTCCATTTCCATGTCCTCTGCCTCAACCTCATATCCAGACGTTCTGCTGCTTGCGTCTCCGTTTTCCAACTGTCGCACATTTGACTAATGCACAACAAAAGTGGAGTGTTACAGGATATGCATAATACATCGGGTACACTTGTAAGTGAGACAATAATAGAAAAGAAAAAGTGCTCCGGCTCACACACACACACACACACACACACACAAGCGACAGGGGCAGCAGGCTCGGGACTCATGCAAGGAGCCAAAAGAGAAGCAAAAAAGAGGAAAAAAATGGCAAAGCAAAGCGCAGAGCAAAGACAAAAAGCGACGGCAAAAGGATGACAATACAAACTGGTGCCACTTGCCTTACACGCAGTCGCTATGCCAACGTTTCAGGTTTTTTGCCTCCTGCTTTTCTAGGATGAGTGCGGCTCGACGTCAACGTCAACGTCGACGGAGACGCCGACCGTATGCCGTACATCGTCTCCCTGCCAGATAGCAGCAGCAGCAGCAAAAAATCAACCAGCTCTGAACAAAGGCAGCTAGTCGGCTTTAAATCCTGACCTGGTCCTAGTCCTGGCCCCACTTCTAGTTCTGGTTCTGGTTCTGGTGCTGGTTGTGGTACTGCTGACAGTTTTGCATGACTGCGAGTATACGACGAGTATAAGGAGTCTGCCAACTGGCACGCACACATCATTTTGTATCCAAGAAGTAGAACCTAAAGCCCAAAGCAAATGCTGCTTGACCCATATCCGCGCTGTGCACACCTAATAAGTGTGTGTGCACATTGACCTTAGCAGCAGCACAACACAATGCAACACACGGCACGGCATAGAACAACACAGCACGATACAACGCGAGTGGTGTGAAAGCGTGTTAAGCTAATTAAAGACGACGCACAAACACACGTGGCGTATGCGCGTTATTAGTATGTAAATATGGCAACTGCATACGCAAATAGAGACATACACACACATCAACACACAGAGCATACATAGATTAAATAACTGTAGTTAATGTATATTAAAGCTGGTACCTTTTACTCACAACTGTACGGAACAATCGCCAATAATTTGCATATTTCACACTATGGTAAATAATTTATACGAGAATGCAAATATATTTCATAATTTTTGATTATACGAGTATAATTTTTGCTTCAATAGGTCTGTTAATGTTCAAAGGTATAAAATTATTATATATATATAACATATAATATATGTAATGGGCACTCGTGCCATACTGATGACATTTCGAACCCATTTCACAATAATATGAAAATCAAATGAAAGAAATGCAATTTAAGCCGTTCAAATGTTCGAAATAATCACACAAACAAATTACATTTTAAGCCAAAAGATGTCAGAGCCAGTTTCGAGTTTAATTTCAACTGACGGCAACAAAAATTAAATTTGGCTAAAAGGTTTTCTTCCTGACAGCTGTCAGGCCATAAAATAATTGGACTTGTCTTAATTTTTGATTTCATATTGAGAATAGTTCGCAAAAAAGGGAGAAATGAAACTTAATTAACAGTAAATTTATGTTACGCATATATCTCTTTATATGCCTCCATATATATGTACGTATATGGCAACAATAGTTAGTCGTTTGATTTATCTCTGAATTTGATTCATTGCTGATTAGAATTACCTGTACCCCTATCTCCTCGTATCTCTAAGCTATATTTTCGTACAGATTATCTGTAAACTCGTGCCATTGTCACAGATTCAATGGAAGTATATCTCATGTTCTTAGCTGGACTGAACTTTGACCCCAACTAATATATGTACATATATAGTATATGTTTTAATTGATAAGAAAACTTAAAATATGTTCAAGTGTTAAATAAGCCTTATCATAAATAAAGACATATACTTCTGCCTCTTGATAAGAACTAAATCAAATGGTCATGCGAATATACTTGCAGTCGATTTGATAGCCTTCAAGCGAACGGAAGTCTTCGAAACTGAACAAATCTAGAAAACTAGAAATGGAAAGCATAAGGAATAACAGGGACAAAGTCTGGACTGGTCCTGCTCGTAAGACCTTCTTTGGGTATGACACATCTGTGGGAGACGTAATTTTCACTACAATGAAGAGTTGGCAAAATAATGTGTGCCAGGTGAATTCTATATCATAATCATAAGCGGGAACAATCCAATTATCCCATTATATATCCTCGCCAGATATCAGATGCTGATGGGGTTGCTCTCACTTATAGAGAGGCTATTACTTGGGCCATTCGCATAGCCCAACACCTAAAGCAGCGCGGCCTCAACCATACGAATGTCATCGGCATTATCGCCGAAAATACAACCTACGTAATGCCCCTGGGTGTGGCATGCCTCTTGCATACTACTCCATTCCATGCAGTTAATCCTCAATACGATGAAGGTGCGCTTTTAGCTAAAGAAATCTTCTGATCGCCATTATTAATCGGCATCTAATTCAATATAGCAACCATAAAGCATATCTTTGGCATTACGAAACCTTCTCTGATATTCTGCGATGGACAGGATTATGCAAAGGTTCTTGCGGCAACCAAAGGCTGGCAGCCTGAGATATTTACCCTGAGCAAACCAATTGACGGCGTGCCCAGTGTTCAGAGTCTATTGGAGGCCACACCTACGGAGATGTTCTACCAGTGAGTAAAAATTATCAATTATTATCACTGCACCGATCTAATCATTCTTTTTTATTATTGCAGACCAGAGGCCCTTGAAACTGGTGGTGATCAAACTGTGGCCATTATTAACACATCCGGCACCACGGGACTACCCAAGGTGGTGTGCGTTTCGAATAATATACTGTTAAAGAAAAACACGTGAGTTAATGAAAGATAATTTTCTTATTAATCAAATTAACAAAATATCAATCTCAGACTAGCCAACGGGGAAACGATCTTCTACACAACGAACGGACTGGATTCAATTGCTGGATTATACGACTTCATACAGAGCACAGTAATTGGGAGCACTCGCATCATAACGAACCAATCCTTCTCGCCCAAGTACTTTGTTAACTTGTTAAAGAAATACAAGATCAGCTACGCCACATTGACTCCTGCTCAGCTTGGGGAGTTAATTGCTTCTCAGGATGCAGCACCCTTCGCCCTGTCCTCTATACGTAATCTGAACTGTGCAGGTGGTGGAGCTTCAAAGGCCACTTTGCAGCGTGCTCAGGAACTCTGTAAGAATGCAGAAATCAACACCTGCTATGCCATGACTGAAATCGGATTCATCACAACGAATTCCGGGATCAGCAATGCGGCAACGGCTGGCACACCAGCACCAGGAATAAGAATACAAATCCGCGATGAGGCTGGCAAAAACTTGGGCCACAATGAGGTCGGTGAGATTTGTGTGCAAACTGGCCTAACCTGGAACGGCTACTATGGACGACTCGTTTCCACACATCAAATTCAAGACTTCAACGGTTGGGTCCATACAGGAGACTTCGGCTACTTTGATAAAAATAACTTCCTGAACATTGTTGGTCGCAAAAAGGACATCCTTTGCTATGACGGTAAACAGTATTGGCCCAGCGAAATCGAGAATGTCATCCGAGAATTGCCACAGGTGCAAGACGTCTGTGTTGTAGCCGTTCCAACTAAGTTGGGTGATGCAGCCGGTGCCCTAGTAATTAAACGTCATAAATATATAAATGTTAGCTCCAAGGAAATCACAGAGCAGGTGGCCAAGCGATTGCCCGACATCGCAAAGCACCTCCACGCCGGCGTGCACTTCACTGACAAGATTCCCATTAACTTCAATGGAAAGACACTGAGAAAGGCAGCACTTGAGTTGTTTATTGCAGAAAACGGACACTAACTAATCAGATTAAACTTTTTATTGATTGCCGACTTCAAAGTATAACCTTAACGAGTTCTTAATGGGCGCTGGTCTTGAGTCGATTCAAGTTTACAAATTCTTAATTAATCGTAGTTCCATTGACAGAATAGCAGTAAAACCAATAAAATAGAACGAAGACTCTGTTGGTGTAAATGTTTTGAGAAAATTATAGAAAATAAAATATTTATGTTACGAATCACTTAATCAATCGCTTAACTCAGAAAGAGTGCACTTTATTACTGGCATTGGATAAATATATATATATAATATAATACGAAGTAGAATAAAGGAACATTATGCTTATCTACAATAATACTACTAATCACCTTTACTACTAATAACCTTTTATAATGTGTTGGATGGAAAATTAAATTGAGCAAAGATAACTACATATAAGGTTGTCAGATATCTCCCTTTCGCTTTTTGCTCTCTATTCAATGCTTTATAAAAAGTGTTACTGTGATCGGATTTAGTTCAAATATGCGCCGATTTGTTCGATAATCTGCTTCCATCTGGCAGCTTCATAATACCCCCCTTGTAGAGCCACACCTCCTTATCCGAAGAACTCGGACAGCCACTTTTTACAAGCCTCTTTTGAGGCCAACTTTACACCACCAAGGGCGTTCGCCATGGACAGGAACAGGAGGTAATCACTTGGCGCTATGTCCGGGCTATATGGGTATCAGGTTAGTTTAATGCTATATCTTTTTATTACCACTACAATATCGAATATGTTCCAGGTAAATCGTATATATATTGTTATTTGCATATCCATAAATATCGTATATGTGTGAATTATTAAGAAAGATTTTATCTTAACTTTCCATCAAATGCATTTACATACACAACGAGCTCTAAAATTGAGACCAGATCTCCATAGATCCTTGAGGAACAATGAGCACAAAGACAAAATTACACTATGTTCTTAGGCATCTCGCCAGAGCAAACTATGTTGAAGCGGTGTGTAAAGTTGTTGACTTAATATCTAAGTAAGTTAAAAATGTCCTTGGCTTTGGTCTAAACAATTTTTTGATCCCTGTACTACTCTGGAGTATGAATGAAAGTTCAGAAACAGTTTTTTAAATTCGCTCTACGGGACTTGAACTGGGATGACAATAGGCATCTCTCCTCTATAAATTTTTAATATATTTAATAATAATATTATTTTTATTTATTAATCATACATTTTTTTCTTAATTCAATTCTTGCATTGTCGAATGTCATTGACTCTAAATAAATAAATACCTAAGTTCGTCTACACCTGTTGCTTGACTATTGACGGCGTTTTAAAACTAAGCATTTTAAGAAAGACAAAAAGAACTGTTTCAGTCGAGTGTGTCTGACTACTAGATATCCTTAACTCACGGCTGAAAAAGCGATTTTTTGATATTGGAAGGTACCAAAGATCTTTGTTAGACGATTATAATTATTATTCGACTATAATCGAACAATTTTGTTAGTTTCATGTTAAAGCACTTAAGCCGGAAGTGTGTTAAGATTCTGATAAGGTTGGAAAGCATACATAGTCTATATTATTGTGTTAAGCAAAAAAGCAAATACCGTCTATTTTATAGTAAAATATGTTGAAACAGAATTTAATTGTCATTCTGCTAGGTACCGTATCATAATTAACAAAATTAAATAAATAAATCAAAGATATTAAAAAAGAAAAAAAAAGCAAATTGTCTTATAATTATGATAAGGACCTTAGATTACAAGCATATGCTAGTATATCATGTGCTTTGATTGCCATTGACCACTCTTACCATATCCCAATATTGATATCTCTTACCTTTTTAATAAACTTAGCTGAAACTCTTTTTAAGAAATGTCCATGAAATATTACTTTTACTACAGAATGCGACATGTAAACATTCAAATTGTGTAGTAAGAAGATTATTTATTGAAATGGGCCATCAGTAATTAACCTTTACTAACAAATTGACCATAAAATAGAGCTGAATGCACAAAAAGCAAATTCAAGGTAAATGTTATTTGCGTTTATGCAAATATCAAATGTTTCCGATCACATTGAAGAGCGTGTTAAAAGCACGTAATTCGATCATAGTACATACTAACATCCTTACACATAATATTGTATATAAAAGAAAAACGAAAAAAGGATGTAAGTGAGTTTATAATAAAACGCAGCCTTTTGCAGGTGACACAACAAATCCTTTGCTTACACACACACACACACACACACGCGAACACACCCTCAGATACGCACACTCAATCCCTTTATGTGCATTCGAGGCTTTTCAGGCCTAACCCCAACAGGAGCCCAACAACAACAACAAGAACAACAACAACAACACTGAGGACGACGCAAATGTGTCTTAAAAAGAAGCAACGTGAAAGGTACGCCAAAGTTATGTGCTCCGTACTGGAGCTCGCTTCCCCCGTTGTCATGGCCAGGGAATGTCATGTCCTGTTTCCTACGGAGCGTTTGGCTCACTTGTCAGGCAGCCAGGGAAAAATGCAAATATTTGTAAAATATATGCGTGTAAAAATTGTTGTGCTCCATTATCCTTTTAACTGGATATGGCGAGCACATGCGGGTCCTGAGCCAAGGCAAATACCAGAAGCCATCAGCTAAGCAGGCAGATAACAAGCAGCCGAACAGCAAAAGCATCAGAGAGCATCAAAGGGATGAGATTGGGTGGCATGGTCTGACGTTGAATGGGATGGGGGATAGGTAGAGAAGTTTTGGCCAGACCAGCTTGAAGGGTTTGCTCTCAGCCATGTCGATGCGTGCGATTTGCTCACAAGTACCAGGACAACCAGGACAGGTGCCCGTCTATCTAAGTAAGTGGGTTGTCAAAGCAAACAACAACAACAACAACAACAGCAGCAGAAGCGGTAAAAAAAATGTAATAATAAAGTAAAAAAGGCAGCCAAGTGCCGCGTAACGAGGCAGCAAAGCAACAGAGGCCGCAACATGACACTTTAAACGTTTTACTGTCCTTGTATGGTGGGTCCTAGTGGGGCACGGCAGGACAAGCCAGTGCAGGGCAGGAGGGAGAGGGGCGGTGGGAGTGTGCACCACTGATTGCCGATATGCTTGTATGCTCGTGTTTTGTTATGGATAAACTTGGGACAATGCCACAAAATTACTCACGCACTCGTAATCAATTGAAGTTATTTCATAATTTCGACATTGATAGAGTACGAGAGTCATTTCGATTTGATTTAATACACACACACTCATACTTACACACTCACAGCACACTTTCACCATACAGTCACACAGTATACATGTAGATATTCACACAGATACAGAGAGACAGTTATACGCCTCGTCGCATAATGTGTCACATTTCATTTGTAACGCTCTGCTGACTTCGCAGTCAACGACGACGGCAACAAAGACAGAGACAGAGACATCGAGTGTGCATATGAATGCCACATTTCCATCTATCGCACTCTCTTTCTTTCTATGTCTCTTTCATTTACAATAACTGCACGTGGTGGTACTAGAAACACACTCAAACACACACACACACACGCACACACACATCATCGTAGTATGTCATATCCTATATGGCATATATGGTCTATGTTTACATCAATGGATGATTGCATGCTTGTACGAATGTTCATACACGTATGTATGTATGTATGTATGTTTGTTCGTTTGTATGTTTGTAGGTTTATAGGTTCGTCCTTGGTCCTTCCGTCTGACAGTAGTCAATCAGATGCTGCGATTGCCAGTCGTCATCATACTCGACATCGACGTCGCGAATGATTTATGAGTTGTTCCTTGTTCCTATTGTTGTTGTTCGTTGTTGCTGCTTTTGCTCTTGTTGGCAATGTTCCTGTTGTGCACTTTGCCATTTGGCCTGGGCTGGCATTTAAAGAAATTGAACTGTCACAAGACCTGCACGAATAATCGGTTAATTCCTCCAACTGTCAAGTTACAAACATCAAATGATCCAACTGAGATCAACAAAAAGTATCAAAAGCTGCTTTCTGTTTATAACATTCACCCAAAACATATACCCAAACTGTTAAAAACTATTCAAGGATATAAGACATCAATTTAGGCAAATGAACTTATTTATAAACAGACTCTTCAAACGTTGTCCTTCTGAATGCAAATGTTTGCAAAAGGATATGAAAACAGAATTTTAATGGATTTTCAACTCCTTTTAAAATTCTAACAATCGATGAACAAAATGTATGCAAAGTTTCTGATATGTTTGTAAGCAGAATCATAATCATATTGAGCATGGCAAAAACTAGTTGTCATGTGTTAAGTTCAGAATAGAATCTCAAAGCCAAAAGTATATACAAATTAACCTTAATCGCAGTCCCTCAAATAAATCTTTCTCCTAGAAAAAAAGTTAAAGAAAGGAATGACTTTAGCTATAAGTTTGCTATGGAAAGGGCAAGCTTTATTTAAGTAAAAAAACAAAGAAGATTTAAGCAAAATCTTCGACGCGTCAAGGATAAAATGCCCCTTCAGACTTTTCAAGCTAGAACACACACACATGCACAAAGGATTACTAAAACTTATGCACCTTAAAGTGTATGCAGAAATGAAATTACAAATTTACAGGGAAATAAAAGATACTATGGCCAAGTAAAGTTTGCCTATTAACTGTTTTGCGAAGTCCTTTTTTCTTGCTTTCATTCATCCCAGTGCTAGTAAATTTTTACATTTGCTTTTATTATAGCCGCATGTATCCTTCGATATCCTAGTTGTTTGTTCTTTCAAATATTTTATAATGTCTCTTCAAATTTACCGCTCAGCATCGAGCTCATTTAAAGCCTTGCTAGCCTAATCGGCTTTATAGCGTATTACTGGCTGTGTCAGTGCTCCTGTGTAATCGCTGCTGCCACGTAGAGACCTTTATGTTGACCCCAGAAAGCCACACAGCCTTATAGGGACCCCCACTTAGACCCGCTCCCCATCACTGGAAAAGTACGACGCGTGCAGTCGGCATATTAGCCATTCATTGAGCGCGTTTATAGCGCGCTTTTGTGTGCCTCCGCCACAGCTACACACAGCCACACACGCACACATGCACAGACACTCAGATTGCGCACACACATACACGATGGAAGGGAACATTTACATTGAAAGCAAAAGGTCCTTTGGCGGATTTACTGATTGATGGCTATTAATTTATTTGTTGAGTGGCCCGCAGACGATGCCCCTCACAAAGCTGAGTCCAAGCAGAGATTCAACTCCGACTCGAAGTACCAATGTCGGCAGTGTTGGGGATTTGTGAGGCTGGAGTAGGCAACAGCTCCACAAAATAGTCGAATTAATAAAGATTTAGACATTGTTCGCGCTATTCATTGTTGTTCCGGCTGCTTCGTCGGGAAGCCATAAGGCGCTTCCTTGCCACGCCATTGAAATCGGTCACAATGAAAACCCCACAGACAAATTCATCGAGAGAGGGAGTAGTCCTTATATACTGAACAGATCCCATTGATGTCCCATCCAATCAATAAAGCTATGCCTGCTGTAGATATACAATAGTAATATACTCGTACTGAAAGAAACTAGACTCCAGAATAATACCATCTTGTGATTGTTAAAAAGTTAGCTAATTATCGGATCTTGTTTCACAATGAACACTAATAATATGGGCAGATTTTCATGTAGAGCTTCTGAGATAAACTTTTTGAGAGAAACGTTCCTCTTTAAATACAATATTATTAAATAAGTTTACAGCCAAAAGGATGAAGGCCTTTCATTTTCATTATTTAACTTGAAAACAAACTAATTTTATTAATAGCCTCCTTCAGCAAGTTTCGCAGGATTCACAGGATACTTTCAACGATGTCTATACGAAAGCTGCGCCCTAAAAGTCACCCATTGAGACTTTGCACTAATTACAGCTTGGCATGTGACTTATGACATTCAAATCTCATTTTTTGCTCCAAGGGTTACACGCAAATCTGACCTTACCTTGTCCACTAATGGCAAGAGGCATTTTAAAGACAATTTTCAAAACGTTTAAGCTCATTTCATATCTTTAGGCTTGTTGTGTTGACCACGTGGAAAATTGAACAGAGGCCCATAAATGTTTAAATTGATTAAAGAAATCAATTTATTATGGGCGTTTTGAAGGTAGATAGACAGTGGCAGCAACAACAACAACAACAATGAGAGGAACACCCACTACAACAACAACAGCTACTGTCAGCAGGAAAATCGTGACTTACTTTTAGGCGTGTTTCTGTATGGATCTTTTTTCCCGTGTATCGATGATTGTGTTTTTTGTGTGTGACTCTGTTTATGTGTACGTACTGTGTGTCTATGTTTAAGTATACGTGGGTGTGTTTGTGTATGTTAGGCCATAGATAATCAAATTTGGCACTAATTCACAGCAGACACGCAAAGCACAAATAAACTTACCATAGTCTTTCTACTCTTTTCCAGCTGTCGATTTTTTTGAAAACTCGTTTTCAACCGCAGCATGAAACTACACAAAAAAACGAACACTTTTAAGCATATCTACAGAAACAAGCCCGAATATGTAATACCCTAATTGCTGGTTGAATAAAACATACAAAGTATACAATAATTCAACAGGCTTATGAGTCAAACCTCATACAGCAAATGAACCACAAAATTTCTAATCTTAAGAATACTGACAATCGTTGATAATTCGTAGATTGCCGTGTGAAAAGAAAGCAGCTTTGCTTATCTTCAATATATTTTTAACAAATTTTGTAGCTTTCATAATCTCGGCTGTCAATGCACAATGTGACGTAGGCAATGGGCACATTCATATCTCTGAAGTGGCACTCGAGAGATTAGGCCAATGTTAAGTTACTAGGGGGTGTCCTATATACACCAAACCGAAACAGGAAATAAATAAATTTCGGAGATATTTTATATTGTTTTTCATTCAATTTATAGCAATAATAACACATGCTTAAGATAGTCCAGAGTACAAAGTGCATCTAGTATACTTTTGCGTATACCCTAACTTTAGTCACATCAAAATGGCAAACCCACGAGGAGGACGACAACGGCGATAACGACGACAGCTGCTTTGCTGGCTGCCCCCCAGCTGGCCGTGCCAAATGCCTGGCCAAAAACAAATTGAAAATGGTGAACAATGCATGGAAATATGAAAAGAAAAATATTCAAAAATAAAATGAAAAATGCTATTGTTATTGCTGTTGTTGCTTTTGTTTTTTTTTTTGTTGTTGGTCCCATGTCTGAAGCTATGGCTCATTTAAAAGTGCATACAGAATTTGCATGCCACAACTGGCTCACATGGCGTATGAGTAACATACTCCAAATAGCTCAAACAACATGCATGCATAACAACAACAACAACTACAACAACTACAAAACAACCACAATAAACAACAAACAACGAAAACTGCAGAATTATGCGCAAAATCCAAAAGCATAACAATAATTTGCTGCAAGCGAAACAAAACATAAAACAACAACTGCATTGGGGTATTCCCATCGTCTGTTGGCCGAGCATGTCCTGGAGGATGGAGGATGGCAGGGTAGTCGTTGGGGGTGTCCACAACAGCTCGACATTGTCGCACCTTTTCGCCCCAACTGTCCGCCTGTCATTTTGGTTTATTGACTTTGGCAAATAGTTGGCAGCACAGGTAATAACATCAATGCAGTTGCCATTTTTTGCCCTGCCCCCTTTGAATGTGCTCTAGCTATGAGTATATTTTTTCTCTATGCGGTGCGCAGTATTTACAAGCCAGGATATCGCACCACCACGCCCCAACGCACCCCACCGGATTGAGGCAGAGATGGGCATTGCATTTTATTAGCAACTATTACACGTCCTCAGAGACCGCAGGCCGGAGCAGCCGCAGAGCCATAGAGCCGTAGACCAGAGGCCATAAAGCCAAGAATTATTATAATGTGATTATTATTATGATTATGCGATCGTTATCGTAAATAATTTTCAATGCGTCCCGTGTGCTTAGACTTCGATGTGAATGGGGCAAGGAAAAAAGTGCCACAAGACCTTATGGAAATTTTTCGAATCGCTTTGAGCAATCGCAGCTTTTGTCGCAGTCCCTGAAAAGTGTCCTCGCAAAAAGCGTCCTGAGCTTCTTTCATACACTCCTCTTCCGTCTCCGTCCCCGTCTCGCTACGCTTCAACTATTGCAAAAACATGACACGAAACTATTGGCCAGTGAAATTATCACATACTAAGTCAGCTTGTTAGCTCAACCAAATGTATGCAACAGTTCATAAACCATAACGTTGTCTTACGAATGGTTATACTCATAGCCTTATGGCCTCGTACAACGGGAGCTGGAACTCATCATATTTTCTAGCTACAGTAACCACAAAGAATGAAAGCGGAGCAGGACTGAAAGCTGAAAGGAAACTATGCAAATGCAAATTAGACGACCATTAAAATGAGAATGAAAATGAGTCAAAAGAAGACTCAAAGCTGAAAACCTGAAAAAGTTGGCCAGCAAATGGGAAAGGGAAACAGAAACAGTAGAAATGTGAGACTACGATTGAATTGCATTAGACCAGATCCAAAGCAAGCTGAATGAACATTAATTAGATACAAATATAAAAAGAGTTGTATAAATTATAAAAACTAAATGATGAGATTAACACAAAAACAAAGCTTTGTATGAAACAGAATGTTTTATCATAACATCTATCAATTAATTTTACAATAATTTATTTAGAGTACCCTTTGGTATCGAAATGCTCTTGTGAAAGCGTTGTCCTTTGAGGTAGCTTAGGTAATTTGTTGCGACGAATTAGTCGAAACAAAATGAATCTAGTTGTAATGTCCCTAACAGCTATTTGGAAAGCAAAAAGGTTCATTAACTTAAATATTGATTATCTACCATTGACAGCAATCAGACACCTAGGTGTTCATAAATGATTCCTGTGTTGGCCGAGTCGTTTACAAAACGCAAACTTGCGTTCCGTACAGTAATCTGGCGTAAAAGGTTTGCTTTTTTCTCGAACCAACTAGCAACTAGAACATATATGAACTTAGTGCATGCTTACAGGATACAAAACTGTCCCCATTAGCTACGACAGATACATAGATAACCAAGCAGGAAGGCTGGGACCGTGGTGGTTTCTTAGCAAGGCAACGAGCCTGCGAGGCAGCGAGCCAGCGTCAACTAATCGCCTAATGGTCACTTTGCAGATAATTACCAAGGCTTATAGTTGCTTGTAGGATTAGTAAGCGCGGCGAAAAGAAGGACAGCAATGGCAAAGGCGAAGCAAAGGACAGTGTACAAGGATACCGAGCAGCAATAGAGAAACGGAGCTTCTGCAAGCAACAAGCTGCCTCATGGATCCCTCCACACATCAAAAGGGTCATATATAAAGCGCCAGAGAGAATACTCGTAGATACCAAAAACTGGACATAAAGCTGGCCCGGCTGAATAGCTCTTTGAGTGTTGATGAAATGGTGAAAATGGCACCAAAACCAGCGCTAGACTTCTCCTCCTCCCGACGACTCAGATCTTATTTCTACATTCATCTGCCAGCTGGCGACTAGTGGCTGGCGGCTGAATCCAATTAGGCCACATTAGGATTTGCGTGGTTTAATTAACTAAAATTGGCTGCACTCCAGGCAAAGACATAACACACACACACACATATATACACAGATATATCTTGGCCATACACAAAGATAAGCTACTCCTATCACTCAGCGTATCGCAACATATCGTTCTAAATCAGTCTCCAATTTAAGGATTGATTTTTATACTGAAAAGAAAATCTTTTAAATTATTTTAATGCAAGTAAAAGAAGTTCGCAAACTGCCTGAAGAGAGCTGGAACAGAATCATCTGGAATATTATTTTAATATATATATTTAAATATAATATATAATAAATTAAAAAAAACTCCTGTTATACATTTTGCAGTCAGTCTGGCGAAATTCTTCGGAATTGATTTGTTGCTTTATGTTGATAAATCTTATTTTTTTCTATTAAATTGATCAGATATATCCGAGATCAGAACAGTCACGATTACTTATAAATATTTCAACAAATCGAAGTAAGAAGTAATGTTTATACTCCAGTATTATTAACACTAATAGCTGAGTAAAGTAAAGTCAGTAAAGTCGCTTTTTGGCTACTTGCTAAAACAAACAATTCCTTAAATTTACATTAAATCTAGTATTTCAAGAGTTACACTTGGAAAAGTTTCACTTTTTCTTTCTAGAAGTTTAATTTTCTTAAAATTAGAAAAGTGATTGGCATATTTCAGAATTCAAGTACATTTTACATCTTAAAAGGAAATTGCTGTGAGCTTACGTTATTATAAGGTTATGTGGAATTTTATTAATAATAAAATAGAATTTTTGTATTGTTGACAAAAAGAATCATATTTTCTGTGAAATGGTTTTTAGAGTAGCCTGTCAAACACCTGTCAAACGATACAAAACGCTTGGCAAAACGATAGTAAAACACTTTTTGAAGTTTAGTCTGGTTTATGCCACAACGAGGCGAAGGGAATAGGTATAGCTACGTCTTCTGGATGGTGGATGGCTGTGGCTGCTGTGGGTGTAGATGTGATTGGGTACCTGGTACGTGGCACCGTGGTATTTGGCTAGCGTGCAAAACAAGAACAAATAATGCCGAGCACAAAGCACGCCGAAAAACGCCGTGCTGAACTACTCCAAAACAACTGTGCAAAGTGGACTTGAAAAAGTTCGAGCACTTGAGCGGCAGCATGTGTAATAAAGGTTATTTATGTATATTTTATCGCTTACGCAAGCAGCTTTTCGATGTGGGAGTAGTAGAGGGCAGCTCTGATACCTTCCGGGTTTGGGCAAACCCCTTGGCCCCTTAGAGAGAGCAACTTTGAATTGGCCAGGCAGCGCAACTTTTTGAGTAGTTTTAGTCGTCGTCCTCGTCGTCGTGGCAAAGATTTATTTTGGCAGCCGCAAACAGCAATTAGATGAATGAAAAGTTGCCCATATAAATGCTAATGGTCGCACGCCACAAAGTATGCAATGCAAATAACAAAGTGACGTCCAAATTGCATTTCTCATTTGTGGCAAAGGCCAAAATCTCATTACGCTCCAAAATGAATTAAAATGCAAAAGGTGCCAGAAATTAAGCGGCAGTTCCCCTAACTCCACCTTCTGCTCCTGCTTTTGATTCTGCTTCTGCAGCTGGTGCTGGTGCAGCCAAAAGTATTAAAAAACTGTCGCAACGGAAGTAATAAGTGCTAAAACGGAAGATAAAGTGATGCCAAAGTGGAGTACGCCCACTTCAAAGCCGGATACGGATGCGCATGCACAGAGAACTAGTAGAACCACTACTACTACTAGTAGTACTAGTATTGCCAAGCTAATCGCGACGTGACGTGA
Source organism: Hirtodrosophila trivittata (assembly GCA_035045065.1). Taxonomy (NCBI): domain Eukaryota; kingdom Metazoa; phylum Arthropoda; class Insecta; order Diptera; family Drosophilidae; genus Hirtodrosophila; species Hirtodrosophila trivittata. Next base: position 442,840 of record JAWNNK010000866.1, read on the forward strand.
CGAGCCAAAAGTTCTGCCAGGACAAGGGGCCACATTCCAATTGACATGCAGCAATCGACCTTTATTAAAAAGTTTTCTCTTTCCACTTTTTGCTTTTTTCGTTCATTTATTGTTTTTTTTTTCTATGTGTGTGTGTGTGTGTGTGTTTGTTGGCCTTTGGCTCGCAAAAGAAGCCGCGCCCAAGACGCAATATATATGGCCACCCGGCCGCATCTGTAGACAGAGCCACAGCCACAGCTTCAGCCTCAGCCCTGGCCCTGGCCCTTAGGGCTAACAAACTAACATCCAATAGGAAAATGTTTATTTGTGGCACTCTCAGCCGTTGCGCTCGTCCCGTTCCCACATCCGCTCCTGGTAGGTCCCTTTACTCGTCGAAGTACGAGTACGTTCCGATGACAAAAGCTTATTGACAGATTATTCAACCGTTGGCACATATTGCCGCCATAGTTTGTCGTCATCGGCCAACAATAACAAAGGCAAAAACACCAGCAAAATCAGCAACAACCAAACACAAATGTTACCAGCAACAACGGGCTACAAATCAACGGGAGAGTTGAACAAATCGACAAGCGTTTCAAGCAAATAATTAAAAAAGTTGCCAATATTAAAACTGAACAACGAAACGCTGCCAAATCGCTTTTGCTCCAGGGTATTGAAGGGTATATTAACAATATTGAGAAAGAGGTTTAGGTACTCCTTTTGGCACTGATCTTTTTCTTTCTAAATAAATGCAAATGATAATTTTGAGGATGTTCCCCGATTAAACATAATATATAACAAACAATATCTGAGATAATACAACAGAAAATTTCCGTAATAAATTAGGTACTAATTGCATTGATTTCAATCATTTGATGTCTAGGCTTGGAAGTATTGCAGAGTCTTGTACTTGTATCTAAAATGCGTTAAGCCTAGATGCGAGTATGAGAGTATAGGGGACATAAGAATCGACCACAACCGATCTATCTACATGCTGGTACTCCATTTATCCTTGTTGTTTTGGCTTGTGTTATAATCGGTCAATTGGTGCGGCCAGAAGCAACCGTCAGCCGTCAACCGTCAAGAGTCAACCGTCTAAAGCGTCTGTAACATTCCAGCCAACACCCCTTTTCATCAGCCAATCTTAGCCCCTGGCTGCCTGTCAGCGTGGATGCTTTATGCTCCATGGAGGAGTATGTATTCCGTATGATGCCATCCAAATGCCAGAATTCTATTGTAGTAGCTCCCACGTTTTATTGCTACTGTGCGCTCAAGGATTTACTTATTTCTGCTCAAGCAAATAAAAACTTACCGAGTACATGCTCGATATATGAAAACAATATATATGAATCGTACCAGTACTCAGTACTTTCTGCGCTTCAGAGTTTGTTTTCACTTTTGCCGATATATATCGAGGCTTGTTTGCCCTATTGCGCAATATGCTGGATGGATGCAGTCACGAGTACGGATGCATCTGTAAGTAAACTTTCAGCACGCTCCACAAGCGTCTACCCCGTGCTGGCCCTTATTTGCACTATGGAGGCCACTTGGCGTATGCTTCTTGTGCAGATGCCAACAGCCAGCTGCGGGTAGACGGAGGCATCCAAGATTTAGATAGTGATTGGGTGTTGGTGGTTGCTGGTGGATGGAGCAGATGGAGCAGATGGAGCTGGTAGGTGGATATATAACCAAAGGTGGAGGGGGGCAAGAGTTGGGTTGATTCATGAGCCAAATCTAATAAGCATTAGGCGCAGAGAACGAACGAACGACCATAACTAAAAACCCATAGATCCATGAGGCCATGAGAGCAGAAGAAACCACAGCAAACCAATGCAAACCAAAAAGCCGACGAAAAATAAAAGATGAACCCAACCAAAAGCAGTTACTAAGAGTTGCTGAGCGTGCTGCCACTTCTGCTTCTGACCAGGCTCAAACCAAGCAAGCAACCAAACAGCCAGCCAGCCAGTGAAAAACAAATCAAGTTGAAGTTTTCTCATTTCCATAACTAATGCAAAAATCCAATTTCTTATGCAAACATAAAATTTTCCACTCGCAATGCTCAGGCGACAGCACCGGCAAAGGGGGCATCAAGGGGTGATGGGCTCAGCAAGAATGGTGAAGGTGGGTGGAGACTAGGGGGAGGGGGTGGTTGTGAGGGAGCGTACGGCATGCATGCATACTATAAAATTCAGGTCAAGCAAACCATAAAATCATTCATCATTTTCGTGTAAGTGTTGCTACACGACAAACACACACACACGCATACCCAGTGCCAGTGCTTCTTACCGAGCCTTCGTAATGTCTATGTGTGACCATGTGTGTGTGTGTATGTGTGTGTGTGTGTGTGTATTGTATGGGTGAGGTCCTGTGGTGGCTTTAAAAACGGCCGACGTTCGCATTCTTGCAATAAAAATCAAGAAAGCAGTCAACAAAATACTCATCACCAACAACAAGAACAACATCAGCCACATGGAGCACACACACACATCTAAATACCCACACACATATATATAGATATATATATATGTATATATATAAAACAAAATAATAATAATAATAATAATAATGAAGCACAAACCGAACCGCAATGCTTCGGTGCGTGCGAGTGAGACAGGTGACATACCGGCCTAGACATGAGCCACATTTGCATATTAAGTTCTCCTGTAAATGGGGAAGGACCTCCCCCACCCCACATCTTCCATCCATGCCATAATGTCCTGGAATGAGAGATTGGGCTGCTTGGGTTCTGTGGGATGTGCCGGCAAGGGATAAGTGTCAAAAGAATTTGACAATGCGTTCGCTTTTGGTTTGTTCTTCTATTTATTGTTGTTGTACGGTTCGCTCATTCGTCCTGCGTCTCGCGTCCTTCCTCCTACGTCATTTCGGCCGTTTTTTATGCATCGTGAAATGGTTTGTGCGTGTGTTTGTTTTAATGGTCTGCTGTGGCAGAGTCTAACAACTGAGTATTGGGTACTGAATACTGGGTCTAGGTTCCTTTAAGGATCGCCGTCTATGCCTGCGTAGGCAATTTAGGCTTTGCTGACTCGGCCGCCAGGCAATTTTTATATTTGTTGGCCTTCCCACTTATTTATGGGAATTTATTGTTGTCTACCTCAGCGCATAGATAAAAAGTTCAATTTGAATTCGTTTTAAGTGAGGCGTTATTTTATATTCCTAGATTTGCTTCCATTTCGTTGTTCATCTGTTTTTAATCTTAATTGCCGGCAAGTCAATAACGAATAGAAATTTATTAGTGTATAAATTGTGATTTGATTGCTGTCCAATCGATAGATAGTATAATATCCTTTCATCGCTAAGCTTGAGTTAAGCTGAAAATGAATGCTGAAATCCAAAAGGCTTTTCAATTATGAACGTTTCATCTTTAGACACAATTTCTAATAGTATGTAAAGCCCACTTAACCTTTCTGGCCAAATCTCAGAGCTCAACTCAAAAGCCATAAAAACTTTCACATTCAGTATGGCAATAAATGATTCATTTTTATATTGTGTAAAGTGCTCTGATGCTGCCTTGTCTAATTGCATGTGTACAAGGATTGCTTTGAACTATATTCAAATTACGTATACCACATGGCCACAATTCAATTATTTTATTAGAGTGAGGCCTAAAAACGGCAATTGCTTTGATTGCTGTCGGTGCTAACCGCAACCTTCTCTGGCAGAGAGGTAACCACAACTATCCTGCAAGGTCGTGCAGGACGAAGACTGCTGGCAAAATTGTGATGCGTTAAATATGAAATGAAATGTTATCCAAGCTCAGGCTTAGGCTCTTGACTTGACTTGACTTAACTTGACTTGCCTGATTTCTACCCTCAGCTGTATATCAAGCCCTTCACTACATCCAAGGATAGCCCTGCAGCCCTGCTGGTCACCTCTCTAGTTCCCTGGTTGCCTGGCTGCCTGGCTGCCCAACTGCTCTGTCGATCTCAAAAATTTAACCGCCACGCTGATGATGGCAGCAATTAAACGGCAAATGCCTCGCCCAAAAATGCTTGAGAATTTGTGGTACAAAAATTCAATTAATTTTTGGCGACGCGCAACGCAACGCACAGACAAAGGCATTAGATGAACCGAGTAGGAGTAGGGGATACTAGAATAGGGTAGGGGGATAATAGGTTGCAGAATTCCTTGGAGGTATGGAGTATGCCGCATTGTCATGTGTCTTGCTTGTGGCTAGGAAAACTATAATAAATTATGCTACGACATCCGTTTCCCTTTTTATTATTGTTGCTGTTGTTGTTGTTGTTGCACGAGTATCATCTTGGGTCTTAATTAGCATGGCTTCTAAATACTTGTAGTCGTAATAGGAAAAAAATTACTGCGCAAAATTAAATAAATTGGTTTTCAGATCGGCTCACATTACGAGGAGCAGCAGCAGCACGAGGATGGGTGAGAGAGAGGGAGCTGCTGAATGTTTCATCATTTGAGCAAATTAGTTGGCTCATTCTTTAGAAAAATCTGTTCATGCACGCAGGGTTTCAGTATCGGGTAGGAGTATCAGGCATCGGGCATCGAGCATCGAGCATCGGGGTGAAGCTGAAAACTAAGTTATCAACTTGTGTGGAAACTATAATTTAATTGGTTTATTGGGTTACACAATTATACGAGGACGTGGCAAAGAACTTGCCCCAGCTTGTTTCCCCTGATTGTGGCAAGTGGAATAAAGGCAATGCCAGGGTGTGTGTTGCTTTAATAGAATTAATGAACAATAATTAAGACAACACTTTTATACTCAAATGCGAATACAGTAGTCGAGTTGCACGTTCAGAGACTTTTCCGCAAAGAGAAATAATTCGTTTACGACAAAATGTTCTGATCAAAGATTAATTTCTAGGAAAATGTCGAGATTTATGACTGAACATCTGAGCAGAAGTTATAGTAGACGGATCCCATGTCTGTGCTGTCTTAATATAATTCTTATATAATATAACTTAAATAATGTCAAGCTTACTTCTTTGCAATCTATTTTAATCAATCTATACCTTAAACTAGACAGAATGGTTGGTGCTCTTGAGTCTAAATATATTAGTTAGTAATATTAAGCATTGTAATTTACATATGTTGGGTTACTTATGAGCTTGGGGTACGTTTCCTGCTCGCTTTAATTTTCAGTGACTGATTCTATAGCACAAACAATTACATTAGCCGCTGGGGAATAGGGAACAGCACTCTCATTTGTAGATTTTGAAATGTTTTTGAGGCCAGCAACAATCAAGTAATAGCAGCAGCAGCAAACTTATCGCTCCTTTTGCGTTACAAATTGGGACACCACGGGTATGCAAATGGGTTAGGCTACGGCGTAGGAGGAGTAGATGGGACTCAGATTGCCTTAAATACAACATACTCGCACTTAGTGCTTCCTTTCGTCAACCGCCATTGAGGCCACTCCACGCGTATGCAAAATATTTAAGAGCAACCGGCAAAGAGCAAAGCAAAGCAGCTAAAGCCTTCAAGCTCTTCCCTTTTCCTTTCCCTTTCTCTTTCTCTTTCCCTTTGCCTTCATCTTCTTCCTGCTGCATTGCAACACTCAAAAATGTGAATCATCTTATTTTTGCAAGGATGCCACCCAACGCTGCAGCGTTGCAGCTCGCACACACTTCGAGTGTTGCACAAACATTTGCACAGCCAAACGGCGCGAATAGGGACTTCCCTTCCTCTTTTCCGACCTTAGCCAAAATGTGTGCAACATACATATAATTATTGATGGAGTGCAGAGAGGCCTGCGTGGCGCTAGTGCCTCGAAAACGATGAGTAGTCCTCATTATGCCCAGCACATACACACACACTATACACTATACACTACACACTACACACTACAGACTACACACACTTCACTATGCTAGTTAATGTTGTTAGCAGGTGCTCGAGACATTTGCATATGCTTTGCGGTTCATTGCGAGTGCGAATTCATTAAAATGAAGTGAGACGCGAGACGAGACGCGATCCCTGATGCTTGGTTGGGGATGGATGTGTGGGAGAAGTAGTTAAGTGCCACAGCGTTGCCTCTTGTATCATTTGCTCATTAGTTTGGAGCAATTTCGTGTAGCTGTGTAATAAATTTCGAAAGAAGTCCCTCTCCAACATAAGAAAAGAAAAACGTTGCAATCGAACATGAAAAACACTCTGAACGATGGCTAAGCGAAAAAAGTCAATATAAGGAAATTAATTTGGCAGTCCAGAAGTAAAAGCAGAGCCAGGCACCGGCAGCAGCAGCAGAGGCAGCAGAGGCAGCAGAGGCAGGCAGAGAGTGCGGATTGGTGACCAAGACATAAAATTCAATTAACCCCGTACATACATACACACATGCACACACACACACACACACACATAAGGGCACTCGTTCAGGTTTACTTGAAGGAGTTACTCGGACTTTGGTCGCCATTGCTGCTGCTGCTACTCCTTCAGCTGCTCCTGCTGCTGCCAGGACATAAAAGCAATTGAAAGAACATGCGAAAAACAATAAAAAGAAATTAAGGTAAAGTAGCTGCAAAAGGGGGGTGGGGTGGGGGCTATGGGGAGGCGGAAACGGGCTATGGCAAGGGCGTACAGCATTGGGAGTGGAATCATTGAATCATTTAATTAGCGTTTAGATTGCGCACAAGCCACACACACACACACTCACACGAAGACACACATGTGTGTGTGTGTGTGTAGTTTATTGAAAGTACATGCATATGTCTATATATGTGTGAATGTGTTTGTGAGCCATCCACTCACACAAGCAGCAAAAGAAGCATTTTCAATTAGTTGCCGACCAATTTATGCGGCTAGCAGTAAAGGGGGATAACTGGAATGTGTGTATGTATATGTGTGTGTGTGTGGGGGGGGGGATATAAATTCAATGCTTTCGTCACATTTTCACTTTAAGTGGCAGCAAGCAAGCAGCCATTCCAGCTAGCCCTCTTCTTGAGCTTCGGCATGGATAAAACCACAAAACCGTCGCAACAACAAAGGCCCAGCGGGCCATGTGGAGAACAGGAGTTGGCCCAGCCAGGATACTTGTGTATGGTAAGACCTTAAGTCGAGCGGGCTGGTAGTGAGACCGCAACAAGCCAAATAAATGTGCACGCCTTTCTTTCAGAGCTCCCCTCACACTGCTGGCCCTCGGCCTAGTCCTCACACAAAGAAGCCGCGGGTATTTAACAAAAGAGTAAAAATTATTGATTATTTTCAGGCTTTCCTTCCCCTAAAGACTGCCTGATCATATTCACGACGAGAGCCATAAAGAAATACCCAGAAGTATATATAATCCTCGTACTCCATCAAAAAAGGAGCAAATCCAATGCCAAGCACTTAATAGTTAGAGTATAAACACTCAAAGTTCTGCAATTTCGAGATCTTTCAGAAGATGATTCATCTGACAAGAATATCAAGTAATAGAGAAGTCCTTTGAAATGTTGATTATAAAATATACACTATAATATTTTATTATATTATTATAAAATAATAATAATAACATGTAAAAGTAGATTTTTTGATCTATAATAAAATAAATATAAATAATAATAAACAAAAGATATATTGTAATATAACTATTAATATATATTTATTATTATTTATAATAATATAAAAAAAATCTCAGATGTTTGTCAAATCGATGCAAATATCTTTTTTTTGTCGATTCTTTAGAAAGATTAGCATAAAAGAATTATCAAAATTATATATATATATAATATATATAGTATATATATATATATATATATATATATTTACGTATAATAGTAGATAGAACTACTAAGGCACAGCTAGCACTGAAATCTAATTTTATCTTTGGAATTCAAAACAGAAATAGTATAAAAATCGTTTGGAAGCTTTGATAACTGAACGTCAACCCTTTGAGTTCTCGACAGAGAAAAGAGAAACTGAATATAAAAAAGAGCTTATCAACTCAGTTGGAGTACAATATACGAATTGTATATATTATATATGTAGTTAGTTATGTAAATAAATAGCGTGGTAGCTGTATAATAAATAATGTCAACACTTACTGTCGCATTGGGTTGGCTGCAAATCATATGCTATTACATTATATATGCATAGCCTGGTCAATTGAAATGAAATTGGATTCTGTCAGAGGGCCTACTGACCGTTCCACCAGGCGGACAGCATGACATGAAATATCGATGGTTAACGGTTGGGTTGATTGGCACTGGGTGGAGGGGCTGAGGTGGTTGGGGGTAAGGGGTAAGAAAGGTGGCGTTCGCATCGGTCCGGTTGAATGACACAAATTTTTATTACCTTTCAACGTGGCTTCAACATAGTTGTTGATACGGAGAAAATTAATGTAATGCGGCAAACGAGCGCCTCAGCCGAATAAAATCACGCAGGTTGACCGCCAGACAGGCACTCAAGTAGACAGCCAGCCAGGCAGCCGGGTGGGTAAAGGTAACCTGGAGATTCGTGAAGCGTGTTGCAGGCCCAGACAATAATGCACAATAATTATATAATGGAGCTATTACCGGATAGTTGCAGATCTCAAAATTGGCTACGATACATATAAGTCCATAAACCACTGCCAAAATTTTCACTTGCTTGATGGACTTTCGATTCGCAAACGCATTGAATTATGTGGAGATGAAGATGACGACGACGACGACGACGACGGCGACGATGGCAACGGCAACGGCAACGGCAACGGCAACAAATCCCCTTAGCCGAACCCCAAAACTGTCATAGCAAATATTTCAGGCCAAGTACCCGGACTACGAAAAAGCGCCGGAATCAGTCAGACGTAGCTTGAGGGCGCCTTTCAGCCCGCTGACGCTTACACACACACACACACACACGTTTACACCCACACACACACATGGAAAAGCGCAAAGCAAAGACCCAGGCACGCTAGGCTGGATACGAGTCGAAGAGCCGTATAGTAAAGCTATTTTAACAAGGGACTAACGCCCGGTCCAGGCAGAACGAAATTGTAAGATTGCCAACAACAGCAATAGCAACAACAATAATAGCAACAACAGTAACAATACCAACAACAGCAACAACAACAACAACAACAACAGCAGCAACAAGAACAAGAGCAACGACGAGGTAAAAGCAAATGGGAAAAAGAACAGGCTCCATTTACGCTTGCTTAGTTCCTTTTAGTATAAAGTTTAAGCTTAATCCAGCATAAAATCAACTGGTAAATTTTTTATGTCGACTGTGCACAGCCGAAAAAAGGCTGCAAGATTAAAGAGTTAAGCGCAAAAACCGAATCTAGACCCACCTTCAGTCCCAGCCCCTTATCCAGACCGAGAGCCACGAGCCAGGAGCCAGGAGCCACGAGCCACGAGCCCAGAGCTGCCTTTAACCCATGTAAATAATAATAAAGAAAAATGTATAAATTCAAAATAAAGCTCGCTCAGCGTGTCAGAAACTATTCACATTGATTATCCTTGTAGCTATGGCAGAGGTGGAGATGGAGGCGTTGAAGGCGTGGCTGCTCGTAAACCAGTTATGATGGGGGACACGGCTCTAATCAATTGGCTTATGTATATCCTATGCATTTGTCAGTGCGTTGGGTAACGCCCCACCACTTTGTGTCCCCTTCCATTGTGTTTGGTCAGCCAGGTGCCTTGGCCATAACGGAAACACGTCTGCCGGCCATTTTGTTTGCATGTGAAATCAAACCGGAAGTGTTAAAATATGCAATGTTGCCGACTCTGCCCCTTCAACTGCCCCTTCCCTATGTCCTTGCTGAGTGTTGACAAGCAGACTTTTCTAGTCACATAATACCCAGTATTATGAGAAGCAGCCAGAATGGGCTAAACAAACATCATTTAATTATACTAAATTATTAGCAAATGTATCGCATAAGTTATTTTTTTAACTGTACTTTATTTCATTTATTACTTGTATACTTTTCTTCTTAATTTGTCTCTATTTTTTATTACAAACTCTTTTCTATTCAAGATTAGATTCCAATAACTATGCTGAGAACACGTAGGAGTGAATAGGGATATAGCTGGCCGGACTGGCAAGTAAGCTCTTCCATCGTGTTGGTGCTTTTATTAGATTAAAGTAGGTTTTATTTTCTATTATACGTATCCTAATTCATCGTATTCAATCCAATTATATCCTTATATATCCTCTCTGTTCTACAGTTTTAGCAGAAGCTTGAAATAATCAATACGAATACAGGGTAGCTTCCAGCCTGCATTTGTAACTGTGCTACTCTTATTTGTCATAGATACTTATTTAGTTACACAGTTTTAGTTGTGTTCATCTCGTAAAAGGATATAATATAAGGATACATATGCAAGACATTTGCAACACTTGTTAGTTCCTTTACAGGGGTTCTTCAACTCTTTCATGATTTATGCTTGTCAATTTTTTACACATGTCGTTAAGTAAGAGACTAATGCAAAAAGTGCATAGTTCAAATTATGCTGGTAAACTTTTGTTAGGCACTGTGTATTATCCTGTTGCAGCTCATAACTTCTGCCCTGCATCTGTGAGTAACTTAAATGGCAATCAAAGAAAAAAGACAAAACGAATAACATTTTGAACCAACAACAGACAACAAGAATTTTATTCACAAAAAAAAAAACGAAAATAGATTTACAAAAAAAAGAAAAGCAAAAGCAAAAAATTTACTCAAGGGGACACCCGGGATTGAACCGGGGACCTCTCGATCTGCAGTCGAATGCTCTACCACTGAGCTATATCCCCGCATACTATGTAAGCATCGAGTATACTAGGTAAAGTGTTTTATCTGTTGAATGTTGTGATTGCATTCGTGTCCTTCGGTTTAAGGGTTTGTATTGAGTCATGTAGTCATCAGTTATTGCTGCCCACAATTGAAAACCAAATTGATTCCTCTCAGCTAAGAGAAACTCAAATAAAGCAGCAACATATTAATCTACCCTTATCTACTCGTACCTATGGCAATCCTTTGGGTTTTCGCATTTTGATTATGTTCAACGGGTGCGTCATCAATCGCTTTCAGTGGCTCTTTACAACAGTTTCAGTGCCATTTACTGTTCATGTCTTTAGTTGTGCCCCTTCCTGAACGCTTCTCTCTACTCTCAATTGCCCTCTTGCAGGTTGCACACAGAAGTAAATATAATTCTATTGCGTTGCTTTCAGGCGCAACGTAGAAACACTTTCGACTTTGGTTCATTGATCTATGCACCTCCTCTGCTGTTGCTCCTTCTTATTCTACTGTTGTTCCTTTATCTCCTCCTCCTGCTGCTGCTGCTGGTGCTGCTGCTTCTGGTGCTGCTGTAGAGGCGCCAAAAGTTGGTCCTGACATCGTTTTTGCTTTGCTTCTGCCTTTTTGCCATTATAAACTGATTTATTGGTTCATTTCCAGCGCCTGAGTGGAGTACTCGTAAGTGCAACAGCCGAGGCCAAAGTGACCTCTCTATGAACCATGAGTCAAAGTTCCAGCAACTTCCTGGCCACCTTTTGGCCATTCATTGCGCAACGCAACACAGAATGTTGGCTACTCTAAATTAGATTTGCAATGCCCCCTGATGATGATGATGCATGCGACAAGTGACTTCAATTTGCTTGCCACACTGCATACTGCATACTGCATACTTTTGGGCATCCAAGGCGTAAGGTGCTGATTGGAGTGAAATGAAAACACGTTCTAAGAAACACCCTCAGACAGACTGAATGAGAAACAGAAACACAGACAGAGACAGAGAGAGACAGAGACAGAACACAGCAACTTTAAGCCGATATCAAATCTTTCAATAATTAATATTGCACTCACAAACACACACACACACACACACACCATTGTAATATAATAGAATACCGGCTCATAAATAAACAGAGCGCAGAGCCAGGCACCAGAGGCAGCTGGTAAACTTTTTCTATATCCAGGTATATACACTCACACATACATACAGGCACACAGTACGTGTTCATTTCCGGCTATAGCATTTACCGTGCATATCCTGCCAACAGCCAACAATGGCAACTGCGAGCATCCTTGCCCGCGTTGTTTGTTGGATGCGAAACTGTTGCTGCTTGTTTTTGTTGTTTGGTTCTAGCTGCCTAAGCTGTATGTGTGTGTGAGTTTGTGTGTTTGTGTGTGTTTACCATCGTCGATACAACAAGCTTTCAGATTTAATTTTAATTAGGTGCTATTGAATTTATAAATTTTTCAACTGCTGTCGCTCGACGACGACGTCGCTCGTAAAACTTTTACACCATTGGAAGTAAGTGGAGGTCGGAGCTGGTTTTGGGGCTTGAGGTTGTACACACAACCAGGCCATAGTCGTACCCAGTTGGCAGTTGCCAGTTGCCTGTTGCCTAACACTAATAACAATAATCGCAAATTGTATTTTCATGAATTTTCAACTCGTAATTACTAATATTTTGTATATAGTATTTAGCTGACGCCATTCGATGGCGCATAATTAAAATTTGTTGTCCGATGGGAGCTGCGGCCATCTGCGGCCATCTGTGGGCTCAGATGGAGAGATGAGAAGATTCGTGTCTGGAATGGGCACTGGGATTAGAAATGTGATTGGGCTTGCTGCTGGTATAATGAATAACAATGTACGTTAATTTTGTTTATTAATTGTTTATTTGCGCAGGTTGCATATTAAAATCTCCACTAATCAATACCAAAAAGCCCTCCTCTAAACAAATTATTTTTCTCATTTGTGTATTTGTATTTCTATTTGTGTTTCTATTGTATTCAAAACTAAATTTATTTCCTCTATTATGTTTCCTGTATCTGTTGTTCGTAGTACAAAACTGATTGAAAGAACTATGTTCTAATTAGAGCACTTTAGAACTTAAAAGACTGAAATTAGCTAACGAATTTCATGTTAGAAGAGTTAAAGCAATGGTAATAAGTTCAAGAACAAATTAATCAGCAGTGGATATTGTCAAGCTTTTCGTATGTTTAGCATAGGATGCAATGTGAGTTTATCCTTCACTTCCCACTTTACTTCCTACGGGCCTCTTTCTCTCTATCTTCTGGCTTTTAGCTCTAATTTCATTTATTTATATAATTAACATACTAACTTATTGATCAGATTGGGTTGTTCCGGGCTATTCCCATTCCATGCAACAAATTCTGGATAATTTTTAATAAATTTTTTATTTTGAAAATCCCAGATATATTTTACTTCATTCATTTTATAATATTATAATATACATTTATATTTGAATTTATATATTTAACATTACTATTGTAATATTTGAAATTTGTAATCATCTTTTCTGCTATTATCCGACTCAAAGTAAATAGATAAATATATATCCGACCAGTGCACGAGATTTCTTTTATATTGAAAAGTATTTAAACACAATGATGGCATCCTGTCCAGTTTTTTCTAATTATTACCCTTAATAATGAAACAAAGTCTGCCTTGTACTATAATGCCAAAAAAAGAATGTAAAACTATAAAATAAGGTAAAAAATTAAGAGTTATCATTCAGATTTGTACTGTTCGTTTTGAAGTAAGAACTTGAGGAAATTATGTTTTGACAACAAAATGCATATATCCTGTCTTCAGCTTCTGTTGCAATTTTTGAGCCTTCGGCTGTGTCTCAGTCAAATCCGTCCTGACCCGGTTACAGGTTTAAGTGAAGAGTCAAGTGAAACTGCGAAATTACTGAAACTACGCCAAGCAATAAAATGCAAGGATCATAAGTTGGAATACCGTAGGAAAGTGTACTCCACTTACTGGGTGCTGGAAAACTTCATCCGCGCTGATCATGGTAATCTGTTATGCTCCTCAAGCGTAACCTATACCACCCATGCGGACTACCGCTATCTGGACAATGTGGTGCCGGTTGTGAGCCGCTGGAGAGCTCCTATTAGTTTGGCGGTCTACGCACTAGGCACAGATTTAAAGCCCACGATTCGTAGTATCCTGTGGCTCCGACAGTGTCACCCGGAAAGCGCACTTGTGCGTCAGTGGGTGACATTCCATGTGTACTTCCATATAAATCATGTACCGCGTACTGTACACAAGCAGCAGAACTTGTCGCAAAAGAAATTGAATTGCAACAAAACAGCAGACCCATTTGCAGATGTTTGGAAGAGGAAAACGTATAGACATAAAAATAAACTGGAGTATCCGGTGAACGTAGGACGCAATATTGCAAGAGGAGCTGCACTAACACACTACGTCCTGGCTTCCGATATTGAGCTATATCCAAGCGAAGGTCTTGCGGATGGCTTCCTCCGTATGCTAAGCAATAATTTGCATTTGTTTAATTCACGCATTCCTGTTGTCTTTCCCCTTAAAATCTTCGAAGTTCAACTAAATTCCAGTGTACCCAGAACGAAAGTGGAGTTACAATACCAACTTACCATAGGAGAGGCTGTGCCCTTCCATGCTCAAATCTGTGCTGCGTGCCACAATGGTCCGCGGCTTACTGAGTGGATCAATTCCTGCGACTCCTCTAATACAATTAAAATATTTTCCAAGGACAACCGCACTGTAAACTATATATCTTGGGAACCGATCTACATTGGTACCGTCGCCGATCCGCCCTACGACGAGAGCCTCAGCTGGGAGGGCATGTCGGATAAGCTGACACAGGCCTACAACCTCTGCGTGTTGGGCTACGAGTTTTACACATTAGACAATGCCTTCTTGGTGCACAAACCAGGCATTAAAAAGCAAAATGCTGGCTCAAGGCGCCTCATTCTGGCTCTTGAGACCTACAGACATGCGCGTCGTGAATCTATTATTCAATTTGGTTTGCACAGAGGCTGCGTGTTATAAGAGTGTACGAGTGTATATAGTTCAATTTACATGTTAGGTAAACGCTTAAGTCAATGTGTTGTAGCAGTGGTATGTTCCCAGTACTTTTATTAAATATAGACAGAAATTATAATTAATATGAAGTTTTTGCTCTAATTCTTCGGGTTCCCTTATCCACTATGCGATCTGATCTCCATATTTTGTTAGGCAATAATAAGAGACTTATTCGAACAAAGTTTGAACTAATTCATATTTATATACATGTATATAAACTTATACATGAAATATGCATATCAATAGAATTTATCTCCAAACTGTCATTTAACTACATTTGCATCGTCATCAGCTTATATAAAATCTTTACTGCTTATAAAAAAGGATATCATACAAATAAATTCAATAGGAGTTGATAGTTTATTATAGAGCAACAAATATTCGTTATGTTTCCGTAATTACAATGTTTTTTTTTCTTTCTCCCTCTCTCTCTAATCTCTCGTATGCATTATGCTCTTTTATTTATGCGTATTTTTAACAACAATTACTATAACCACATCAAATATCGTATAAAATATGAACTGCAAACCTAAATAAATATTTATTATTCACTATTCTCTATGCGCTGCCCCCAACTGCCACGCCCACACTCGCCCACTTTGAAACCATTTGTTTAACTTGTCGAGAGGCATAATTGAATATCAATTCATTTTAAATGCGAGGCATGAAAAGGATATTTTAGGAGAGTACTTTACATCCCCCGCCACATAAATTTCCACTGCAGGCTAAACCTCAAATTATGGATATGATTGTGGCAACGGAAAATGGTCGTTGTTCGATGGGGGGAGGAGGGGGAGAGGGGTAGAGGAAGAGCGGTGGAGAACAGGAGATTGTACAATATTTATAACATAAATTATTAGCATACAAAATGCAATTGATGCCCTCTAGTGATTAATTAAAATGTTTCACAGCACATATAAATTCATATTGTTTATGAGGATGCTCGATGCATGGACAGAGCGGGGTATGCATAGTGCACAACCAATAATTTGGTGGGGTCAAGCACTATTTTTGTGGTTCAGGAGGGCAACCCAAACCGGACTCAGCCAGACCATACGAGAGCAAACCAAACCAGTCCAGGTCAGACCCGGTGACCCGCCCAATTCAGAGCCATCACAATGACATGGCAAGTTGGCGAAACAAAATGAGACGAAAAGTTTTGCAGGAGACAAATGACCCTTAAAGTTAAAACTAACAGTGACTAAATGGAGACAAGAGCAAAAAATTTGTGTCGCCTCATCCTGTCTATTCTAAGGAAGAAGCAGATGCAGAAACAGTAGAAGAAGAAGCAGAAGCAGCAACAGCAGCAGCAACAACATAAAATCCTTTAATTGCTGGCGCCGGTGGCCAAGCAAGCGAAGCTTCCATTTGTCTTTCAGTCAACTGCTGACGTTACTAGGGCTCTGAATAAGCTAGAACACTGGGCTGCTAGATGAGAAGAGGAAAGAGGAGAACCATGAGAAGGAGGACAAAGGGGAGGAGCAGAGGTCTCCGAGCTAGAGTTTGAGGTTCAGAGCCTGGCCGCGTGAAATTGCAAAACTGTTTCACCTGAATGCATGTGGCAATGTTCCAGATGCGCCACCCACAGCACATCTGGGACTTCTAAACAACTAAACAATAATACAATGGAATACATAAACTACTAGACCTTAGCTCCATGTAGACGAAGTTTTTATACACAATCCAGGGAATACAAATGCTCCTCGAACATGAATAGACGCAAAGCTATTGAAACATCATTTTTCGAATTCAACAATTCTATGAGTATAGAAATCTTGAGAATAACTTGAGAATTTTCATAACAAAAAAGGTGCCCAAACAATTTATGCGTCTATCAAATGCATTTAAATATATAGCTAGTATAACTAGTTACTCGATTAAGCTAAACTAGATAGTTAAAGTAACCTTAAACAAGAATCAATTTGTATATATCTGCAATGACTAATATGAGGTTTCGTCCTTTACAGCCAGACAGAAGTCCAACCTCAAGGAAAGATAAACCTTGGGCAAAAACTAAAAGGAAACACAAACTTAGGAAAAGGGTAGAAAGAGAATGCAAACAAAGGAGGACAACAAAAAACGTCAGACAATGGGCCGTAGGAGACGTCAAAGTGAGCGATTGTTGGAACGTGTCATGGCATCAATGGTAACCAAGTGGACACTGGACCAAGGCCAATTCCCAAATGCCTTCAACTACAAAATGAGCAATGCAACACCACAGACAGCTAGGCAGTAAGAGATAAAGGGCTGAAACTATGGGTAAATAAACTAGGTATGACAAAATGAGCTTAGCCAGTAACAATGGGAATGCAGTGAGTAGTTGTATTGGCATAGAAAAGGCAATAGGAAGCATAATTTTGATTTGATGGCAGGCAAACTATGGTCAGAGCTAAAAGAGCTTCATCAATTTTCAATTTGCCTATGCAAAGATGTCATTTTACACTTTACACTTTACACTTTGCACTTTGCACAGATGCCAATCAAAGGCATCCATTGAAAGGTAAAAAGGTAGCTTCAAGATGGAAGCCAGGCCAAATGAAAGGCGCGACTCCCTTTCTTTCAGCATGAACATCAAAAGCTAAGCAAACATGGCACAATAAAAGGACTTTATCTTCGACTATACTCGTACTTAAGGTGGCATCTTAAGAAATTCTAATTTTGATGTCAAACAGCGATTAAAAGAAACGAGATTACCTCCTGCATATTGCATGAGTGCATTTCCTTGTGTTTGCTCAGTAACGTTCGCAATGCATGTCCTGGCATGTACTAACAATCTCTCTCTGTATGTGTGTGTGTGTGTCTCAGTGGGTGTGTGTGTGTGTGTGTCGTGTCTCCTGGCTCATTTGCACTTTGACGCGTCGTTGCTGGCGAAAACTGCTGTGTCAGGCAGGTGCAACTGATGGCAATGATGACGTTAACGAGTCCAATAACTGCTCTGCTCCATTTTGCATCCCATCGATGCAAATAAGAAGCGAATGACAGAGCCGAAAACCGACAAAAATGATAGACCAACTGGCTGACGTACATATACATAGACAGACAGACAGGCACAGAGTAGACAGACATATTGCCAGATTGACAGATTGACACAAGCACTCAGGTCATAGGTGGAGCTTAGTTGCAGCGGCTTTTGGCCAACCGCAATATAGAAAAGCCGCACACGCAAAAATCTGTTAAAATTTCAGTAGAAGGACACACACAAGCATCGGGCAGGAAACAACCACGGCAATAGGCGCTTAAAAAAGCTAATGGAACGAATGCCAATGACTGCCAAAGCACCTCCCACACCCACACACACAAACACATACACATACACATACAAAAACAAATAAAACCAGTAGCACTTGCCCCAAGCCAAACCGCCCACTCATGCACTCTCCACGTACAATTTCCGGTTGAACACATTTTGTGGTCGGGCGCAAATGCATTTATATTTGAGCAGCAACAGAAACAACTACAACAACTACAACTGAAGCAATATTAACAACAACAACAACAACAACAACAGCCACAGCTACAATAAGAACAACAACATGGAAGAGAAACAGACGCTTTGCACAAGGCTTAAGCCATTTCATTTTTGGTCCGTTGGCGCTTGTAGCATTTGCCATGGCATTTTGCACCGTTCCACAATTTACGAGTAACATATATGACCACATAGGCAGAGCCAGAGGTAGGGGCTCTGGGGCCAGCCACGGGGTGCTCATATTTCTTAGAGCTCATATAAACACTCACAAAAACCTAACAGAAAGTAAGCAATTCAAATACGAGAGAACCAACCATTGCCAGAACAAAAGATATCCGAAAGGAATGTCGAAACTTTACTGCGCCATGAAACTATTTTCCTAAATAATAGATGACAATATGAAAAATGCTCGATGGTCTTCATATATATTTTTATATTCATTCAATCTGTTACGGCTTTTACAGCTTTATTTGAAGACCACACTTGGAGAGGCCCAACTCAAGGGATTCTGTATATATATTCACTTGGTATCAAGAATAATTACTTGTACTCTGAGTATGTTGTGCCAATTAGAGTGTTGTTTGCTTTTGAGGGAGTTACATTTAAGTTTTGCTACACCTCATTTTTACTTTCATTCAAATACCCAAATATTTATCTCTGAAATTTCACAAAATGACCAAAGACTCTAAACTTAATCCGACTGTTTTTGGTAAGTTTACATTTCAGATACACGAACAGGGATTAAATTGAACCAATTTTTAAGAGTATCTCATGGATGAGGAATTAGCTGGACGTGTTACAAAACCGTCTTAGAAACTCAGCAATATTTTTTTACACCGTCTATCTATCTAGTTAATACCTTAAAACCTACATATAGAAGCAAATATAAGCCCACTTGCTACATGTTATAGTCTGATTCCATTTTTGGCTCAGGTATTGCTGTCGCTAACAGTAGCTGTGCACAGTACTCCCACTTTTAGATTGAACATTGAATCTTATACTCTTTTTATTACAAAAAAATAAATATTTTTACTTGACGAAATTATGTGCTTTCTGTCAGATCAAAAACAATTGAAGAAAAACTTTATATTTATATTTAGTCCACGGAAGACTACTCATAATTGTTAGCTGATTTTAAAAATGCGCAAAATAAAAAAATATGTATCCAGCTATTTCCTTCTATAATTTATGCTTTCTATTCTATTCTTGGATATTCTCACGTTTATTATAACATCAGATTTAGGTGCAAGTTCTCTTCTCATCATATCCAGCTGGAAAAGTTACGTGTACCAAGTAAGCCGTTTCCAAAAATATGCTTTCAAGGTAGAAAATCTTTTAAATCAGCTAACGGACAGATCGCTTTGTTTGAAGCAAAACAAATCAAACACGTCTGACCAAACTACATCCAAAAATATAGTAGTATAAGAGTTATTTATTATTTTATATGTTACGATTTCATTCGCCCTCAAACTTAAATTTTCCAAGCTCAACCATAGATAACTCCAATATTCATGAATGCCAATTGATGCAGGTTTTCCCTGCGATTAGAGTCCTCAAGAATTGCCAGGATATAACTCTTTTAATAATTTAGGTACCTCAACATATGCTGTTGCATCTTGCAGTCATGTTGCAAGAATTAAAGATGGCCTTTAAATTTTAATATCCAATTTATGGCAACACCTGTTGATATACATTGTGGTCCCAAAATTGGCATGAGAATCCAAGTTTTAACGGCTACCAGTAGTTTTTTTGTTATTTACTTATTCTCGTAAAATTAAATAAGTTTCCTGCTAGCTTTTGAGGTAAAACAGAAAACGAACAAATAAAACTTACATAGAGCTATTAATGTATCTTTAAGTTATAATATTTACTATGAAGGAATGAATTTTAATAGTTTATTATTAAGTTATTGAAAACTATAATTATAATATTAACTTCAAATGTAAATGTTTTATTTATCCATCATTTTTTAAGAATAATTTTGTTTGTAGTTAAAATTATAATTATAATTTTTGCAAATGTAATTGTTCTATTAATTTAAAATTTTTTGATTTTTTTTATTATTTATTTTATTGATGATTATAATTACTTTATTTAAATGAAAACGTTTTAAATATTACTATTTTAACCATTTTATTTATTTTTTAATTATTATTGATTTATTTATAATTATTATAATTTCACCTTTTTCATTTGTATATCGATTATTTATTTATCTTTCGGTTTCGGTTTCGGTTCTTTCTTATCTTCCTTTTCTTTCTTGCACAAGTTTAGAGCGACAACACTATCATAGGCAACTGGGCAGACCGAATACGCTGGTACTTCCCCTTCCAACCAGTCCGATTGTATTGAACTTATATAGTTCAAGAATTGAGTGTAGGTTATTTTGTGTTTATAGGGATAGTTCAAGTTCAATTCATGATACGGACATTTCTCATGATAAATCCAGTCACGAGGGTAAATCGAAGACTGGTTGATCTCTACAGACGAGTCGATATAATCAGAGCCAGCTTGGTTCTGGGAGAGCAGACTTATATAAATCATAGCATTGTACAGCATAACCGACATTTCCGGATCCTTAATGAAATTTAAGATTACACGATCGTGACTATTGACCACTCGGATATCGGTGTAACCAGCCGCATTTCTCATGTTATATAAAATTTTCAATGGCATATACGGAAATCGCACACACTTCATAACCGTCTTCATGTGGCACATTCGATTAACATTGTGGCTGAGCCATCGAGCTGCTGCGAAGAAGACTTCAACCTCAGAGTTGACGCCAATTGTATCGCGCTGGAGCAGACCCAGCAGCTGGTGGAGCTTCAAGGTCTCAAATTCTTTACTTCCGACAAGAGCTAGAAAATAACCGCGCACCCGACCCAACAAAATGTCCCGCACATCCTCCAAGTCCGGCAAATTCTCAGTTTTCAAGAAAAGGTTGAAGGCAACCTTTTCACGGACATGGTTCTCGGAGAGTACTTTCCAACACTCTTCTTCCAATAGATCTATTTTCAAGTACCTGACCGCTTGCATCAATTTGACAACATCTGCTGCCTGAACTGGCGTCTGGAATCGCATCCAATTATATGCCACCTCGAAGCCCTCCTTAGGCACATCATTTTCTGCAAACTTGAAGTATTCCAATCGCCAATCCTTATTGGCGAACCAGGGCGAATAGCACTTCAGCAGGTTGGGTATGCAGTCAAAGGAGTGATCCCCAATCTGCACCCTAGTACTGGCACCTTTATTTCCATCCAGCATATCCCGTAATACCTCTTGCAATTTTGGTTTTGCGGGAAAGTTTTGAAGCAATACAGTCCTTTCGCTGCGTTTCACGTAGGAGAAAAAAGGACGCATTGGCACAGTCGCCTTTATCGTGTTATTCTTATAATCCTCATCCGTAAATGTTTTCCAAATCCTGCTGGCCTTTTCATCGGGGTCCGAGTCGGTGTCCTCCTCTTTTTCAAAATCCGTTGATTCGGTACAAGTTATCAGGTCAGCTGATGGAATTGTGGGTATTTCCTTATTATCGACTTCAGCATGTGGATTGGACTCATCTTGGCTCGGATTCGGCTCCTTCTGTTCAGGTAGAGTCTCGGCTGACTTATGAGTTGCATACAAATACAGTTAATATAATTTACGACCATATAGATAATATTAGACTTACCAAATTTGACTCGTTGGATGAATTCACCTCCAATCCCTCCATTATATATGTATGGATATATAGAAAGCAAAGAAAGGATCAGGTATTTCTATAAATATTACTTACGATATAATCATATATCACAAAAAGATTTAAGCTTTAGTATTTTACACAGTGAAAGACAACACAAAACAAATTTGTTTTGAGTTCGGAAATAATGCTTCGTATTTATATTTAAAATTATGTATCCTATGATGAATTTACTTAGTTTAGGCATATACAATTTCTTTGTAGAGTATCTTTTCCGTTATACAATATATGTTTGAAAAACTTAATACATTTCACCCATCTATTATGGTTAAAGGGTATATAAAAGAAGGATAAAAGCTATTAACAGGCAGCATTGTGTTATGATATATAGACAGAAGATATTCTCAAGATCTCTACGCAGGTTTAGGAAATCTTTACATATTCGGGAAAGATGAAGATTAAAATTTCGTTAAAATCTATAATTGATATTTGAAAATGAAGAATATGATAAAATACATAATACATGCATAGAATATAAAACATAATAAACCAGATTCAATGTATCATTCGAATGATTGATTATAGTCGTAGTAGTACTAGTACTAGACTTTATATAATATACTTTATATAATTCCTACTGAACGAAACAGTCGAAATTGCGATTTACAAATCGCAATCACAAACAAAGCTCCGATGGCCGCAATGGCAGCATGAATTTCGGTCTAAGCTTCCTGCACGAGCGGAGGAGGCACTGGCAACAGCTTCGATGGCTGGACAAAAGTCACTAAGTCAGCTGGCCTGGAGGCCTGGAGGCCGGGTAGCTCCTGCAATGGCAATCGAATTGTGGCGCGTATTTGTGGGTTGCAGACACGCACTCGATGTAAACAGCGTGTTGTTCTTCCTAAATTGGGAGAAGGGTGGCGCCAGGAAGTGGGAAGGGGGGAGTACAAATGGGACTGGGAATAGGGAGTATGCATGGGAGTGGAGTCCAAGTTGCACATAGTCGAAGTCGCACATAAATAGCATGAGACAGGCGGCTGGCTTCCAATGGGCACTAGGCTAATTTACTTCCCATATGAACCTAACATAACCGAACAACTATACACATACAGGAACACACACTCACCCACACACACAAACACATATAACGGGCAGGAGTGATTTTCTGTGTCATTTGGTTGTAATCGTGTCTGTTGTTTGTTACTTATTACTATGTGAGTGTGCCAAATGGCATACCCTAAGTGAATGAGTGTGTGTGTGTGGGAAGTGGGTGTGTGTATGACTGTATGCATATTTATTGTGTACATACGTGTTCGTGTGTGTGTGTGCATGCGTGTGCATATGCAGTTTGACTTGTCTTAATGGTCATGTTAAACAAATGTTTATCAAGCCATGCAGCTGCTGCAGCTACGAGTACGAGGAGTGCAACAACAACGCCCAGGTCCCAGTCAGGCCCATTAGTCATTTTGGTCAGTGGTTGTTGTAATATGGCATTAGCCACTCTGCCATATACTATATGACTGTATGCGACTACCAGCAATATCCATGCTCTTACAAGCTTGTAATGAGTAATGCAAAATGAAATATGCATGAGTTTTGTAGCAATTGCTAAGGTTAAGGTTAAGCGGTTACTCAAATGGGAGCCAGAAGGGCATCGTCAGCACAAAATTTACAGAACAGAAGTTGCATATAAAATCTTAGACAAATTTCTCACACAAAGATAACACAAAACAGATTGGTAAGAGCTTGACACTAACTGCCCTACAACCCCCAAAACAAGAACACACAAATCTAAAACTAACAACGAGAATGGCAGTAGAAACAGGTCAGCTTACGCTTTTTTATTGGATTTTATGTTTGTCGATATCTTATTACTTAATTATTGATAGAGTTACCCTTACAATCTTACAACCCATTACTATGTAGTAACTATTGGTTCCAAGTTATTTTCCTTTACAGACTTCTGTTTCAAGGTATTTCAGCTTGAAATTAATTTGAATGTAATCCTAATCCGACTAATTACGAAAAGAATTCCCAAAGTGATAACAAGCCGTAACATGATGTAATACCTTGAGTTTACAATTTATCAAAAATCATTCTACATCTTTGTAGAATGTCTGTTGTAATTGGTTGTAATGAATACTATTAAACAACTACAATACGTACGACCACATTCAATAAGTTAGTAACTCGATTGCATTTCAAGCAAGTTTTGTGCAATTAAACATACACACAAATAAACTTGTTGTGTATGTCGAATACCTATTGTATTGCTATTTTTGACTATATATACTTGTACATATGTGTGTCTGAGTACGTTGCAAGTGCAAGTTGCACCTGACGTAAACTTGCAACGATTTAATTTATACATTTACAACTCAAACATAAGTTTCAACGCAGTACGAGGAAATAATTGCCATTTAATTTTTATAACACTTGAAAATACACACCGAAAGCAATCACAAGTTAGAATGTTCTCTTATAGAGATTGCTCGACTATGAGATACTCAGTGAGAAGCTGCAGACCTGCTACTCTCTTGTTTTTCACATAGTTAAAAATGATCGTCACTTGAAGAATTTCTGTTTTAACTGTGCGATCGCTATGAAGTATATAGGTAAAACTAATCTAATAATAAAGGTATGGGCTTCTACTGCGAGTCTTACCTAGTATACTACCTACTGGACCTTACATACTCTGAAAGCAAAGTAATCATAAAGACGAAGGAATAGACAGAAACTAACAGCTAAAAAGATGGTAACAGAAGATAACTTCAAGATCCAACAGAGGAAATGAGTTAAGAGAAACTCACTACAGGTACATGGAAATAGTGACGAACTGCCCAAAACTTAGTACATTACATTGCTGTCCACATTGTGGTGACTATTCGTGTGGAATCTATTCGGTTATAAGATTACAGAGCATGCTTTCGGATACTGACTCGATCGGGGCGGATGTGAGGATTAGTTAAACAATGCTATAAGTCTCAAGGATAAACCAAGTGGTATTTGCCAGTTAAAGGATTACAGTTAAGTTTTTTATACTATTGCTTCATATCCATATATAAGTGTGTGTGGTGTGTGTGCGTGTGCTGTAGGAAATCATGCTTGAGCAAATATGCAGACAAACGGAAGCTAAATGCTATAAAATGGTAGCATACCCTGCTCGGCAATGCGACCGTACCGTGCTCGTATCTGCGCTGTGCGTCCCGTTTTCAGTTGAAAGGCAAAATTAACAATATGCAAAATTCATGTTCAAATATCGGAAAAATATATTTCTTTCCTGCAGCAGCAATCCTTTCCCATCCATTCGCTTTGCAGCCCTTTTTATTTGGCTGCTTGCGCGCGTTCTTTTCGTTTCGGGATGGCAACAAAAAAGTTTCACATACGGAAGGATTGGGCTTCCCCCGGTCGGAAGGGGTTGGGGCTGGGGCTGGGCTTGGGGCTGGTTATGGGAATGAGGATGTGTGTGGCGTTGGCGGCGCTTTCATATGCTCCCTGCCAAGCAATAAAAATGTATTTTGTTCTTGTTGTTGTTGTTGTTATTGTCTTTGTTCCTGCTGCTGCTGCTGCTGGTGAATGAATGAAAGCGTCGACCCGTCTACGACTCCACTATGATGCGAAATCGAATCTCGAATGCTTTTGCCGGGCAAAGTGAGCGGCTCTCTGTATTAGAGAAAATGTGTGTGAGTGTTTGTGTGTGTTGGTTGGTGTTGGTTTTTTGGTGTGTGTCGGTGTGCATATAAAAATACAGTTATCTGTTCTATTTGCGCATTTATAAATATTTGTTTGCTTCAGTTCTGGCCATGCACATTACACAGGACCCATCATGCTCCTGAATGGCAATGTGTGCTAGTGTGAGTGTCTGCTTTATATATGTGTGTGTGTGTGAGTGCGTTGTGATTGCGATTACGAGTGTGAGTTATTGAATGGGGCCCTTTCCAAGCCGGTTGCCGACCTTTGCCCGCTCTACTGAATGAACGCTGTTCCTGATGCCTGACACCCAAAACTCTTTCACTCTCCGCTGCTCTTTTGTTTAGTTTTGATTCGACCAGTGACTGGAAGAGCCAGAAAAAGTTATTTTATTCGAGTTGTTAGGCATAAGTAGTACGTATGTGTCAAATTTCAAACAATCGAGTTGGTTTCTGGAGTGCATAAAGCGGAAGCGAAAAGTATCTTATAGATGCTTTTAAAACCATGAGTCCATTTGAGGGATGTTAAAAGGGTTCAATAAGTAAAAGATGAAATAGCAATCACTTTCCGAGAATGCTTAAAGATTATTCATATGATAAATGTTAGCACTATGCTGCTTCTCGGAAGCCACAGACCTATTTGGATTGTTGGATTCAAGTATCTAACGATTAACAAGTTTATTTGATATGGAAACTAAACGCTAATCAGTAACCTATACGAAGAACTAAGATAATTATTACATTTACTTTACGTAAAGTACTCTATATATACTTTAGTTTGAGCAACTTAAATATATATATATATATATCTCAGATAGATAGTGTGATAGTTTTAGGGACAAAAACTTTATCAAGGTCATTCACTCAAGCGTCACATGCCAACCGATGAATGAACAGGGGGGAGGCAAAAAAAAATAAAAGAAGAAAAACTGCTGTGAAAATTTCATTTTCAAATTGCACCCCAGTGACACATTTTGCAAACCAATCCAGGACATCTCTCCGATTGTCTCACTCCATGCGTTACCTACGCTCTCCCAGGACAATCGAAAAACTTTTAGGCGACTTTTCCACAGACGACATTTCCATTGCAAGGAGTTTTCATTGTTTTTCTTACGACTCATTTCACGTTTTAATTCCTAGGCGCCTCGGTGACTTTCTGCATCATTTGACACGACAAATTTGCCCTGCCAAACCAGCTGGGCGTTTCCATACACAGCTCTAGCTCCAGCGATGCGAATGGCGAATGGAAGTGCTGTTAGATGGCTGGCAGGCCCACCAGTACCAAACCATCAATGGGTGTGTCAAGGAGTTACGTGGTGCATCAACCGGATTTTAAATATTTGTCTTGGAGCACTAAAACCAAATTGCTTGCCCCACTAAGTGTTCAATTACCGAGAACTACGACAGCTACCCCCTTTCCCTCTGCCCTCCCTCTTAGAACACAATGAGAACGATGACAGGGGGATATAGGCTGAGGCAAAGGAGGAGATCGATGCGGAGGTGGAGGCGACGTTGCTGTTGATGGCCCACATTGATAACAGCTGCGATTGATGGGAGTGGAGATGGTGGTGGTGGTTCTGCTGCTGCTGCTGGTGGTGGTAGTGTCCAGCAATTGGTTTAAATTTTATTTATGAGCTGCCATCAAATCAGCATAAGTAGGTTAAACGCAAATGTCAATCGTAAATTCGCTGACTTTGGCCGTAAAGCGCCAAATAAATTAAATTGTCGCGTTTCACAGCTGAGCTGAAATGCTAACCAAAGTACGTGCCCTACTGCATGAGTTCGTATCCGACGTATCCATCGTATCCGTCGCATCCGCATCCACATCCGTACCCAGATGCGGCGAGCCCTGGACCAACAGCAGTTACCCTCTTAAATAAAAGTGTGCCGCAATATTTCATAAACTTGAGCTGTGGGCGGGAACACCAATGGGCGGTACTCTCATAGAATTAGCCAATGCTGACATAGATACTCGTACAATGAATGGCATAATCCCAAGACGGCGTTTGCTTAGAAAAGCCTAAGTACCAGTTCCTCTGGCATAAAGCCATGGCTATGCCATGCCGTGCCATGTCGTGTCCTGGCTGTGTTGTCCTGGACCAACAAATTGGAGCTGTTGGTTTAGGCAGCCTACTTACGAGTGGAGCAGTTCTTGACTCGCTTCCAATAGGCCTCCAGCTAAGTGTATACGAGTAGTCGTAAGAATCTGTTCCACTGTTTACTTTACTTCCTGATACCTATTTTCCTTTTTAAATTAAATCCATTAACAGCTAATCAGCAATCACTAAAACGAAAATGAAAATAAATCGTATCCTTAGGTTTAAGGACTTATAAGGTGCAATTAAGCTGACAGAATTTTAAATATTTAATTTCTGGCTTCAAATTATTACTTATAATCTGCCTTCTACATTATTAATCTGTTATTTCCAAAGTTTTAAAAATACAAGCACGGGATTGAGATCCTAATTAGGCTTTCCCTTAATACCAGGAAGATTGTTATAGAAAACGCAGAATCAAGGCCGTTGCGATGGGAATCCCTCAACATCTTCAACAAGAATTTCTATTCAGCGAGACGCAACTTTAGTCAACTTACTTCTAAACTCAACACTTAAGTGTATAAGTATAAGAGCAGAGCCATTGTGTCAAAGGATACTAAAGGATGAGGAGCAGCAAACAAATCAATCGCCCAGTAAAAACTCAAGCATTGCTCACTAATGATGAGGAGAGAGCCCTTGTGCTGTAAGTCCCCCACTGGCGGGCTTACCACTCATGTCAGACTTGTCCTTAGCCTGGTTAAACCTGTTAACGTTAAGTTTCCCTCATTGTGGTGCTTGTTGGTCCATAAATTGACTGGTCGGAGCAGCTCAGCCGTGCGCACTACTTGACCACACATTGGCGCATTGTCACGCGCGCTCTTCGGATCTCCTGTTTCCCAACTGCTGCATCCCTCATGAACCCGCTAGGACCCAGTAGAACCCACCAGCATATTCATCAATAGAGCAAATGCCACAGTCCACAGTGTTCATCCAATTGGAGCTGGAACTTGTGTTGCTGCTATTGAAGCTCTTTCTGTAGTTGGGTTAACAAAAAATCTGTTAAAATAAATCACAACAATTTGTACATTTTCGCCTCGTTGGCCAGAACGAAGACGGTGAAGACGATGAACGAGATGAAGGCGATGAAGATGGTGAAGATGGTGAAGACGGTGACGATGATGGCAATGGCGACACATGGCACATGGCTACCAACCAGCAGATTTTTCCTTCCTTCGGCCTGCTAAAAAGGACATTGTCTGCTTGGCTTGGTTTTTTGGGCTATTAAGTTGTCATTTCGCTGCGGGTATGTGTCCATGTGTATGTGTGTGAGAATGTGTGAGAGTGTGTGTGTTTGTGTGTGAACGTGACCTCAGCTATCAGTCCGACAGGATGAGAGGGCGTTGCTTCCTGCTCAACTTATGACAACTTTGATTGCAGTCAATTTATTAGCAGCTTGGCAAATGTTTCAAAGGTAGCCCTGACCAGGTGGCACGTGTCATGTGGACCCAGACTTGAGTATTACAAATGCCTGACATAATTGTATAAAGCCATGTTTTTAATTAGCCGCCACCTATGCTCGGGAGTGTACAAAGTAAACCAAAATAAAGAAAAAAAAAGGGAAGCGAGCAAAACAAAAGGACATGACAAACGGCGGTGTAACATAAAAAAGCTGCGAATGCTTGCCAGGATATGGTTAAAACCCTATTACCATGGTAATCCTTTTGACAAATGAATTTAAACATGTTCTCACACACAACCTGATGCACACCGTACACACACACACACACATGTAAGCGGACAGCTCACCTTCTCACACATAGACAGCGGCAGCTCAATGTCACACATAGACAGAGCGCGAAAAAGTATGCTATAAAAAGTGAACTTTGCTTGTTCTGAGTGCGTGTGTGTGTGTGTGTGTGAGCTAACTTCAAATGGGCGCTTCTGAACATATGTCTTTCTTCTGTATATATACATTTATGTAGGAAAGTAAAAATAAAGTATAGCTGCGTTTCAGATTTCTGTCCGGCAATGGCTTAATTCCAACGAATTCCACAATATTTGAATCAATCTTCAAACTGTTTGATGTCCTGAGCTATCGAGCCGAGTTTACACATAGTTTTTGTGCACGAGCCAGAACCATCCACAATTTGATGCTTATGTTATATGCCTGGGTGTGAGTATGTTCCTTAGGAAATTAAATAAGTTTTAAGACTTAAGCTTAAATACTTAATCTGAGAATGCACTTGCCCCTCCTTGGCATCCGGTCTCGTTTGTAAATTTTAAGAAGATGATTAAAAAAAATAAATAACTCGGATAGAGCGAAGGTTCTAATCCGCTTCAGGCTTGGAACGGCTTAAGCAAATTAGTTCTGAAATAAAATTACAAAATTCCGAGTATATTGCTTGCTTTAAGTTGGATTTGATTATCGCATTAAGTTTGAGAGAAAGCAAAGAAAAGCGACAACATTCAAGCTTAAATTTCTTTGGATAAAGTTCAATTATAAAAAGACTTAAGAATCATAATTTATCCACCGTTAGAATGCGGCTTTGTTTTCTTTGGAGCTCTGTGAAGTAACTTACCTGTCATCATTTTTGGTTTTCACATGAAACCCACAACAGGGATAGCAGCAGGATAGTGAAGGATGGAAATTGAAATACAGGTTTAGGTGCTCTGTAGGTAGTCATACTTGCGCTATATGACGTCTTATCCAGGCGACAGCTACCAATGGCTATATATAAGGTATTGAAAGCATTTGTAACAGCTCCCATGACAACGCAATGCGAACCCGCTGCAAAATTCAAGAGTCTATGGAAAACGGTCTGGAAGCGCTTTGAAATCATCGAGTAAACAATTTTGCTTAGTTTCTGCTTGGAAGGAGAAGGTGCCACGCACTTCTGCCTTTCCCATAGGGGCCATAGAATCAGCCAATGCACACAGTGGGAAGCCAATTTCGTGAGCTCTGCTCCTCCGCCAACAGAAGCCACTGAGGCCGCTCGCTGGCTGCCTGATCTCTGTCGCCCGATTCCTTTTTCCTGATGCCTGGCAATAAAATATTCATTTACTTGACATTTGTTGTTTTTGCTACTACCCGAGATGCATCATTGAAAGCAGTCCATGGCTTAAGGCTGCCCTCTGCTACACCCCTCCGTTCTCCAGTTGACACGCTTTTTGGTGCCGTACGCCGTGAACTTTGCACCCTTCATAAAAAATGTAATTTTCAAAAACATTTGGAAATTTCAAATTGAATTTGCCGCACGCTTGAAGTTCGCCTTCCACCAACCATATGCAAAGCGTCTTCAAGATTACACGCCCAGCACAGCCGGTGCAGAGCATAAAAGCTGAGCTGAACTAAGCTGAGCTGAGTCTGGGTTCCGTGTACCAGGTTCCGGGTTCCGGACTGCGCTGGGCTGGGCTGGGATCTTGCATGATTTGGAATGGTTCTCCCACATTTCAAACATCTGAAAAAGTGTAAGTGACATGAAAGGCACACAAAGCGCAAAAACCTTTAATAACTTTACGCTTTTTGTTCTCAAGTGCACTTACCAAGTGTGAGTGTAGCACGCCGATTCATCAGAGCCCGTTGTATTACCAGGACTACACGACAATACTCGTAAAGCAAAGGCTGTGCAGCTTCCACTTTGAAGTTCTTTCCTGAGCATTCCATTCCTTTGAGTTTTTCTTCCTACCCGTACGTTCAGCCTAAAACTACTCTTGAACTCATACAGGATGTGAATTTAGGACCAAGATGAGTCCTTTAAAATGTGCAGTCCAACCCAAACCCCCCATCCCCCACTGTCATCCCCTCGATGTGTAATTTATGACCTATTTATTGTCAATAAATGCAGCCTCCAAGCGACCATTTTGTGTGCCGCGACTAAATAAAGACAAATGAACCAACACTTTAGTGGGTGGATCGAGGCATACACTAACTTAAACCACACACACACACACAAACACATGTATTTATATATAGGTTTATACGGTATATATAGTATATATATAGATACAATGGTAGCTGAGGTACTCATTAAATCGTACACACGCGAAATGGGCAATCTTTTGTGCTTATAAACAAAATTTATGAGGCAATTTATATCGACTTTTCTTTGCAGTTTTAAATAAATGTACTCGTATCTGCCAGTACTTTTAGTACTCTACTATATAATAGGTGTACATCGTATATTTAAGAAATATTCAACACATTTTTTACGCCACAACCTTATTGAACAGAATCCTTCCTTGAGTTTTCGAGTGTTCTGACAAAAGAAAAACAAACAATAAAAGCAACAAAAAACGAATAATTATTGTTAATCTTTAGCATTGTTTGACTATTCAATAGAACCAGAAATGTGATTTTCGTACTATTCTCTTACAGATTGTATAGATTGTTATACAGGTCATGTCAGTTGAATAATAGGATACACGCACTTTATAGCTTTAAATTTTGTAGTCCTTAAGCAACTTCCTGTTATACAAACGATTTGGCAATGTTCAACAATATTGTGTCGGACCCTCGCTGCACGCTTTACGTGATCTACAACAGGAACCAACACCACCGAGGTTTAGAGAAAGCTTAAATATCCCTTTAAACGATACGGAGGTGGAATGGCATCAAATATAATAACGACCACAACAATGCGTGACGTGAATGCAAAATTCGTTGGCCAAAAGAGCCTTTTACTCCTATTCCGTACATTGTGCATTAGCCAAAAGTGTGTAGGTTATGTTTTACATACATATGCGCCAAATCACTTTCTAAATGCAATGCCAATAAAAAAGCAGGACAAAAGTGTTGAAATATATATAAATAGATATGGGTTATACAAGTAATATATACACATATATACACACATACTCCTATACATATGTATCCTGCGATATAATTTGTTGCCGCTGACAGAAGCGGCACCCAGCCTCAGGAAAGAAACAGATGAGAAATGGACTCGCTACGTGACAATCACAGACCAAAGGATATTAAAAAAGCTAGAAAGCCTTCACACTAAGTTACCATCATAAGGACTTTAAACTTAAATTGCCATAAAAATTACAATATGTTAATTACACGAAGCAGCTGCTAAATAGCTAAAACATCGCTCAACACATTACAATTAAATATATATTAAATATATATCAAGTACCTAGAGAGTTAAAAAAGATGGAATACTTTGAGCAATATATTACTATATATGATATTAATATATTCCGATTATTTACTATAATTATTATTAAGAAAAAATCCTTGAGCTCTAAAAATGAGTATACAAACTCGCGATATATCTCTGTTTCAATATATCATATACATAAAATATTATATTATATTTCAAATTATTTAAAGACCCTTTTTCGTTTGTAAGCACGTTCAAACACAGAGAGTTTTTAGAGCTATAAATATAGGATATAGTCATATTTTAAATTCAGATGTCACCCTATCCGTATCCAACGCTCAGGCGACCAACAGCTTACCGCACTATTAATTGTATGAGAAATTAAAAAAAATAAACGTGATATGCGAATAATTACAGAGTTTTCCATGGTCCTAAAAACTCATAGCTCAATAAACAATGTAAATTATTAATTAGAATTATAAAAACGATAAGATAATTTCTTTAACAAGTTTAAATTTAAATTTATTCAACACAAACAGGGTACCAGACGCCCTCTGCCGGGCTAACAGTGCAGCTCAGCAAAGCTTTCGCTTTATCTAGAAAGCTTTTGTGAGCACACTCAAACATAAACATACATACACATAAATACGAGTATGTATGTTTGTATGCCTGAAATACGGCACATTGAAACTTTTTCTCTAAACTTAACAGTTACATTTTCAGTTTTGACTTGAACTTAGCCTAGAAGAGTTAAAAAAGTTTGACATAGCTGTACTTAAGAAGGGCACAGGGAAGTAAGAGTAGGAGTAAGAGTACGAATATGGAAGAAGAGAAACCTTTGATTTTCGAACTACACTTCTTCAGTAGTTTCCGTTTGTTTCGTGGCAGCGACCTCGTTCAGTTCCTGCACTGCATTGACAGGCGATTTCTTTATCTATAGAAATTACATATAATGCGGGTCTTAGTAAGGATATCTCTTAAATCTTTTACTCCAGCTCAAGGCAAAATAATACTTATCGGAACATGCAATTAGGGGCCAAAAGCACATGCGGGTTAAAGCTGCCCTATTAGGCTCTACATATGTACATACAGCACAAAGTGCATATCACTTAGATGTCTAAATATACAAGTATAAATATATATAAATATATATATATACGAGTATATTACAAATATAATATTTAGTACTTATTCACTTAATCAAAGTTAATATTTAAAGTAATTTTGAGGTGAACTTTACCATAACGTTACGCGGCACATGAATGCTTATATATTGAGTATGGATCACTTAAACATAGACCAGAGCGAGGCGAAAGAGAATTTTGTAACACCCACGTTATATCACATACCAAATGGGAACCCCTTTTGATTTTGGTTTTTTGATTTGTTTTGTTTTTTTGTTGATTTTGATATGTTAGTACTCGTATGTAATTAGTTTCAATGGCTTTTTAAGGATTTGTTATTGTTCTGCAATTTATGTTGTAATAGTAGCTCAGCGGAATCGCTGCGAGATTTTCTTACTTTGAAGCAATTGATATTAAAATGATTACACATTTCCGTAACCTGTTACCAAAGATATAGATAATTATATTTAATATCAGTTTTGGTGATTGTAAGATAACGGAATTCTTACCACTCCGTAGCCATAATGCCAGTGAGCCAATGTGACGAATATAGTCAGTCCGTGAACAATCCAGCGCTCTCCTTGCGGCGTCAGATCTATTCCGAAGACCTTCTGATACCAGGGGAAACAGCAAACACCGACCGTGGCAACTAATGGCCACATAAGTATATTGAAGCCATCGCATCGTGTGTCTGACATTTGGGCAACTATCAGACGGCACTGCAATAAAGTTACAAAAGTTGGAGTAAATTTCACTAATGCTCATCGGATAAATCCATGTCTTACGGCAATGTTAGAGAATATAGTCCCATAGAGTATCCACAGGATACGGGGTTCCAAGTTAATGACACTATTACGAGAGCAATAGGACCAGACCAGGGTGATCAGTAACAGCCAAAGGAAGGCGAAAAAAGGGCGCAACATCTCCATCATTGGACGCATTTTGCCTGTCTTATTCTTGTAAGAGCTGCGAATAGGAATTGTCAAAGAAAAGTAAAATTTATAGATCAAGTATTCTACACACAGATATATATTCCTAATGATAATAGGATGACTGGATAGGATGCCGGAGCCAATAAGACCAATTTCAAACACATTCGCCACAGTAAAACCGTAAAAGCTCGAGCGGTAAATGCCAGGACCAACAATTGTGGCCACAAACAACATCAAGCTGACTCCCTGAAAATTAATAAATAATTTAAGTTACGATAATGCATTCTTATTCCGGATTCGTTCCAACAGTACTTACCCACATAGTAAAGTCATAACCCCAGGGCAAAAACATGACACCCGTGTTATACTTCTCGACATGCGTGAAATAGAAGTTGAGGAACACGTTCCAGATAACAAAGAACATCCTCATGGGTGGCAGATCCTCTGTTCCGAACAGCGAGAATATGTAGATGGGTATAAGAGCCGCCGAATAGGAATCCAATCCATGATCAAAGAGCTCACCCAAGGGACCACTTGTCCCTGTGCGACGCGCCTGCTTACCATCCATGCCATCTATAAACACATTTTATAACAGTTATGTAAGATAAGGTTGACTACCTTACACACACTTACCCAAATTGTAATATATGATTATATTTATGGCAGCTACAGTCCACACCCAACCGGGAACTGTATTACCTACAACTTTGTCGTTTGCCGCCGTAAAGTCCCAGTCGTAATAGGCTATCAATATGAAGTTTACCACGGTCATGAGAAAGCCAACAAATGTGAGTAAATTGGGCGCCAGCCATTTGGGTAAATACTAGGTTAAAATATGAAACGATTGAATGAGTCTCTATTCACAGTTTAACTTCTATGAGGCACTAACCTTGACACAAACATTCCAGAAAGGATGCATTATATAGACACTCAGGAAACTGGTGTCTATGCTGTTGTACTGTAGGAGAGACAAAAGATATATATAATTTAGAGGGATCAAGTTCTTAATATGAATCGTATAAGATATTTAAAGGATTTAAGTGAATTAGTAAATCAAAGCTTCAGACCCACATTTTAAATATAGCCGATCTAGTTCATGAATGTAATACTACATATTGAATGATAAGATGTTCATTTGATTGAGCTTCCATTCCTCTTCTACAAATCGTTTTTCGATTTGAGCTTATTCTTAATAACTGAGTAAAACTTTACTCGTATGCTCATAATTACTTGAGCCTGTCATCTTTTATATGTGGGGTAATCTGCTGAGTACAAATTCCACTCTATATACAAGTATTCTGCCAACTATCTCTCAGCACAAGCACATGCCTTCCACAGAGTTCAATGCCTTTTCACAGTTTTTACGAAAGACACGACGTGTTTGATCTTCATCCGGTCTATTAAAAGTATAACCTAGGCCTAGTCATTTCACGATTTGATAAGCAGTGACAACAACGTAAGGCATACACATTAAAGATCATCAAATTGCCCAATTCCTTACAGATTAGCTGGCACTCTTGATTTTATGCTTACTATAACTGTAAGCCGGAACCAGTCGTAATTTTGATATTTATAACTAATTGTTATATGCCATAAAAGTGAATAGTATTATATTGATATGCCGCTTAAATATTCATAGAGCATTGATTTTTTATGTAAAAGTGTTTCACCCTCCTTTTCACAGTACTTCTGATACGCCCCCTACCCACACCACCCCCTGCGCAACCCACTAAAAATTCGATTTAAAGCTTACCTTGTAGCGCTCGAAGCCCTGCAAATGAGTCTCCGTCAAATAGCGCATTCCACACATTTTGCTGTTTTTTTACTTTTTAATTGTATTATAATGTTGTTGTTATTGTTCCTTCTGCTGCTGCTGCAGAGATAACAGCTGAGCGCTGAATGTTGCTGTTGCTGTTGGTGTTGCTTTTGGTGAAGTTGAAGGCACACAGTTAAGTATCAAGATAACAATGACCTTTGCTTTTGGGTTAGCACATTGTAAAATTATATTAATGGTTCTAAATGTGTTCACCGGCACGCACTCTTTGCCGCACTGTGTTTAAAACTACAAAACAGAATGGGAATGCTATTAAATTAAATAATAGCTTCGAGAAACACACGGATGCGAACCGAACACAGCCGTAACCGTACCAGCAATCGTACCCGTACCCGCAACCGTAACCGTAACCGTGCCTGCAACGTCTGACACACAACACGCAAACAGCCGTTACTTCATGTGTACATAAATACAATTATATATATAAGTAACAATAGGCAGTATGTTTGTATGTCTACTACTACCACTCTACTGCTACTACTACTCTACTATTTAAGAATAACAGTAAACCACTTGAGACGCAGACAACGATAATAAGCTACGGAAAACGAATATGCGACTGCCTCGGCACTATTATCAAGACTGAAGACGAACAGGCGGCCGGTGCGAGCGCAGCCCAAAAAAATCCAAGCGCTAATTTACAGCGTTGACGTCGACGCCAACTGAGCTGCCCGCGTCGAGGCTCGCTCTGGTTCCACAAATCTCATTGCACACATTGTTATCGCTGAGTCTTTCTCTCCATAATCTGTACGTAAATACTGATTACATACAGACATAATATGTATGTGAATTTGCATTGAATGAATTGAAATTTGTAAAACTTAAACAAGTACAATCGCCCACGACGAAGACGGAGACGACGACGCGTCAACGGCGTCGTCGTCGACAGAAACATCAGCCTGGCAGGGTAAGGTTATTGGTTATCATGGAATAGCGCATGGTTTAGTTAGGGTATACACTAGCTGATAGCCTCAATTTCTTGGACAAAGTGTTCATAAATGTGAAAAGGTGTTGCTTATTATATTTTTAATAGGCGTACTCGATTTGACCGGTTAGCATGTACTCAGGAACCCAATCATGTAACTGTGGGAACTGTGCACACTTCACTAAATATAGATCGGCTTAAGTCTATGCGTATGACCATATATAAAGTATATATATATACTATTTCCAAATAGTTCAAGTTCAACTGATAACCCTAAAAAGCGAACGAGTTGTCATGTGGCTGACTCAAAAATTCTACATTTAAATCTAAGACCTTCAATTAAAAAGCTTACAACATCAAATTGTAGCTGTAATTATGTGAACAACATGAGTTACGAAACTACCTAATTATTTATTAGTAATTCAATTATAAAATAAGCATGTTGAAATAACATTTGGAAAACAGAAACCTATATGTTATTATACATTTATGTACGAGTACACGATCGCCATTCAAAGGAACCTACGCAAATCGCTTAACAAGTTAATTTAGTCGCTTAATCACAATTTCATTTTTTCAACGAATTCTATTTTCAGCTTTAAAAAAATAATAATCATAAGTATATACATATCATACATCATATTATACATACATATATACATTTATACAGATAACAATGCAGTCTTATCTAAATTTTGTTTCATGATCGTATAAAGTAGGTTCAATAAGCACAATTGTATCGCAAAAGGAAGTTACCCAAATCTGATCGCAGTTAGATCAAAATAATAGACTTTAAGAGGACATTCAGATTAATCGAAGTTGGCAGAATGAGAGTTAAGAACTAGTTGAGCCACCGAGAAGTCTCTGTGGCAGTCAGACCTTCGGAGCGGAGACGCTGCAACATGGGGCGATATATGTCTGGTGTGAAGGGCAGCAGAACGCCGCGTTCCTGGATTTCACCTGCAAAGATAACAATAAATTCCAGATTAGATAATTAGATGATTATAAATAGGATAGAAGTAATCGCACCGTCAAGAATCATTTTTGCTGCAATTGCAGCAGGTTTGCCCACAGTCATGGCCATGGCTGAGTGTCCCTGCGGCTGGCCGTAGACGACAAAGTTAATGCCCCGCTCCTCGCGACGGCCATCGGGCCAACGAATGCCCACCTCGTGTCGTAGCACAACCAGATCACGCTCTCCCCGCTCTGTAAGAGAAACTATGTTAGCTGAATTCCAATTATTGGGAACTTACAAAAGGACTCACCGAATGCTAAACGCTTGGATAGATAATGGCTGAGGGTGTCCAGTGGGGAATTCAGTTTAACAACAGGCGTTTCATCCAGCAGGCCCAAGCTCTCAATGGCATCCACATCGCCAAGACGTTCGACTAGCTTCTGCTTAAGATTTTCATAGAAAATGCTCGTATCGGACATGCCCAGTAGATTGGTGACCAGTTGGCGCCAGGTTACATCCGGCCCACTGGGATGAAGGAGTGCATGAGGTTCTGGGTCAATTAGACCTAACAGCTGCATGGGTTTAATTGCCTCCGAGAAGCCCTTGTAACGTATGGTTCCGCGAAGCAATGTGTGCACGTCCCTACTG
This sequence comes from Hirtodrosophila trivittata, assembly GCA_035045065.1. NCBI lineage: Eukaryota > Metazoa > Arthropoda > Insecta > Diptera > Drosophilidae > Hirtodrosophila > Hirtodrosophila trivittata. Next base: position 481,962 of record JAWNNK010000866.1, read on the forward strand.
AGGCCATAAAGAGAGCCATACTTGGTGGAATCTCGATTTGGGAAGCCTTCAATAGCAAAACCAGGCAAAAAGTCCAATGTACGCGGGTTGGACAGCAGCTCTCCACCACCAGAGATCTCCACAATCTGACCCTGGCTCAGATATTTGGCTGCCGATAGCGTATTAAGCAGAACACCACGTGGCGACCAGGAGAATTTGTAACGCAGTGCGTTGTCGGAGTGCTCAGGAGCAGGTAATCCACCACAGAAGCTAACGAAGGACTCAACAACGGCACCTTTTCCTGCACCTCGTGTATGCACTCTAGAGCGAGGAGATGGTCAATGCCCGGGTCTAGGCCAACCTCATTCATAATTGTAACGCCGTTGGCTCGTGCCTCGTCATGCAGCGCTGAAATCTCGTCATTCAGGTAGCTAGCGGTGACCATATGAGTCCGTTCCGCCACGCAGTAACGCGCAATCATACCATGCAGAGTGTAGGGCAGCAATGATACAACCACATCCGCCTTACCACACAGCTCCTGCAGATGACCTGTGCTTTCGTTTACATCCAAGTAGACGCTATCGACTCCAGCATACTGTTGTGCCAAGCGATCCGCCTCCTCTTTAACCTGAGAGCACACCGTTATGCTCACATCCTTCTCACGATGCAGCCACTCAACCAGCGGTGCCGACACCATGCCGGCGCCTAGCACCAGCACCTTCTTGTGCGACTCGGAGCGACCCTCCATCTTGTGGCGAGAGCGACTACTCTGCGATTCGCGCAACTCTTGAATATACTGGAAGCTCTCTGTCAACTCACCATTGCTTGCTATAATTGCCTGGGGAAGAGAGGAACAAAGAGAGCTATGAAAACAATAAGTCCACATGTGGGGTCTGTACTGATAACAAACAAGCGGGGTATGCCATATATACATATGCAAGTACATATATATAAATATATATATGCATGTAATCGCACGAGTGAAACAATTTGCTTTCAAGTATTACAATCAGTTTTAAGTGATTAGTGAACGATTTAAATAAAGGGGTAAATTTATAACTGCCATAATAAATGTAAACAAAAAATTACTTCTGCTAACTATTACACAATTATTTTTAGTACACTTATACTAGAAATAATGGAACTGAATACCAACTCTTATAAAATTTGTTTTCTATTCTTAATTTTAAGTTCATAACTACTAACTCTTCGTCTATCCTTCTTGCATTTCTTTAATCGTCTTCTATCCTACTTTTATCCTTCTATTCTAGTGAGCAATAAAGTATCATCTCGTTTGTAATTACTCTTCCTCACGATCCACACACTTATACAAGAAGTTACCAAAATATACTATTAAAACACCAACTCTTATAAAATTATTCTATCATAGTTCACAATCCGCACTCTTATACAGGAAGTAAGAAATAAATTATATAGAGTATCAAATCTTATACAACTTATTTATCCTAGTTCATAGCCCGCATACTTAGACTGTAAAAATATCATTAAGAACATATTCTTCTATTCTAATGCACTTTTACTAGAAATAAAATAATTTAATAAATTAAATATCGGCTGCTTAATCCCAATTCACAATATAAACTCTTATAAAACTCATTTTGTATTATATTTTGCTGTCCTCGCACTTATACTGCAAGTATGTTACGTGATCAAAACATGATTTTGTCTGAAATCTATATACTCCAAACCGATATGTTAAAATCTCCGGTTATTTAAAATAATACTTTAGTTATTCTTACCAAATTTAACTATATCTATCATCTATATACCCAAACAATTTCACTTACCGATTGTATGGGATAGGGAAACTTCTCTTCATGCAGAGGTTTTTTGGCATCACTCTTGATGATGTCGTGCACATGTGGGGACAGAAGTTCACCAAAGAGATCCGTTGATTCACGCGGCAACTGCGTGGGCATGTTATCAATGGAGCACACCAGCACGCCAGGACCCTTGAAACTCTTCGTATCCTTGTTACGATCCGCGTCGTACAGGCAGAAAGGTGTATCGATCGTTGTGCACTCGTTCATGAATTCTATGGAGCCACCGGGATCGGCAGATATATCACAAATGGCGAGCATGCGATGAGGCAACGCTGGACTGCCTTTGCTGGTTGGCAGCCAGGGTGTATTGGCTGGACGCAAGAGGTTCTTAGCATCCGGAATACTAATCAACTTTGGGCTGCCCACTGCCCAATATATGCCGTTCACAATTACTGAAGCGTAGGGTGCAATCTTCTGGCTAAATGTGGATATGTAACGCTCGGGAAACTCATCATACTCCTTTGCATCGAAGCCGCCACCTTCACGACGCTCCAAATGATCAGAGCGGCTCACCTCGCAACCATAAAGCTTATTTTGATCTGTTTTGAATTGGATTGAATTTGGAATTTGTAAAGGATTACCAATCAATCTTACTTAGATTTTTTATATTACTTACTTCCATGTTCAGCGACTTTGCGTAACATCTCTGGAGGCACATACTCCACAGGCAACTCGGAAAACACTTCCTGAGCGCCCTGGGACACATTGCCGGATCCGGTGAAAACAAACGTTAATGGTCCAATTGATTTGGGCATCATGCCCAAGGATATCTCATAGCCACAGTCACGAATCGCTTGGCGAGCCATCGACGAGTTGCGATAGTTGTGAGCGGGTCCAATGTGCATGAAGGGCGTATGGTGACCCAGGGCCAGCAGACGCAATCCGATGCCATGCAAAATGTTAACCATACCGGCAACACCTGCATACTTGCCAAAGGCAACCTGCCGGGATCCGCGCTCATCAATGATGCGCTCATAGTCGATGAGGCGAATATTCTACAATTTATGATATGATTAAGCTCCAAATTTTCTGGAGTTGGTTTGATGGGTTTACCTTTTCAAGAATGGCATCTAGGAGCGGCATGTTGGATTCCTGCGCCTTTATCGTGTGTGAAAAGAAGCAGTAAGTCTTGCCTGGAATAAGCGCATCTATTGGCACCTGCTTGACTCCAAAAATGACCGAAGCATCACTAATATCCTCCTTTATCTGTGCGCCAGCTTGCATATATGCCTGGATTTGGAAAGTTATTTTAATATTTAAACATATTGAAAGAATGTAATATAAATATAGTATAAAAAATTATATAATGGTAACAAATTTATTTAAAGTACTCTCATAATTTTGAACAACGTTTTTATAAGCCAGTTAAAGTTCTGTTATTATGTTCTACTTTTGTGAGACGTAATCGTAATCGTAATATTAAAAACAAAGATTGTTGACTTCATTAAAAGAAAGTAAATATTTTATGTTCATTTTGTTCTTTTTTATGATTGAATCTTAATGTTAGTTAATAAATGGCAGAAGATATCTCTTACTCTATAAAGTATCCATATACATAAAAATTTAAGATGTATAGTCAAATGACTAGTCGAGCCCCCATGTTAGATGTTTCATATTTCTATTGTATATTCTTTGTGAGTATTTCAAAATATATTTACACACGGATACAGGTTATAACTAAGCAATAATTAATCAATTCTATTAATTATTTTTTATTTTTATTTATTTATGAAAAATGAAACTTGGTTTTATCTTTTGAAAATATCAAATGATTATTGGAAGCATACGAATATGCAAGAATAATAACAGCAATTTCGATCACGATAGTAAATAATAATAATAAAATTAACGGTTTATTGTTTGGCTTTACCTGTTTTCAAGGCCAGAAGTTGTCAAAACATAAAACCCAAAATTTGGTAGATAAGCCCTCTATCTACCAAAATTTCTACGCTGACAAACACTAAATAATCGTATATACTTCTACTGGTTCTATTTATATATCAATTTACTGGGAATCTGTTGCTGTACGAGTACCTGAGCTAAGATCTTGATATGACTACGTTGCGATGCTCAAAAGATTTATTAATTCGAAATTGGAACAGGCGATGAATATAAAAGAAAGACGAGGTGGAAGGCACCTGGCGTATGGCTCACCTGCATAGGATATGCGCGTCGATTTGATGGCTGGACGATGACTTTAACGCCCTGTTTGACCAGCTTCTGGACATGGGTAGGTCCAAATGGTGCTCGTCGCTCCCAAACTGATTGATCTTCGCGGCGTATGGCAATGACACGATGCTATAAGAGAAGAAAACAATGAGATTTGTTATTCAAATGATGATTATGAACATTTAGAGGCTAACAACAAGGCTCACAACAACTTACATGACGTTGTCTGGTGAGCGCAGGCGCAGTTGTTGCGCGCTGTTGAAGTAATCGTAACATGGCTTAGGTGCGTCAATTCAATTCTTTATTAAGATGAGGAGCAGAGATAAGGTCCAATGTGAAATGTTTGCTGAAAATACAAATGATCCCAATGCTTATGGCGATGTACCATCCGTCAGCTTTGAGCACTCACAGCTTTCTAACCACGAGCGAGACGATGTCGTTCCCCGTATCAGCAGTAGGGACTGCCAGCCGTCGAAACGGACGGACAATCGGACATAAATGCGATAAGCCAACACACACTATCACGCACACACACACACACACACATCGAGAACGCAACTTAAAGCCATACAGATCGTCTCCGAGGAGATTATAAACATACAGTGTAGTATAAGCTCTTTATGATTCCTACTCAGGCGTGCTGCACACGCAGTGAAAGTATTCAAGTTGAAAATTTTCCATTCATGAAAATTGCAATCCATTGATGGAAACCCCTGAAAGCTGATTAAATATCTTTGACTTGTGATACGCTCTTTGATTGGTGTTAAAGCATGTTTTTTTTTGATTTATTTATAATTGCCATTCATCGGTTTAATAGTTTCGTCTACCACTAGCAGTGTAGTATTCTCATCAAAAACAGATATTCTTATCACTAATAATTACTAAAGCTACAGGGGGTTAAGCTGAAGCGAGGAGACGTAGAAGAAGGCCGTGGCCCACTTGTACGCCCCACGCACAGACGAGATATAAATATACATAATTCAATAGTTCAATATATCAATATATCAATAATTCAATATATAGCTAGAAAAACAGATATTGCAGTAATCAGGTATGCATAAATGATAACATTTAATTATGGTATAGGGCGTATATGAGTTTATAGGGGAAGTTGTTTAGGAAAAATTCTAGAAGCAACAAAAGATTGGACGCAATACGTCATAATTTACAACGCTGGCGCCTCGGGCAGCAGCGATGTGAAAAACGTTATGACAAAGGTGCGCACAATGGAAATCACAGAGTTATTGGCATTGGCTGGCTCCACGACCACAGACTCGGCGGCGGTAGCAGCTGCATTGGCTTGATCTGCTACAGCACTTGGTGGAGCAGCAGCTACAGGAGCACCATTAGCTGCGGCTTCTTGTGCCACAACTGGTGCAGGCTCAGGAACAGCCCGAACGTTATTGTCAACCTCAACGGCAGCGTCCATCATACGTTGAATTTGTTGTACGGCTGCAAATGCAGCAACGTCATTACCACCAGCGTTGTTATTCCGATTGATATTGTTGTTATTCCGCTCACGACGACGACGTAACACACCAGTGTGATAACTGTCAAGTAGGAAAATGATTAACATAACAAATCTTTTAGCATTTCTTATAAAATACACTACTCACAGATATATTATGCTAGCAATGAGCACCACCAGCAGAAAACGTAACGGCGACGAATTGAAATACAAAAGTGAGACAAAGATAGTCAAACGTGTGAAGCTAAAGAAACTGTCCAGCCAGTCCGGCATCTCTGGCTCTTCTTGTATGTTAGGAAAGTTGGGGGCATCCACCTGACGGGCCACAGGCTGCTGTACAACTGGCACCTCGTTCGCTTGTGCCCCGCCTGCGGCAGCAGCTGCTCCAACTACGCCTGGCTGAGGGCGTAGGAGCGGTACGCCCAAGTTATTGGGCATCACAGGCATGCCTTGCAGCAAAGGATGTAACATTGGTTGTGGAGAGCCATTCTCACTACCACTGGTACTGCATATAAAAAATCAAAAATCATTATTGGATATGTTAAGAGGATACTAATAAATTCCCACATAAGAAGGAACAAGTCCAGTGTTCTTAAATTTATAAATGAGTTAAATGTCTTGCTGATCAATGAATAGACCGGTCGATACCTGTACATCTTAGCATCCGATACACCCTATGTAGTTAAATATATATTAAGATAAAAGGTAAAATCATTTTTTATATTCACAAGGATAACACATTTTAATATGCCTTTATGACCTGATGATAGGGGTGTAAAGTTACTTAATTTTAAAAGCTGATTTGTTGCGCATCCTAGAACTATAAATTGCACATGACCTACGGTTTATACGAGAAATCTAAGGTGCCTTTGGATCATTATTAGTAATTAGCATAAACTCAGATTTAGTATAGTTTAGTGTAACTGAAAGTGAGAGCTCACCGCTGTATTATCTGCTGCATGTACGCTGCATACCACTGCTGCACCCAGGCATTGTAGAGCATCGCCTGTTGATGCTGCTGGGACTGGAACACCATGTTGGGATTAGCTGTTGCTGTTGCAGCTTGAACGGTGGCCATTTGATTTGCAAAGTTTTGTAACGCAGCTCGCTGCTGGGACCATGCGTAGGTTGCATTTAATTCCTGTTGTTGTTGCTGCTGCTGTGCGGCAGCAGCTGCAGCAGCAAGGAGATGATTTATGTCATTGCTATGAGCATTGATCTCCGGTCGTGGCGTGGACGCGGCCTCTTTTGGTGGAGTAGTGATTTTACGTGGAGCCGCCTTGGGTATATTCTTGTTGGCACAGACCAAATGAAATATATGATGCTGCTGGTAAACATCCTTGTAGCTGCGTATCACCTCTGACAGCTTCTGAGCGTCATCCAGGAGTTTGCCAGAATAAATTAGCTTTTGATCGGTAATATCCTGTAAATATTTAAGTTTGATAAATTCACGATAAATAACAAAGTCTTTAAAATACTTTAGGCATTATTAAAAATCAGCTTCAAAGTCCACCCGACTACGAAAGACCTCAGCTCAGGTGAGATATGCCTTGACTTGCATACACATACACACACTTGCATAGCCAGCTGAGCAGTGTAGCACCATGTTAAATTGATTCTTGACTCTTTATTGTTTATGATTGTTATGACATTTGCAGAATAGATCAGGTGTGCACGTGTGTCAAGAATAAATATCATGGTATATCGATCTAAGGAGGTGGGGGTAGTTCCAAAACTTGAAATAAACTTCATCTGTGTTCGGTTTAGAGAAATCTTTATACTAGTTCTTCAACTTTTATACTCTCTGAGAGCGAAGCGTTTATACATACAGACAGATTGACGAGGCTAGGTCTAATCAAGAATATACATATATATTTTTAGCAGTTATTTTTTAATAGTTCATTTAACTCTAAATGAACAACAGAATATTTAAGACAATCTTGACGTGAAATAACTTGCTAAAAAGCTATTACACTAAATAACAAATAAATCATAGAATTCAAATTTAGGTAATAAAAACATGACACTTGCTCTGCGGGATGACGTATTTTTAAGCTGATGAGCGGTTACTTTAAATTTATTCATACTTACGGAACAGAGTGTGTTTTAATTAGCTTAAAAATAGCTTCAATAATTACATTTTTGAGAATATAGTCTTGGTATTATCTATGTTTCCCGCATTAGGCCTGAACAGAGTTTTTCCTTTACTATATGAACTATAGAAAGAATTAAATGACGTGTACTTTGCAATATCAAAGTCAATTAAGACGCAAATGGCAAACTGGCGAACAATTGTCAACCAAGAGCGAAGATAAACAATAACACAGATTAAAGATTGAAAGCAACTGCTGGCTGATAAGATAGGAGAACCGAATGTAGGGCCGTAAAGCTGACGTCAACATGCAAAATATGTCAATACATACATATGTAAGTATGTATGTATGTATACCTACCGGCTTGCCGGGATACACCAGCGATATCTGCTTCTTGAGCTTCTGCACTGTCCAGCAGAGATCGCTCTCAATGTTCATATCGTCGTATTGTTGATTCGACGACTTGATTAAAAGTCTAACGCTGCTACTGCTCGCTGCAACAGCGGCAGCAACGCCAGCGTTTGTTTTGTCGTGGGCTGCTTCATAACCAGCTGCCGTAGCCGCTGAGGACGGCGATGGCGTTGTCGCTGCGGTATCATCCATAGTTCCCCTCACCCTCCCGGGCACTTTCTACGACACTGCTAATTGCTAGCCACGAATTTGGAATTTAAACGGAGCAACGATGGCAGCGACAAGTGTTTGTAGTGGGCTCGTGATTTGTCAGCGCTGGGCACTATGAACAGTATGAGAAGTGTACGAGGGCAGCGTCAGCGGTGGCGACAGCGGCAGCGTATTTTCCTCTATACTTGTAGTAGTGTAGACTTCCACGGTCACTCCTCCCCTCTTGCACGATTTTCACTAACAACAAATTTTGCTTCTCTTGAATATTGTGTTGTACTATAAACGTAGCTGTTGCTTTGTTTAAATGCGCAACTCGCATTAAATAAAGAACTATTGATTATGAAATGAATTTCCGAGCAAAGCCGAGCTGAGCAAAATAAATAATCAAAGTTCCTTCGTCTACAGCAACACTTGTTTCAATACGCTGTCAGGGTTGCTTCGGCTGGTCACGGTGTTGCCACACTTCTGAACATGACGTGTAACTAATAATGAGAATAGGGAATTTGCTTACAGTGACATTTAAAAATATAAAATGATAACTATTTTAACTAAACATATTTAATTTTATTAATAATCCATTGAGTTATATTTTTAAGTGAATTGAAATCAAATGGCTAATTTTGTGCTTTTATGTTTAAGATCAGTTGGCAGCACTGTCAGATGTTAAACATTTTTAAAGTAGACAAAAACATCTGTGTAATCTACGATTCAGTCTCATTTTCATATCACTATTAATATTTATATTATTATTATAAAGCAACTTAGATTGTAAAAAACTTAAGTTGGTTTTGAAAGCTTTCATTAGATTGGTGTTTATCCCAGTGTAAATATATGGTGAATGGACATGTCGTCTGTTTCAGCACTTCATGAATATTGTGCACAAGCTAAGATACCCAATCCAGAATATATATACGACAACGGTGAAGATAATGGATTTGTATGCAAATTAATTTTGATGGATCACGAAGCTTTTGGGCATGGTAAGTATTTATTTACTAAGTGCACCTATGAGACATAAATAGCACAGTGGTAAATAAAAGTGTACGTACATATAGGAGTACACCGACTTGTTCATGCAAACCCACTTAAATAAATGAAAATGGTATCCCAGAAAATCTTATGGATGTTCTGAATTTGTGATCAATTTATAACTGTCAACTTAAAGAATCTTTTATTCACAGGCCGATCCAAGAGAGACGCCAAGCATTTGGCTGCATCTAAAATGTTGCAAAAGATGCGCAAAATGTCCGGCTTTGCAAATTTTGAAGAAACTTCAGGAGCAAATCAGGATCCCGTCGTAAATAGCGTGGTGGATGAGCTATCAAATATGAATATCGACATGCTGAAGGAGCTACGAGATTATTGTGTGCGTAATGATATGCCGCTGCCCACAATCGAAATAGTGCAGCAGAGTGGCTTGCCGAATGCACCCGAGTTTGTGGCATGTTGCTCCGTGGCCACCATCAAGCGTTACGGCAAGTCGGACAAGAAGAAAGATGCACGCCAGCGTGCTGCAATTAATATGTTACGTGTCATAGCAATTGATGACGATAAATCCAACCCGGACAATCAACAGCTAGTTAGCACCAAAGCACAAAGCCCAGCTGAATTAGAAACCAGCCTCGAGGATCTGGAAGCCGAGCGACGCCGCAAGTTTAAAACCTACCGCGAGCTGACTGAACAAGCCAACGAGGAGATCGATTCCATCAAACTATGCGACCGCCACAATTACTTTAAAAGCTACTTTGCGCATCTGAAAACTGCTGCTTTCGAGGCGATGAACACCACTGAGGATACTTCATCCAGATCCGTGGTGATGGAACTGCTCAGCGCGCTTAAACTGACTCCGCGTATTACTGAGTTGGAGTCCAAGTCGATGGAACCATTTCTACAGATCGAACTAAATTGTGAATACGATTGCGTCTTCATTGGACCGGAGAGTAAAATCTTTAAAGATATAATCCAGTACTTTCGAAATATGCTTGTTTAGACTGAATGGCACGTTGAAAAAAATACTGTGTATATGAATATATAACATACATATATTTCAACTAATACTTAAAACTATAAAAAACCCGTTATTTACAGAATAAAAACTTGTAAACAATGGTTATAATGCACATTAATAAAGCAGATTATTATCTATACTTTGCATACTTTGTACGTCACTTATACTAATTAGTTAATGTTATGTAATAAAAAAATACTATTTAAAATATGATTTCGCGAGCTTTCTTAAGATCATCAAGTACAAATCTGTTAACTTTATGTATTATAAAAGGCAATATCAATTCGACAAAGGAAAGAAACCGCATATTCCAACTGTATATATATATCTATATATATGTATATTTGTATGTATATAAATTAAACAAAAACTTGGTCATAACTATATACGAGTAACAAAATTGTATATAGTTTAACTTCGTTGTTCAAATGTAACTATGCAATGCTATATCAAATATATATTCCGTTGTAAATAATAACAAGAATGCATAAGTCGAGTGTGCTCGACTGCCAGATATCATTTAACCAGTTGTGAAGAACCAGAGATATGGCTCTACCTCTAATTATGATGTGTATTATTTATATGTATATTTAACGCTAACAGTGTTAAAGGGTATAAAAACAATTGATAATAGAGTTAACATATGCCAGAATACTGGTTAATTGTTAGCTCTAGAGTAAACTTAATCGATAAGAATCGGTGTCATAAATGTTGACCGTTATATATATTATCGAATTCACAGTTATCAAAGGCGATCGTTTAGTTTAAAATTGCGGTTTCAATCCCGTCATTACCAATGAAATATTTCATAACAAACCCAATTTTCTGTCTGGGACTCTTGTAAATTTTACTATTATTAAATATGCTATAAGAATTTGATTGCGTTTCAAAATTAGAGGCAACGATAACAATTGCAGCAGCTTGGCTTGCTCGAAAAAAGGTCGCTCAGAGCTTCCTTCTAGTAACTGATCTTCTTCCGCAACTTTAAATGTTGCGCTTGTTCGCGTTCCGTACTAACACGACTGTTTCCACATGGATGTGGATGAGGATGAGGATTTTGTTGTTGATGTTGATGTTGCTGTTGCCACTGCAAAGTTGGTGGTGCTGTTGGTGTCGGAATACCCGAATTGGAGGCCGATGTGGAGCCTGATGAGCCGGATTCAGCAAAGATGCGACGCGACAGTCTAAAGCTTCCTCCTCCAATACAATTCGTGGGCGTCCGATTGTTTATATTGTACTTACTACTGCTGCTTCCGCAATTTGTGTTATTGTTGTTATTATTATTGTTAGAATTGTTACCGTTATTAACGTTGTTACTGTTGCTACTTTTATTTAACGTTGAGCCAGCTGCTGCTGCAGCCGCAGCGGCTGCGGCTGCGGCGGCAACGCTTGTCTTCCTCAGCAGCTTCGTGTTGTACTCGTCACACTTGTCCTTTTCAATACGGGTGGAGCTAAGCGATCGCTTGTTGCGCTTACTACCCAGGTTGAAGTTATGTTCGAAGATAATCTGCTGTTCGGCGCTGGCACGCCCATTGCCGCTGGTGCCCACGCTAAGCCGGCTTGTGTCTAGGGGAGGTGTAGAAGAATGCGAATTACTTAGATTGCAGTTGTGGTTATTGTTCAAGTTGGGTATCTTTGACTTCGCAATGCTAGCCACGGTGGCAGCAGTTGTTGTATTGGTGGATGTGGTGTTGCTGTGCGTGGTGACAGCAGGCAGCGGGTTTGAGTTAAGATCGAGCGTGGCGGATGAGGAACGCGTAGATATATTATAACAACCGGCACCTGACCCCAAAGCACTACTACTGCAAGCATTGGTCAGCGCAGAGGACGACACGGTGGGTATGGCGGACACATCCCGATAATAACGCGCCGTTGCCACCGTGCACGGCTGAGTTGCCTGCTCCCCAGCCCCGACTACAGCCCCCGGCCTCTGATACCGTATACGCGAACGACCTCTCAAAGTCATATGGTGATGCGAGTTGCGACTGGCGCTACTGCGTATTGGAGGTATCGTCGCCGAGCTGCCGGCACCGCTGGCCCCAACACCAATAGGTATTTTACTCTCATTAATTGTTGCATACGGCTTTATTTGCTTATCGATAACAGCAGCTATCGCTGCAGCCGGTTGCTGCTCTTGGTGCTGTTGTTCCACTTTACGCAGGTGTTTCAACTCCATTCTGCCAGCGATGTAGAAGCAGCGACGACAATAAAAATGGTGAAGCCCCATAGCCAAGCACAAGAGACAAAGAGAAAGATAGATAATTGGAGTAGAGTGTAGCTCAGTGTAAGCTGAACATCCGTACACAAACCAACAAAATACGCAAACCAAATCCATACATACATACATACAAACGTACAAACGTACATACAACAGCAAAAAATATAAATAAAAATAATAAAAAAATGGCAACAAATACATCCCAAAAAAATGTGTGTAAACAAACAAAAAAAAGGTTTAGCAAACTCCAGAAAATTTTGGTTTTTATTTTGTAATTTTGCATGCACAATCAAAATGTAAGACTAAAAATTCGGGAATGTAAGTACATACTCAAAATACAATAGAAAAATAATAATAAAAATAAACAATTAGCAGCTAGGATTAGTTGTGGTCAAGACTTGGGATAAAAGCAAACGGATTTACTCGTTGACTTTAGGTAAAATGTGGGTTTAAAAATAAACGGAAAAAAAACGGTTAGCGGGAAAAAATATATAAATACATATGTATGCTATAATTATTATTATGTACGGGTAAACTTATAAAATATATACAAACAACTAGCAAAGGGTGCAAAGCGGGCTAAAGGACACCAAAGGGAAGAAAATGCTAAAAACTAAACGAGAATACAAAAAGACGCTGTGGCACAGTACGAACTCAAATTCAAAACGTATTCAAAAACAATGTGTGTGTGTTGTTGTGTTGGTGTGTTTGTGTGTAGGTGTTGTGTTGTCGGAGCTGGCTTGGTAAGCAGGATGACCAAACTGGGGGAGGGGGAGGGGCTGGGACGGCACTTACCTTTTGCTGTATATAGCCAAACTGCGGGTGCGACTGGCCAAGTTGGATTGCACGTCGTTGTTGTTGTTGTTAGTGATATTATTGTTACAGTTATGCAAGGAGTTGCTTAGATTATTGTAGTTGCTGCTGTTGTGGTTGTTGTTAAGGTTATGTGATGTTGAGGCTGTGGATATCGATGTACTGGTGGGCAGACAGTTTTCCGCCTTAATAGCCAACGGAGAGGAGGGCCCATGCGCCATGTTGTTGTTGTTTCGAAATGGCTGAGAACGAGCGCGCGTATGCCTCACATTATTATCCGAATCACTGAAGAAAGAAATTAGAAAGGTTAAGGATCAGGTTTAAACAAATATCAAGATTAACACTAACCTGTTGCTGTTGACAGAGCGGGAGAGATGTCGGCGCAAAGCCTTGATCTGATTAAGTTTGTCACCTTGGGTTTGGGCCTGCTTCTTTTCCAGCGCTGTTTGATTCATACGGACGGAGGATGCAATGGTATGACGCGCTGCCTCAAACACATTGGTGCTCGGCTTACGCAGTTTCTTTTCTGTGCAACTGCCGGCTGCCTCCTGGCCGGTTGGTAGCGGACTGGTGTTAGTGCTGGCACTGCGCCCGGCACTGGGATTGACGAGACGGCGCAGTGAGCTGGCAATTATCGTTGGCTTGTTGGCGCTCGACGGAGATTTGCGTCGACGAGTGGATATTGCGTAGGTGGACGGCAGCGGATGCTCGGCGGCTGCACTAGCCGTATCAGTGTCGTTGTCACTTCCATAGTAAGTTGCCTCGTCCGTGGACTGATAATGTAGCTCTGGCTCCTGCGAATGTAACTGGTGCCCGGAAAGCTCATCATCTGTTTGTTCGCTTAAGGCGGCATCCAGTGTATCCTTATCATGTAGATGCATCGTATCTACGCGCTGTGAAATACCCTTAACGCGCGTAAGTAGAAGATCCACATGATCGAAAGGCTGCGACATGGTCTCCTGTTGGTGCTGGAGCAGCTCGCCTGTTGACATCTTGTTCTTAAGCTCTATGCTGTAAATACCAAACCTGTGCTGCAACATTGGTAGAGCGACGCGTCGGCGCATGCGTTCGCCCTCGGACCAGAGCCAACTTTGCTTGCTATAATAAAAATAGACAAATTAACATTACTTCGAACTTTGACAATGACCAGCACTTACTCTTCCATCCACTGCTGCTGATGACCAATCACTGAACCAGGTCGACACAGTCGTAGCCATGCAATGGCCTCCAGCGCACTGAAGCCATAGTGCTTCATAATGTAAGCACCTATCAGACTTCCAGTGCGCCCGAGTCCTGCCTTACAGTGAACCGCTATGGCGCCCTTAGTGGTCTCACAAATGGACAAAAACTTCTTAAGTATGACATCGCTGGGCGTGCTGCCGTCAATGAAAAACAGGTCCTTGTGATCAAAGCCGGCATTCTCAAAGGACGAAGCGTGATAAACCTTGGCATTCAATCGGATCACAGTCGTTACATTATTGTCCTTAAAGTAGCTAAAGTAACGCTCCGGGGCATGGCACGGATAGCCATTAGGCAGAGTCTTGGACTTCTGGTGTGGTCCACAAAACGCTATAAACTTTTGCGGTACTATCCAATTGAAGTCACCGTTTTCCACACGTTCAAAGTACTCGTACTCCTCCGCATCAAAGTCATTAAAGTCGAAGAAGCCCGCCTGCAGGCCCTTGTGTACGGCATTGAGGCAGTCGAGCAACGAGATTTTGAAGTTACTGGGACCATAGCTGGCATCACAGAAGCGTGTATAAGCGGGTACGTCCGATGCGACAAGCGGCTTGTAGGCCTCCTCTGGAGTTTTATTCAGGTAGATTATCTAAAAGAAAGAGTAAATAATTTTCATTAATACATTAAGTTCTTATTCAATTATATATTATTTATATATATATATTATTTATATATATATATATATCTTTATATCTTTCCAATCGTTTTACATCATTTAAAGTATACACTTAATGAAAATTTGCTTTACAATGCTAAACGCAAGCAATTATCTAGATTGTAAGACATTGCTTTGTTTTAGAGGCAATGCTTAAAACCAGATTTTCATTTTAGGCATAGCAGGTGGAGCTGATATAAAGACCAAGAGAGGTTACACTTACTGCATACGAACCAATCAGGTAAGCCGCATTGAGGCGCTTGGCCGGATTCATGGAGGTGTAATGCACGATTTTCTTGTTCGCGTGACTCTTGGCACTTAACTTGGTGTGGAGCTTCATGCAGTAGCGATAAAGTATACATAGATTTAGGGGACCAAAATCGTTGTAAAAGTTTTCATAGACGAACTCCTCATCGATGCTGAAATAGTGTGTGCTGACCGTGTTCTTTGGCTTGATATTCTTCTTGAATACCACAAAGTACAGGCGGTCTACAATAAAACGCAATGAAATCAATAATTAATTATGACCAATATGGAAGTGAATGTGAAAAGAGTTCATACCTTCTTGCATCTCTGTGGCACAGACCAGCAGATCCGAGTTGTCCTCGTCCAGCATTCTGTTTTTAAGCGGGAACTGCAAAGACAAATAACATATAGAAAAACTGTTGAAATCGTTTGTAAGCTCTGACTTGTGCAACTATCTTCTATAAATAAGATACAATATAGGAGATACAAGATACAATATACTAGATCTAAGATACTCGATACGAGTACAGTTAAATCTCCATATTCAGATAGGGCAGCCCACACGTAAACTCTCTATTCAATTCTCAAAAACGCTTCCGCTTGTCTCCATCATAAAAAAAACTTTTATTTTTTTTTTCATCTCTAGCTTATTAAGTCGCCCACCCATCTAACTACGCCTTGTTTGGTCAAAGTAAATGCTGATTTCCGCAAAAGGTTTTCATCCAACTTATACTAAATATATGCTATACTATATGTCGAATCAATAGTATATATAGTTGCTCGTAAGCTACATCACTCGTATGACTATAATGAAAAACATGTTGTGTTCGATTTGTGCGAATTGTCCTCCTTAACTAACAAAAAGACACATAGAGAGCCCAATACCGCATTTGCCTTTCTTTCCTTATTTGCCCCACTTTTCCACACAGTCATATAAATGTATGTATGTAGGTGATGGCTTTATTGATATGTATACATATATGTAATAAATATCAGACAGACAGTCAGCACGTCAGGCTGGTAGTCGTTTGCCGACATCCGCATCCTAATAAACAAGGAGAAGCCCATAAAAACTACCTACTATATGTTCACATATATTCTAAATGGCGTCGACTACAAAATACTCTCTCTCTCTCTGTTATTCCTAATTATATTTAGCTATTAGCGTTTAAATTTAACAATCCATTCAAAAATAATCTTGGGTGATGATAAAGCCGTCTCGAAAGGATTGTTCCTGCCTCCCAACATATCTTTATCTTATCTCAAACATATCGAATATAAATAAATAAGAACTCCTAATCTCTACACATATCTAATTATATATCGCTAAAAATAAACAAGACCAGTTGAGTTATTTGTGTATAGTGCGAGTGATATTCAGTATAGATTTCACGGAACTTCTTGACACAGAACTAGTCGCTAGTTAAGTGCCTCTTCTGGCCTTTAAAGGAACCTCTTGGGTCTTGTAGCTGTGACCCTCCCAAACTTGATGATGTCGGCCTGAATGTCATGAAATGTGTGCCGTCCACACACTTACATACATATGTACATATACATGCATATATTTATATGTACAATACACACGTGTGTATTGTATTCGTAAGTGCATATGTACATATAACACGTTTATAATAGTCGTGCATATTCGATTTTATGCAAATTTGTAACCTTTTGCTTAGACCCCAGTCCAAAAAGCAGTTGGCGTGCCGATGGAGAGAATTTCGTATAGGGACCTACATTTCCTTTTCCGGATTTAAAAAGTTTGAAAGTCAAGTTATGCCCGATTTGCATGTCAGAGGGCAAAACTTAAGACTAAATCTTAAGTTAGATTGCACCTAAAGTTAGATTGTAAAAATACACGTACATTAGAACATACTACGTACGAGTACTTGAGAGTTTGCCACATGGTTCCAAAGAACTTAATGAGCTTTCGGGCGTTAAATTGAAAAGGTCTAAGGCACAAGTACGGGTTAACTATGGTCGCGTGTAAAGTATCAAGTTTCCTAGATTACCTAAGGTGTGCTCAAGCCAGAACATTATTACAAGCACAAGCATACCCTTAAAATTCGGCCAACAGACTAGGAAATGAATGTCATGTTTGTTAAATTGGAAATCGTAATAATTATCTCAATTTTAATTTTTAGTTAATTTTCTTTCTGCAGTTGGTGCTTCCTGACTTTTGCGTCTTAGTTTTAAGTTTTTCACACATATTTCCAACAACAAGGTGACGTCACTCGTGTCCGACTTATAGGATACTCAACGGAATATAGTCAGGTCGTTAAATCGGGAATTCGAAAGGTCGTTAAAAATCATTTTTACTGTACTATCAACATGATCATAGGAATGCAGTATACATTTCTGTTTCAAGTTTATTATGTACTTGGTACTGTAAGACAAGTGAACTCTTTAATGTTCTATGAGAAAGTTGGAAGACAATTTTTGTTCCTTCGAGGAAAATATGTATACATGCCATACATATGAGGCACTCTTTTCGAAAAGAAGATATGAAGGCGATAAGCAACACGTTTGCAAGAGATATACTGTTATCTTTCTCAACAAATATGTGTGTGGGATATGTGCACATGCATTCATATACACATGCACGTTTATCCCCAAATACGTATACTGATTTCGTAGACTTTATTAATGAAAACTTGTATCGAATGCTCCTGCTATGGAATTCGAAAGCGCCAAAACAATAACATATGGACACATACACACATACACACACACATGCATGCAGTTGTATGCATGTGTTTATAGGTAAGAATGAACATTCCACGTGACGACAACAAAACATTTCACTACATTGCACCACACACACATAAACAGAAGCCTCGTACATGTATTGGTTATCGGTGCGCAAAGCGAGTAAACAATGAAGTGAAGGCACAATAACAAATAACAGAGTCCAATGCATTGAAAGCGGGCGTTAGTTTATGGATTGGTGGGTGAGGCGTGTGGTTGGTCGGGCAGTGGCTTTGCTTGTACTAAGTTAAAATAGAAACGGGCGCACAGCGTTGTTAAACAATAATCATTCGAAACAAGTTTTAAAAATATCTCTGGTCAATGACGTCACCAAGTCAAAACAATAGCAAAGAAAAACAATATAAAACGACTCTCTGTTGACAACGTTGGCGATTCAAAGTTACTTTTCAGTTATTTTTTTAAACGAACGCTGCGGCGTTGCGGGTTGTAACAGGGATTTTGCCGCGCGCATAGCACACACACAAACAGAAGCAAAAAGCAATTCACAAATACTACAGCAACAGCTCTACCAACTGCTCCACTGTCCCCACTCGCCGCTGTTGCCCAGTATTGCGCATGCCGTACGCTGGTCTTTCTCTTTCGTTCAAAAGCTGATGGTAATGTTATGCTCTCGCTTTGCCGCGCTCTCCATCATTTACACTTGTTCGTATGTGTGTGCGTGTGAATGTATGTGTGGTGTTGTATTAATAAAAGCAACCAACGCATTTTTCTTCAAATCCAACAAAATGAAACTTAAACGCGAAACGGTCGAAGAAGAAGACGTTGTTGGGTGCTATGTGTACTGCGTAATCAATTTTTGGGGCATACGGGAAATCGGAAAAGCAAGAAACGCTTGCTGGACTATTTTCGTAGTATTAGTTGTTAGGTGGGGGGAGGTGGTAGTAGTGGTTGGGGCACTTGTAACAGTTGCACAGTTGGCAAGCAGGTACGAAGCTGCGACTCACCTAAATATATTTGGGTATTTGTCTATAGATATGCACAATGGGATGGGGCAGCAGCAGCTTTAAAAACACCATGGAACTAGAAATTTAGCTATGACAAAAAGTTGACTTTGCAAAACACATTTAATTTTTTGTGTATTTTTTTTTTGGAGTTTTGGATGTTGGGAACAACAAATTTAGCTGACAAATATTAGATATGGAATTTTGTAGTTTTATTGCCCAGTTAACAACATTCTCGGTGTGAGGCTTTATATTTGATTTGTTTTTTTTTTTTTGTGTTTTCAAAACTGTAACGATCTCACTTAAGAAGGCGTTCGTACCGTTTTTCAAAGTGATCGACTGCTCGGTTAGAGCTCCCACAGTGAACTGACAATTCGGTGCGGCGTTGGCGCTTTTTCCGTTGCACTTTGTGCTCTCTTTCGCGCTGTGTTTGCATGAGCACTGCCTATCCCCCTCTGGGACCCACTAGCCCTGTAGGCGCTACAAAAATTTACCAATACTAAGATAACCGTTTCTGTAACACTCTCTGCTACAACAGGGTTGCAAAAGTACCAATATCGCGTTGCCAACTATATTATGATACAGCGTTGCCAACAATATTAAATCCACATGACCGGTTAAATTCAAATTGTGTGTTAACTTCACAAATTTATATATTTCATATATATATCAAATTTGATATGCACTCGCAAGTAAAAATTTAATATTTAATATATACAATAATAATATGTATAATAATGTATACTTGGTATAACGTATTACCGTTTCACCCTGATACTGATACACATACGATCCACTTTCTTAAATGCATCAGGTAAAACACTCTCAGACACACAGATACATACACACATTCGCAGAGATACGAGTGCGTGTAAGTTCACTTGTTGCTGAGAATTCGATCGAAAGAGCATATTCTCTTCGGGGACACACGATCCGCTCGGCATGCTCAGTCACGAATGTGGATCTTTGGCGAACGGACGGGTTTTCGGTAGTCCGGGATTTTCTTTCGCCGTCTTCTGATTTGTCTTGGAAAATATCTTCTGTGTTGTGTTATGTGTGTGTATGTGAATGTGTTCCCTTCAAGTTTATAAAAAGAAGTCGAAAAGTGTTTGCTGCGGCAACAGACACAATCACAACACCAACAACAACATCAACAGTATTGCAGTATTGAGTGTTTGTTGCTTTTGTGTATAACAGAATATGTTTTTTGGAAACTGCGAGGAGTTGAAGTTGTAGTAGTACGGCGGGGTAAGAAAAAAGAATTTATAACCGTATCAACTGTTTTCCTACTTCCATTATTTAAAAAAGAGATTCCCAACTTTAAACTGAAGTTGTACGCCGTTTTTAGTACGCAGCTGTTGCACTCCCCCGCCTCCATCATCACAGGCTGAGTTTATCTGTTTTGTACCGTTTGTTGTTACTCCTTCTTCTTCCTCTTATTCTTCTTATTCTTTTACTTCTCTGCATCCGTTGTTGTTGCTCTTACTACAACGTTTTTATCGTTTACTGTGATTTTTTTTTACTGAAAATGATTTCATTCTGTCGCTCAAAAAAGAAAAAACATTGTAAAGCACATAAATTCTTCTAGATTTCATATAACTTGAAACATGACCCATTGAGAATGTCTTGCCTTGCATATCCATATACCTATGCATGCATATACACATGTACTTTATGGATACGAGGGCCGCTCAAGCAGTAGCGCTGAATAATTACATACCTCTAGAGTCTATACTGAAAAAATAAATAAAGTTATATATAATATTTCAATTATATATATTGTGATAAATATTGGAAATTCATTGAATGTTGTTTAAAATTTAATAAAAGAATCAATCACAGATTAAGCTCGAAAATCTCAAGTTAAAGTCAATAAGAGTTCATATTTGATCTGTGTAATTTCCTTTTGGGTACTCACTAAACTTCCCTCGTGCATTCATCTATACATGTGTATGTGTATATATTTGTGTATATATCTGTGTGAGTAGGAGTGCAACGTATCAGGCAAGGAATAGCGCATAGCTAAGCAAATTGTCACTCAACGAGGCAACTAATTAAACCGAACCAAGTATCTAAGCTTTGGCCCTGGCAGATGTGCATCCAAAAGATACAGTACATAAGTCTTAAATATCTATGTACAAGCAAATGCATGTAATTTTTTATGGGTATTTCTAAGCATATTGCAGTTCCATCGTGGGCAGGACTTAGTTCAAGTCTAAAAATAGTGTGCCGCAGCCGCATGCTGATCTCATTTTGGGGTTGAGCACTAGAGTTCCACACATGTTCTCCATAAGCAAAACAGTTCCAGCTGAGGATGTGTGGTCAATAAGCAGCGCGCTTTGATGGAATTGAAAATATAAACATGGCAAAGCTAAGAAAACAACTATATAAGTAATTTATATGAACTTGTCGACATATTCTGTATACTACATACTACATTCCCGGATATATAGTATACATATATATATAAATATACAATAAGATATCCAGAAATGTGTGTGCATATGTATGTTCCAGCACATGCCAGAATGAAGTCGAAATCGGAACATGGCCTGTTGCTATAATGCTGCTGCTTCACTTTGATACTCTACCTTTAACTAGATATACATCGGGTGTATTGAAGGAATATATTATATATATATACAATTCGATATCTGCACGGAAGATAAGCCCCTTTTGAGCTCACAAATATATTTATGTTCCAAACCAATTGAAATCCATTATCCTTCAAATCTAAATCTTAATCTTAAAGTTCTTTTTTATTTCTCTGAAATATGGAGCTTTCTCTGTATTATTTTCCACCCATAACTTTAACTAGGCAAAGGGTATCTCTAGGTCAATCAAATGATTTGTTAACTGTGTACTGTTTACCCATACAAATACATAAACAAACACAAACACATCATTGTACTCCTCTGTTCTTGTATGCTTGGTAAATTAACGTTTTGTTTAGTTCCTTTACTTATTTGTTTATTTGCCAGTCTTCTCTCTGTTGCCCCCCTCTCCACTTCCTCCTGCCCCTGTCTGCAATGTGCTTTTTGTGCGCCCCAAACGAAACCGAAATTAAAAGCGGCAAAAAACATGAATAAAAAGGTCCACAGCAATTAGGAAAAGAATGAAGAGTTATAATTGAAATACCGAAAACTAAATACACTCATAAAATATATAAGTTAAATTTTAACATGGTCTAATTAAGAACAAAAAGCCATAAACTATTAAAGATATTTTATAGCTACAAGAAACTTGTTTCCCTTCATTCCCATAAAAACTAAAACATAAATGATATTATAGTCGGATATGCCCTCCTCATTTTTAAACACATTTCTTAACTGAGAAGTTCCCAAACTGAAAAAAGTATAGATCAGATAATCGACATTGTCTCTTGCAGAGCGTTGTACAATTTAAGACGAAATCGAATACTCTTAACCGAAAGGGTATAAAAACACAAACACAGACATAAATGTGTATACATACATACACATGCGTGGAGTTATATATAGATATGTACGTTCATATGTGGCACATAAGTCGCATCTGTGAATGAACTCTTATCGGAACTATGCCGCACTAGAAATTACTAAATAGTTAAGACGCCTTCTACGACTATGTAGAAGCATGTAAATAGTATGTAGCACGCTTCGAATAGAGGCAATTTCATCCCAATTTTAATTCCTATCTGGGAACAGATCTTGAGGCACCAATTCTTGACTTGCGAGAAATATAAATGTGCCACATTAAGCTGCTTATCAGTCGGCAGGCGGCTGAGTGGCACAACTTTGAATGTAATTTGTTGCGTGGCTCATGGGAATGGGCTGATAACTCGAATAAACCCCAGATTGAATATTATGGAACTGAATTCAATATACAGACTAACAAATAACTGAGTAAATTTTCTAAGTAAACAAAGTTTAACAAGAAAGGAAAAAGGAAAACCAAAAGTTATTTATAAAAACACTATTCACATGCATTCGGCATACTTAGCATAAGGATACTAAGATTATCTTTAAACAAGACCTTCATATAGATTAAGAGATCATAGGAACAATATAGAATTGTTCAAGCTTCAGCTAATATAACTCTTTAACGAGTATATGGGCTTTCCATGTGACACTTGAAGCCGAGTCTAAAAATAATCGTCTTTCCGAGCATTTAATACAAGTCTTAAAGCTGATAAACAACGCACCAAGCAACAATAATTATTAAACTTTGTATTGTATTTTATACTCGTACTCGCATTTACTTGTTTATCGCCCTAAAGTAAAGCTTATGTACCAGTAGACAAGTATACGACTTCTGTACGGCCGGAGATTCATTCAGATTCAGTTTGGGGCTTTGGGCTGGCGCTCAGTTCGTGCGTAAGAGTCGCTGAGTACGGACGTTTGCTTTGGGGAGATTCTATGCTGGGATTCTAAAAGTAATGAAAAGTATTAGAACTGTTGATAAGAACACGCCTATATATCAAAAGATACTCCTCTAACTCAATAGCATTGTACTATTCTTTCAGTTCCAAGATAAGCCGCAGCTGCCCAGGCGAAACATGAGAGTTCAAGCTGCATAGAGACAAAAGGAATAGAAGAAGGAATACAAGTAAGTACGAGAAGGGGTTATGGTATTATGGAAAGAAGATCTAATGATCTCTTACACTTGCAGCTTGGAAGAGTTTTCCACGTGGTTTGAGAAAACGAAAGGCCAACATATTTGAAAGGAAATCAAGAGCGAACGCTGATTATTAAACGGAGCCGGAAGTGGTCTAGTGGAACACGACCCCAACTATAACGACAGGCATCGAGTGAGGCAGACAGAGAGCAGAGAGAGATTAAGCGATGTCGCTTCGCAGCGGCCTTATCGCGGTATTTTTTGTGCTCGCCGTGCTAAGCAGCCAGTTGGAGGCACAACGAGTGCCACAGAGCCAACAACATGGACGGCGCGAACGTCCGCAGAATCCGCCCCGACAGTATGTAAAGACACATCCGTGCGAGCGCTCGTCGTGCTATCCGGCTACGGGTAATCTTTTGATTGGCCGAGAGAACCGCCTGACGGCCAGCTCCACATGTGGTCTGAAGTCGCCGGAAAGATTTTGCATATTGTCACATTTGCAGGACAAGAAGTGTTTCCTGTGCGACTCGCGCGAGGGCACACGCAATGATCCGTACAAGAACCATCGGATCGGACAGATCATTTATAAGACAAAACCTGGCACAAATATACCCACTTGGTGGCAATCGGAGAATGGCAAAGAGAACGTCACCATACAGCTAGATCTTGAGGCGGAGTTTCACTTCACTCATCTGATCATTACGTTCACGACCTTCCGCCCGGCGGCTATGTACATTGAACGCAGTTTTGACTTCGGGGAATCCTGGCATGTGTATCGTTACTTTGCCTACAACTGCGAGGAGTCCTTTTCGGGTGTACCCACCGTGCTGCACAACATCACGGATGTCATGTGCACCTCACGCTACTCCTATGTGGAGCCATCGCGCAACGGCGAAGTCATCTTCCGTGTGCTACCACCCAACATCAATGTATCCGATCCCTATGCAGAGCACGTGCAGAATCAGCTGAAGATGACCAATTTGCGGATTAAGATGACCAAGTTGCATAAGCTTGGCGACAATCTGCTTGACAATCGTGTGGAGAACGAGGAGAAGTACTACTACGGCATCTCGAACATGGTTGTACGCGGCTCCTGCTCCTGCTACGGCCACGCCTCCCAGTGTCTGCCGCTAGACAATGTTGTCACTCAGGACTACGAAATGGTCCATGGACGTTGCGAATGTACACACAACACCAAGGGTCTGAACTGCGAGTCGTGCGAGGATTTCTACAATGATCTGCCCTGGAAGCCAGCCTTTGGCAAGCAAACGAATGCCTGCAAGAAGTGCGAGTGCAATGGACACGCCGTCAGCTGTCACTTCGATGAAGCTGTCTTTGTGGCCTCGGGTCACGTATCCGGTGGCTTCTGTGACAACTGTCTACACAATACTCAGGGCCAGCACTGTGAGGAATGTATGCCCTTCTTCTATCGCGATCCGGCAGAGCAACTGAGCAGCCCGTACGTCTGCAAGCCCTGCGACTGTGATCCGGATGGTTCGTTGGATGACGGCATTTGCGACTCCGTCAATGATCCGGACAATGGTAATGTAGCTGGCGCCTGCCACTGCAAGCCAAATGTAAGAGGTCGTCGCTGCGATAAGTGCAAGGACGGCTACTGGCATCTGAATCCTCAGAATCCGGAAGGCTGTAAGAGCTGCACCTGCAACACACTCGGCACCGTCAACAACTCCGGCTGCAATATGAACACCGGCGAGTGCAGATGCAAACGTCTGGTGACTGGCAAGGACTGCAACCAATGTCAGCCGGAGACCTATGGTCTCTCAGAGTCTGAGGATGGCTGCACCATGTGTAATTGCGATGCAGGAGGTTCCTATGACAACTACTGCGATGTGCTGACGGGTCAGTGTCGCTGCCGGTCTCACATGACTGGACGCACCTGCTCGCAGCCAAAACAAAACTACTTCATACCCGATCTGCATGTGGTTCACGACGCCGAAGTGGCCGATATGTGCATCTCCTATGGCCCGAATGGCAACTGCAGCACCGTGCCGCAAGCGCCGCCCACCAACCAGGACCCGCATATGCCGGAATTCACAGGAATTGGATTTACACGTGTCCCAGAGAACTCCGAGTTGATTATCAACGTTGACAACATACCACGCACCATGCCCTACGATGTCGTCATTCGCTATCAAAGTACGTCGCGTGGTGACTGGGAGGATGCCTACATTACGCTGGTGCGTCCCGATGAGATTGATCCAGAGGGTGAATGCGCCCATTTTACCCAATCGCCAATCACAGAGGCTCGCGTCCCCTTCACACTCCCGGATCGCGATCGCCAGGTGGTTGCCCTGCACGACGTCTGCCTGGAAGCAGGCAAAGTGTACAAGTTCAGGATCTTGTTTGAGCGACGCCGCCATAACGAGGACAGTCCCACAGCCACCATTTTAGTGGACTCGCTGACTTTAATACCACGCATTGAGGTTACGCCCATATTCCATGGATCTCCAATGGCCGATCTGCGCCTGCGCGAATATATCAACAAGAACTGCAATCAGTCACTCTACGACATAAGGTACAAGCCACAGGAGCACAATGTATGTCGCATCCTCGAGCAGGATGCCAGCAAGTTCATAAACGACGGCGCCAGCATGTGCAACTGCAATCCGACCGGATCGCTCAGCAAGGAATGTGACGCCAACGGTGGCCGCTGTCAATGCAAGCCGAACGTTGTGGGCCGTCAGTGCGATCAGTGTGCCCCGGGCACCTATGGATTCGGTCCGGAGGGATGCAAGGCCTGCGACTGCAACAGCATTGGCAGCAAGGACAACAACTGTGACCTCTTGACCGGCCAGTGCGCCTGCCATCCCAACACATACGGCAGGGAGTGCAATCAGTGCCAGCCTGGCTACTGGAACTTCCCCACCTGCCGCGTCTGTGAATGCAACGGACATGCAGCTCAGTGTGATTCGCTGACAGGACAGTGTCTTGAGTGCCAGGACGCAACCACGGGCTATGCATGTGATTCTTGTTTGGACGGTTACTACGGCGATCCGCTGCTCGGCAGCGAGATTGGCTGTCGTGCCTGTCGCTGCCCGGACACCATCTCCAGCGGCAAGTCACATGCCGATGGCTGCTCCCTGGATACGCGCAACAACAACATGCAATGTCACTGCAAGGAAGGATATGCTGGTGGACGCTGTGAGATCTGTGCGGACAACCACTTCGGCTCCCCCGAAGATGGTGGCAGCTGCAGCAAGTGCGAGTGCAGCAACAACATTGATATCTACGATTCCGGTAACTGCGATCGCCAGACGGGCGCCTGTCTTAAATGTCTGCGTGATACAACGGGCGATCACTGCGAGCTGTGCCGCGATGGATTCTTTGGTGATGCACTGCAGCAGGACTGCAGACAGTGTGATTGCGATTTTCTGGGCACCAACAAGACTCTTGCTCACTGCGATCGTTACACTGGACAGTGTCCGTGCCTTCCAAATGTCCAGGGACTGCACTGCAATCAGTGTGCTTTAAACCACTGGAAGATCGGTTCCGGTGAGGGCTGTGAGGCTTGTAACTGTGATGCCATTGGCGCTGTCCAAGAGCAGTGTCACACATTTACGGGACAATGCGAGTGCAAGTCAGGGTTCGGTGGGCGAGCGTGCAACCAGTGCCAGGAACACTACTGGGGCAATCCCAACGAGAAGTGCCAGCCCTGCGAATGCGATCAGTTCGGCGCTGCTGATTTCCAGTGCGATCGCGAAACGGGACAATGTGTTTGCCATGAAGGTATCGGTGGGTACAAGTGCAATGAGTGCGCACGCGGCTACTTGGGTCAATTCCCGCACTGTGCACCCTGCGGTGAGTGCTTCAACAACTGGGATCTCATTCTGAAAGCTCTGGATGAGTCGACTCAAGCAACCATACAGCGCGCCAAAGAGATCAAGCAGGTGGGCGCCACAGGTGCTTATACCACAGAGTTCAGTGAGCTGGACAAGAAACTGCAACACATTCGAGATCTGATCCAGAACACCTCCGTTAGTCTGCAGGACATTGACAAGCTGGACGCGGAAGCTAATCTACTCAAGCAGCAGCTGGGCATATCACATCAGCGTTTAACCGAAACAGAGGTCAATTTGGATGACATATACAACTCGTTGAGTTTGTCTGCTGTGGAGCTAGAAGGACTACAGAATCACTCGCGGCTTTTGCAGCAACTGTCCCGGGATCTGAAGGAGAACGGAATACAGTTGCAGGAGTCGAACATCGAGGGAGCACTTAATTTGACACGACATGCCTATGAGCGTGTCACCAACCTATCGGCCATTAAGGATGAGGCGAAGGAACTAGCGTCCAACACGGATCGCAACTGCAAACGTGTCGAAACCCTGTCCAACAAGATCAAGGATGAAACTGACGCCATTGCCAACAACGACAAAACCATTAACGAGTATAGAGCAGAGTTAAATGTTCTAGTTTCACAGATACCGGAGCTCAACAATGAGGTGTGTGGCAAGTCTGGCGATCCCTGTGACAATCTTTGTGGCGGCGCTGGTTGCGGCAAGTGCGGCGGCTACCTCTCATGCGAACATGGTGCCCGCACCCACTCCGAGGATGCCTTAAAGTTGGCCAAGGACACAGAGGAGAGTATTACCAAGAAGAAGGATAAGGCGGATCAGACAATACGAGCACTTACCCAGGCCAAACTTAATGCCTCCGAAGCGTATCAAAAGACCAAGATTGGTTTCGAAGAGGCCGAGCGTTATATGAACCAATCAACTGAAAGTATCAAGCAGGCCGCCACACTCATAACAGCAATCAATGACTTCCAGCAGAATGAAACCGCTTTGCCTGGCGAGAGTAAGCAACTGGCACAGAATACACTGATGCTCGACCTCAAACTGGATCCGAAGGAGATTGAGTCGCTGGGCGTAAAGATCAACGATGCCGTCTCTTCTCTGAAGAACGTTGAGTCCATTATCTATAAGACCCGACCAGATCTGGAGCGCGTCAACGCTCTACACAGCACGGCGAACACCACCAAGGAAACTGCCAATACAATACTCAAGACGGCCAATTCGGTGGTCGAGAACTTGGCATCTGCGAATGATTCGCAAACCAAGGCACAGGATGCCATACAGCAAGCCAATAGCAACATTGAGCTGGCTGACAAGGATTTGGAACAAATTAATACAGTCACCAACGAGGCTGAGGCACCAGCCAATCTAACCGCCCAACAGGTAGAGGAATTGGCCAAAAAGGTACAGCGACTTGAAAAGAACATGTTAAAGAACGAGCTGGCCGCCAAAGAGATCACCAAGGAAGCTAACCGTGTCAAGATGGAGGCACTTCGTGCACGCGGCGAGGCCAGCAACCTCCAATCCTCCACCAGTGTCACCAACCAAACACTCACGGATCGCGCAAGCCGCTCGGAAAACGCGCGAGAACGTGCCAAATCGTTGCTTCAACGTGCCTCCAAGCTAACTGTGGACACAAAGGAGAAGCTTAGCGAGCTCAACCAGCTGCAGGATACGTATCTGGATAAGAACAAACAGCTGGCTCAGCTGCAGGAGTCCATACAGCCGCTCCACGAAGACCTTAACAAATATCTGCACAATATTCAGGAAAATGCCGATCGCTATCGGCTGTGCACAGTCTAAAGAGAGGTGTGTATTATGTGAGTGTGTGTGTGTGTGTGTGTGTGTGTGTGTGTATGTTTGTGTGTGTGCGTGTACTCTTTGCAGTGATTCATAAAACAAAATAATTATGTACATATATAGCCAAAACTTTTTGGCGAGGCCGAATGATGTGCACATATGAGGAAAGAGTACACAAATGTTCAACAACAAAAGAACACAATTAGAAAATAATATAGAAGGGAACTGGGGAAAAGTCGGCTACCTTCACATAATGGAGGCATCTTAGACATCCAAATACATATCTACATTTATACAATTTTTGAAGATGAATATATAATTTTGATAAGCTTTAACAGCTGAGTCAATCTGGTTCTCTACCTCTGTCTGTCTGTTTGTTTTATCATGCCTTCCAAAGTACCTTGAGATATCTCCAAGTCAAGAACTGAACAAGAACTTTACCATTTACCATTGACTATTATTATTTAATATTGGCTTATTAATAATATATTACTTTATTACAGTTGCAGCCTATGCGGCCACCTCACCACCCCATTGCCATATTTCATGAACAAATTGCGTATAGCAACAAAGGAAAAGTAAAGGCAAAGTTATTTCTATTTAACGCTGTTAAGTGTAACCGTTACGTTTTGTACTCTAAGCAATCAATGTTAACTGAAATGTTCTTTTAAATTTTATGCCATTTTTAATGTGTGTACGCACAGAGCTAAGTTTTTTATTTCTACCTACATATATTCAAAACAACAAAAAAATGAAACAAACAAACGAACAATATTTTGCGTGTAATGCAACAAACTAAATACAAATACAATAAATACTATAATTAAAATACTACATATAATTGTCTCGTTTTATTTTCCATCTCTCATAGAGAGACAGCTTGGGGAAATTGTCAAATGAGTGCGAACATCCCTTTGCATTTTGTTTATTAACATTTATATATGTATTTATGCATACACATACATGTGTAGTCAAACTGATGTAGAGTACGTACATACACATGTAAATATGTATGTATAAATATTTGAATATGACGCTCAATGGTAAAGCATAATAAATAAAACGAAACTCGCGTATCGAAATGCTCCCAGTTGGCGGTTTGTCATTTCGTTTTGGTGCAGTTCTTCTCTGTGTCGCGTGCAGCTCTTGTTTTGATCTTTCGTTTAATAATTTATGCAAAAGCATTGTGTTTTGGCGCAGTCTAAATGGTAACAAGTATATACAGGTATAAACTAGCAAATATGGACAGACAGTACAGGAATTCTGTGAGGAGCTCAACAGGTAATCAAGTTAAATTTTGCTGGCTGAATTATATGTACATATTACTTACTCAACTAATATACTATATATCTTCTTCAAAAATAAGGCATTCAAGAAAAAAATATTATAAAAATCACGTAAAATAACTTAACAATAACTGTTTTACTGATTTGTATGAACATTGTATCCAAACACGAATATCATATAACGCTTTTATTTAAACTGATTAAGTATTAGTAAAACAGTGCTGCATAATGTTATCACAATACGGTCACATTACACTGCGTGTGAAACAGCATCGATAATTATTAATATTTTTGTAAGAGTATTGTTTAATTGTGTATAAGCTACTAATATCAGTCCATTTTGTGTTATTTTCCTTAAAGTTACATATTTATATTAAGAAAATATGTTTTTGCGTAGTATTTTATTGATAGGTCAAACTTATCGATTGTGATAGTACATATTTACGAAATCAATGCTATCGAGGGCATTGTATCAACTCTGGTTCTTGTTGCTACAGAAATTTCAATGTATGAATACAGTTATACCTGACTAATACGAATTTACAAAGTACATAATGATTCCAAAAGTATACTGGAATATATCTTTCATAAATATACGAACACAGTTTTTTGACGATAAGCAACACGGAACACATTCCGCTTAGATGAAAATTTTGGAATATTTATATAATATACAATCACTTACCGGTTTGTTCGTAGACCGTCATAGCGGTTCTTTTCTGTGACAATACGTACGTACATATGTAAGTATTTACGCACAGACACGCACGCACACATACATAGATAAGCGGATGTTGTTCTTGTTTTTGTTATATGCAAGCAACAGAGGCTATTAATAAGAATATTCTGAAATAATATAATGCCACAAAAAGTCGGACGAATCTGCTGTGTACTAATACGTCAAATAATGAGAGCAACATAAAGCGAAATTCGCCTGTAAAGAAAAAATAAAAGGGACAGTGCAAACGAAAACAGTGCGCAGATATTAAATTGTTATTCCGAATCTGAATCAAGTGCTTTTAGCTCTACTTTTGACGTATTGGTTTTCTTCCTTTCTTCTAAAACGCTCGAAGAGCCCACGCACAGTTAATTACATATATATACGTAAAATTAATAGCAGACACAGAGAAAACCTAATAAATTTGAAAGGCTCCTCCAATGGACGACGAATTGGAAGACAAAATCTTCTATCAGACATACGTATCGCATATGAAAATCCTGTCGAAGTTTGCGGTGGGCTTTTCGTCCATAAACTCACCCCTTGCCTATTTTTGGAAAATATGCCGTCTTTATGTGCTCCGCCCCGAGGTCATATTCTGTGGCATTATTCTATTTGTATTGTTGATATATTTGCAAGCTGTTGATGTGTGGAGTCGCAGCATATTGGGACGCATTCAGGCAAGTCTGGGGCGGCAAAAATCGTCATCACGCGTTATGGAAATGATTGGCACTGCCGGCGACCACCAATCCTGGGAGGACATGCGTCAGCAGAGCGCCGCATTTGCTGTGGTCGGACGCAGACCGCACATGGAAGACAGGTGGGTGTCCTTGGAAAAAGTAACAAATATATAATGCTAAACATGTCTGCCTTACAGATTTATTATTGAAGAAAACATCAACAACAGCACGGAGATTTCGTTTTTCGCTGTATTCGATGGACATGGCGGAGAGTTTGCTGCTGACTTTGCCAGGGATGTGTTGGTGAAAAATATTTACAACAAGATTATTGAAATTAACAAGCTGCTTAAGACCGAGGGGCAGTCTGAATATAGCGGCTACGATAAAAGTCCGTATCTGGCGCGCAAGCAAAGCCGCAAAGATGTGGTCAACAAGGAGAACTCTGATCCTGCCGTCGCACGGCGAGACAGTCTTCGTAAGGCGCACAGCACTACCGCCGACTGCAGCACAATCAAGCAAAAAACATCAGAGGCATCCATTGCCGACTTTTATACAGCGCAACTAAATAGTGCCATGCGTGCCAGTGGCAGTAACGCCGCCAAGGATTCATTTCTCAATAACAACAACAATGGTCAGACTGTCGGTAATGCGCCACCACCCAGCTACGATGCCAAGTGTTACCTCGAGCATGGACGCATTAACTTTGGCAAGCTTATCACAGACGAGATTCTGTCCGCAGATCACAAGCTGGTCGAGCAGGCGAAGCTTGCAGTGAGTATGCCCTCAATGTCCTTCCAAATCTGTTTACTAATGTCAACATTTGTTACTTTTCAGACAAACATAGCAGGAACCACGGCCTTGATTGCTATTGTTCAGGGCAGCAAGCTTATTGTGGCCAATGTAGGCGACTCACGAGGCGTTATGTACGATGCACGCGGGATAGCCATACCATTGTCCTTCGACCATAAGCCGCAGCAGGTGCGGGAACGCAAACGAATTCACGACGCTGGTGGTTTTATAGCCTTCCGAGGTGTTTGGCGCGTGGCTGGCGTCTTAGCCACGTCACGAGCGATGGGTGATTATCCGCTAAAAGATAAGGTATGTATGTCGTTTTGTATTGATGGCGTGACGGGTTATTGTGGCGCATCTATAGCTTGTATAGCTAATGCTAAT
This sequence comes from Hirtodrosophila trivittata, assembly GCA_035045065.1. Classification (NCBI taxonomy): domain Eukaryota; kingdom Metazoa; phylum Arthropoda; class Insecta; order Diptera; family Drosophilidae; genus Hirtodrosophila; species Hirtodrosophila trivittata. The sequence goes on from JAWNNK010000866.1 coordinate 515,093, forward strand.
CAGCCTACACGTTTTACCATCCGAACAGAATCTAGTCATCGCCACACCAGACATTTTGACCTTCGAGCTAAATGATCACAAGTGAGTACATCTGCCCTGACAGCTCAAAAGTTAATGAACTGCAGCTGATGGCGTCATATTATTGATCTGTTTAATGTTTTGCAGGCCCCGTTTTCTGATACTTGCCTCAGACGGTCTTTGGGACACATTCAGCAATGAAGATGCCTGCAGTTTTGTCCAGGAGCATCTCAAGGAGAAAGACTTCGGTGCCAAGTCACTGGCCATGGAGTCATACAAGCGTGGCTCCGTAGACAACATTACTGTTTTGGTAATTGTCTTTAAAAACGAAGTTTATCGCATTGGCAGCTCTTCTGGCAAAGTGGACAACGTTCCATTGGTTAAGTCACCATCATTGACCGTCGTGGAACGCTCAAATTCGATCAAAACCAAGTGACAGCTGTGGCAATGCACAAGTGTGCGTCAGAAATGCTCTTTAGCCTCCTTGCCCAAGATACCAACCCAAAAAGAAGTGCCCAACCATACAAATAATTAGGCAATGGCGATAACTATTGCCAATAGTTGTGTACGAATTGCTTGCTTACGAGAACACACGTTAAAACTTGAGTCTCCTATTACATGTTCTCGTTGTGGGATAGCTTTATAAAAATTGTTGTTCTGTACAAATTGTTTAGCAGTTTCACATAAACGCACTTTGTTCCTCCAACTCCCTAATCACCATTCATCAATCATAAAAACTATTTATTTAATTTATTTTGTTATGCACTTATTTTTTAAAAAACGAAAAAAAAAAATATGTTTGCCAACTTTTAAGCGTGTTTACAAATAAAATATACAAAAATGTGAGGACTCTGATTGTTCTAATTTGTTAAAAAATTATCTAAATTGGAAATATTTATGAAAAAGCACCCAAGACGCTGTCGAACCTTTTCAGCTAAACGTAGCATCTACGACTTTTAACAAACCTTTTATGGTTAGGTGTAATAAAAAATAAAATTATACAGCAGCTTCCAAATCCACGACAGGACAATACATTGGCACCACAATTTAATTTCAGTCATCTACCAGGTATATCTACATATAAATCTTTTTATATACCGGATACTATCATACTACAAGCTCTTTTTGTATGGTCATGATGATATCAATGTAATAAAAGATGTGGATTCATTTGATAAACACATGTAAATATCTTGGTTCACGGATTTTTTTTTTATCAAAATCAGGCAGATTTAACCTAAATACATTTATAGAAATTCTATATTGGGATTACACTTTATATAAATACATATATTACCTATACATGTATGTATATACATTCTGAGTTCTATCTTACATTTAAACTATAAGTGGCTATATTTAATAGCTTTAATATCTGAAACATTCCAGTTTTAAAAGGCATACATTTTATAATCGTCGCTATATATTTATTTTTGTTTTGGCATAAACAAATTAATGGGCGATCGGTTCATACAGGCTACGTCAAATTTTAAACATAAATCCGTTTAGTGAGCTGATACAGACACTTGCCAGACGCGGATGGTGTTGTCGGAGTAGCCGGCGAACAGGGTCTGTCCATCGGTGGACCAGGCCAGGGAGAGGCACTGGGGTTGCTCGGCCTTGGATGTGGGCGATACGACCTCAGGGCGCAGCTCCTCAACGGTCTTCTTGCATGCCAGATCCCAGATCTTGATAGATGGGCCGTAGGCGACGCACAGCCAGTAACGGTTGGGCGAGAAGCACAGGGCATTGATGATGTCATTGTGCTCCAAAGTGTACAGGTTCTTGCCGTCATTCAGATCCCACAGGAGAGCCTTGGAGTCCTTGCCACCGGAGGTGCACAGGGAACCGTCGGGTGAAACGGTAACAGTGTTCAGGTAGCCGTTGTGGCCATGATGATTGTTCTTCAACTTGCAGTTAGCCAAGTTCCAGACCTTAACGGTGCGATCCCAGCCGCAGGAAACAATGATGGGGTTGGAGTGATTGGGCGAGAAACGCACGCATGAAACCCAGTCAGTGTGGCCATCCTCCTGGATGGTGAACTTGCACTCGGCCAAAGTGTTCCACAGCTTGATGGTCTTGTCCCGAGAACCGGACACGATCTGACGGTTATCGGCTGAGAAAGCAACCGACAAAACATCCTGCAATCAGAATTCAGAATATCATTAGAGGACAATTCTTTACATATACACACTTATTTAAATGAGCAGCTAGTAGATCTTGTAGACTACTTACGATAATTGTCCACGCGAAAGTACGTTAACTCAGGCGTAGAATTTTAAAGATGTCAACCAGAAATTCTGCCTCGCATAGGCGCAATATTTATAAATATATATATACACATATATATTTTTATATTATTGTGGTATTGGTGTGCTGACTAAACCTAACCTTACTCTACGGGTCAGTGATACACCAATACTATAGGGAAGGAAAAATCAAAGCAAAATGTTGCGGCAAGACTAGGCCCTAAACTCAACAATTTATTATCACTTGGAAACTTATCCCACCTTGGTGTGTCCCTCGAAGCGGCGAGTTGTCTTGCCGGCAGCCAAATCCCACAAGCGCAGAGTCTGATCCCATGAACCGGACAGAGCGTAGTTGCCGTCGGACGAGAGCACAACATCGCTGATGAAGTGAGAGTGTCCATAAAGACGCTTCTGGGGATAACCGTAGTTGGTATCCTCATCGCGGGTCAACTTCCAGACAATCAAGGTCTTGTCTACAATGGAGTAAATAAATACATTAGTATATCAACGAAAATATAAAAATATTCAAAGGATGGGCAAGATATCGATGGATTTAACCAACTTTACCTAACCTCACAAAGGTTCAGAATACTTGCCACGCGATGCCGAGATAATGGTATCAGGATCCTTGGGGTTAGTGGCGATTTGGGTGACCCAGCCATTATGGCCGATCAGCGTACCACGCAGTTGCAATGTCTCAGACATGTTGAAATATTATTTTAAATTTGCAACGGAGCGCTGATGAAACACGTCCACAGGCGCTGCAAGCTGGCAGAAAAAGAGGCGGAAATGGCCAGTGTTGTGTATGACAAATATTTCAATGACATACACTATGTTATCGATAGAGCTGTCCACTCGTGTCAATGAATTCGATTATCTAAAAATATCGACTGATGTATTGCTATTCTTGTTTTTACTATCGCGGCCATAATTGTTTACATCACTAGAACAAAGTAGCACTTGTAAATCTCGACCAGAATTTGTATAATACTATCATGAACATAGAACAGGAACAACGTCCTGTTACTGATCCCCGCAATCCCCATGGGCTCGGTAAGGCACAACACAAACGCTAGAGAACGTATCAACTAATTACGCAGAAGCTCATTTCAGGTGATCCAAATGACAAAAAGTTGCGCAATGTGGAGCGAGAGGTACTAATTCCAAAGATAATGAGGGATAAGGCACGCGCCGAGCTGTGTTCCAAGGAAGTGGCTGACTTTGAAGAATGCTGTAAGGCAAGCAGCGTATTTATGGTGGCCACCTGTCGCAAACAAAATTCTGCTCTAAGGGATTGTCTCTCCCACTGGTACCAAAACGAAGCCTTTAAAGAGGAATGTAAAGCCATTTACTTGCAGGAACGAGCGGATTATCGTAGTACAGGCATACCCAAAAAACATCGAGTGGAAAAAATTTAGTTAAGAATTATTATTTGTGTTTAGTTTGAACGAAAGATGTGTAGTTAAAGCGCCGTATTACCGTCTCTTTAATGGCTAGGGATTGAAGGGTTTCTGGCGTGGCAAGCGATGCATCAAAGTCATTGGGCTGCTCGACGTTGAGAACAAGCACATCTTTGTCAGATGTTTCAGCGACACGATGAATTCCCTTTAAATTCTTGGCCACAAAATGAGTGTCTAAATCTTCAGCCGGCGTTTGAACGAGTACCAAAAAACTAGCATGATACTGTCGTGGACCGTCCTTATAGATGACTGCGAAATATATTTTCATATTACTGTTCTTTTTGTCTTTGCTCTTCCCAAACTACTTACGAAAGTCACCACCAAACTTTATGCCGCTTCTGATGATCCAACCCTTGGATTTTAGGTACAAGTACACAGCCAATTTATCAACAAACTGTTGGTCGTAATCCAATGCTGCTTGTATAAATGATTTCCAGTTGACTTCGTTGCCCATTAGGTCCCTTATCTCTAGAACTTCTAGAAAGTAGGCCAACAAACATGCTTCCTCTAGCCCAAGTAAAAGCGTTTCACCTGGCTTTCTTGATATTGGTCCGCCGCGGGACAGACTTCCTTTGCCATAGCAGCCGTTGTCGTGAAGCGTCTTTATTTGTTTCTCCTTGGTATTCTTCACTTCCACATTGAGTCCATTAAAAACGCCTTTGTATAGTTCTCCATCATCACAAAGTGGAAAAGGGTCAACATTAGGAATGTTTTTCGAATTGTTTCGTTTTCGTTTAAAATGCGGTGTGAATTCCATTAAATATCGACGAGAAACTGCGTATAGTCGAATGACACTTTCAAATATTTTGTTATAGTTGAGCGGGAAAATTATCAATTTTAAATTTATGCAATGGAAAACTATTGTTTTGTTAATACCTGTATTTAATAGAGATTAAGCCACTTGCTATCGTTACATAGATAATTTTCAGATTTTTATCATTAAATTATTAAATATTTTGTGTGATTATTTCAACTTTTTCTATGTAACGAAAAATTATGCAGTTCCATTCCATATTAATAAGTTGACATTTGGAAGATTTAAGTGTAAATTGAATAAATATTGAAATTGAATAAAATATTATTAAAATTTTACTATTTAATTAAAATTTTAAATATTTTCACAGAATATTATTAATATTGTTAAAAACTGTCTTCTTCGCCGTAGAACTTAGTGAGCGAGTTGAAACTATCACTATAGCCAGATATTCACAACCATTCACAGCGAAATGCCAACACATTTGACTTCACACCATATGGCAACGCCTGAATGCGGCGAACACGGCGAATAAGTCACAAGACCAGTCAGCTGAATTTCGGTGCTGTCGCATTAGTGTGAAAAGACACTCGTAATTTTAATATATTTTCTTCTAGATATTTTGCTTGAAATTGTGTGCAATCGCGCGCAACACCTACACTGTTTATCACTCCGTAATACACTGTAAACAGCCAACAAAATGACTTCAGCACTGTATTTGCCCGAGGAAAATATTGGTAAGCAGCTGACCTTTGTGAAAAATCGAAGTGAGGTGCCAGTGCAGCACCCCCATACCCATACCCCAGTAAAAGTGTGTAACTATAATTGCATTAACTTTCACAGACATGATTGCTGCAACTTCGGTGTTGCAGCAGCAAGCTGCTGATATACGAACCCGAACCATCACTTGGGCGTCGTACATGCAGTCGCAGATGATAAGCCAGGAGGACTATCAAGCTATTAGCATGTTAGATAAATCACGCGCTGCTTATCTGGCTCAAAATTCGACGCAAGTGGTTAAAACGCTTCTGAATCTTGTCTCGCATTTGTCCAAGGACTCGACAATTCAGTATATACTTGTCCTGCTCGACGACTTGCTGCAAGAGGATCGCTCTCGAGTCGATCTCTTCCACGAAACATCTGGCAAAATGAAACAATGCGTCTGGGGTCCGTTCTTGAACCTGCTTAACCGCCAGGATGGTTTCATCGTCAACATGTCATCCCGTATATTGGCTAAATTCGCATGCTGGGGTCATGAGACCATGCCAAAGTCGGACCTAAACTTTTATTTGCAGTTCCTCAAGGACCAGTTGGCCACCAATGTAAGTAGCCCAGGGCATAGCCCAATTCTAGTAACCATTCCCCAGCCCCGCCAACATGCACGTATACGTTGTAAATATTTACTCCCAGTCAGAAACATTTGGAGAACAGTTACGTTTGTATATATGTGGCATGCAGCATGAAATTATCCTCGTTGGTCTGTCTATGAACTAGGGTTGTTGATAGCAAGTCGATATTTGTAAACTAAACCAAGAATATTATAATAGGATATGAAATCTGAACAATTGTAACTATAATAATTGGCAAATGTTTATCTATGTTTTGTTTTATTAAAAAAGTGGCTTCCATTAATTTTTTTCACTTATACATATACATATATATGTTATCTGAACAATAAGTGTTAACTTCGTGATGTTATTATAACTATTATTATAGAAAAACTCTACACCTACTTCAAATTTAAACACAACAACAACTTAATTCTGTTTAGTTTTTACTAACATAAAAAAGATCCTGAGATGGAAAATTACTAAAAAAAATACTTGTACATAAATTGTTTGTCCCATTTTTTCAGTAACATTTTGTTCTACTGCCATTTAACTGCACGCTTTGAAAGTTTAGTTGCTTTATACAAATACCACAAAATATAATACTTACATGCCTAATAACTGTCCCAAAGTAACAATCGAGAAACCTCTAAGAAATGAGCAATAAATTGACAATGACCAGAAGAGGTTAGATCTGGTTACATGTATCTAAATCTTTGAAATCTTAAATTGAATTTATATAACTATATGTAATTAAATGATAGTTTGCCTGTCTGCGACATATATATATATATGTATATTATATTCACATCGGAATCGTGTCTATGTATTGACACGATATCTTCGTATCATTCGTAATATTCGAAAACAATTCTCAAAATGATGTTCGTATGACCGTTCTGAAAATTCAAAATTTCTTAAGTATCACCGCATCGCACTGCATCAGACCGCACCGCATCCGCACAAGACGTTAGCAGAGGAGACCACCGAGTCCCCAGCACTATATTCATTACGTTTTAGCGATTTGTGTTCCTCATGTGTTCAAAGTCAACAAAACCAAATTTACTTGTTGCACCTTTTCTGAATTACATAATTATGTATTTTAATTTAATGCAATTTACAATCCAAACCAACAATTCAATGTTTAAACACCAATTACGAATATCTACGAATCAATTATCACGATTGCTGCGGATGCTGTCCAACCCACCATACGCACTGACCCACTTAGAGCACTGCCTATCAAGAAGCCCAGGCCCTGCTGGTCAAGCAAGCCCAAACGATCATTGTGCACTCGCATGGACAGCAAGGACAGAACCAGTACAGCCCCAATGTGTCCCAGATGCAGCAGCGCCACGATGCCCATGTGGCCAATGAGAGTTACCGCGAAATGCGCGCCTCATACGATCAGCACCAGGATGGCAAAAGTGTTATACCGGTATTCCAAAACCAGCCTAAGAGCTACCACATACTCACTCACCCAAGCAAAAACACACAAACAAAAACACACTGCCAAAAATAATCAAAACAATCCAAAAAATTCAATAATCATTTTAACTTACACACACACACTCACACACACAAGCACGCCTACGATTTTGTGCCAGTGCTTTACGTTTATGCGTTGCAATATTATGAGAACTACATAACATATATGAAGATTGATTCGTGATATATGTTCTTAGATACATATATTCTATTAGAAATCTTCTCCAATTTCATTTAAAAGTACAACTATATTTCGGTTGTCAAAGATCAGATATGCTAAATACCAATTTGAATCCATCTATTATTATTGTAGTTCAAATATATTATTGAATTCGCCTTTAAATTATGCTTCACGTTTAAAATGTGCGTTAGATTTTTTCTCATAAATTGGTTCTACATCGATCGAATTTATAATATTTGGCTAAAATTCGAAATACTTTCCGTTTATTTATTCAAAACTGTAGCTGTGATTTCACAGATTACGATTTCTGTAGCGCATAAACCTTATATTTTGCGTGTGAGTGTGTCATAATAGTTAACTGTTTACTAACCCCACTAAATACCATGGATCCGATTTGAGAGCGAGCCAGCAGAGAATATATACACATACATGTGTGTGAGCTATATGGTAAAGGTAAAGGTAAAGGTTACGGGACCAGTTATGAAGTAATGGTGTCGGTATCGGTGTAACAAAAAACACAAACAAAACCAAAAACAAAAACGAACCACAAGAACAACAATAACAAAAAGATCTTATGCCATGCCCTCTGCTCAATGGATAACGATGCTGCAGGACTGCGACTGTGATTCTTGTCTTTTACGAGTAGTACTTTAGTTACTTAGAGCACACCTTCTCTGAATCTCTGAATACACCTTCCACTCATTAAGCTGTAGCTGTAGTAACTGTTGTGTTGCTGTTGATGTAGGCTGTAATCTGAGCTACTTCGGATGTCAAATAGATAAGTCTGCATAAAATATTGAATTGAAAATATAAAATATAAAACTCATAACTAACTCACTACTAAAAAGAATAGGAGACTCTGATCTCAGACCAAGACAAACTGTAGTTAATATTTCCGGTTGCTCCACAGAACAACGAGTACATCCAGTCGGTGGCACGCTGCCTGCAGATGATGCTGCGCGTGGATGAGTATCGGTTCGCGTTTGTCAGCGTTGATGGCATCAGCACATTGATAAGGATCTTGTCGACCCGTGTGAACTTCCAGGTGAGTTAGAAATTGAAATATGTAAATTGTTACAATTTAAATTCGATTTCTTATTCACAGGTGCAATACCAGCTGATATTCTGCCTGTGGGTGCTCACCTTCAATCCACTGCTGGCGGCCAAGATGAACAAGTTCAGCGTAATACCCATATTGGCTGATATATTGAGCGATTGTGCCAAGGAGAAGGTCACTCGCATCATATTGGCCGTGTTCCGCAATCTGATTGAGAAGCCTGAGGATTCATCGGTGGCTAAGGATCATTGCATTGCTATGGTGCAGTGCAAGGTGCTTAAGCAGCTGTCTATTTTCGAGCAGCGTCGTTTCGACGATGAAGACATTACCGCTGATGTGGAGTATCTGAGCGAGAAACTGCAGAACTCTGTCCAGGACCTTAGCTCCTTTGATGAGTATGCGACCGAAGTGCGCAGTGGCCGTCTTGAATGGTCGCCAGTCCACAAATCAGCCAAATTCTGGCGTGAGAACGCTCAGCGCCTGAACGAAAAGAACTACGAGCTTTTGCGCATTCTAGTGCATCTGCTGGAGACCTCAAAGGATGCCATCATTCTATCTGTCGCCTGCTTCGACATCGGAGAGTACGTGCGTCATTATCCACGCGGCAAGCAGTAAGCCACTAAATCTATCACTATTCGTTCATTCCTTTCTTACTGTCTACTGTCTATCTTTGTAGTGTGCTGGAACAGCTTGGAGGCAAACAGATCGTTATGCAGCATTTGGGCCATGAGGATCCCAATGTGCGTTATGAGGCTCTCCTCGCCGTGCAAAAACTGATGGTACACAATTGGTTAGTATCACTTGTTAAAGCTCTCCTTTCATCCGCCCTATTGCACTTAGGTGCCGCTCGATACGCGCACACGTATTTATACCAATCCCAATCCGGATGCACCAGCTACAGAATTTCAAGCTGCTCATCACCAAAATTAATATCAAGTTTTAAATTCAATCAAAATTTTACGTTTTAATCTCTCTATCAGGGAATACCTCGGCAAGCAGCTGGAGAAGGACAACGAAAACCAAAAACAAGGCACAGCACCAATTGCTGGCAAGGCCTAGAGCAGCACCACCACATAGCTACCATGTACAACCGTTAGCCAGGGTCGCCAGCCGCCGCCTACAACTTAACTAACAATAAGAGCTGGAGCTGTGTCTTCGTCACTGTCTCTGCCTCCGTCTCCCAATCCCATTACCAATATCGTTTTATTCTTGTTACAATATAAGCGCATGTTTATTTCTTTCCTAATCTTTTAAACTAAGTTCCATTGCGAGTCCCACAAAAAAGTTGAAGATGTTGCCAACATTCGTTATCGAAAACTATTTGATTGATTAGATGCCCCGCCCTGTTGGCATTCCAAACCAGTAGAGAGATATAGAAAGAGAACAGTCAGAGCTATTTAGAAAAGAGAAATACAAAAAAAATACCGCAAGTTCTATATCTATACTATTGTCTATGTTTTGTTATTGTTATTATTGTTTCTATATCTTCTTGGCGCTGCTGTACAGAGTTTGTCTCACGATTTTCGCAGACTTTAGTAAAGTTGTATTATATTTGCATCGGCGCACATGTAAAACCTATCAAGTATTTCTTTTCATTAAAACAAATTATAAAAACTAAATGCAATATTATTAATTGTTGTTAAGCATGTAAAATAAATGCTAAAGTTGCAATTGCAAACCATTGAAAAATACATAAAAAAAAGCCACATGGAAGTAATGCATTAAATTGTTATTAAAGTATACTATTATAAATTTTTGATTGTAAAGAAATATACATAATGTAAATGAAAATATACATATATATATCTATTTTATTTATTTCGCAATTGAGCAGAGAACGCTGCGATTTATGTTCTATTTACTAGATCGTTTTCCTATAGCTAACAATAGTTCTTTGGGGCTTTTGAGCTTTTTACTACTGGAGCTTTCGCTCTCTTTTGTGAAAATTCCCCCGCATAGAGTAGGAAAGATCTCGTACTCTGTGAAATGTCTCCCATAGTGACATTTAATCTATTATAAAAACTATTTATGGTTTTCTTTGTTTTTATTATTTAATCTTTGTTGTTCATCTCGTGGTCGTCACAATTTATTCGGCATTAAATTAGTTCCACTTTTTAAATTAAATAATGTAATTGTCCTATTTAACTTTATAATTAACATAATTGTAGTTCTGTATTTTTGTTTTGTTTTTGTTGTTTATATATAGTTGCTGTTGTGACCTGAACACATGCCATTTCCAAGATCCAACAAAAGTTTGAACTTTCTGTTTCTCGTGATCGGCCGCAATACAGAATATGCAGTTTCTAAGGTGGAGTTGGTTTAGATGTGAATGCGGGATGCTTTCGTTTACTTGGTTGCCGATTTCAGGTAGGCAATAAGGTCACCACGCTCATTGGGCTTCTTCAGACCAGCGAAGATCATCTTGGTGCCGGGGATGTACTTCTTGGGGTTTTCCAGGTACTCGAAGAGAGTATCCTCGTTCCAGGTAATGCCCTTAGCCTTGTTGGCGTCTGTGTAGGCGAAACCGGGAGCCTGGCCAGTCTTCCGACCGATCAGACCGTGTAGGTTGGGGCCAACCTTGTGCTTGCCACCAGCCTCAACGGTGTGGCACTGTGCGCAACGCTGCACAAACAGCTTCTTGCCTTTCTCAACATCACCAGCTGGTACGCCCATTATTACGAATTTGTATTTGATGTGTTAACACCGACTCGACTATTTGGAATAAAGGTTAAAAAGAACAAGAAAACGCAATTAGAAAACGCGTTACATAAACAAATAATTCCATTGTCATAACGCATAACGCATTAGCCATTTTTACTGATAACAACACTCGCTAACGGTTAGTAATGCACCTTGATAATCGATTAAATTATCTAACGTTTTACTCCCAAAACTCGCTCACCTGCTCGCCCGCTCGCCTAAAGTTCATTCAACGCTCTCAACGCAAAAGCAGACGGCCAACGTCATCATCAGATACATACATAGAGAAAACAGACACCTACACGAGCAAGTCACATGTTGTCGTCTCTCTCGCTGTACAAATTTCCAAGTGTAGCGTTCATTGCGTCAGATTTTTTGCTGCCGCACAGCAACAGTTAAATGACAAACACTCCAAAAACCTTTAAACCCAGGAACTGAACACAGTATCAGGGTCTTTGTCGCGGACACATAGAGCAGGAAAAGCGGGTTATGTTGTGACTAATTGTATTGCATGTAGTTATGTGAACTTGAAATTGAATTGCATGTGAGCGGAAAGCTCTCTTTGGAGTGTCTAAGTCACTTACACAAATGCGCATCCAGATACTTACTTTCTCGGAGAGAGAATGCGAGAGAGAGAGAGAGAGAGTGATTATATGAAAAGCGACAATGTCATATAGATGCGGCCTTGATGAGATTTAAAACCACTTTTTTCTATTGAAAGTGCATTGGAAGGAGGCCAAAAGCAGCTTCTTATATACATGTATGTATACTTGTGAGGATGCGTGAGAGCAGGTAATACTAATTGGGCCAGTGCTCTCGCAAAAGCTGACCCACTTACATAACCGACCGTATAGATGTCGGTAAAGCGAAAAAACCAGCAAAATGGGAAATGAAACCCAACTTGCTTAACAACCACGTGGCGCGCAAATTAGAATTCTGCGAAATTTAAGCGATTTTAATATAAGCACGTGAGCGAGATAGCAAATGATCATTTTGTCTGGTATTGCTCATGTAATCGTCTGGCGATATTTTTCAATGCCAGTGTAACATTTATACAAATAGAACATCAATGATAATTAGAACAAATAATAATTAGTTGCTAGCGTTTGCACTTTAACACACATTTTCATTCGCACATATACACACTAAGAGAGGAAGTCACACGTTTATGTAACGCAAACAACCCCCAAATATTATTTGCAAGCAATTATTTGCAATAACATTTTAACAACAATGTTATTATGAATTATGTAAGAACCTCTCAGGATACTTATCACACGATTATCCGACACTTTGAACATAATCAATACCTAAGGTTTTTAATAAACCCAATATATTTACGTCATTGCAAAACAACCGCTACTTACATTGAACACAAACCGTCGTTTACTGCGAACAGTTAGCTTACGAATGAGACAAAAAAATACCAATTGGTCAAATTAATTGTATGGCTAGTCTATCGCTATCGTGCCGCAATATCGATACGCAGCTATTTGGAAACAAAATATTCGATAATTCAACAAAACTGAATAATATTCTACGCTCGATCTGTATTATTTTCCACGGAAAACTAAAAGATATTATTAACTAACATTAGTAGCTTGTAAAAATAATATGATTAACTATATGTACAAGCGGTGCTAAAATAATTTTCAACAATAGTTCTAATAGTTCTAAATAACATCTGTATTCTTATGTACAAAGCTAATTGCTATGAGATTTTCATGCAACTCTGTTCAATGCCCGGCTTTGGTTTAAATGTACAAATTGTAACAGATTGTGTCCAGTCTTTTATTAAATGCTATTTGTAATTTAAGTAAACTTATTAAATTAATTCAAATGGTTTGTTCCTTAATTTTAATTATTCAGTATCCGTGAAGTTTTTTTAATTCAATCTATTTTCCCGATTTGAGGAAGGCAATCAAATCAGCACGATCCTCGGCTTTCTTAAGTCCGGGAAAAACCATCTTGGTACCAGGTATAAATTTCTTTGGATCCTTTAGATACTCATCCAGATTAGCTTCAGTCCAGGTTACTGCTCTTTTAATATTAGCGTCAGTATATTTGTAGCCAGGAGCACTGCCGCACTTCCGACCCACAATTCCACCTAGATTAGGACCCTGTTTGTGTTTGCCACCTGCTTCAGATGTGTGACATTGAGCGCATTTCTGAACAAAAATCTTCTTGCCATTCTCCGCGTCGGCGCCCATGTTGAAATGTGAATTGCTTTCTGTAAAAGAAATATATGGACATTATTTTTTTAACATATTTCTTTATCGTTGGCTTAGAACAAAGCCGTGCGTGTCCTTCGGCTCACGCCTCAAGGACATTGGTGACATGGCAGGGGTAAGGAGTAGATGTCTTTCCCCTTTCGGTTGACTTATGTCACGACATCGTCAGCCTGAGCCACGCAGTCTGCCAAGTTAATTGCCCATCTGGGAGCGGGTGTGAATGTGGGTCGTTACGTGCGTGCCTAACAAATGTGGAAAACGTGGCTAACTGCACTTGAAGTAGTGGCTGCTTACTCCACATTCAAAAAATAGATGCCGCCGTCATAGCTAAAAATTTCTAAACATGTATGTAAATATTTTTATGTACATACATATAAAGTATGGTATGTATGTATATAAGTTGAGAACGCAATATATTTTTGGTGCTGATCTATTCTATTCATAGCTGCCAATTCTCAGACAATTTAATTGCTGCCAAATAAATGAGTGTTTGTTTGTATGCATTTTTTGCTTGTACACTTGCATGCATGTGTGCATGTGTGTGTGTGTGAAAGCTCACTTAAATTAAATTAAATTTGTATCGATGATGACAAGCATGATGACAACTGCATGTATATTTGATTTAAGTTTTTGTGACTCTCAACTGCGCATCACTGCAATAGTAAAAAAATAGAGAGAGAGAGAGAGAGAGAGAGAGAGAGAGAGGGATGGAGAAAGAGAGGGAGCCATAGCATAGGAATTGGGTCAAGTAAATGAAAATGGAATAAATAAAAAGTAAAAAAAATAAAAAAATAACACGGTGCACGACTTTTGCCTCGATGTCTAATGGCAAAAGTAAACGGCGGCCATAAAGAAATGTACAAACATACATACATATACGTATGTACAGGCAAACACAGATATGAACATAATTCAATTAGCTGCCCTGGCCCTCTGGGCTACTGCATTCTGCAAGTTTGCTTTGAACATTTTCTTTCAATTAAAACGCATTTTACGCATGTTTCTATCGGGATAGACAAAACCAGATGCCGTCAAACAAACACAAACACAAACACAAACACAAACACAAACAAAACAGGAAGTAACTGTAGGTGAACAGGCAAAAGCAAAATGTAAAAGAGAGAGATGTAAGTGAAGTGCGTTCTGCTGTTGCTCTGATTCTGTTACGTATGTATGTCCTATTATGAATATATGTATGTTCATACATACATGCGTATACATACATATATGTATGCTTCTTTTTGCAAATGGCAATTGGCGATGCTTGCATCAGGTGTTTCGTCTATATTCTATGCACTCTGCCCGCTCTGCTGCCGACCTAACCCAATTTTTGCTAACCATAAATCTTCTACAAGCTTCTGGTGCTATGGCCTTTGGTCGGCTGCTGACCGTTGACCACTATAAATAAATGGCGCTTGGAATTGAATTGCGGTTGGGCTAACATTTGTGGAGCGAATATAAAAGAGTGTTTAGCACAGGGTAGGGAGATGGACACGGTTAAAAAGAAATATTATTTGGCAGATGGATTGCTGCGGTAGTCTAGTAAAGTCGTAAAAGTCATGTAGCGTAGATTGGGGTCACATTGACGTTGTCAGTTTAATCAAAGGAAAAAAAAACAAAATTGGAAAAATAACATTCGCTTGCTCACGTGGCTATGTTGCTGTTGCGCAATTTCTTTTTGGCTTTGATGTCGCCCAACCGCCAACCACCCACAGAATCGCCCGCTGTTAGGGTCTGTGTGTGTGGCTGCATAGAAAACCCTATGTTTTCATTGTGAATGTTTCAGAATGTTTATACTCGTATTGTTTTGTTCCTGTGCGCCGCTGCTGTGAGGCTGCCTTTTTTCTAGAACGAGGTCACTGACTGCCCTTCAACGTTGCCTGAGACAGCGACAACGTTAAGTTACATAAGCAGCAGCGTCCTTAGTTGGCTTTGGCTTTTATGCTGCTTTTGCCAAATTTACCCCAATCCACATTTACATGCAGCGCACAGAGAGATAGAAATGCGAAAAGAGAGCGGTAATAAAAGGAGAGAGAAAGAGCTTGCTTGACATTTGCCTTGCAGCTGCAACAACAGTGTGGGAAAGCTGAATGAAAAATTGCTAAAAAATTTTATCAAATGATATGCATCAATTTATAACTGTTTTTTCCTCGAGCAGAGCAGAGCAGCGCAGCGCTGCTACTGCATCAGCTACTCTGCATGCGAGTGCAGCGCGTGGGCAGCGACAGCAACAGTAATAACAACCTATGGCTTACCTGCTTGACGGCTCTCAGTAAGCGCCTGTGCTTGTTGCTCTGCCTCCCACTACTCACTCTCCCGCTGAGCGCCAAGTTGTGCTGCGTTACGCTCTCCCTCTCTTTGTTGCTTTTGCTTTACGTTAAGGCTGCTATTGGAGCGACGTTGCGTGCGTTTTCATTCAGTCAGCTGAGCTCGCGGCGCAAGGTTCTAGTACGCTTTCCGCTTTTACCGTCTAATTTTCTCAACAGTTCGTTTCGTTGGCGAATTCTACGCGTTGTGTAAATAAGGAAGATAAATATAATATAATTCGACGATTTTGCTTAGTTGAACGGAAAATTTGTCAGCAACATCAACGCCAAAAGCTAGCTGCGTTATATACAGTCTACTTTTTTATTTCACACTGAGACTAAGCTTTGGGGACTTTTGTGGGAAGCCTGCTAGATCGCAGCATTATCGAATCGTTTCTAGCGTCTACATAGGCGCTGCCAACCTATCCTGTACGGTAAGTATCCAGTGTTGTGTAATAGTGCCAACTGTACAGGACTTTGTAAAGCTGTCTAACCGACGCGCTAGAAGGCGTCGCTTCATCTGTGTCCTTGAGCGGCGTGTGTCCTTGAAACGTAAAACCGAGTGGCCCTCTTCTTCCTGTACATGTGCATGTATATGTGTATAAGTATTTGTATGCGTGTGAGCGTGGGTGTTACGTATTTTACGTAATCACGCCAAGCTTATAAATTGAGTTTCAAGCAACTGTAAATTGGACTGGACTCGTTTTTCATTTGGTTTTATGGCCCTCTTTCTAGTTTGCCCGCATTTCCTTTATCGACTTTGATGTGAATTCATTTTCATCTTTTTTCTTTTGTCAATTTTCATTCAAAGGTTAACTGACAGTTAGCAAAAGTAAAATGTTTCTTAGGTCAGTAAGGGTTTAACTGTACATAAAAAAGTGGTCGCTTACAGTAGAATGATATTTAACTGGTAAAATAAAGTTAAGAAAGAAAATTAGCATAATTGAAGCAGTAAAATCACAGTTATACATAATAATATATGTAAATTACAATCTATGTAACATATAACGTTTGTATGTTGGAAAAAAACATCAAAATAAAATCAGCAAAGTTAATTTAGAAAAGTTTCTTTTGTATGTAATTTTATTGATTTCTGCAGGTGTTACGAATAAGTAAAAAAATAAATATTATAGTTTGAATTCGACACAATATAATACTCATATTAGCCTTAATTAGTTGGTAACATGATAGTGTAATGTAATCTTGCAAAGGTTGTTAAATGAATGCTCATAAGGATACTTATTTATTCGCAGCAGGATCCATGTTACGAAGTCCTTTAACTTAGCGACCATCAGGCCATATTGTCATTGTGCTCTACTTATCAATTACTTTACTCTTGATGCCTCTTCCATTGTTTGCTATATGGGCCAATGCACATTATAGCCTCTTTGTTCTGTGACCAACCCATTTAGTGGTACTACCACCAGCACCACCCAACGGCAGCCATTTATTTCGCACAACTGTTGCAAACAGTTGGCCGAGTTGGCGCTATCATTTTGTTATTAATTTGTGTATAATTAATATTAATTAAGAATAGCACACTCACAGTTACATTCATGCTCAGACACTTTGGCATTCACTCTATCACTCACATTGTATTCAATTTATTCGTATTGGAAAAAAGTGACCATTATGCCATTTAATTGAGCGTTACTCGAGCTAACCATATAACGCTAGAAGTATATATACAGATATGTATATATATATATGACAGAATTCTATATAGAGCTGATGCTCATATCCGTTGAACGATTGTGCTTACCGAGTTTTGCTCGTATTTGGGTCAACTCCAATGTTTTCCACATTGCCCAATCTTTCATGTGCTCCGCACTTTTATCATATCGTTAAATGCACTTGGCTCCAAAAAATACTATTCTCGAAATATGTGCACAACATATACTCCATACATATGTGTATACATTTATGTATGGGTGTGAGTATGAATACTCATGCTTATCGTTGTGTTATCGTTTTGGTTACACTTACAACCAAGGGGACCCAGGAAATCAATATTTGTGGCCCAAATAAAAAAAAAATGGAAAAATGAAGAGAATCCCAAAGAGAAACATTAAGCAGATTATATTGGCTACGCTTGATGGTTTGGGGGCGTGCGACCACTTGGCTGATAAGACGGAATCTCTTCTTTTTCCCCTAAAAGATTTTAGCCATTGTGCATTTCGGGTGAATTTATGTAAGAACATCAGCATTAAATATAAACATGAGCCCTCGGGGCCAAGAGTTACCCTACAAACGATAAAAAATCTAAATGAATTGTATAAAAAATGTTATAAGTCTCATAACCTCAGATAACACTTAAAAGGTAGTTAATTTTGCTATAATGTATGTCTGTCTGTTTCTGTTTGGTTCAAGCATCTGGATTATTCTTATCATATATTCATAAGAATAAGAGTTAATGGTCCCAGCCTAGTAGAACCAATTTACGAACCATAAAACCACTCAAACAGCTGGTCAATAACCATTATGGTAACTGTCAAGAGAATGATAGTTACTTTTTACGATTATATGTGATTAAAGAACTTTCATATGTAAGTACGATGACGAGTGAGTCCTGGAAACAAAACTAATTTCCTGAACACGCAGTAACATTTATGGCAATTGCGACTCGTGTAGTGGTTTCTCATTAGGATTGGCTGACTGTGAGGTAGATTCGCTTCGACTGGTCCTGGATTTGGTCTACTTGGAGCAAGGGTGGTCTTATTTACGCAATAGATTTACATATTCTATGGCTGACAATTGATTGAGTGCGATTAGGACTGAACCCGTACCACTTTCAAGAATCCAATATATTTTTGAGCGGAGCGCTTGCCCGCATAAATACGCAGCTGTCCTGGAGAGGAGGAGGTTGATGCAGAGGGAACAGGATACGAGGAGGGGAAGATGCCAGTGATGGGACGCATTAATTATGTGCGCAGAAATCTACACAATGTGCTGAGGAAATAAACAATAGACTGGTGGTTGGATTGGTTTTCTTTTGTTGACATGTCGACCAGCGATTAAGAAAGAGCCAAAGAAAAGGAAAAAGAAGAGAAAAGAAATTTATTAATAATGAATGATTCGGAAATGGAGGAGCTCTACGAGTACTTAACACACAGCTCTGGGCGTGTCTGTGGCTCGTGTCAATTAAAAATAATCGAAAATCGATAAACATCCGCGTTTCTCTATTCAGCTTTAAGCTAGAGGTCAAGCTTGAAAGGTCACACAGAGTTGATCAAATATGCAAATGTGCTCAGGTCATTCGAAGGTGTGGCTCAGGTGCGTCTCTGTGTCCACGTGTGTGGCCCTTGTGGCCCTGCAACAAACTGAAACTCATCTTTGTTTACTCGCTTTGCTCTCGCTTCAAATTTTATATTCCTAAGAGAAAGAAAAACACTTGAACTCGCACGAGAATAGGAAACTAAATAAAAGAACTGAAGAAACTTGTACTCAAATGTAAATTTTACTCTCTCGGCGATTTCAATTTAATTTTATTTGTTTTGTTTTTTTGTTGTAAATTAGTTAATTAATTTAAGGCACGTTTGTTTTCGTCGCCCTTTTTACGAGCTATAAAGATGCTGAAAATTGTTTACCAAATTGTTTTAATGAAGGCCATTAGTTGCGCTGCTTCCACAACATTTCTTATCAGACTCTCAAAATATTTTCCCATCATTATGCAAGCGGCAGCCCACTTCTTGGCCCCCATCCAAGTCCAAATCCAGCGATCGTTAACGCTTCGAGTGACCATTGGAACAACCGATTGGGGTCTCAGCTAATGAGCAGCGATAGCGGGCAGCGTCGCAATTTCTTGTGGCCAACTTTGAACTTCGAATTTCTATCTTTTGTTTTTTATTTTCCCAATTTCCATTTTCTATTTTTATTGATTTTCCTATTGTAGTTTCGTTGTTGTTGTAGCTGTTTCTGGCGTTTCTCGTACCGTTGCGCATTTATGCGCAATAATGATTAAATATTTGCATTTGTAGTTTTCACGTGGCGTATGCGCAATATTTACCAACCAGGAAATGGCCAAGACAACCAACTTGTCTGTGTTTCTACTTGTAATCACTTTGGGATGTGCCAGTAACTGTGTCTGTGTCTCTGTCTGGCCTGTTCTGTTCTGGCGATTAACATAAATATACAATCGTTAGGTAAATTTCAGATTCATATTCTATTGGGCTTGAGGGTGAGCCGGGCAGAGTTCCAAGGAGCACAGGCAATATGATTAATGTACCGGAAAATAATATAGTAATAACACAAATTGATTATATGTACGATCGCAACAATAAAGATTTGAGTTTTGACTCAATCTTACGCATTGTTCAACGTGATGCATTAAGAATGTCTTTATTAATTCGTTGACTTTCATTTAAGTCCCAGTCTTCTGGTATTTAAACATCACTTATAGTTACATTATTTGATTCCATCTAAGATAGTTACTTATTGCTGAAGCGGCTCAAGTTCCTAACCTTAAATTTGGCTTGTCTTTTAGATCAAAGATATTCGTTAGCTTCTTCAAGTTGAAACTATGTTAAATGAAATGTTTGCCATTTTCTTCGGTATACTACGAGTAGTTCTTATGATTGCTGACTGGCTTTTCTCTAGCTGGCTGACATCTGTAGAGATGGGAAGACTGCTCCATTGTCCGCCTCGTTGGCAGTTTGGGGAACTGTCTTCTCATTATGTTTGCATTTCCCAGACTGGCGGCGTTCTCTGTTTGTTCTATCTGTGAAAGATGGAGACTTGTACTACTACTCGTAGTCGCATCCACGGACACAAACTATGTACATAGCATTTTCGGTTAATTTACATGACAACACGTTTCGAAAGTCAGTCAGTCAACAACAGCAACGACAACTACAACAACTACAGCAACAGCAACAAAAAAATACAACAACGACGCCAACAAGATACAACTACACGGTGTTGTAAGTAACTTGGAGATACATTCGTTCATTTGTTGCTGCAAGTTAACTAGACTGTTACAACTGTTACTGTCGCCGGGGAAGGGTATTGGGATGGGGGCTTAGAGGCTGGAGAGGCCTTAGGGCACTTGCTGCCTTGTGGTTTAGAAGCCCTCAGCTGCCTGATGCGCTGCTTCAGTGCGGTTCTGGGCCAAAACAATGCGGCGCATCTGTCGGATACTTTTTCAGCTTTGCAGCTGTTGTGTGACTTTTCGCAGACGCCGCCTAGTTTACAGTTACAACAGCAGCAGCAACAACAACAACAACAACGACTAAAACACTCCTAACAACAATGGAAACATCAACAACAATGTGCATATATCGAAATTAGCATTACTTTGAATATTAATGCTGTGTTGCGATGGGCTTTCCCCCAAGCCCCTAGTACATGTCCCTTTGTTGTTTATGCATTGGCAGTGGCACATCTTGAAGCAACTTAACTGGAAAATGTATCTTTGAACCCACATTATTATCATTGTGAGCTCTGTGGTAAATATTTATGAGCTGCCAATTCAAGTTGAACTGGTAACTGGTCGCCTGTTTGGCGGCTCTGATGTCATATTGTGTGAATTCGTGAGCTCATGGCACGCCTTGAAGACTCACCGATCACAGTGAGATTTACTTGAAGTGGTGTAGGGTGAAGGGGGGAAGCGGGACGAGTGCTCGGGCTGGAAAAGCTTTTGTCAAGGCGTTCAAGTTCAGTGTATTTGGTAGTTGTATCTCTATCTCTATAGAGACTGCCCCAATTACATACACTTGTAATTTGGTGTCTAAGTATGTGTGAATGTTTGTGTGTATAGAAAAAGAAGAAGTATGACTATATTTGTTACGCAGTTGTCTCCAAGGCCTGTCAGCTTATTATATAAATTTGTACCGTTGAATAACTGTAACTAGTTCTCACTAATTAATCTGTTTCATAACATAAGAGAGCTCATTGGAATATAATTAAATCTATTTTAGTTTGCAATCTATTAAACCAATTAAAAGCTTAGTTTTCTATTGTTTAAAACTAGATGCTAAGAGGAAGAATATAAATAATCTACGAAACATTAAAACTAGCGTCATTAAAATTTGTACCATTTTGTACTATAGCACTTTTAGTGTACCCAAACAATTATCTGTACCCTTGATCATTTACTACAAATAAAAACAAAGCAAAGCAAAAAGCAGCAAAGAGAACAACAAGTTAAGTTCGACTAGTGATATTGAAGCCTCATTAATACGGATGTCACATTCAGTTCAAGAGAGAAGAAGAGAGGGAGAGAGAGATGTTTGTGTGTGTGTGTGTGTGTTGTGGTTATGTCAGTCAAAGTCGAGCTCAAACGGCACGCTTTTGATAAGAGAAACTCAATTTAAAATGCAATTGGAAACGTAAGCGCTGACAGCAGACGCAGAGCAGAGGCCTGCGATATACAAATATATATATATGTATATGTGTATGTGTATGTATGTGACAGCAATAGAACCTATACCACTCGCCCTCAACAGGAACATGACAAGTCGTCGGCTCTCATGCTACTCCCCTCTCTCGCGTGCTCTGCTTTGCTGCCGCTGCTGCTGTTGCTGTCAACTGAATGCGTCTCATGTCTCTGGCAATTGAAATTGAACGGAATAGAGATAGACAGAGAAAGGCTAGGTAGAATAAATATGTAAAGGGAATGAAAAGCGCAAATTGATAATTGAGTTTGGCACAGGCTCAAACTGCATTTTGCTGCTGTTTGGGAGGTGCTTGCCAAGTGGGTCAATGTGAGCATGTGACGCACTGGCACAAGAGCATTTGAAGCCAATTAGAGAGAGCTACGAGTGCGAGTAGGCGATGCAACGTGTTTGCCAGGGGCTGCCAGTTTTAGCCACGTCTGTACTAACATATTACATCAGTATGTTCATATGTATATGTACATATGTAGTAGATATATTAGTAGATATTAAGTATTAAAGCTATCTGCTCTTAGGGTAACTTACCGGCTGTGATATCTCTCTTATATATTTGGTTTATCTTTTCAATTCTGCGAATTTCCTTAATCTTCAATATATGTTGCGATTCTCCAGCACAAAATAAAATCATTGTCCCCTACTGATGCCAAGGACCCTTCGCTTGGCAGGGTATTTATAGGCACTACTAATTAGTCGTGTGAAGATGTCTGATCATTAATAGTTATTGGAATTCAATACTTCGGGTATGCTCTCATAAATTAAGTCAACTGGCGCCCTCCGACTTGGCACGAGTCATGTCCCAAGGGTGACCCACAGCATTAGGCCTCAGATGGGTATCGTGTTCAGCCGCTAGACGCAGCTTCATTTCCAGCGTCTTATCTAGGCGGGCTCTTTTTAATTTAACGGTAATAAAAACATCACGTATACGTCCCGCTGCTAACGGCAATGGCAATAAAACAAATGCGCGCCCCCGCGTTGGCCACGGGAAAGCTCAATCAATTGCTTGCGCCACAAAATGGAAATGGCAGCGGCGACAAAGTGTCAACCAATGGCAACTGATGGGAGACCAGACAGATTGTGGATGGAGTAGGGTGACAGCAGCGTGGGCATCGACGGCAGCTGCATAACTTGCATCAGAAGATTTAAGCGCAACACGAAACCAAAAATTCCCATTCTCATTCCAACTCCCATTCCCCTTCCCCTTCCCATTCTCATTTCCATTTTCGAGTGTCTAACTAAGAAGGAATCGAAACCGTTGCAGCAAAGCAGCCAAGAAATTTTTCAAGCGAATTCGAAATAATAAATAAATTGTAGACGTAATCCTCTTGGAATTTTGGATACTCTTTGATGATTAACATAATCTATAGATAGACACATTATTAGAAGCTTAAATCTGCCTCCATATTCCAGATAATCTTTATTCTTATGAAAGATTTATAATTCCAGACTCAACTCTATTGATAAATACAACTAAAGGTGTTTTTCTATTATAATTAAAGAATCTTTTCTTAGACCAATTGGCAGACAAAAGTCCAAGACAAATACCCAATTAGTGGAAACTAATATAGCCCATATTTAAATTTGATTTATATAGGGTATTAAGTAAATGCGCAGGCGTTTTGAACAGCTAAATTTTTAAAGTTTTTTTGAATGTTTGTGCTGCACAAACAGAAAACAAAATACAAATAAAATAATTTTTGTGTTGTTGTTTCTGTTTTTCTTTCATTTTGCTGTAAAAAATGAAAAAGAGAAGAAAAGAAAAATACATAAATAAAATGTTGTCGCGTGGTCTACACATTCAGCTGTTGCATTTGTTATAGACTTGTTGTTGTTGTTGTAGAATGACACATATTTCTTGGTTTTTCATATAGTTGTTATTCTCGTTGTTGTTGTTGTTGTCAGCTGTCGCTGTTGTTTGTTGTCGACAGTTTCAAAACACAACAAAAAGCGCTGAGATTGTAAAACTTAAATGAGAATTGAAATTAATTTGTTGTTGTGTGAGACCCGAGCCGACACACTCGTGGGCAGAAAAAGGCTGAAACGGTTATGAGAAAGAGAAATAGAAGGTTGGATACAACTGGAGTGAGGTTGGCTGATGTGGGGTGGTGCAAGGGTTGGTGGAGGGGGAGGGAGGGACTGACGTCTGGCCTTTAGATTGCGTCGATTGCATTGCATAATCGCAAATGACGTAGAACTTGGTTCAACGGGATCTCATTTAATTACGGAAAACTTACATTCTATGTACATATGTCACACACACATATATATATATATATATATATAATATATATATATATATGTTGGATATGCATACACACAATGTACACACTCGTTTTCGAGTGTGTCAATCTACGTAACGAACCGTTAAGTTTGTCATTGAAGCTCTTTCTATACCCTAGCTATACCCATTTAAGTGGGACAAAGAGTGTATAATGAATAAATAACAGACGATACCAAGCATCTGCGACCCTATAAGATATGACCATAGAATATATTATATATATGGGGCGAATTATATATATTTATACTTAAATTATTATATTGTTAAGGGAATTCCTTAGTCGGACCCTCCCTATTAGAGCATTCTTAGTTGTTCCATTGGTTGATACTGGATAGACGCTGCAAATTGAAGCATGTCGTTCAATTTTGGATGGAACGAGTGCGGCACAAGGTCATCAGTTTGCTGGAATCCGACTCGATTCGATGCTCGTGCTGGCTGTGAGGGGGAGAGGGTGCGGAGGGGAGGGGAAGGAGAAAGCTAATAAAGCATTAACAAAGTTTTGCGTACGCTGTCAGCAGTTTCCTCTAGTAGCGCAGCCTCGTTGCGAGTGTTCTGAAAGCCGTTCAAATGTCACGCGTCGGATACCATCGACCCCCCTCCCCCCACACACACACACTCTGTGGCCCAGCATCGAGTGGCTCTTGTGTTGAAGGGCTCTTGACAGGCTTTGAGTTGGCACTTGGAGGGCAGCAATTGAATAATCCTATACATAATCCCATTCTCGCTTTCGTATTGTATAATTTTCTCATTTTCCCATTTTCTCTTCTTATCTATATCTCTTGCAGCTTGTGCGTTCGCTTTTCTCGCCTGTACCCGTTGCCACGCCTAGTTAAGGCGTGCGCCCATAAAGCAGTCAAGACGACTTACTCAATAATGAAGATGAGCTCGCCCAGGATCATGCAGCAGAAGCGCAGTAGTAAGTCCTCCAATTCGTCGCGGGTCTCGATGACCACTTCGACGGCGGAGGAGAATCTCATCGAGTCGAAGCTGTTCAGCTGGATGCGACTCTTCCGCTTCGCCTCGCTGCTCTGTCGCGCCGAGTAGAGGGCAAAGATCAGCTCCATACTCGTAGTTAATAAGAGGCCCCAACCTTATAAGATAATGGAAATGCATTAAAAACACAGATAAAGTAACAGATATTCGTGCTAGTTGCCGCTTTCGATTCAAGTTTTCCTATTATGCTAAAAAAAAGAAAAAGAAAAATGAAAAACAAAATAAAATTTAAAATACTAAAAATTAAATGAATTAAATATCACTTTATGGATTCTGCAATGTAGACAGTAAGAATTGGAACTCTTTTAAGAATTGTTCAGTTTTTTTTCTTTATCGTTCACAATTAAGTCAATTTTTAGTGTAAATTTCACTGGTTTCCCAAGGGAAACTCTGGGGAATTTGTCGCGCCTTTCGTACCTTTTGTATTGTAATAAGAAATAAACATATGCATACCGAGTGTATGATCCAATATGATATGTATGGTTAATCATTAATTGTGTTGTTAATTCGGAATTAGTGCTTAATTTAGATAAAAACAGCAAATCACAGCAATAACAACCATATACCGAAATATATTTTTGTAAT
Organism: Hirtodrosophila trivittata; assembly: GCA_035045065.1. Classification (NCBI taxonomy): domain Eukaryota; kingdom Metazoa; phylum Arthropoda; class Insecta; order Diptera; family Drosophilidae; genus Hirtodrosophila; species Hirtodrosophila trivittata. Next base: position 541,113 of record JAWNNK010000866.1, read on the forward strand.
TTAAAACACTCTTTTTGCGTGTCACAAAGCAAATAAGCTAACAAGCTACAGAAATGTTATGAAAATGCAATGAAAATAAATTAAATTTAACTAAAGGCTTTATTGCAATACAAATAAATACAACAATAATAATACTATGTATGTATTCACATACAAATAGAGGAATATATTTACAGATTTAGTCTCGATGCGAGCAATATGCGCTTAACCAACACTCAAATATAACACTTAGGCACACATTCACAAAGAAGATTATGTAGTTTCCCCCCCTTCAACCGTCAGTAATTTAAAATTGCATTTAGTCCAAAGATGTTGCCAATCAAAAGAGTAGAATAACTTAAAGTAGATCACTTAAAGAACAAATCAAAAATCAAATTGCAAAAACAGATTTAAAAAGTGAGTTACATTTGAAATCAACAGAACCGCAAACGAAAATTAACAACAACAAGAATCAGCAAAATGAGAATAAATATCATAACATTTTCGAAACTAATTTTTAATTATTAATTAGTTTGTAAGTGCAACAATGCAACAACAGAAGCCAACGTACTATATACAATATAACAAAGTTAACATAATTCAAAGTAAAACAGCAGTAATATGTTGAAAAAGAAATTCAATGCAATAAATCGATATCGATAAATAAATAAAGTCTTTAAGCATGTTGTGTGTTCAATGCAAATAAAATCAAATTGTGTTTTCTTTCTATACTTCTATAATAATCAATTGCAGGCCATTGGAAGTTCGCTGTATAAAAAATTATTTGAACTTTTATTTCAAATCAATAGAGCAACCTGACAAAAGCTGACATATATACACCTCAATACTCAACTGTAGATGGCGCGTTTACATGTACGGTGCTAGCTGACAAAAGCTTCTTTGTGTATTATCTTCTATCACTAGCAGTAGAGTTCCCAGGTAACAGAATTAATTTACAATATAATACTAGCTCCCAACTAAACTTATTCGAAGTTTAAATTAAACTATTTCACATTTAACAGTTTGATGATTTGTTAAGCTTTTTGAACTAAGCCGCTTCCAAATACATTATAAACCTATAGCTGTAAATGTTGTAAATATAATTTACTTATGTTAGATTTCTCGTGATATTATATATAATATATATAAAATATACTTGAGACAACATATATATTTCAGGCGCATATATAAATGTTATTCTTATGTTAAAAATGTTATGATATCGATAACAGTTTGAAAAGCGTATTGTTAGCTTTTCAACTGTTATCGATATCATAACATTGAGTACATACGTACACACTCTCTTTTTGCCGCGTTAAGAAGTTACTGATCATCTTCATGTTTACGCGGATGTTATAAGTTAACAATTAGATTTTAATAATGTGCGAATTTTAATTACGACTGTATATTTATGCTTTGAGCTTAAACATTATTTCGGGATCAAGAAGCACCCACAGATGCTGCTGCAGAGATAAAACTGTTGAGTATATTGTTGAATGATTTCACATTGAATATTATTTATTTTAATATAATATGCTTTGTTTGCGCACAGGACGGGTAACAATGAATGGACAAACGATCCAATAGACATACTTCAGCATCATCAGATGAATTGGCAGTGCTCCGACTGGACGCTGTGTGTGCTAGTGCAGCGTCGACGCTTGTTGCTCGTTCTTTGGTTTGCGCGGAGTTTATCGCTCAATTGCTTTGCACGGCCGTTCTGTTTAGAACGTGATGTGTAAACAAACGGTGCAAAAAGACTCAAAGCATCCCTTGGGGCATGCGCTTTGGGATTTGCCGGCAAGGGAGAGCAAAAGGAGAGCAGAAAGTATGAGCAGCAATTGGTAAGTTCGTTTTCGTTGGCGTCGGCGTTTCCGAAGATTCTTCGTGACGCGATTTCCCTCAGTTTTCCCCCTATTCCAATTTTCCCTCAAGATCAGCCGCAATGGTCGCATCAATTGGCCTCCTGTCGCTTGTGCGACTGATTCACATTCAAACTGAAATTCAGTTAGTGTTTCGTGCTCGTCGAGTGTTGTTCTCGGTTTTTCCTCAACAATATCGAAAGTTTTTCACGGCACAGTCTTCTGCCTGTTGCTTGCCATAGTACATACATACATACATATATTCGCCTATATATACATACATATATATATGAAAGTGCATATATAGAAATTGAAATTGGAATTCTTTCTAAAGTTAAATCGAAGCTGATTGTGTGTGTGTGTGTTGTGTTTTAAATTCGAATTTAATCAAAATAACGTGTTTTGTTCATTAAACGGTTAGTTGAATTACTCAATTTTCTCGCACAAGCGAAACGAAAAATGAAAAGCATATTACATAATCGCAGCATTGTGTTTTGAGCGAAAAGAACGTGGAACACCACGTTTTCCACTTGAAATTTCAATTTAAATTTGAATATTTATTTTTAATCATGTGCCACTACAATTAATGCGAGTGCACTTAAAGCAATTATCCTAAAACACCATCATATCTATAGCAATTTTAAGTGGAACCCAGAGTTAATGTGCGAACGCGGGCAAAGGCAGAGGGAAGGGGGAGTCGAGAGGGTGGGGGGTGGTTGGTGGGGAGAAGGATAGACGGAATAGATGGGAAATTGAAGCATGCTGCACTCGGCGGCACCAACTCAGCATGATTTTCCGAGCAAAAGTTTAACGAACTGAGTTCATTTCTATTTTTGAATAATTCGGAAAGCACAAGAACAAGAACAAGAAACAGCAAAAGCAGAAGCAGAAGCACCCAACGCAATGCCGCCACAAAAGTGAAAAGTCTGCATGGTTTTCCCTCCGCGGATGCGAGACATGTGCTGCTGCTTATATGTACGTGGAGACTGATCTACAGCACGCCTACACTGTGCAAATTTTCAACATTTTCCGCTGGAAAATTTAAAGAAAATTTCTCTTTACTGACTGAATAGTCATCTGCTGATGACGAATGCTAAATGTTTAGAAAAACTGTGCAAAATCGATACAGTAGAAATTGCCTAAAGCGAATAAGTTGTTCCTTAGTAACATAATGAGTATAAATCAAGAAATTATCTATATTTTGTTGATCTATAGACATATTTATTGGAAATATTCAGATTTAATCATTAACTAAAGTATATTTATTACCTAAAGCTTTGACATGTATTGAAAAATTTCTATTTTTTCTCCAGATATTTTGTGCAGTATCTTAAATGTAATATATAGACGAAATTTATAGTCAGTCTTTGATTTTATGAGCTTATTGAATAATTACTGTATTTAAAAATTATAATAGTTTTTGGCAATTTCACTTTCACATTAAAATAAAAAGTGCTTCTATTCGAAAATTCACTTGAAATGCAAATAATATTTGAAAAATTGTGATAGTCATTCGAATTTGTTCTAGTATTCTATTGAATAAACTTTTGCTATGTTTATGAATGATATCAGTCTATACTGAGATCTATACGTATAGTATATGTCCTTGTAGCTATATATTATATATATATATATATTTATATACTATATAAAATATATATATATGAGAGTATATGTCTGCAAGAGACCTTCAAAACGTTGACATTAGCTAATTCGATTGCTTTGACTCTGGCATATGCTCTATACTCTAATATTACTGGACATTAATATTCATGCATTTTAAATTATGTGCTAGTTAGTGGCATATATATATATGTATATATATATATATGTTGATATTTAGAGAATATTATATGTGACAACTTACTGAAAATAAATGTTTAAATTGGCAACTTAAAAAGCAAACACTCCGCCACAAAATGCTAAGGCGAAGGCGATGTCGATGGCGTCAGCGCCAAATTTAAATGTAGAAAATTTAGAAAACTAGAAAAGAAGAAAAGCAGAAAAGTAGAAAATTCGAGTGCGAAAAACAGAAAAAATCGAATAAACATTTAGCCCACTTCCGTTAGAAAATAGCACAGAACTGATGCGTAAAGACCCTCTGGGCCAAACAACAATTTCACCAGACAAGATTCATTCTCTAGAATAGGTCATGATTTATTTGTGTTTGACATATTTGGGTTGGGTGTTCAGGTGATCGCTGGCTAATAATGAGCAAATTGTGATTGATGGTTTCCACAGTTTCCCACACCTAGACTATGTTAGATCTCAACTAGAAAGATTGACATATCGGGTGGGTGCCAAGTGATACTCGATAGGAATTCTATAACAATTCTGATTGCTTTAAGTGCAACTCCAATGCTCGAGAGGATTTAACCCGTCTGTATATTGCTTTCTGTACTCACAGTGTAATATGAAAAATTGAAGTGCTATCGTTCCCCAAGAGTCCTGTTGAAATCATAATAGCATAATCGAAAATAATACACATAAGATCCGAGAGTAAAACCATCTATTGAAGGCTGTAAAAGCTGTGAAAAATGTCCGGGCAGCAACCGCCGCCGCCGTTTGGCAGTGGGCCACGTGGCTGGAATCCACGTGCACCAAATCCTGCCTCACCGTCGCCCTCATCCTTTTTGTACCGTCCACCATCACCTTGGACAACAGCGCCTAGTCCGCCGCCAATTATATCCGGACCACGTGCCTTTGGGCATGCCATGTCACCGGCGCCACAGCTGCGTGGCCTGCGCGGCAGCAGCAACAACAACAATATGCCGCATCCCCGCCCACAATGGCCCGGCGGCAATCAATCGCCAGCACCGTATCAGCCACCGTCCATGTTCGAGCCGCAAAGCTTTTCCTATGCCGGCGCACCTGGACCTGGACCAGCGCCAGCAGCACGCCCCTTTCGACCGGCGCCACTGCAGCAGCTGCAACATCAAAACTCATACGGTGGCCCGACCAGCTCCTTTCAGCTGTCGCCGACTCCATCGCCCATTGTGTGCCAAACGCCCAGTTCGGATTTCACATACAGCAACCGGCAGACGCCGTTGTCCCACCAGCAGCCCCACTATCCGCAACAGGCACCGCCGCCACAATATCTGCGCCAACAAGGCGCACCACCACTGCCACCACAACCGAGACAACACGGACAGGATCAGATCGATTTTGTTGGCGTGCCATTGGAGCCACCGCAGCCCAAGTCCTATGTGATCTACGATGATGAGGAGGAGTTCGGACCATCGACCGCCGAGATCATTGCGAATCAATCTCAAGACTACATCGATGAGAAGCTTGCCGAGTATCAAATGACGATACTGCAGCTGCAAGGTAAGTCCCAAATCCCATCCTTAAAAAATTATAATTTTAACAAGATAAAAGTGGATCCTTTCCCTCAAGGATCGTACAAAGATATAAAACCGAAACAAGTAGAAATTGTTATATATTTTTAATGTGAAACATCTTCATAAAATGCATTTCTGAGTCCGTGGGATAGTCCTTTGTCATTTTCTATGGATTCCTTGATTCCTACTTGGGTTTGAGTATCTCAACCATAGGATTCGACAATGAAATGCTATCAAGGATATCCAGTAACTTGTATATATCCTGCAAGCATGTGATTGAGTCGGGTGCTCCATTCAGATTGATGTTTCTGCCATCGAAGTTGACCGTAAACTGTTTATACTTAAAGATGACCACTCGATCATAGGGCACATGCCACATGCTACGGGCTCGTCCTGAGGCTGGAACCAGTTTGTCCCGACGAAAGATCACACAGGACGGCTGATAGGTGTGGCGATCCTTTTCGGGTATCTTGTGGACCTTCAGATCTCCGGTGAATATGGTCAGTGTGTGACGCTCCAGCACCGATGGCTTCACCTTGTACAGCGTCACCTTACTGTTCCATCTCTCAGACGGCAGCTTCATGTGTGTTGTGGCATTAGCCAATTTGACCAGCGGCATCTCCAGACTATTGCGCTGACGCGTCTCGCGTGGCCACTCCGTGGGGCTTATCACGTACCAGGTATCGTTATACGTGATTTTCTTTACAACGAGTCCATTCTTTCCATAATACGTCGTTGCGTTGACTATCTTGGTTCCGCTACTATTCGGCTTTCCCTTCGTCTTCTCTGCTTCGTCCTCAGCTGCGTTATTCTCTTTGGGGCGCCTTTGATGGAGTATTGGGTTTGTGGGCTTTCTAAAGACATCAGCAGCTGCATTGTCTGTCAATTTGCTGCTATTAGTTGTACTCTTAAGCTCCTTCTCCTTAGCCTCTTTTGACGTCATCGGAGCACTTTCCATGTCCAAACAGTTGCCAGGTGGCACTGGCTCGATAAGTACACGCTTGGGTTGAGGGACACCACCGCTCCGATGTACTGGCAGCCTTTTGCATCTCACCGCCAGCTCGTTGTCACCGGCAGCCAACTGCTCGAGCTTCTTGGCAAAGGACTGCTTCAGTTTTTTAGGTGCTTGGGAAATATTATCAGCTGCTTCCTTTGATTTGAAACTGGCGCAATCGATTTTCAGTCTCCTGCCCTTTGGTATGGGCAGAATAACCTCTTTGGGTGCTACTCGCTTAGCTAAAGGGTCTGCCGTTGCCATAAGACTTTTTTGATTTCTCATCGATTTTCTACCTATGCGAGCTACACCTGCTGCCTCCCAAACTGAACGAACATAAACCAGAGATTGCAATTCAAATTGAAAGGGTATTTTTTTCTTTTCTTCAATTCTAATGGAGAGCTGGAAACTTTAGCTGTCTAATATTTTAGGCAACTCATTGAAAGGCAACTTTCATTAGACACGCTTTTAACATCGATTATCGATAGTTCGATACCTATAGATTGGCATCCCTATAAGAGGTATTCCTTATCGTATTACTTCCTGTTATTTGACATATTTATAGAGTCAGACCTCAGCGGGGGAATATTTATATATATTTCAATTCTTTTCCCTCCTGGATTGAAATCTTCGATCAGCGTTAAGAATTCTACAAAAATATATATATATACATGTATATATATATACCATGTCAGTATAAGTGTATATGTATCAGTATTTTCATCTTGGCAGAGACGGCACTTTGCTGAATCAGCTTCGGCCCCGGCAAATGTGTCATCCGAACTTGACCCAGTCGCCCACGTCGATCAACGTCGCTGCCTTTTTAGCGCCCAATCTTGAAGTGGAACATGTTCAATTATCTGTTCCTTCTTTCACCTCTTGAGTGCTTACGTTGCGCTTAAATGATTGACTACTCTATACCCTGTTGGAAATAGAGACTAACTGTGGGATACCTCCTCCTTCAGGTGCCGGATGCAATGTCTTTCCTAGAGTCTGTTCCAATTATTTTAGTTTTCTATTCTTGGCAATGGCGCCAATTGCAATCGCCAACGAGCAATAGAGAATCGTATTTAATGCCAATGAATCAATGAATTGTTTCTCTAGAATTCAACATCTATACCATATAGTGTAGACATGTGTAAATATGTTCGATATATACAATATGTATCTGTAGAGATCTCAAGATATATTGAGATACCTGAGTCATCCCATATTGTTCGTTTGCCTTCACATGCAAAACTGAAATTGGCGTTAAATCGCCAGTTATGCTTCAGATACTACTATTATTTTGATAATTGTAAAGATATATATTTTTGATCTGCGTATAGTATATAAAAATAGATAGAGGAACATTGAACAGATTCTTTATGGTCATAAGTTATATTATATTCATTGATAAATTCACTTTGTATTCCGTTTATAATATTCATATAATAACTTTAATTAGATATATAAAATTAGGCTAAGACTATACACAAAAATATATTAAAAAAACTAGATTTAGCTCCTGGACAGGGATAGAGTGCTGGCCATGCTTACGCAATCCGTGATGGTGCCGTCTTCGATCTGATCTATGGAGTCTACAGAAGGTGATCGGTCCCTGTCTGAACTTAGTTCCTGGTTGAGGGAGAACATGTTGTAGCAGAGCACCAGACGGGTGTTTAGTCCGTCGAAGATGCTGACCACACTGGGCTTTATGTTGAAGAAGATAATTTTTTGGTGGCGACGGCGGAAGTCATCGACCATGGAGGAGATGACCTTGGCGGCTGTGAAGTCGGCTGCGTAGATGTAGGTGCAGTCAATGACGACGGGAAATGTGGATTTGCTGCCGGATTTGATGACCATGTTGCGGACAAACTCGACGGAGGGAAAGATCAAGCAGCGATCGGGTGTAATCTTCACAAACTTGATACCCCGCTCTGTCTCCAGCTGTTCCAAGGTGACTTTGGGTCGGGCCGAGTGGTAGAGTATGAACAACTGATTGGCTGCAATGGCCACCAGGATGCCAATCTCCAAGGGTAGCACTAGGCACATTATGAATGCCAGAATCCCTGGCAGTAGATCCGAACCTGCAAAAGTCAACTGTCAGCAAGGAGACGACTTCAATTGTGGCTCATACTCACGTTTGCTGCGCCACATGGGCATTATTATCTGGTACTGCACCTGGAAGATGACCGCTGAGATGAGAATGGCGGCCAGTACTGCTCTGGGAATAAAGCTGAAGTATTCGGTGAGAAAGCTGAGCGCCAGCACCACCACGAGGCCAATGTAGAAATTGGAAATGGTGGTGCGACAGCCACTGGCATTGTTAATGGAGGAGCGAGCCAGTCCACTGTTACTGCGATAGCCGCAGAAGAGAGAGTTGGCAATGTTGGCGACGCCGGTGGCAATCATCTCCTGTGTGATGTCAATCTGTTTGCCATTGGCAAAGGCCTTGCATACGGACACGTTCTCCAGCAGTGCTATCACCGGGACAATAATCAAGCCGTAGCCCACACTCTGCACCATCTCGAAGAAAGTCTCGCCAGGCACAGGCGCTATGCCAGCTGTGGCGTTGCCTGGTTGCGCCTCAATTGAGAATGGTGGCAGCGCCAGCGATGGGAGTCCAGGAGGTATATATCCAGTCAGCAGAAAGGGATTCATTTTGTTCGCCTCCAGTTGCATGGCCATCACCGTAGCAGCCACCACAACTGTTGCGTTTCGTGAGATGCCGATAAATTTGATAAGATGATTTAGAGCACGCTGCAACCAATTGCGTTCCGATGCATCCTTTGGTCCTATGCTCCTCCTGCCGAGGCTCCGCATGGCCAGCAGCAATACCACACAACCGAAACCCAAGCAGCTGTCCGCCACGCGTATGTTGCCAATGTCTCGAATCATGCTGATCCAGCGTTGCAGAAAGGACACCCCGTCACTGTTCACACCCAGGATATACTTCATCTGTGAGGTGCATACTATAAGAGCCACAGCACTGGTGAATCCCGCACTCACTGGCCCCGACACAAACTCCACCAGGGAGCCCATCTTCAGTGCAGCCATAATCAGCTCTATAAAGCCAGTCAGAAATGTCAGGAGCACAGATCGCTGCCAGGAGCCCTTCGCAAACTGGTATGTCATCAGGGAAGCAACGGCTGTGCTTCCAATGGTGCAATCCTTGCAGGTGCCCAACAAAACATACACAAAGCAGCCCATAAATGAGCCATACAATCCATACTGTAAAGGACACAGACAGTAAATCTTGAGTTGAGGATGTCTTCATAAGAGTTGGATTATATCTAACCTAGTAACATTTCATAATGTTAGGAATTATATCCAACTATATAAGTATATATACTTTCTAGATTTGTAATAATTCGAATCCTGGCAAGGGTTATGCAGAGATTATGTTCTCCTTCATTTTTGATGCGTCACATTTGTTCCTTCAAATATCTATGATACCATAGTGTGATCCCTTCAACCCCATTATAACCAGTTACCAGTATATATAAGTATATATATATTCATATATTATATATATATATTTTTTACCCTCATATTTGGACACTTCCGCGAGAAGGTTCATCAAGTTTACGAAAGTTTGCTTTTAACTTATATTATCTGAACGAAATGTTTATTTTCTTAAGACTTGACACCTTATCACAGATGTCATCATGAGCAAGTAGAAGTGCTCCAGTGCAGACTGCCCGACTACGTGATACCCTTAGCCCAGACATGATCGTTTTACATAGCTCTTCGTTTGGTATTTGAGACTCTAATTACCAAATTTTGTAATACACGACTCGTACTTAATGGATATGGGTGTTCCTTCTGCCTGTTACATACTTTTGTCCAAGTTTTATACACCTCTTTTTCTATTTTCTATGGGTTAAGGGTATACACAATTGCAGCCAGTTTATCTTTCATATTTGTCATGCGCAAATTTTGAGATTACGTCAAGTGATGAAGTCCTTATAAATGCAGCCGTATACAGACTTTCGCAAGAAGACGAAACATTGAAGGAAAATATCTACAATAATTCTACAAAATTAATGAACCTAAAAGAGTTTTGCGTTTTTATTGATGCAGATAAAAATCAGTTAAGAGACTTGTGAAGTTACAACTGTTTTTTGTTTTGCTTGGATCTTAGAAAGAGTAAGAGAAATAAGAGAGTATAATAGTCACACCCACTTTTGTCACTGCGGAAATGACCATATATACAATATTATACTACAATTTACCTAATTCTTGGGAAAACACTATAAAATTATAAATAAAAACCTAAGTCTTAAAAGTTGAAAGATAAGAAAAGAAAAATAACAGAGATACTTATTACTTGATTGTTCTCTCACCTGAGGGGGCAATCCAACAACTCCCGAATAGGCTAGACCTTGGGGAATGACCGTTAGGCCAACTGTTAGCCCAGCTATAAGATCACCAATTGCATCGCTTCTGTTGTATTTGGGCAACCAGCTGAGGATGGGCAGACGCTTCTTGAGAGTTTTCATGCGGCAGATATTCGAGGCATAGCGATTACAGCAGGAGCTGGAGGAGGAGTCAAGCTGCTCCTGCTTGGTTGCTTCCAGCTGCTCCAGACTCTTGTACTTGGAGGTGCGATGATCGGTGATCAGTATAAACTCTGTGGAAGAGCTGCAGAATTGTGCCTCCAAATTCTGTGTGACCTCCGTTTGTTTGCGAAACGTCACCTCGTTCTCAAGCGTGGACATTGCGTTCTGGTCTTTGCGTTGTGTTCTTTACTGTGTGACTGACTTAATAAGAATTAGCCGTGCCTTATTCAGTTTTAACTGATACGAGTACGTCTATAACAATATAACCGGACCGATGCTGCGCAGCTACTGTGGCTGCTACTGCGACACGCGGCTCTTATCGTAGCCCCAACTTCTGTTTGTACAGCCAATGGCGTAAATGCAAGAGCGGGATATAAGTTGTATGTTTCAGTTATCTACGATTTGCGACGTGCAGCGATCATAAACTCGCACTTGACAATGACCAGCCTCCGATCAATTCCAGTTTTTTTGGCCAGTTGTTTGTCCAAGGGGCACAACGTTGTCAATCTTGTTCCAAATTTTCCATTCATTATTCGAGTCAATATTGATGCATAACGATCTCAATTGTTGCCAAGTGCGTTATAATAGAAAGATCTGGTATATCTAATCTGATTCAAGTACATTTGAAAGTTAAGATGAGCTAATGTTAAATACATCTTGCAAATGATAAATAAAATAATTGTTTTTTAACAATTCTATGCCAAATTCATTAACGGATATAGTACGTGAACTGATGCCAAATCATAAAAGCTTTATATATTATACTTTTAACTAGGTCTACAGAATTATATATAAACGAAGTCTGCTTCAGCCGGACCATCTCTTATTTGATCTAATTCAAAGTTTTCTCCCATTAAAATATTAATTAAAGCCATTTAGCAGAACTTTTTCTATTTCTATACGTTTATATAGGTTTTGTTACATAACTGTATTCTATATACATAAACTTTTATTTATTGTAATAATATGGAAAATAATATATTTGTTTGGTAATCTGTTAGTTTGATTAACTTAATAATTTATTTCTAGCTTCAACTGTCTGTTTTCAACCTATGATCTAAGTTGTTAGCTTAAATTTGAATTTGAATTAAAAAGAAAAACAATTGATTGACCTAATTAGTTCTTTTATATAAATGTATAGTGTAAGTGTCAATGTATTATTTGTATTAAATTTGAGGCACAAGTCGTCTCTATTCTGTGGGATACAAAACAAAACGTAATGATGATCACACTTTTTGTAGACAAGGTTTACGAGCATTAAAGCCTTTTGTTGTATATACAACTTATATGTACAAATAGTAACTACAGCGGCCAATGAGATCACTTTTTGTCTATAGATTTATAAAGGTATTATAGATGTGTATACATTCTAGGCATTATATGGGGATTTTGAAAAGTTGCTTATAAACTGACAATGGCACTGAGCGCAGTGAGAATGACTTTTCATGTTCTGATGATGCTGACGCTGATGTCACAGGGGAAATGCCTACATTTTGTTATTTTTAAATTGCATTTCCCTCGCTCTTTGTTGCTGTCGTTTTTGTGATTGTCTTGTTAGACACATAAGCTGGCCAAAAAGATAGAAAACAAGTCTATAGTACTATAAAAGAAATATAAGTTGTAACTGCTCGACTAGCGATACCCTGTAACCTGTTCTTGTACTTTCAAACAGAATCTTCATATCTCTTAGCTCTGCCCGCTCTCTCACAACTGCTAATATTAGGCTTATGTTAAGTGCTGATGTATAAAAAATAATGAATGTTAACGCTATGTTAAGTTTATGCGTAATTGTATCGAGCGCCAATTTGTTTAACAGCGGGTGAAATGCAAACGAATGCTGTTAATGTGCTATGTACGAGTATGTTAAGTTCGTGCGCTGCAAACGCATTATGTTAATGTACCACTTATGCTAAATTTACACAGAATATTGATTATATTAAACACATAATTCCTTATTTATATTAGTTTAACCTATTACTTGGATAGAGAGAAACTTTGTCATAAACTTAGGATCTGTAGAAGAAATGTTATTTTTAAATACACGTCTACGATAAGCTTAATGAAATATTTTTAAATTGTCTGTTTCACTTGCATCTTGTAACATTTTCTTATAAAACTTTTTCTTGCGAGAATAGGGTATAAACATAGCTCGTGGCACGTTCCTTAGTTCAGTTTCAGGCTGGTATATTTATAATTCTAGTTTGGTATAAAATATCTCAAGGGATGCGACTGTGATCAGATTATTTTTAGAACTTTTCTTCGCCCTGCTTTTCACACTATTTTCAATTTTAGCCGTTTTTCCACTTTGTTCGAACTTGCCTTGTCACGGGGCAAAAGTGATTAAAAATAGAGTTTTTAAGATTTTCGGCTTTTGTTGTTTGTTTGTTTTCTCTGGGTTTTCGTACTGCAACCGTATATATTTATTTCTCAAATATTTATTGTAGCTTATGTGTTGGACTGTTTGACTGCTTTTAAAGCCGGAATGTGGTTTGTCTAATTAAACGTTAATTGACAGATGTCAGTGCGACCTTTAGGGTTTTAAAAAACGAAGAGTCATCTTTTATATCCCATACTAATTACCACATAATCGTAGAATATAACTATTTTTGTTGTTTTTAACTCGTTATTCTAACAATAGAGATTTGTACAATGTTGCCAAAATGCTGTCTATAAATATGCCTTCATTCATTCATTGCAAATTTTTGATAATTGATATTTTTCTTTTGAAATATGTGTATACTGTGTATGTGACTGTTCATCCCAACGCCTACTCAGGCCACGCCCACAGTGCAAATAGCAAGCATATGAAATTCATTTCTATAATTAGAGATTTTGAAACTTATTTTAATATTTTTTGCACGTAAATATCGGATCCGAATGATGATTTCAAGACATATGCAAATGTCGCAATTCGAACAAATCAAATTGTTGACAGTGCTCGGTGAATTTTTAATTGCCTTTTTGTGTGTGTATTTGTTGCGTGTGTTGTGTGCTTACAAAAATATTAATGGCTTATAGTTTTTATAATTTACATAGCTTAATTTTTGTGCAAATATTTTGGGCACTCTTTAAAGGAATCATATCTATTTGCTGGCGATGTCTTTAATTGACTTTTTTCATCTTTTATTGATGTTCATAATGAACCATCGCATATTTGCTTTAGAACTAGATGAATGTCTGTATACAAAAGCGCTTTTAACTTAAAAGTCAATATTTAAAAAATGAAACAAAAAGAAAAAACGCTTGTCTTTCCATTAAAAAAAGACACTTTATGGATGGGTGCGAAATAAATATACTTCTTGTAGCACCCAATTTATTTTTAGATAACCAAAATATTGGAAAGTGCTGAAAACTGAAATTTGCAAGAGGAAACAATTGTTTATGCAAAAGATTTTTTTGGCTCACAATCGAACAAAGAATTGCAGATTGATATATATACGAGTAAATATAGCCAAATCTTAGGAACCTAAGGAAGATATGGAGGATAGCAATGGGGCACTTATACTATACTTAGATTTTTAAGGTGAACTGTTAATTTATTAATAAACAAATAGATAATACAAATAGAAAAGCACTCCAAACTTTTAACACTTTTAACATAAACTTAATTTTTGTATACCTTTGAAATTCGCTTAATGCACCTAATCAAAACCAGACTTGCCACACTGAATTCATGTTTAATTTTACTTAAATTCTAATTTATCACACTTTTATAATGAAAAGTTTCTAGTATTGAGGTTAACATATTTGTTTGTGCAAGTACTGTGTACGTTATGAAATAAATTTGTTATGAAACAAGAATCGGGGTGTGCAACTTTGGAGTATGTAAAAGAACTGTCTTTTAGGGTTTTGGCAAATAGTATAAAGTAATCATAACTGAAATAATATAATTTTTAGAAAATTTGAAAATAACTAAGTGCTTAACAATATTATTCCTAACTATTGAAAATGATCAAGCAACATCTTCTAACGCTACTGTTAGTTGCGCTCTCTGTTATCGTTTTAACGTTACAGTGGCTATTTTTAACAGCACATTCGTGGGCGCGTCAAGTGTATGCCACTTAACATTTTACAGCTAGTGCAAGAGGTTCACACAGCAGTAGAAGTTCGTAAACAAAATGGGGCCATAAAATTTACATTTACAGGCACTTCTTGGTATTCTTGCTTGTGTTAGTTTAGGGGGTCGTCCAGATGTTGTGGCTGCTATTGTTTACTTTACAATTAATTGATGCGTTCTTTGTTGTTTAATGGTTTAAAGTGTTTGTTTTTATAGGACTATATGTAAATATGGAAGCGTTGTTTAAGTGTGTGGCTTTTTATTTTAAATTTTCTGTCAAGAAATGTTAAAAGCACCGTTTGCCAGCAGATGTTAGCTAAGTGACAGCCTCTAACATAATTGATCGCAGTTGTACCAACATAGAACTTAAATCTAACATTTGAAAATTAAAAATATATATTATATATATACCTTATATACAATTGAATGCAAAGGTTTAGATTAGAATATTTATATAAAATGTCTATGCATAACTAATAGGTGGAGTGCAACTTTTTGTTGTAAGGTCAACTTGTAGCTTGACAACAACAAAAAGCAATGCATTCACTAAACCGTGACGTCATTAGTCTCCCTCAACGTGTGCTTACACAAAAATAGCTTCGAAACTTGTTTGTTAAAATGATAAACACAAGCAACGATTATGTAAGCTGAAAATAAACATTTGTTTTCGTTTTGTGGCTCTCGAGCACTCGATCGCTTTCATGAATGACTTTCATGAATTACTGTAAGTTGAGCTTTATTATGCGCTGACCCACATATTCGTTTCTTGCGCCACTTTAAAGCGGTGCACATTTACAGTTCGCTAGAACACTGTAAGCCCTATTAATTATCGTCTACCCGGTGTGCAATATTTACAAACAGGCATATTTACAAGCAGGTAACAAACAAAAGAAAAAAATCCACCACCTTAAGCCTGTAATTGGTATTTTCTCACGGTTATGATGTCACACACAAGACGTAAAGGAATAACAATAACAGAGCAAAGGGCAATAAGAAATAAAAAGTATTTAAATGTCACACACACATGCATACAACCAGAGACACACAATGCCAGAGAGCGCAACAATGTGAGAGAGCGCGTGAGTGTGAATGATTTATTACATGAGAGCGTTTGTAGGTAAGTAAGCAAATGAGAGCGTGTGTTACAGCGTGTTCATCATTCAAAACTTCACCACCCAATAAAAATGAGCTTTTATGCGTATCGGTATTCATTATCATAGTCGTAGGGCAGTTTTAGTTGCGCTGTTGCGAAGCAATTCCTGAAGCATTTCGACATAGCTTAGCTTGATTAATTATAGATATAAAAGTTAAAAGAGGTTATTCAAGTGACTCTTTAAACCATATCTCAATTTTCTTTTTATTTTATAATTCTTACGAAGAGTTTTTGTACTCTGAATACCCCTGCAAAAACCGGCATCTGCGCCTCTGTTATGATAACACAAGCGGGTTAGTTCAAAGATAGTACGTGCTGCCAAAGCAGTAAGCACGGAGTATGTAAACATATATGGAATGCGTGAATTCGCTCTCACGGTACGTTCTCTTTTCAAATAAGGCGAAAAAAGCAGCCCAAACAACATTGCTCTGAGACTCTCACGACGCTCTCTCGCTCTCGAGATGGCAACTTTGAGCTTTACTACGATTACTTTACCATAGTCCAGAGCTCAGGGCTGCTGATGTTGTGGGTCTCTGGACAAGGCGTACCGCATTGACGAATCAGTATCGAACCGGCTTTCTACAACAACGGATTGGAAACGGAACAAAAAGAAGACTCAAAGCTCGGCGAAAATGTGAATTATCTGCCTTCATAAGGCACGCTATAAGAGTACGACTAAAAGTATTACTGTGTGGAGAAGTTGAATCTAAAATTTGCCGAAAACTAATTAGAATTTGCCCAAGCAAGAGGGCAGGGCATACGAATAAATACGTGTTTTTTATTATTTAACAACAACGAGACGCGACAAACTCGTTGTTTGAGTCGTTATATGTGAGGTGTTATTGTGTCATAAAAACCGAAACCCGAAAATCTCAAATCCAAAATAGCTACAGTGCCGGTGATAAAACTGCGTGTGTGCTTAGAAAGAAAAAAACAAGAAATTATAGTTGAATTAAGAGCGGTGCAAAGTGCCTAACTTGAAGGCCACTTGGGGGTTGAAAAACTCTGTCTGTGGTAAAAGCTAACGTCATCAAGGACTGTGTTGTTGTCCTTGTTGTTGTTGTTGGAGCTGTTGTTGCGTGAGAAAAATCAATTTTGCATTAGGCTGCCAAGGGAGCGGCAAAAACAGGACACAAGGATAAAGCAAACCCAATGACATTTTGGCATAAGGACATACGCATTATAATACCGATGCTATCATGGCTGATAGCACAGATCCAGGCAGGCACAAGGATCCAAACATAGATGCCGGCGGTAGTAGAAGTCGAAAACCTGAAGATGGTGAAGCAGAAGCTGCAAGAGTCGGAAAGGACGTGCCCCCAATACCAGCTGTTCGACGTCGCCAAGCGCATGAGCAGAAAACAGTTACAAATGTCGAGGAGGGAGTGGAATCTAAACAGCTGGAGAAATCCACTATTACGCGCACGTACATGAAAACCATTACCACGTCAATGACCACGTCCAGTAGCGGCACCGGCAGTGTCGAGCACTTGGAGGCGCCCACACAACGTTTGCGCCAAAAGGTTGCGGAGTACGAGAAGGTCTGGTCCGATGGATCCGGCAAACGTCCTGCCGACCAGGCTACCGATGAGTTGCGCCAGCAGCAGGTTGACGACTACGAGGCGGAGAATCCTTTTGACATCGATGTACACGAAATCGAACGGCGTTTACGTGAGGAGCGGCAACGCGGCTTGGCCGAGGCGGAGGCAGCTAAACTGGCCTTCCAACAGGTGCATCTACGTCATACGCCGCAGACAACACCCCAACGTGTAGAGGTGACCAGCGATCAGACACCCAGTCCATTCAATGTGACGCTAAAGACCACCAGCCGGATGAGTCCCGGCACCGAGCTAGGCAGTGTAGAGGACCAACTGTCGCCCTTTAATGTGACGCTCCGCACCACTCGACGCACTGTGAAAAGCGACCAAAGCCGTAAAACGGAACTGGAGCGTTTTCTTGACGGAGAGCGAACTGTACGCGAGGTTCAGGCTGCTGATGGTGTTCGCACTATTATCACCTCATCCATGACTAGTGATGGAGGCTATGCGGAGGAGAAGATCTATCGCCATGGCGAGGGCTATGTTTCACCGCGAGATTCGCCATCTTGGTCCCGTTCGAGTCTGTCCAGCGAGCGGTCGAGCGTAACTTCGCCGCACAGCGTCGACATGACCGCAGGCGGCAGACGCATACTCATTAAGCTTGAGGATGAGGTGAGCTGTGAGCACGAGCAGCAACGCGAGGATACTGACGGCTCTGTGCGCGCACGCATACGGCAATTTGGTGGGCAGGACGATGATACCATGGCAACGGGTAACATTGACATTACAGTGGGTAGCAACCCCCGCAGGCGGCGTTTGTACCAGCAAACAACACTGCAAGTGGGTGGCAACGAGACAACAACAACAACAACAACGCCACAACAACCGGAGCACCAACGACCAGTGCGTCCAAGCGAACTGTCATGGCAAACGGGTAAATCAACAACGAAGACAATGCTTTCATCCACGCCAATTGGCACGAAGGGGCAACCGCAAACAGCAACGCCGGACAAAGAATTTAGTCCAGTTGCAACGTGCCAATTGCGCGGTTCTTCAACGGAAGAGTCCCGGAAAGAGAAAATTGTAAGCCGCAAAACGATAACTAGCACAACGACAACATCGTCCAGCACCAAATCCGAATCGTCCTCAACGTCGCGTAAATCCCCTGCAACCGGCAATATTTCGTTTACCGGCTCGCAAATTCGCATCGGCGAAGACGCCAATCCCAATCCCAACCCAGACGCGGACGCGGACGCGGACGTCATCGATAACGATTCCGATACGGAGGGCGTGCTGGCCAGCAGTCTTGTGATTGTGTCCACGCCCACGCGCTCCACAACACCCTCGGCATCGCCCTGTACACCTCACGCGCTAAGCGGCGTCGGTACTTTCAACAAGAGTCTGCGCCAGGATTATCAGACTCCGGTGACACAAAGTAGCCGCGCCAACGAATCCGAGTTCCAGGAGTTCCAATCCACAATGGCGTCGATCAATTTCGCTCGCAGCAATTCCCAGTACGATAGCCACATCAAGGAGAAACGAGGTAAAACATTTCATCAGTGTCTTCTTCATTTTCAATCTTCTTCCTTCTATCTCGAGAGTGATCATTCCGTGTCAAACAAATCGTCTCTTGTTTCCCACTTTCTTGATTAGCTTTTCGACCTCTCAATCTTCTTTCAAATAAACTTTTTTCCATATATTTTGTATTCGGTTTTTGGTTCGTCCCGTTATCGCAGCACTTTGCGTGTTATATAATAACAATCAATTTGCGAAACAAACATTTTCTGTTTTCTTATTCATTTTGGCAAAACTGATAAAGGTTCAGCTTTAGTTGTATGTGTTTAGGTTATAGATTATCATAGATAGATAGCTATACTACTTTCTGTATAGTAAACTATTCTATAGTTAACTTTTTTGTAAATATGCTAATGATATTCTCTTGTACCCTATTCGAATCAAGAATAAGGCAAAGTGAAGAACGTCTGACAATCTGGCAACTCTAAAGTTGTCGGTTAGCTTTGGTCATCCAAGTTTTTTCCTCCCGGCTAATTATGCATTTGACGTAAACGTTTGACATAAACTTTTGATGGGATATTCATTTCATCATTAGCATATTATTATGTTCCATTGAGAAATTTCATTTATGGCCATTGATGAATTTCTCACTTCCATTTATTAGCCATGTGCTGAATTTCTAACTTCAAGATGGCAGATTAAAGTGAGTTTCTATTATTTGGTCTTAGCTTGTGTCTTGAATTGAGCTATATAGTTGTGCTTATTGAATGTCAAGGTCAATTTGACGACACTCCACTTTGGTGGAGGGGTCAGTGAGTGGCTGAGTGTGTGTGTCCATAAAGTAAATTAATTATTGCTAAGCCATCGATTGAAATGTGACCGAAATGACATCATCAGCTGCTGCGTTTTAACTTAAACTTGGGAAGCAGCCCGCCTGTCGTTGCTGATATAATTCGAGTCGAACTTATAACTTGGCAAGCTACTGGTATATTATTTATATACTCATGTAGACAGAGTGCGTTTCATATGTAATGTATGTACCCGTATTTACCCCTTGTCCGATCCCCTCCCCCCACTCACTCACTCAACTGTTGGCAAGCAGCGACGCAGCTCTCTTACCTCTTTTCCTTGCACATGGCTCCGACAAACTTATTGGCAGCGAAAAGCACTCGAAGCAACCACCCAAAAGAGCGTGACGGTTTGGGCCATTAGAAAGGGGGATAGGTGGGGGCAAGGGAATGACGTTATGTGACCTCCTCGGTGGTTATTATGTTAAGCACAACAAGCAATTAAGTGTCTCTGATGGTGTCTACCCATCTGTCTGCTTCTGTCTAGTCCTCTCAATGTCTGGCGTTAAATTTCGACTGCACTCGACGATTAGCGCACAGATTCAGATAGAAATGTATCTATACATACACATATCTATCTACCTATGATGATGGTCGAATGGTTTTGACATTAATGTTAATTTATTTGATTATACATGCGACTATATTATGTATAAAAGTATGTATATAAAGGTGTGCTAATAGCTTTATATACGTGTATGTTGCCAATGTTACATTTCTACGGGGTCATTTTGTTTTTTTATATTGTTCAGTAATTGATGTCTTTAGCTTGAATTGCTTGTTGCATATGCTTAGACTGCTATAATAAAGGGTAAAGGGGTATATCGAACCATCTTTACATATGTTTTTGATCAGTATCTGCCTCATTTTCCATGTAAACATACATGTCCCAGGAGCAAAGTGTACTACCATAAAGGAAAATACTCAGCAACTAATACTTAACGGTGGTAATGAGTGTGTAGAAGTCGAATATAAGTAATATTTTGGCTAGGCAGCTTGTTTTATTAAATTTTATGTGACAATTAGTTGCCATAAATAAGGCTTGCGTGAGTTTCCATACCTTTTTTTCTTTTCTTTTGCCCTACGATTGGAAGGGAGGATTCGTTGTTAACGTCAACATTATACATAAATATATATACATACATAGCACATTCTGCCAATATGTTGAAATTGCGTGTTTAGGCCACTTTTTGCCTTCAATAAATTTGCTTAGACTTGTTTTATTTTCTGTCTTGGAAAACTATGAGCAAAATTGTGCCACAAACTTGGTGATTGGGTGATTGGGTGTTATAGGCAAAATGTCGGTGGGATATCGGCACGATATTCATGAGGTACGAGCAGTAGCGGCTCTTCATAGAAATTTATAAGCCGCTCGTCATCGTATACATCAAAGGTACAATGCTAATTGACATGGCTTAGCTATAGCTTATATATACTACAAGTTGTATATAGTATATGGTATGGCTATAAAAGTATTGATTGGTTGGTTGCTTGGTTGCCTTTTTGGTGCATTTCTTATTGGAATTTTCTATAACACAAGTGTGTGAATAGAGAGGGCTGATATACATTTTCAGGTCAATAAAAACTTGGCCTAATGCAATTTTAATTGATAACTGAACGCTACTAGCGAATATCAGTCACTGTGCCAGCTAAAGCCACATTTCAAAGCCAAATACCGTTTGCAATTTGAATATGAATACAATTTGTTCACGATACTCAATTCCGAACTCAATGCTACAACACGAGAATAAAAATGTGTATGCAAACAAATAAACAAACAAGCAACATTTAAACAATAATAAAACAATACTCAAATAACGTTATCTATCGCTTAAATCTGTCTATCAAAGCCCAGAACGATCAGCAGCCGTACAACTGTCCCCCCGTCTGTCAGTCTCTCTGTCTGTCTGTCTGTCTGTCTGTCTATCTGTCTGTCTGTCTGTTTGTCTCTCTGAGATCATCGTTGAATTATTTATTGATGCTGTTCACATTGTTACCCCTGTCAGTATCACTATTTATTGGATTCTCCTACTCGTACCCGTACTCGT
The DNA here is from genome assembly GCA_035045065.1 of Hirtodrosophila trivittata. Taxonomy (NCBI): domain Eukaryota; kingdom Metazoa; phylum Arthropoda; class Insecta; order Diptera; family Drosophilidae; genus Hirtodrosophila; species Hirtodrosophila trivittata. Next base: position 562,992 of record JAWNNK010000866.1, read on the forward strand.
ACTTAAGCGGCATTTAATTGATGCCTAAAATGTGGTTACGACAACTTGAGAGAAGTTGGCGCCCCGTTGCTGCTCGACTCGTGCACCCAATGAAATTTGAGCTGTGTTTTGTAAGATTAGAAGTAAAACAAGTTTATCAAATGATTTCAAGTGCATAGAATGTTTTCGCATATTTTTTGTCTCAATCAATTTAACGCTTAACCCATAAAGATTTTCTTTCTGTTTGCTAAACTCTTTGTAGTTCAAAGACTGCCACAAGAAAGTGGGATACAAATTGTGGCAGCTGTTGCGCATGTGGCATATCAATTTCTATACCCTGCACACATTACAAACTTATAGAAGAGTGTATAATAATGATAAGAAACTATATATGATTGTTATAAGCATCGAAAACAGAGTTGATTGAAGGAATAACTGCTGTCTGAAGCGAAACTTTAGGTGAAAAGTAAAGAAAACTTTATACTAAACGTAATGAAACCTTGTTATATTATAAATACAGGGTATATCCTGTTCGATGCCAATCGAGTAGAGCATTTTTTGCATGTTGTGGGTTGTTTAAGTATCTCATCAAAAACTACGCATATATCTTCCTCTCCATATTTCAGCTACTCGTGGGCAGTCAATCTTTGGAAATCTTTTTATGGTAGCTTCTTTCTTTGAGATTTGAGGTTTTTGCGGTTTACCAAATGGCAACCAACAAAGCAAAAAGCAGAAGAAAACAATTTTTTGGTTTTGAGTGCTCAAATATTTATTTGCTTTTACTATCGCTATCTTCAGTTCAGTTTAGTGAATGTTATTAATAGCAAAAATAAATAAACTTTAACGCTTTTTATTTGGCAAACATGTGCGTTTGACCGAGTATATATGTATCTAATGTTTATAGCCATGACGCAACTCATTTCGATCTGTATACTATACCCAAGTATGTATCTATCTATCTTTATATCTATTTGCATATAATATTTTCAAGTAGCTGTGATATATGATTTATGACATGCCACAGCTCGTGTTGCGGGTGTGCGAATGAAGCCACCAACCTGTGGAACGCACTCAAGCGTCATATATAATATATACCCCAGTTGAGATGACAGCATTTTATGTATACTCTGTATTTGTATATAGATACAATTTCCTATAAATACTTAATTCGCTGATCACTTGTCGCCCACAAAGTCATACAGGTGCAACATTCAGGACACGCCTCAATGAGCTCAATGTAAAAAGACTTGAAATTGAAATTAAAATGTTTGATACATAAATATCATAAAAATAGCATTGATATACAAATATATATATATATGTAATCACTATTACATTGGCTGTTCAAAACGATCTGTCAAGGTGTGTGTCTATAATTCTCAACTTTGACAGGCGTCAAGTATAAATCTTATAGAAATATACACGCAATTAACAGCTTCAGGCACTAATTATATATAGCTATTTCAACTTTAAACACAATTTAGTAATTATACAAATTTGGGTCATGATTAATTAATCAAGCGAGCTATATATGATATGATAATAGCTGCGTCTCTCGCATCTCTATCCCACCCACTCTTATGTTTCGGATATTACGTATGCGCAGGCAAAAGAGAATTTTTGTTCTCCTACGGAAATGCTATATAGTACTTGTACATAGAACATTTCCGTTGGTTAACCCAGCATATGGTTAATATCGTCCGATCCCGTACATAATGATCTCTTGGACTGCCCCTTGGATCGTATCTCTCAGATACAAAGTAACATTTACAATATGTTCGACGGCATTTCGAGCATGCAAATGCACAAACACGTCGAGAAGAACATTCTTCGGGTTTGTTGTTTTTTTTGGGGGAAACCCGAAGCAATTAGCATTAAACACACACACACGCACACACACACACAAACATTTAATGTAAATAAACTATTTTTACTTTACATATTTGTTGTTGCCTGTTTGTAATTTCTTTTCTATTTCTGTGAGTGTACAACTAGGTCAACCCAGACATATAGGAGACACTGGCTAACTTTTACTTACTCGCACTTACTATCCCTACAATAGTTTTTTTTCTTTACTATAAACAGTAAAAAAAAAGTACATTAGATGATTTTCACAACTTCTTCGCGCTCGATAAATTGATGAATAAAAAATAGAGAAAAAATATATTGTTAAATGGAACTTTTCAATTTATTCACTATACTCGTATTTCCATTCAGTAGGTTTTTACCACATACTCATTAGAGAGCAAAAAATATATATGGCAATAAACGTAAATAATGATCCAAACATTCGCATCATTATAATTATGATCATTAACTTACTGACTGACTGAACCATTGAATTTTTTCTCTTTTTTTCTGTTTGTTTTTTCCTTTGTCTGTGAATAATTTATGTGTGTGTTTGCTCTGCCAGAGGGTTTGTTTTTTCTTGTTTCCGACTCTGCTTGAGCATTTCTTCACAGCGGATTTCTAGCGTTTTACTATCATTATAGAAATTAAAAATTACAAGAAACCCAAAGTCATTCAACCTTAACGATTATATAGGGCCTGACCCCCTTTGTTCTGGTTAATGTTCTTGGCATTTCACTGCGCTTTCTGTGTAGTTCGATCTTTTTACAAGAATTGGATATTTTTCCAATACTTTTACTTTTATTTTTGTTGGTTGTATATAAAGTTTATTAATGACTTACTATATAAATTATATTAGCGATCGTTATAAGCTGATCGATGTCAGAGTTCAGAGATCATAGAGGAGTAAAGTGTAGGGTTCAGTATAACTTATATATATTATATATATGTTAATTTTCTCTACCCCTATTGGTTAAGGTCTCTTAAGAATGTTTTCCTTAATCTTAATGACTTCCTAGAAGAATTTGTTAAGTTTAGAACTCGTTTCGGTTGTTTAAGTGCTGATTTCATGGGTGCAAATATTTGAACAATGTTTATTAGCAATTATTTTGTGTACAAATATTTATTAATATACATATATGGATGTGTGTTATCAGATATTTGATTTTCAAGTGCATTTTTCCCCTTATCTGGTTGGGTAATTAGTGAAAGTATTTGCTGATTAGTAATATAGTTGAATGTGAACACAGAAACTTATCAACAATCGAAGGCATATAAATTTATTCTTGGAACAACAAATCGATAAATTAAAAATAAAAATAATAACAAAGACTATACATGGAAGTAGACATAATTGGTAACTAGTTTTCAAAATGTTTAGAAAAAACCAGTTGATACCAAAAACGCTTTCTTAGACTCTAATTTATGCCCGTTGGGTTAGTTTTAGCTTCTTTTTTTAATTTCAGGTTTAATTTGCAACACCTTTAGGCAGCAAATTTATTCTATTTGGCCAGAACAACATTATGTTTTACCAAAATGTTTGTGACCAACTGATCGAACCTGTTAACATATAATACCATTACATTGTTGACTTTCAGCTATGACATCAGATCAGTCAGACCCTTAGTTCTTGATACTATTTTATATATAAGTTAATGAATCGACGCCTTATCTTCGTAGACAGAATGACAATCTGTGATTAGATATTGGCTTAAGTAGTTTTACCAGTTTTCTTTCTGATTATAATGTCAAATATATATTTTGTTGTTTAAAGTTTGCTTAAGAAACTAAACCTGATAATCCTAAATTTCGGGGTAAAAACAAGTCCACAAATTAGCGATATACTAAGAGTTAACATGTGCAAGCGATAATTAAATCTTTTAACTAAAAGAATATACTTATCACAAATCATTATTAAAATTGTCTAAATTCTTTGTGTATTCGTTCTAGACAGAGGGTTGTGTACGCAGAACTATAACAAACTGTCTTTGAATGTAAATTTCTTGACACCTTAAATATTTTACCTTGGGCCAAGTTCATTTTTGTTCTTAATTAAATAATTATTTACATATGTCTGTGATATATTCTGATACATATATATATATATATATATCTCAGTATTTGAATTAAGAGATAAATACGCTGGCAACTTTCTGTCGCTTTGCAAATTGCGCAACCTTGAACTAATTTTTGTTTTAAATAATCTTTTGTCAAAATGTTCAACAATCTCGCCAGAAAATTGCGTCATAGTACGAATAAGAAAAAAACTCAATCATATATTTAAAAAATATGATTTAATTTACATAAATTTATTTTCACAGCTAAACTCATTTGTTGTGAATGTAAATTGCTTTAACAATTTACAAGAATTCTGACGTTTTACTGCCAGAGCTCTGTCCAGTTCCGTGACATTATTTATTTAATGTCATATTTTAATTTCAAGCAGAAGTTTTCCATTTTGAAAAATTTGGTATTTATTACGGGAAATCTATTTTCGTTTCATACTCAGCCCAAAGACTTGCCTTTGGCTAGCAGCCAGTTCATATAGACCACGCACAACCCCATCGCTTTGTATGAATATGGTGAGGGAAGGGGTTTCGTCCGGGGAGGATGTGGTATGATGGTTCTTTATGACAGCGCAAGAACCAAGAAAGAAGAACCAAGAACCCATTCAGCTGGTCATCATTAAGCTGCATGATGATCCTCCTCCATTATGAATCACAGAGAAATGCAAATGTGGATTTCGCATTGTTTATTTCAATTTGTTGATTATTTACAAATTGTTTTTTAACGCATTGTTTATTATTTTAATTTTGTGTGCTGAAATTAAATGGAGGTAATCTACGAAATTTGTTTATAACAAATAAGAATACGAATAATCTTTATTGTTCGACCATAAGATACCCCCTACCCCAGGCCGGAAATACTTAAGTTGCATTCAAATAAATCTCTCCGCTTCTCGTGTTTATTATGCGATTGTTTTGAAACATTTTCCCATATAAAATGATGTAATTTTAGTAAAAATCAAAGCAAAGTCATCTGAATTGTGGTTGTAAATCACTTGAAAGGGAAAGGAAACCCATCCAAAAGTTAAGAAATCTCCATATGATACAAAAAACCACATTTGGTGTTTTTATAGTCTGTAGAGAAGAGTTTCTCTGCTGCTGATGTTGATGGAAAATATATATATATACTTTATAGGGTCGTAGATGTGTCGTCTTTGTATGTTTGCACAACCTTTATTTACTTTTTACTTAGTTTTTAATGTCTACAGGGTATATTTAGCTACGATTTTTGTGTTTACAATTTGTGGGCGCTTTGACGCACAAAGGAAATAAAAGAAGTTTAAAATGAATTTTTCCTTAAATACTTTTTATACGATGCTTTAAAAAATATCATACATATGTATATAAAAAGTTCAATCAACTAATTTCACATATAAATTAGGTAGATATCTTTTTGCAGTTGATAAGCTAAAGGAATTGTTCATAAAGATATAAACCACTCTCCCACAATCTAAGTGCATTATTTTTGTACCAAAAATATGATGTCATTGTGTTAAGTTCAGTTAATACTCAACCCCGACATTTCTGATAATTCAATTAATGCAAACATTAGCTACATGCGTCGGCTGCTTTTGGTTTTACCCTGAAGCAAGTTATTGTATAGCAGAACAGAATGTGTACAAGTCTATATAGATACTCGTACTTATTGTGGAAATGTATCTTATCGTTTACCTTTGGGCGGTATCTTGTTTGTAGTCAGCCCTCCTTCTCCTTCGACGCTTTGCCATCTTAGCTTGCCTTACATTTACATTATACAGATTACATTATACAGTTTACAATTACAATTACAATTACAATTACACGATTTTCTTATACACATTTTCTTATGTTTCCATTCCTCTTGTTTTATTTTGCAGAGGAGCAAGAACGTGTGCAGAAGAAGACATTCACTAATTGGATTAATTCATACCTATTGAAGGTGAGTTATTTGTCTTTCGGTCTCCGATCGATTCGAGGCAATTTTATATCTACTTTTTATTTCTGTGTTGTGACATTGGAATTTGCATATTGATTTGCATTGGCAATTTGTTAATGCAATGAGAAGAAACTTGAAAGCTGCGGGGAGAGAGAGGGGTGGCCCTGACTGAAAATTGCGAATATCTGAAAAGTGCAAAACTATTTATGAAATGCGTGAGATCTCAGAAAAACAAACCCATATAATAAGGCCTAGATACAAAATTGAGATTTAAGTAAGCGATTTGTGTCTTTGCGAGTTGGAAAAGATCTTTCAGTTGAGTTCAATTCGAATCTTCTAGCCCACTTTCACCTTGATATATGTGAGTCCTTTCTAATTTAAGCACCTATCAGCACCAATTTCGCACTTATCCATTCACTTTGATAATTGCAATACATTCCACACAGAGTTGCAGCTGACAGTGGAGAACGCCCCTGAGACTCACTTTGAGAAATGGATAATTTTTTGATAAGTTTACAAGAGTTTTCATGGCCGCTGGAGAATGTGCTAGGCGCAATTAAGATCGATTATTCTTTATGACGATTACTCTCTAATACCAGATGAAAGCAGAAAAGGGATACTATACGAGTACACACCCACAGAACTCAAATAGAGCAAGTCATGACTGCTATTGAGCCGTCACCTGGAGGTGGGCAAAGATCCACAGCCAAATATTCGGCTTCAGAGACTGTGACTGGCGTTTGATAGAGCTATTGTTATTGTGGTTGTTCATGTTGGTTTTTGAATTAGTTAATAAATTTTAATCAAATACTGTGAACAATGTTCGCAGCGGGTATTCGGGTCGCCAAGTGAATGAATGACTGAGTGAATGACTGACTGAATAATGGAGCGACTGAGTGTGACGTAAGTGGTTCACCTTGAACTGAAACACAAGCAGAAAGTACCCGAAACTTGTACATATTTCGAGTGACCTAACTAAAAATTTGCATCTGTGGGATACACACAATCGATGGGCGCGAATTGAGAGGGTCTAACAAATGTTCAATAAACAACTGCAAATTAAATAAATTACTTTTGATTAGCACTTTGTTGTCCAGGAAGCATTTCGATATATCCAGAGCCAACAATAATATTTATTGCTTCGTTATGAAATGTGCTAATGAAGTGTTTTCCAATTGCAAAAACTAACTAAATTGCATTGCCATTATGCGAGAGAGAGAGAGATAGAGGCAGAGGGAGAGAGACAGACAGAGAGAGAGAGAGAGTAAATGACTCATTTACATGTTGCATAAGACTCTGTAATTTCAGTTCGCTAAATTATGACTTCAATCAGAGATCTTATGACCTGCCCACGCCCTAAAAATGTATCCAGTCTACCTCCTTGACATGTCTGTCTGTTTGTCTGTCTGTCTGTCAGTCTGTCTGTCAGTATGTGTGTATCTGTGCAACTCCTTTTATTGCCAGTCATGGGACTGAGTATGAGCGCTTTACGACTCTGGTTCTCCAGTTGTTGCTATATATACGAGTACGTGTATCGAGTTGCAATCTCTGCAATGGCAGTCAGAGAGCCTGTGGAACTGGTTTTCTGATCTGCCGGCCGGCCGGTCGATCGACCAGGCAGACATCCAACCAACCAGACAGACAGACAGACAGAGAGACAGCCGGCCGGCCGGCAAAAGTAAATATATGTGGTATATACCACAAGAAATGCGCCGGCGGCTCTTGTCTGCAGATGGAAGTTGTAGTATTAAAAGATAACACATTAGACACCAAACCGAACCGAACATCGAGTGCATTGAAGAAAATTGCATTTCGTGTAAAGCAAAGTATTGGGGGTAAAAGTAAGTCAGTGGGCGTTTTATATGTATTCTACGAGTATTGCGTGGGATGTGGGGACTAATGGCAGCTGCCCCTGCCACTGCCACAGCCGATGCCGCTGCCAGTGGCAACACTACCGGACAAGGGGCCAGGCCAGGGCAGAGCAGACCAGGTGAAGACTGTCCGGGCCACACATGATACGGAACTGTTGCTGCCATTAATGCAGCATTGTTGCCTGACTTTGCTTCGAGCCTTCTTTTTATAGGCCAATGCATTTCTAACTACGTGTACGCGTACGTGTATAAACTTGGCCTGAACGCATACACGAGTATTTGTACTTCGATACGACTTTGCATGCCTGGAGCCACACTCGATCCATGTTTCACAGTGGCTTGTGGTATTTCTACCCATGGCGAATTCCATGGATGTCTTTGGGTGCGTGCCCAGCAGTTACGAGTACCTGGGTTCAACTTATTCTTAGAACTTCATTCGCAAAGAACAACTCACATTTGCCAGTTACCCATACTAGTATTGCGACTCGTATGTGAAATGTTTAATGTTTAACCGGCGATAATAGAATGCAAATTTCTTCACTTTAAGTTGCGTGTTATACAATAGATACGATTCTAGCGCTATATACTGTCTGCCTTTCCTATGAACTCATCCATCGTTAATACCCATAGAATATGCAGATCACGTTTACATTGTATACTTAAAAACCAATTAAAAACGCCATTATTTTTTATTAAATATACCTCTTAAGATTTAAATTATTTGTACTATATATATACATTATAATAGTAGCGAAATGCGAAATTTATTTATTTTAATATTTCAATTAAGTTTCATAAATCTTTTTGGTTATACTATATAGTAATTATCTGTTTTTTTTTATAGACAAACGTGTAAGATTGATAGAATAAAACCAACAAACAAAAAGTTTGTTTATAAGTTTGAAATTACTTTATTGTAGTAGAAATCGAGTATATATTGGATATAGTGAACTGATTATTGCTAGGACTGTTCAGTATAACCAAAGCGTATGGAACAATAAGTTTAATTTATACGTGGTATAACCAAGTTATTCATTATTAAAAAACTCGTTTGATTTGTTCAAATTTGTGTGAATGTGAATGCACATAGAAATGTACATAAGTATGTTTCTTTTTTTGAAATCTGTGTTAAAAGAAGTCACGTTGTCTGCTTCATGCGTTCCATAAACGTTTTTTTGTACCGGTTTTTGCGAAGATTTCAGTGGAAGTTTGTTAGCAAAATGTGATGTGTGGGCTCAGACCAAGCGACAATCTAATCGATGCAATGGCTTTATTAGCTTTAACAGGATTTGTGATTGTATCTCGCTTTGGTCGATATCTTCCAAATCTGCTGCAATTTATATTTTTTGACGAAACGAAACTCAATTTAAACGTGAACGCTGCCGGAAAGGAACAGCAGTTTTTGCAGGAATGATTTATTTATTTAGACTCCAATTATAACAGTTGACTATATAAAAATTAGTTTGTATACTCTTGATGCATGGATCGAGGAAAACCCAGATAAACCCAACCAGATGAAAAAGACTTAGTACATAAATTCTATAAATAAGTAAAATATAAGTCAAAAAACAGAAGGCAGAAGGATAGAAGTAAGTAAATATGGGAATAGAGTATGTGGGGAATGATTTCAGAATAGAATAATAACAAAAACACAATTTACGGCAACGCCCCCTTTAATTTATGATTGTTTTTTTTTTTGGTAGGTTTTATTACTTTCTGACAGAAATTATTCACTATTCGACAGTGAACTTTTTAGCGTACTCCCTGAAATAAATCTAGGTGTTCCTTTTCGATTAGCTGACTATATCAGGAGCTCAATATTTTATCAATATTTATCATTGTCATTGTAGGAAGTATATCAGCTTTAATTATAATATACGTTTGGGGTACTTTAAGACCTGACTTGAGTCTTATTTGAGGTGTACTTAGGGCACAGTTCATTCCTTGACTTCCTCATATTATTAACTAATTTCTTCTGTTTGCGAACTGATATGAATCAAAGTTTTGTTAGTCTCATGTGAAAACGCAATGGAAGAACCCTTTTTCACCTTTCAAATGGGAATGCTGATCTGCTAGTGAAGGTGTCAAGGAGATCTGATAGACTATTGCATAGTCCGATAAGATCGAACGGAATATTAGCTTGAAATTTCTATTTCCGTTCTAACACATATAACATAAAATGATATGCGCCCAGTCCAAAATAAACAATTAAGTAACATGTCAAGAGAAAAAGCTGTTACAAAAGTTTGACACAATTGCTAGACAACAACACCATAAATTTGACTGCCTTTTACACAGGAAGAGGAAACAGACAAATTGATTTCGCATTGTAAGTAGCATAGTTCTATGAAGTTGTATTAACACAGATAAAAAAACCAAACTTTTGCGACTCGAAACAGAGAAAAAACTTTGTCATTTGCATGTCCGCAACAGTTGAAGAAAAGTTTTCACAAACTATTTGCCTCAACTTGGCCCTCTGGCCTGGGGGGTTCAATTAAATGGTAGACTCTGTTTATAGCCGTAATGGTGGCTGCTTGCGTTTTAGTTCCTTTGGTTTTATCGGTGCCACTTCCGATGAGGTCTACGCCGTAGTGCCATTAACTTAAAACGCAATCTTTTGCGGTAAAGTCTTAACGTAAATGACTGCGCGTGCTATTGGCCAATTTGTCTGGCAAATTGTTGGCAGGAATCGCATAAAATTATCTCTATGTCAACGCGATTTAAACTATTTTAATTGATTTAATTATTTCACTCCGACTAAACACAGACGATTTTCATTCATAAATAACGTTCATTGAATGCATAACATTATGCGCTTTACCATATGCAATGCACAGACTAAATGTGCTCACACTCGTAAATATGTCATTAAAAGCTGTTAAAGCAGGCACTTCACAGTCAGTGACAACGTCTGCTCGTTTTTCTAAAGTGCCCATTAAATGTTTGTATGTATATATGTACATACATACATACATATTCGCTGACCGATATGCTTCAAAAGTGATATGCAAATAAATAACGACTATCATTAAAGCTGTCACACTGGCCATTAGAACCCAACTTGCATTCTGTTAACGCTCTAATTTGCACACAGCATAAAAGATTTACGCAGTTGCGTCCAGCTCTGGCAGCTGTTAACTGATAATGTTATGTTAATCAACTGTTAATGATGTTACGCTATCTGCTGAGTGCACAAACACATACATACACATATGTAACACTCTTTCCTTTCTCTTTCGTGACATGCACGTTAACATGAACAACGTTACACAAACTGTTGTTGTTGTTGTTGCTTTTTCGCCTTCGGTTCGGTTCGTGTCGTGTCGTGTTTAAGTTTGCCGAATTGTGTCCACCTCTAGTTAACGGCAAGGGAAAAAACAGCTGTTAGCATTTTGTGAAGTTCACTGCGTTCGTCGTGCTTGAATTAGGGTTTAATTAAATATTTAATCAATTTAACCAATGGTTATAGTTTATCCTGTAATCAAGGATTTGATATATGCACTGCTACCTGCTGTACTTTATTAGGTAAATACATGTGTATATTTTTTATTCTGGCAACAGGTGTTAATTATCAGCGAAAGTCAATTCAAGGACAAATTGCAGACAGATTCCTTTTGTATGAAAACGTATTGCCATTTAGCTTTGTGGTGCAATTGACCGAACAGAGCTTAAGCTTCTTTATAATAACTTTTTAAAAGTACTTAAATATATTTAATTTATAGAAAACCTTTAACTCCTTTTAACTTATAAATTTCTTTACCCTTCCTTTTAATTTACAGCGTGTTCCACCGCTTCGTGTTGATGATTTAATCAATGACTTACGTGATGGTACGAAACTCATTGCATTGCTCGAAGTATTGTCCGGAGAACGTTTGCCCGTGGAGAAGGGACGCGTTTTGAGACGACCACATTTCCTCAGCAATGCCAATACAGCTCTACAATTTTTGGCCAGCAAACGGATCAAATTGGTCAATATTAATCCCGCAGATCTGGTGGATGGGAGACCACCAGTTGTGCTGGGTCTGATATGGACGATCATTTTGTACTTCCAGGTGAGCTACGACTATATCCCAGCTTTATCTATATTCATAAAGTTTGTCACAATTTGAAGTGCACTTTTAGGCACAACAAAAAACGAAAACAAACAAATTGAATTGGTTGCTAGCTGTGCACACATTGCACATCCCACGTCTTAGACCACCAACCACCAACCACCAACTTATGAATCATTTAATAGCTATTCACAATACCAATTCTGAAAGTACTATAATTAACCATCTTTATCTTTTTTTCTGTACTTTATTTATCCCTAAATAATTGAAAATATCTAAATCTAAATCAAACACACTCACAAGCTTCGTAAAAAGAGGCGGAAAAACTTAGTTGTAGTTATAAATTATGCGCCACAGGTAGGTTAAAATCGTTGTAATCAAATTGTTGGTATTGTCAAGTCGTATATCATTTTGGTACATTATCGTACATACTTCAGTTCTTAAGTTGGTAGTTCTCTTTGTATAGCACAAATTTTATGATTTCTTTTCCATTATATGTAAGCTGGTTGATTCTAGTTCAATCTTTAATACTAATTACTGCTCGTATTCACAAACTTCTCAGATCGAGGAGAATAGCCGCAACCTTGAATATTTGGGTCATGGTATTGGCGGTTCGGTTAGTTCCCTCGACAGTGTTGGCAACCACAAGGCTGGTGGTGATCTTAGGGCTGAGAAATGGAAGCAAGGTGCCAAGAAAACGCTACTCAACTGGGTAACAAATGCCTTGCCAAAGTAAGTCGATACCAGTGTATAATCTAAGTATTTGAAACTTATGTGTGTCTGATCCTTGCAGAGACAGTGGTGTGGAGGTTAAAGATTTCGGCGCTAGCTGGAGAGATGGCGTCGCTTTCCTCGCACTTATTGATGCAATCAAAGCGAATCTGGTTAATTTAGCTGAGCTAAAGAAGACCAGTAATCGTCAGCGTTTGGAGACAGCTTTCGATGTGGCCGAAAGCAAATTGGGCATTGCCAAGTTATTGGACGCTGAGGATGTGGACGTACCCAAACCGGATGAAAAGAGTATAATGACATATGTGGCGCAATTCTTGCACAAGTATCCTGAACCAAAGGTGCGTATGAGTAACTTAATCAGAATCTTTGCAATGTTTCCTAGCTGATTCTCGTCTTATTATTATAGGGTGCATCCCGCGACGAGTCGCATGTGCAACAAGAAGTGGACGAATTGCGTCGTTTCCTGATTGAAAAGACCACCGAATACGAGCCAATGGTCATGATGAATTCGTTTCCACGTGATTTTAGTGAATATCTGATGGCACGTTCTGAAGTCGATGCACATTTGGCTGCTTACAACCGCCTCAAGCAATTGATTGAGAGCCAAAGCGGTTTTCTGCAGGTCTCACGTCAATCGTGGGATGAGATTAACGAGCTGTGGCAGCGTCTGCAATACCAGATGATGTACTGGCTCTGGCTATTGGACGCCGAGCTGCCCGGCGAATTTGGAGCTGTGGGCAAATGGCTTGCCGAAGCCGAGAAACTACTTATGGACAACGATATACCCAATGCCATGAACGAGGAGACAGCTGCTGTGATCAGTAGAAAGCTGGAGGAGCACAAGCTGTTCTTTGCCGATCTGCCACGCATTGTGGCAATGTTTGACAATGCCAAGCGCTCACCTCTGGCCCAACAGGTGCCATTGGAGCAGCTACGCAACATGGAGAGACGCCTGCAAGAAGTTGGTCCCAAGGCCGCTGAGCGTAGAATACGCTTGAAGTTCCTGGAGCACAAATGTTGCCTAATTGCTTTCCTCAATCTTGTGGAGAACAAAATGCGTGGCTGGACCGGCAAGTACGGTCACGAGGAGAAGGTAGCCCAACAGCTGGACCAATATAAGAACTTTGTGTCGCGCAACAAGATCTTCCAGGAGTTCCAGAAGGCTTTTGTCGACATGCAACAGGTTGTCGAAGAGTACAAGCGTGAGGGCAATGTTGCACGCAAAGACATCAACGAAATTGATCGCTTCATGTACGAAACTGAGGAGCGCTGGAAGCGTGTCTCCATGGAGCTTAAGTGTTGCCAAAACTCGCTCGAGGAGGTGGTCAATTGCTGGCGCAACTGGAATCAGCTGGCCCCCAACTGCGAGGAGTGGCTGCTGCTTGCCGAGCAGAAACTGAACCAAAGCGAAGACGATCGCTTGGAGTTCTTCCAGGACATAACTGTATGGAAGGACAAATTCGACGCATTGGCGAATGCTGCCAACTATCTTATAGCATCCTGTGAAGAGCCAATTGCTCAACAATTGCGTCAGCGTCATGGAGCCCTTGCCGAACGCTTCGAGCGTCTCTTTGCCAACACCAAACAGTATATGCATGCTGGAGACATTATACGTTCGCGCCAGGAATACAAATCTGGCATTGAGAAGCTGTCCAAGTGGCTGCGTGGTGCCGAGAGTGTGCTCGACCAGCGCCAGGTGCTGGGTAACAGCGAACAGATACGCCACTACGGAGAGCAGCTGCAGCAGCTGGCCAGCGAAATCGATGACAACGAGGAGCTGTTCAAGACGATCAGCCGCACCTTCCAGTCGCTTATACAGGATTTGTCCCGCGAGGAGGTGGACAAAATGATGAAGCTGCTGAAACAGGAGAAGGAATCGCTGGTGCGCATACGCGCCCAGATGCCCGCTAAGCTGCACTTATTCCATCAACTGCAGATACAACAAGAATCGCTGGAGGCTGGCCAGAAGGAGATCCATCAATGGTTGACTGAAGCCGAGCAACTTTTGGCCACGCATAATCTGTCCGGCGGACGGGAAGTCATCAACGAGCAGCTCCACAAGCATAAGACCTACTTCTCTCGTACCGTCTACTACCGCTCCATGCTGGAGAGCAAGAACAAGGTTTTCCAGAATCTGGTGAAGGCTGTGGCAGCCGATGACAAAATAGATACGGAGCCCGCCGCACAGCAAATGCAGCAGCTGAATGAACGCTTCAATTACGTAATACAGAATGCCGGAAAATGGGAGCAGCGCTTGGGCGATGCTGCTGGTGGCTGGAGTACCTTCAAGGACAACGAGCGCGTCGTTCACGAATGGCTAACACAAGCCGAGTCCATGCTCGTGGAGAAGCACATTGAGTCGAAGACGACAATCGAAACCCAAAAGTACTTCTTCGAGCAGGTTAATGATCGCTGGATGAACGATCTGGTGCACTCCGCACAGCAGCTGCTGACAACGTTGCCCGCCCAGGAGCAACCGGCTGTTGTACAGAGTGTGGAGCACTTGCAGTCCCGCTGGAAGAATGTGCTGTCCCAAGCACCACTGCATCTGCTTAAGCTCGAGTTCCGTCTGGACGAGAATACCTTCTATCAATCCCTGAAGGATGTCGAAAAGGAACTGCAACTGGAACAGCAAGCGCTCAATCGCAATGAAGACGTCGACTCCATATTGCAACGTAACCAGCAGTTCCTGCTGCAACAGGACACAGTGCCGCGTCTGGAGAAGTGTCTCCAAAATATGCAGCGCTTGGCCCAGGCCCACAGGCAACAGCAACCCGGTGACATTAGCCTGGATCAAGCCCACGACAACGCCAAGGCTCAGTGGCAAATAATGTCCGAGAGACTGGCCGATATGCGTCAGACCTTGCAGCAGATACCCGCCCAATGGGAGGGTTACCATCAGAAGTTCAACGAGATGATCGAATGGATGAACAGCGTAGACCAGAGCCTTAAGAATATTGTCAATGAGGTTAACAGCATGGAAGAGTTCGAAAAGGAGAAGGTTGTTTTCCAGGTATGTACTTCTACTTTAAGGATTCAAATAATACAAATGAAACATTTAACAATTATCTATTACGCCTGCATGCAGCTAAGGGAACTTGTGGTAACTTAATCGCTTTTGCTTATGGATTCAACTCAATTGGGATAATAATATTAATAATGTTCTCTCCACTTGCAGAAAATCTGCCAGGATGCAGATAATAAACGTGAGGACATGAAGTGGCTGGTCAAGACTCTGGATTCCCTGCTCAGCTATGCCACCGAAGATGAGGCAAATCTGGAGCAAAAGAAACTGGAAGATCTAATCGCACGCTATAAGAACCTTATACCCACAATCGAGATAACAATGGTGAAAACTGAAGTGTTCTCCAAGTGTTACACATACCGTCGTGAGGTGCATGAGGTGGTTTGCCTCTTGACCAAGGTTAAGGATCAGACGGCCAATATACCCGCACCCGAGAGTCTGGATCGGGTGAATCGACTAATCGAGGAGCAGCAGTATGCCATCAATCAGCTCGATCATCAGCGGCCACACATCATGTCCATGCTTCAGCGTGGACGCGATCTTAGCAAGGATGTACATGCTCCGGCCTTCGTCAATACCGAAGTTAAGAATCTTGAGACCGGCTGGAACCAGGCCTACACCGAGACATCAGATAAACTGCAGGCTCTGAAGGGCACACAGGCCGTTTGGAGTGAGTTTGTTGATCAGAAGAACGACATCTTCTCCATGCTGCAAACTGCTGAGACGGAGCTGCGCGCTCTGACTCCACTGCAAACAGATCCCAAGAATGTTAGCCAGGATCTGAAGTCCAAGCGTGATCTGAATGTGCAGCTGCAGCAGGCATCCCATCAATTGCTGCCCAAGCTGCATGCTCTGAAGTCAGAGCTGGCCCCAATGGCAGCAGCCGACAAGCGTCCCATTCTAGAGAAGGAAGTCACCGAAGTAGAGAAGATGTTCTTCAATACCATGGAGCACGTGAAGGATCGTGTGGGCTACCTAGAGGACTACAGTGCCAAGTGGAATAACTACAAGACGCGTCTAGCTGAGCTGCAGGAATGGGCTAACAAGGTGGCCCCCAAGAACATTGAAGCACTGCAATCCGAGGATTTGACACCGGAGGAACGTGTAGTCAAGGTTCAGTCATTTAAGCGTGTGCTGGGCGAGCGCATGAAGCAGCTGGATTTGTTGGCCGCTGATGCATCCGAGCTGGCACCCAAGGAGGGCAACGTCGCTGAAGCGAAGCGTCTCAAGGGTGAAATCACCAAACTGCAGGAGGTTCTCAGCGCGATTAATCGCAATGTGGACCATCAGTCGCAGGCCGTGCAGGAGGATCTGGTGAACTGGCAGCAATTCCAAGCCGGACTGCAGCAGATCAAGCCCGCCGTGGAACAGAGCGAAATCAAGGTAAATAATATAGTTCCTAAGCCCATCACACTTGATGAAGCCGTTGCCATGCAACAAAATGCCAAACAATTCGAAACACAATGCCGGGAGCAATTGGACAAGCTCCATGGCATATCAAACATCAGTCATAAAATGTTATGCAAAACCAATGCCCCCGATGAATTAGATGCCATGCACTCCCGTTGGACTGCAGTTCATGAGAATGCTAAACAGGCGGGCGCCAAGCTCGAGAAACTCGTCGCCAATTGGAAATCGTTTGACAGTGATGCGGCCAAGCTGGAGGATTGGATTAATCAGGGTGAACAGGTAATGGGTAAGCGACCCGCCGTCCTCAATACTCCGCACATTGACAAACTGGAAAAGGAGCTGGTCAAGTTGAAATCCTTCAATAACGAGATATCCCAGCAGCAAGCCAAGCTTGTTGCTCTTGGCCAAAATGCCGATCAAATCAGTTTGCACCTGGCCCCAGAGGGCGCAGTTGCAGTCAAGGATCGCGTCAACAACATGAAGGGAAAGCTGCAGAAGCTGTCAGAGGCAACACGTGGCAACATCAACGAGGTCTCCGATGCAATCATTTCGCGTCAAGACTTCAATGCCAAACTGGTCAACTTCTCCAACTGGATGGAACAGCTGCGCAATCAGGTCTCACAGGTCGAGGAAATCAATCCGGAACGTGTGGAGACCAGTCTGCATGTTATACACGCTCTGCTCCAAGAGCACGCGGACAAGAAGCCCAGCTTTAATGCAATCTACGATGAAGTCAAGCAGCTTGCTCTGGGTGCTACTCCCGAAGAGTCCAATGCTCTGAATGATGCATACACGGCCCTTGTGGTCAATTACCAGAACTTGGAATCCAATATGCTGCAAAAGAAGGCTGCCCTGGAGAAATGGACAGAACTTCTGGGCTGGAAGCATGATACTGAATCACATTTGAATTATCTGAAGCATCAGCTAGACAAGCCGGAAGGTCCAGCGGTCGATGAGCTGAAGAAGGCCATCGAAGAGATCGATCATCTGGGTCAAAGCTTAAGCTATTGGAAGGGTCAAGCCAAGGAAATCGATGAGAATCCGGCCGTACAACTGCGCGATTCACTCTCACGTCGTCCGTTAATTGCTTCACAGATTGTGAATGATGTGGAGAACAAACTGGAGAATCTCAAGCTGCGATCACAAAACCAGCAACAGCAGTTGCAACAGATGACTGTGCGCAAGGATAAGTTCCATGCCTTGGAGCATAACTTTGGCCAGGCACTGCAAGAGAATCGCGCCAAGCTAGACCAGATCCTGAAGCAGCATCCCACTCTGAACAACATTGATCAAATTATTGCTGATCTGGTTGCTCTCAACGATGCACTCAAGTATCAGGCGGATCTCAAGAATCGCATCCACGACGAAGGATCCCTGCTGATGCGCGAAGATATTGCCAGCATGCCAGCCATACAGGAGAGTCTTCTGGTAATGGACAAGAACTATGAGTCGCTACAAAATGAGATCGCCGATCGTATCCAGAAATATAATCTCATCAGTCAGGCACTGCGCGAGTATGCCGAGTCGAAGGACAAGTTTTCGAAGGAGCTCAAGAAAGCCGAGGACATGTTCAACTCCATACCCCAACAGCCGGGAGATGAGACCCAACTGCATCAGGCCTCTGAAAAGACACGCAAGACTATGGAACAGTTGCGCAAATCGAAGATGAATCTGGATGAGCTGGAACGTCGTGGCAACAACGTTGCCAAATTGTTCACTGCCATTGGTGAGGCAGTGCCTCAAGAGGTGCCCCAAGAAGTGGCCCTCTCCAAGCAACACTGGCAGGATCTGCACGATAAGACAGCCAAGAATGCGCATGTCTATGAGACAGAAGCTGTTATTTGGTCACAGATCGAGGATGCCAAGAAGGATTTGCTGCCTTGGTTATCTGAAACCAATCAAGGACTCTGCGATGCTGCCGACAACTCCATTGAGATCGAGTTTGGTCCCATGCGTCTTAGCAAATACCGCAACGAACTGCCCTCTTACCAGGCGCTCAAGGATACAATTACTGAGAAGACCAATGACTTGGTCAAGATTAACAATGGCGCCGAGATACCTGCGCTGTCGTCCCTCAATCAGCTGCTGGCCGATCAGTTTGCCGAGGTCAGCAACAATGCTGATCGCCTGAGCGCTGTCACCACATCCTTCAATGATCAGGAGCAGGAACTGCGCAGACGCACCAAGATTGCCGGTGAGCAGGTCAGCAAACTACGCGAACAGCTCATCAAATGCGATGACATGTCTGGGGATAACAACAAGATCATGGAACGTCTGCTCCAATGCCGAGCTCTGCGTGGACAATTGGAAAACAGTGGAAACGAAATTGAAAACATCAAGCAGAATGTGGATGAGCTGCGTAATCTGTACCCCACCTTCAACGAGTCCATCATACCCAAGGAGCTGAATAACGTGCAGAAGCGCTACGAGGGCGTCGACTTGTATGCCAAGAAAATCGAGAGTTCCCTGCTGCAGTTCCTCAAGAAGTTCCATGCCGACAAAGTAGGCATGCTGAAGCGCATCATTGCCACCCAGCGCGAGAAGGTGGCCTGGTGCCAGCCGGAATCGACTAGCGACAAGTACAACTTGGATGTGAAGAAATCCTCCCTGCAGGAGGTCAGCAAGAGCATTGACGATTGTAAGGCGCGTTATGCAGAGATGCTGAAGTCCTTGGAAATGCTTAAAGCAGTGGAAACGCCACAGAACTTGGCCGAACTCAACAGCGATGCTGATCTGATGGGCCAGGAGATGAAGGCGCTGCAGGACAGCTTCGACCGCATCAAGGGCATACTGGAGGAGAATGTGGACCTGTGGTCACAGTACGAGCAATCGAATGAGCAAATATCGAACTGGTTGCGCGATGTGGAAGGTCGCATCAAGTCGGAGACCAGCAGCCAGGTTAACCTGCCAGAGGTACCACAGAAACTACAGGAGTTGGCCGTATTGCAACAGGATGTACAGGCGCACGAGCCGATTATCAACAGTCTGGAACAGACATCACAGCAGCTCATTGAGAAGAATCCCGAGGCACGTATTGGCCAGTTTGTGACACACCTGGTCCAACGCTACCAAACTGTGGCCAAGAGTCTGGCGAATCACATTGATAAGATACGCAGTGCACAATTGTCAAACGCGAACTTCGCCAAGGCATCGAAGGACTTCAATGAATGGTTTTCCGATGCCAAGATCGAATTCCAGGAACTTGCTCGCATGGGCTCCCCGGGATCTTCCTCGGCCACGGCACAGCAATTGCAAACCATCAAGAACTATCTTAAGACCTTCGACAATGGTCAGTTAGTGTTGAACAACGCCGTCGACATAGGTGAGGCCCTGTATCCTGTGGTTTCACCTGAGAATCGCGAGCGGATTCGTGCCGATCTCCGTCAAATGCGTGAGAAATACGATTATCTGCGCGATGAGGCCAACGCTCTGATACAACAGGTTGAGGGTGTGCTCATACAGAAGACATCCATTGAGGAGAGCTACACCCAGGTGTCGCACTACCTCAACGAATCCAAGGCCAAGGTCACAGCTGGCGATGAGCTCTATCCCACTTTGGCAACCAAGAAGGCGGCTCTGCAGAACTATAAGACACAGCTGCAAGAGATCACATTACATAAGAATGCCCTGAAGCAATTGCACGACAAGGCGGTTACCCTGTGCGATGATGAGTCCGAGCGTAAGACGGATGAATCCATTCAGGAGTACAACACGCTCTCGAAGAAAATCTCCGATCGCATTAACACTGTCAGCAATCATGTTGTGAAGCACGAAGCCTACGACCAGGTTCTGGAGAAGGCACAGGATTGGCTCAACACCATCAAATCGGAGGCAATTGATATACTGAATGAAACCACTTTCGAGAAGGAAGGTGCCGAGGAAAAGCTGATTGTTGTGGAGAATTTACTGCAGCACAAGCCCGAGGGTGACTCCATCTTTGATACATGCCACAAGCTGTTGGAGACGGTGCTTACTCAAACGCATCCTAGCGGCCACCCGGCCCTGCTGAAGGGCTTCGAGGAGCCGAAGCACGCGTGGGAAGAGTTTATGTCCCTGTGCCAGGATTCATTGGTGAAACTTAAGCAGCTTTGCTCGAAGTGGGACGAATTCGACTCGATCATCGAAGAGCTAGATAACTGGATGAAGAATATCGAGGCTGTGGTGAAGAACCAGAACCTAAAGAGCACGGCGGAAGCCAAGAATGCACATCTCAAACAACTCCAAGAGAATGCAAAGGACATTGAGCGTCGTGGTACAGCTATTAACGAGCTCATGGATCAAGGACGCGAGATCGAAGGAGAAACCGATTTGAATCTTAAACTGTCCCGTTTGAATACACGCTATCAGACCCTAAAGAATCTCTGCAAGGAATCCATTGCCAAGTATGTGAACTACGCCAAGGACCACGACAGCTTCGACAATGACTACGAGCAGTTCAAGCAGGATCTTCAAGCCTGCGTCAATGAGCTGTCCAAGGCCAATGAAATCGTTGGTGATCAGAACGTTCTGCAGGATCAGCAAAACAAGTTAAGAGAGATGTCCGATAAGCGCATCACAGACTCAACTATCTTCGAGGGTCTCATTGATCGCGGCGAGAAGCTTTATGGCCACACAAGTCCAGATGGCCGTGAGATTATACGGCAACAGCTTCGCACGTTGCGCACAATGTGGGACAACTATACGGACGATCTGAACTCGGCTACGCATAAGATCGATCAGTGCCTCTTGCAGTTCAATGAATTTAGCATTGCACAAGATCAACTGACCAAGTGGCTCAAGGATGTGGACAAGGCCATGCAGAGCCACACCGAGCCGAAGACTACCCTCCAGGAAAAACGAGCTCAGCTGCAAAACCACAAACTGTTGCACCAGGAGATCACCACGCACAACGTGCTCGTTGACAATGTGTGCGACAAGGCTCAGATTCTGGTGGATCAAATAAAGGACAACTCACTGAATGTCTATTTGCAGTCGATCAAGCAACTGTTCCAGAATATAGTACACAAGTCCGAGGAGATTTTGCATAATCTGGAGAACTGTGTCCAGAAGCACAACGAATTGAACAACGCTCTCAATGGTGCCAAGACCTGGATATCAAATGAAAAGGCGAAGCTCCTCGAATGCGACGATGCCTTCGGTGAGAAGGCTGACATTAAGCGCAAGATTGAAACGCTGGCACAATTGGCCCAAAACAAGTCACAGGCATTGAATCTAATCAGCGAGATCCGGGCCCAGTTCGAGAATGTTAAGCCAGCTACCTCTGAAAAGGGTATTGAGGTACTCGAGAAGGAAATTGACGAACTGGAGACAACCATGAAGAGTCACTTTGATGATATCGAGGGCATCGAAGGCAAGCAAAAGGATGTGCTGGCCCAGTGGGACAAGTTCGAGCAGACGCTCGAAGAGCTCACCAAATGGTGCCGCAATGCAGAGGCTGTTTTCCGTGAGCAACAGCTCAAGTCGACGCTTCATGAGAAGGTTGAACAGATGGACAAGTACAAGATTCAACGGGAACTCATACTGCAAAAGGAAAAGGAGATCGATGCCTTCGGTGACATGGCTCATGCTCTGCTTAACAACAGCGGTGCTGATCGCCTGAAGACGTTGACAACGCAAATCACAAATCGCTATCAACTGCTGCAGGTGTTGAGCAAAGAGGTTGTTAATCGTTGGTCCAACCTGGTGGATGATCATCAGTTCTATCAGGACAAGTACAACGAGGTTGACCTGTGGCTGCAGCCTATTGAAACCCAATTGGAGAAGGCGGTCAAGGATGAGCCAACGCAGAGCTTGAACATTCTGCAGGTTCTGTTGTCTGAGAAAGAGCAGGCGGAGAGTTTGTTTGGTGCTTTGAATGTCGCTGGCGAAAAGGCTTTGCCAGAGACATCCACACAGGGTAGAGAGAAGATACGCAAGGATCTTCGCGATATACGTGATCGTTGGGACAAACTTGATGAAGGAATACGTAATCTGGAGAAACGCCAAGAAGCACAAACCGTGCAACTCTCCAGCTACCAGGACATATTAGGCCAAACACTCAACTGGCTGGATCAAGTCGAGAAACTAGTGCACAATGAGAATCCCGCCACCTGGACTAGCGCACAGGAGATTCGCTCCAAGATCTATAAGTACAAGGCTACCAACCAGGATATCAACTCACACAAACGCATCGTTGAAGCTGTCAATGAAAAGGCGGCAACTCTGCTTAATAACGCCGCACCAGCAAATGCCGATGAGATCTCCAAGTCTGTAGCTGAGGTTAACAAACGATACGAACAGGTGGGACAGGATTGTGCCAAACTTGTTGCTGATTTGGACGCCGCTTTCGATGTCTATCAGCAGTTTAGTGAGCTTCAGAAGACACAACAGGATTATCAGAAGAACCTTTGGGATCGTCTGACCGGCTACTCCGATTACTCTGGCAACAAGGCAGCACTGCAAGCTCGTCTTCAAAAGATCAATGAGATTCAGGATGCACTGCCTGAAGGTGTAGCCAAACTGAAGTCCTTGGAGGAGCATATCGAACAGCATGCCAGCAGTATACCAGCTCGTTCCAAGGAAGCAATGACCAGGGACTTGGCCAATTTACATGCCGATTTCGAGAAGTTTGGCGCTTCTCTGACCGACGTGAAGAGCGGCCTGGAGAACCGCTTACAGCAATGGAATGACTATGAAGTTGACTTGGATCGCCTGATTTCTTGGCTGGGTGAGGCAGAGAATGCTCTTAAGAACTACAATCTGAAGTCCTCATTCGAAGAAAAGGAGGAGCAACTAAATCGTTTCCAGTCATTGACCCAAAATCTACGTCAAAACGAAGCGGACTTTGAGAAAATGAAGGATGATACCTCAGAGTTGGTTCAAAGCTCTGGTGAGACACGAATTGCCGTCAATGTGCAACAAGTTTCCTCACGTTTCCAGTCGATCCAAGCGACTGCCAAGGAAATCCTCAAGAAGTGCGAGCAAGCCGTACAGGATCACAGCCACTTCAATGAAAAATACAAACAGTGTTCCGACTGGTTGGCCAATGCTCAGGCTCGCTACGATGACTGCTGCGATCTGTCTACCGTGGCATCGCGTGAAGATCTGCTGAAGAAGCAGTTGATCATACAGGAGCTCTTGGTACAGCAGCCTACAGCCACACAGCTGCTCAACAGCACCGTGGAAATGGGTGAGAAATGCTACAGCTCAACGGCCACTGAAGGCCGTGAGGCAATTCGCAGTCAATTGGACGATCTGACCTTCGATCAGCTCTTCGATAACATTGCAAGCACCGCTCGCAAGATTCAGGATAAGATTGCCAAGTGGTCTGGTTTCGATGAGACTGCCGATAATCTTAAGGCCTGGCTGGACGGCGTAGACCAGGAGCTGCCTGCTGAAATTGAACTTAAGACCACACTGGATGAGAAACGTACTAAGTTGCAGGCCTACCGCGACGTACTTAACGACATCAATAACCACCAGGTTGAGGTTGGAAATGTGCAGGAGATCGCAGCGAACTTACCGGAAAAGACCGAGCATGTGGATCAGATCCTCAAGGATATCACAGATCGATTTGGCAAACTGCAGAAACGCGCTCAAAGTTACGTGGAACGTTATGAGGGCATCGTCAGTGCCCACCAGCAGTACTCAAAGGCTGTCATGGATGCACAGGAGTTCATCGATGCCACATTAAATACCGTGCACTACTGGGGCGATCTTGATTTGGAGCAAACTTCTCTGCATACTAATCTCGATCGTCTGAAGAACCTCAAGTCAAGTCTAGCCGATGAATTTCCCCGTGTGGATCAAGTGCGTGCACTTGGCGAAAAGGTTATACCCGGCACCGTTGATGTGGGACAGGTTAATATTAAGTCCCAAATCGATACCACCCAACAGGAATGGGAAGGTCTCCTGGCGGCCATTAGTTCAACCATCGAAGCCATCGAGTCACGCCTGCAACAATGGTCGGAATATGAGCAACTGCGGGATCAGTGTCTAGCTTGGATACGGGACACAGATAACAACCTGCATGCCATCGACCTGAAGGAGGATCTGCCGAAGAAGCGCGCACAGTTGGATGCGCTGAAGGCACTGCAAGGCGATGTGCGTGCCAAGGAACTGGAAGTAGATAACGTTACCGAAAAAGCACAGACTCTCCTGAAGGGACCCACAACCACCCGGGCCTCTGGGCCTGAATTGGTGACTAAATATCAGCAAATTTTCCATAAGGTCAAGGACTTGAACAATCGCTGGCAGCAATACGTCAGCTCACATGAAGACTTTGATAATTCAATCTCCGAGTGTGCATCATGGATCAATAACATCAAGGAAAAGCTGGATTACTGCTCGGACATGTCCTCGATGAGTCAAAAGGAGCTGGATAAGAAGTTGGCTACCATTCAGGATGTTATTCTTCTCAAGGACGAGGGTTCCGCACGCGTGCTTAAGATCTTGGAGCAGGCTCAACATGTGCTGGCCAATACCGCACCTGGTGGACACGAGGCCATCAACAAGGATCTATCAGACCTGCAGGATCTTTGGTCCGCTATTGCACTACGCATAATGGACGTCAAGGCCAACCTAGACGATTCCATTACCCAATGGTCTGGCTTCTTGGATCAAGTGCAAAATGTACGTAAGTTCAACGAATGGTTAGATGGCATGCTCAAGGAATTGGGCGAGAATCAGACAACGATGACAGAGAAACGCGCACAGCTCGATCGCGTCAAGTCCACTGAAGAAAAGGTGCGTGTGGAGAAGATTGATGTTGACTCCCTGAAGATTCAGGCCAAGGAAATGATTGCCAGCGGCCAACAGAGTCAGGCTGCATTCCAGGCACAAAAAGCTTTGGACACCTTCGACGAATTATTTGCTAAAACGCAGAAGTTGCTGACAGATCGACAGGATCAGTACAGGGATCATCGACTCTTCAAGGAAGCCTACGACGACCTTGTTAGTTGGATAAGTCGCGCCCGCGAGAAGTTCCCCACACTGAAACAGAGCAGTCTCAGCGATAAACTGGCTATTGAGAATGCCGTACAGGCCACCGAGGCGATGCTTAATAAGCAGGCACAGGGTGAGCTGTTGGTGGAGCATTTGGTGCACACTGGTGAGGTGGTTCTGGCAAGTACATCGACGCAGGGCCAAGAGATCATACGCAATGATATACGCGCACTACGTGATAGCTTCGAAAGTTTGTTCCGCGAAATAAATCAGCAGAAGGAGAACTTGGAAGTTACCATGGTGCAATGGCGCGCATATAAAGAGGAGTATGAGCGTCTCATGGAGTGGCTGCAACAGATCGATATACTTGTCAAGAACCATAAGCTGAACCTTTGCCCAAATCTGCCCGACAAGGAGAAGCAAGTCGTCGATATGCGAGAGGTCATGACACGCCTGGAAAAGGGCAAGGACGATATTGATAAGTTCAATGCGTCTGCGGCTGGTCTACTTAAATCGCACCTGGATAGCTATGTCAACAATCAGCTGAGACATCTGGGATCCATGTACCAGGTGCAGGTCAATTTGGCCAAGGATGTCCTTAAGAAGGTGGAAACAAATCGCGATCAGCATAAGGAATACGATGCCAATATAAAGTCTGCCAAGGATTGGATAGCCAATGCCAAGCAAATGATCCAGGCTGCCGGTGAGGGCGCTGGTTCCAAGGAGGCCTTGCAGCGTCGCCTGGAGCAAATACAGGATCTGATACGCAATCGCGAAGTGGGTCAGAACCTTGTGCACACAGCGATCAACAATGGTGAGAAGATCATACGCAACACCCGTTCCGATGGTCGAGATGCCATCAACAGTGAGATGAAGGAACTGCAGAACGATTGGGATCGATTGGTCAAGAAAATGTCGACGGCCAAGGTGCAGCTGGAAACCAATCTGCTGCAATGGGCTGACTACAGCTCCAGCTATACCCAGCTGCAAAAGTGGATCACCGATAGGGAGGCCAAGCTGCAACAGGCGTGTGAGCAAAAGATTGTCAAATCGCAACGTGGTCAGCCTGGTCTCAGCTGTGGTCTGAGCGAACGCAAGGCCAATCTGCGCCAGACCAACAACATTGTGCAGGACATTGTCTCCTTCGAGCCCATGATCCAATCAGTTACATCGAAAGCCTCAGACCTGCAGCAGGGCGCACCTGCCACTGAAATATCCGACAAATACGAGAATCTGACCAAGCAGGCCAAGGATCTGTATGCCAAGCAGAAGAACACTATTGATAGCTACCAGGCACTGATCGATGCTGGCAATGATTTTGCCACCTGGCTGCGTAACGCCAAGGAAAGGCTGAGCAAGTGCTCCGAGCCAACCGGCGACAAGCAGGCGCTGGCAGAGAAAACACATCAGCTGAAGATTCTGCAAGGCGAAGTGCCCGAGGGAGAAACGAAGCTGCAGAATGCATTGGCCCAGGGTGCAGATGCCTGTCGCACGGCAGAGCGTGAGGATTGCGAGATAATCGAACAGGAGGTTGCACTGCTACAGGAAGAGTTCGATGCATATGTCGAGGCACTGAACAAGGCCAAGGATTACTTGGAGGTGGGAATTGTGAAGTGGTCCGACTACCAGGATCAGTACACCGAGGCGCTCGAGTGGTTGACCAAGACCGAAGCTCTTGTGCAGTCCTACAATAAACTACAGGATAGCTTAACCCAAAAGAAGGTTGTCCTAGAACAGTTCCAAGGCCATCTTCAAACTCTCTTTGATTGGCAAAAGACTCTCGATCATCTGAACATGAAGGCTCAGGTGCTCCTTGAGACCTGTTCCGATACACGCATCAGTAATGCAATCATGCAGCTGACCACCAAATACAATGCGCTACTCACACTGGCCAAGGAGGTCATGAGACGCCTGGAGATGCACTACCAGGAGCATCAACAGCATCACTCGCTGTACGAGGAGTGCCAGTCGTGGATTGAGAATACGCGCGAGAAGCTGGCCGATTGCGAGCAGATACCTGGCACCTTGAACGAGGTGCAGATCAAGCTAAACACCGTAAAGAATCTGCGTCAAGGATTCGAAACTGGCCAGAACAAGCTGCGCTACCTATTGGAGCTTAAGGAGAAGGTGATCATGAATACCGAACAAAACGGAGCTGCCAAAATACAGGAGGATACCGAATCATTAAAGCAGGACTTTGACAAATTGCTTGAGGATCTTAATGATGTGCGCCAGAAGCTGGCCAATCGTCAAGCTCAGTTGGAGGAGATCTTCAAGCTGTACAAGATCCTGCTCGAATGGCTGGAAGAGGTTGAGCCTAGTGTAAAAGCCAGCGAAGCATATCTGAACGATCTTAGCGAGAAACGCGCTGCCCTGGAGAAATTCCGTGTCACCCAACGCGATATTAATGGACACAGCGACATTGTGGAGAAGATTAATATACGTCTGCGTGAGGACAGCAGCCTGGACAAGAACGATTTCCAGCCTGGTCTTAGTAAATTCGAAGACCTTCAAGCTCAGGTGAACAAAATCATTGAGTCACTGGAGAACCAGGTGAACAACCATGAGAAGTACAAGCACGCCTATAATGAGCTCCAGGATTGGCTGCGTCGCACACGCATCGAAGTGGAGCAATGCGCCGACTGTCATGGCGAGAAAGATCAAGTCGAGGATCGCCTCAATCGTCTTGGAGACATCCAGGCCACTTCACTTGAGGGCAAATCGTTACTCGATGCCTGCGAGGAACTCAGCAAAGCGGTGATTGCCACCAGTGGAAGCGAAGGCCAAGACAATGTGGCCCAAGAGATCAAACATTTGAATGGTGAATGGGAAACGCTTCAAGCTCTATCCAGAGATGCTCGCACTGGCTTGGAAACCTGCCTGACTGCCTGGCAGACATTCCTCCAGAAATTCAACAAAATCAACTTGTGGATTGAGACAATGAGCAAGCGCGTTGCCAAATCTCAGGAAGGAGAAAACAAAACCACCGAAGATTTGGTCAATGCCAAGGTAAGCAACAAACGTCTCAACTCGCAGTTCGCAGCTCGCAGCTCGCAACTCGCAACTTGCAACATGCAACTCGAAACTGTCGCACGCAACGCTAACAAAAATTAATATACTAAAAATGCTCTTATGAGTGCACCCCCCGTAGTAGATCACAAAACAAAATTGAAATATTTACACTCTATCTCGATAAGCTTACTAAATCACTATTAACTAATTGCTAATCACAGTTGCTAACTTTTTCAGCTAATCAAATCACTTAAACACAATTGCAGCTAATCATTCTTATACACAGACTCTGTCTAATGCCTAATATGCTTTATGTGCCTTCTGAAAGATCTCTTTGGGTTGGAAACTATTGATTAACATATGAATCTCCTTTAGCAACTGCTGGATGAGGTCCTGGCTGAAAAGGAGAACGTTGAGGATCTCAATGACAACTGTGAGCTGCTCATGGAGCAAAGCGCCTGCACTCGTATTCGCGACCAAACCATTGAGACTCAGGCAAATTACACCAAATTGCTGACTGCTGCCCAGGGACTGGTTGCCAAGATTGAGAAGAATCTATCGGATCACACAGAGTTCCTGAACTACAAGAAGGAAATGGACGCCTGGATCGATAAGGCAATGCAGGTGCTTAATGACTGCAGCATCGATGGCGATGCGGCAGTCATTTCCCAAAAACTGGAGACAGTTAATGTAAGTTATACTCGTAATCCTTTAAAGAATATATCTAAAAAACTACTTTTCAAATTATCCTTTAACACAGTCCTTGTCCTCCCACTTGCCCGAGGGCCAACATTTGCTAGCCATGGTCCAGGATGCCTATTCAAAGGCCTCCAACATTACACCCGAAGACAAGCAGGAAAAACTGCGCGAACTTATGACCAAGGTGCGCGAGGATTGGGATGCTCTGGGTCTGGCTGTGAAGCAGAAGTTGACTGATTTGAAGCAAGCACAAAACCGTTGGAACGACTTTGCGGCCAATAAGGATAGACTTGACAAATGGCTAACCGAAACGGAGAAGACTCTAAAGGTTGCCCCAGAAACCAAGGGAGAGTTGAGTGACATGAAAACACTCCTGGAGCGCTACAAGACTCTCTCCAATGAGCTTAAGCTGAAGGGCGGCGATCTGGAAGGACTCATGTCGGAGGCACGTGATTTGGGCACTGAAGTGGATGCAGTCAACCGTCTGCAATCACGCTGTGATAAGTTGAAGAACGACTGTGCTGGTTATATCAGAGATCTGGAACAAGAGATAGTTGATTATAATGCATACCACCAGGGACTGCAGGATGTAGAGAAATGGCTACTGCAGATCTCCTTCCAACTTATGGCACATAACTCGCTCTTCATTTCGAATCGCGAACAGACACAGGAACAAATCAAGCAGCACGAGGCGCTCTTGGGCGAGATACAAAAGTATCAGACCAATTTGGACGACTTGAATGCCAAGGGTCAGGCCCAGATTCAGCGATATGAGCCCAGCACGGCCGCCATACGCCCAACAGTGGAGTCCCAGCTGAAGAACATACAGGAGAGCTATAACTCGCTGCTGCAGACATCGGTTCAGATCAAGAATCGTCTGCTCGAATCGCTGGCCAAGTTCCAGGAATATGAGGATACGCTGGATAACATCATGCGCAATCTGGAAACTTATGAGCCAATCATTCAGACTGAGCTGGACGCACCGGCTACTAGCCTTGAATTGGCTCAAAATCAACTCAAGTGCGCACAGGATATGCAGAATAAACTGAACAACGAGAAGTCAAGACTAGCAGCCGCTGTTCAGGCCTGTGAGGCAGCCACAGCGTCCATAAGCCGCCCCAGCTCTCCTCTGGAGACGGCCATGCACGCGATACCCGAACGTGAACTGATCGTTCGCGCCAAGCTCGAAGATCTGCTGGATCAGGTATGTTATCCTACAACCAACCCAAGTTCTATAGTTTGCTTCTTTTGTAGCATTTGTATTCCCAGTCAAAGATTAATTTAACTAGAATAAGGAGAATGGATTCTTAGTATCGATTCGCCTATATATCTTTTATATTAATTTCTTTTATTTTTTAATTTTTGCTAACCAAAACATTTTCTGTTATTTTGTTACTTTTCTTTAATTTACTTTTATACCTAACCCAAACCCAACCAAACCCCAACAACACCGCTCTAACTTTTGTTGATTTGCCGCACCGTAAATGTTGTTAAACGCACTACCACGACCACTTTGAACCGCCTGCCAATGCTATAAAAAACACTAAAGCAACCGCCGTCAAATACTCGGAGCTCAACCGACGATCCCAACGATTCGGACGTTGAGCTCAGCGATGTGAATGAGGCGCTCCTGGATCCCATTGCTTACGAGCGCATTAGCAACTATCGTCGTATAGTACGCTTGAATAATGCCCACGTGAGCAAGCTGAATGTACTTACGGCTAAGGTAAGTACGTGGGGTGACAGGTGTGAAATGTGGTGGCAGCTTGGCTTTAACGTTGAATGATATTTGATACTAACACGATACGATACGCTGATGATGTGAGGAAAACGTCTGACTAATTAAATCTAATCCAATCATAGGTGCAATCCCACTTGGGTGGTTTGACTGCATCCGTTAGCGAACTGGAGCAACAGCAGAAACAGCGCGGCGAACTGCAAGATTGGGTCAAGAAACAACAGAGCTCTGTCTCCGATTGGCTAATGCGGCCATGCAAGCTGCGTCCCGAAGCCGCACAGCAGGAGCTGGTCGCCATGAATGATCTATTGAATTCCATTGGTGACAAGCGTTCCCAGCTTATGCTCGAAATGACAGGTTCACGTAAGTTCTGAATAAAAGTTACTCATATATAAAAGATCAAAGTTCTTATTGTGTCATTGATTGTTTACAGTGGGTGATGAGGACACAGATCTTGATGACAACATTGATAAGCTTGAGTCGGAGCTAATGGATGCCATTGCCAAGAAACAGGCGGGTCAGAACGTTATCGATGGCTATCGCCAGGGCATGCAGGATATGCAGAACTGGTTCGATTCGCTGATTAAGCGCATGGATGTACTTGATCGCGGCTCCGGGCTCAA
The DNA here is from genome assembly GCA_035045065.1 of Hirtodrosophila trivittata. Taxonomy (NCBI): domain Eukaryota; kingdom Metazoa; phylum Arthropoda; class Insecta; order Diptera; family Drosophilidae; genus Hirtodrosophila; species Hirtodrosophila trivittata. The sequence continues at coordinate 594,884 of JAWNNK010000866.1, forward strand.
TTGTGCCCAGAAGATGGCTGCCATTAATGAGATTAAGAACGAGTACGAACTGCAAGGACATCCCAAGATACAAGAGCTTAAGGGCAAGGCTGCTCAGGTGGCTGAAGTTATTAGCAATCTGGATGGCCAACAGGTGGAAGAGCAAATGAAATCGTTGGATCGTCGCTTTGCCGATCTGGGCAAGCGCATCGATCGCAAGGCACAGCTTTTGGACGTCACCAACAAGGGAGTCGACGGTGCCAAGGGTGAAATTGACCAACTGCAGCAATGGGTTAAGCAGCAAATTGATGAGCTGCAGGCACCCGCTCCACTTGGTTTCTCACCCAAAGATGCCGAGGCGCGTCAGCAAAAGATCAAGAGCCTGATGAAGGACGCCGAAGCTAAGCAGTCCCTGGCCGACGTTCTCGAAAAGCGTATTGCCAATATGCAGCCCGAACTGGAGTCGGCAGAGTATGCCCAACTGGAGTCCGCGTTGCGCAATTTGAACAGCGAGAATCGCAACTTGTCTGGTGTGCTGAAGGCAGAGCTGGACCGAGCTCTGGAGGCCAGCAAGGCACGCAAAGGACTTGAAAACGATTTGGATAAGGCGCGTCAATGGCTGAAGACTAAAATATCTGAGGTCCGCAAATTACCCGTGTATCATCCACTAACATCTACGGAGATTGAAAAGAAAATACAGGAGAACAAGAAATACGACGATGATGCGAAGCAGTTCAATGACAGCGTCCTGAGCGATGTTCAGCGCCAAGCGGCGAATATAATGAAGGATTGTGGCGATGCAGACAAGGCGGCACTCCAAAAAATACTGGATGAAATTGCAGCTGACTACCAGACGCTCAAGGATGAGAGCAGCAAACGTGGCAAGTCCTTGGATGATCTGCTACAGGGTCGCAAGGCATTTGAGGATTCAATGAAGAAAATGGGCGATTGGTTGAACGAAATGGAAACCGCCACCGAAGGTGAACTGCGCACCACAAGTCTGCCTGTGCTGGAGGAGCAGCTGTCGCACTACAAGAAGCTGCTGCAGAATGCCGAGAACATGGGCGGCCTCATCAACGATGTCTCTGAGCAGGGCAAGAGCATTTTGCCCACTCTAAGCAATGCCGACAAGTTGAAGCTAAACGATGACATCAAGAACATGAAGGATCGCTATGGCCGCATCAAGCAGACGATGGATGATCGCGTCAATGCCTTGGGCGATCACATCAAGAAGTACAAGGATGCCAAGAACAGGCTGGCTGATTGCAGTCAATTCCTTGGTACCATACAGCAACGTCTGCGTGAACTTAACCGACCCATTGGATCCCGAATTGAGGATGTCCAAGACCTATTGGGCGCATATGAAGGCATACTCAAGGAGCTTAAGGACAGCAAACACAAAATGGGTGACATGCAGATAGATGATCTGCCTGAGTTGCAGAGCATTCTGGCACAACAGGACGACATGATCAAACTGATTGAAGATCAGTTGGCGCATCTCCGTCAGCTGCTGCTCTTGCGCGAACAGTTTATTGCTCTGATCAATGAAATTATCGCCTTCATTATGAAGTACACCGATGTCATCATTGACATCGAGAACTCGCCAGACAGCCTCGAGGACAAGATCACCAAATATGACAATGTCATTGTCAAAATACAGGAATGCGAGGGTGTTCTTGCTTCGGCCAATGACAAGGGGCAGAAGATAGCCTCCGAGGGCAATGCTGCCGACAAGAACAGCATCACAGAGCAGTTGCAATCTCTGAAGAATCAATTGCAGAATCTGCGCAAGGCTGTTGAATCGCAACGCCAGAAGCATCAATTGCAACTCGAATCGCATAAGAAGATGGCTGCCGATCTGAGCGAGATTCTCGACTGGCTACACAACAATGAAGGCATTGCCAAGTCTCGTCCCCTATTGGATCGCGATCCCGAGTCAGGGGAACGTGAACTGCAGAAACATCATAGTTTGTGCCAGGACATTGAGTCCCATTTGGAAAAGTTCAATAAAATCAATGATAGCGTCAAGACGGAGCTGGGCATGCCAAGTTCTTTGCTGGAAATGCTCTCCGAAGGTCGCTCATTGGTAGCTTCGCTGCCGCATGAGCTGGAGGAGCGCGAAAAGTATTTGAAGAACAACCGCGACTCACGTCTGGAGTATATGCAGCTTGTTGCCAAGTTCAACGATTGGGTGCACGAGGCTGAGCTACGTTTACAGAACAGCCAACATGGCATTGACTACGAGCACCTTGTGCACGATCTAGACGAGCACAAGATCTTCTTTGGCAATGAGGCACCCATACGTAATTTGGTGCACAAACAAATCCAGGATGCATCCGACAAGATTTGGTCATCGCTAAACAGCTACGAACAATCTGAGCTCTCAGCCGAATTGGCCCAGTTCCAAACCAAACTGGCCAACACCTTGGCCAATGCCAAGACACAGCAAAGCGAACTTGAAAAGGAAGCGGAACGCTGGCGTGAATATCAACAGACCATCGATCGCGTCAAGGCCATCATCGAGCGCACCAAATTCAGCGATGAGCCTGTCCAGAATTTGGCTGGCGTACACTTTAATATTCAGAAGTTGTCCCATGCCATTGGCAACGTACAGGTAAGTTAATACCTAAACATTTATTAAATTTACAAAATGTGTGGAGTGTATTAAATCTTATAGCTATTCAATATTATATACCATTCATATATATAATATATATAGGGTGTCCCAAGAGTTACGAAAGTTTTGAATTTGCCGCCATTTTGGCAATAAAGTGTTGGCAACCAAAAAAAAATAATTATTCGATAGCTGACGGCTTAGGGCTTGTTAAAAGGGAGCGCTATACGATAGAACAGCGTGTCCTTATTAAACAATATTTCAAAAAATGAATGTTTGGTCGAAACTGTTTAACTTTGTCAACTGTGAAGAAATTGATTGAAAAATTCCGGGAGACAGGTTCCGTCCAAAAACAAGCCGTTCAAATGCAAATGTTGAAGCAGTACGTGAGAGTCTCGGTGCCAATCCAGAAACCTCAATTCGGCGCCGTCGACAAGAATTGCAATTTTCATACGTGTATGAGAAGCCATGGAGGCCATTTGCCCGATGTGTTATTCCATACATAATCATTTCGGTTCTTTAAAAGTACGTCAGAAGGAGCTCAAAATGCATTTGAATAACGTAAAATTATTAACATCGGTTAAAGTCAAAATGTATCTAGTCCAAGTCTGCTAAGTAAAAACAAGCTTTAGCTCGCTTTTAAACTAGAATTTGAAAGTTATTCGAAAAACTATAAACAATTTTACGAGACTTCCTTTAGCATAGTTAAAATACGAGTATAACTGATATATACCAATTTGGTTTATTATAATTCTGAAAGATTGTTTGTGCTTTGATATCAATTAAAGCAATTAGGAACTTTGTTTTTAAGTTTCTTAATTGTAAAATATTATAATTTTCGTATGTATATTACATACATACATATGTACATACATATATATGTACATACATACATGTGCGTATTTTATGCAAAGCTGTCTGTGTTGGCGCAGACCTGTTTGAAGTGTGACACAACGCGAGTTTTTTTGAAGTTCCTTAGTAAAAAATAAACTTAAAAAAGTGCTCAGTAGCTGTAGACATTTTGGAGAGTGCATATCCAGATATCATGCTTTTTATGTATATATATTATTATATATACGTACTCGTATGTACGATTCAGATTGCAGTCGTTGGCCCAATACAATTTGCCGGCCGGCAAAGCAAGCTGCATTTTTGGCTCTTTAATGAGTGCGCTCTTTCTCTTTTGCGGGCTCTCTTTTGTTATGGAAAAGCTTTGTTTTGTTGTTGATTATTTTTGAGTTAAAACTTTTACCTTGAATACTTATTAATTCGTTGAACTGTTAACCTGCACTCGTTGAGCTTATCACCGAGTGTTTGGATTGACAAACATTTTCTATACTTGTCATAGCACGCACGCACTTTTTAAGTGTATTTTTAAGGCCAGCTGATATTGTTGTTATGATTGAAGTAATCTTATGACATCATCGTCATCAACGTAAGCAGTAGCTACATTCTCAAATCCATAGAGATTAACCAGTTTGGCCTAGGGATGCGCAAGCAAACTAATTAATGTTATTTATTTAATTTAAATTTTTAATTTTTTGTACGGCTTAAACAGTTTTGGGATAAATTAAAAAATAATTAATTAGCTAAAAACTTAAATTCCAATGTAAGCATTATGATGTATAGACATATTTGTTAAGTTTACATACATTGATATATTTCACTTTATTTAAAGTCAATACATAAGACAGTTTTCCCATCCCTAACCCAACCACGTTGCAGCAACAAGCACATGTAAAGCTGATTTTAATCAGCCCAAAGAGCAAGCGCTCTAAGAGCGCACACTCACTTCCTCTCTCTCTCTCTCCGTAGACAGCTGTTTTGTTGTTGTTATTGAGCCGGCGTGGCTTATGGTAAGCCGATTGGAGATTGTTTCGGTGGCGTATGCGTAATATTGGCTGTGTATTGGTGAGCTGTGTGACGTTTTTCAAAACCAAATTACTGGTGGTCTCTCTACTGCCTACGCCTACGCTCCGCCTACGCTCAGCCAATACATTCACTGCCCCAAAAAGTGCTGCTGAATGTAAAAACGTGTTCACTTAATATATCCATCACAAATTTTAAAAAGAGGTATTTCAGATATGAATTGTAGCAGTTAAAATAAAGAAAATTTCGACACAAGAATGTTGATAACCATAGACAGAATTCGTCCGTTTGTGGGTGAAGTATAATACCATAAAAAATTCATTATTTTCCCAAGGGTAGAACGAAAAGCATAAGTACTGTTGTACTTATATGTACTACTCGTCCTCGTAGACTGCGCCCAGGGTATATTGTAGTTGAGCACACACGACTCAAACATTCTTATTTGTTGTTTTTCTTTCGACTGGTTGCACAAGTGAAACTCTTTGGGACTGCCGCAATATACTCTTCACTCGTGGCGCCTTACAGCTTATTCGCGCTCTTCGTCTCTCTCGCTCTCTTACTGAATTCTAACTCATGCTTGGGCTTGTGCCGTGCTTTTTGCGGGTCTCTTGTGAAATTCACTTCTAGTTGAGACGTTTATCTGTGCGGTTGTTTTGTTAAAAGCGTTATATATACGAGTAAATAGTTGAGAAACAGCGGCAGAAACACAGCAAAGAAAAGAAACCAGCGTTATTTTTGTTTTTGTGCGCAGCTTTGTTAAATTTAAATTACTCGTTTCGTTTGCCGTTCTAATAAAAAATTCCATGTGCTTGAAAAGCGCAAATTAAGAAAGAAGAGGAAGCAGAGTAACAGACGGCAATCGAATTTCAAGCTAACGTCATCAACCGAAAAAAATAGATATATAAAAGGAAAAAGAAAATCTATTGAAGAAATAGACACATACATACATATGTACATATAAATACTGTATAAAAAGATACTTTTAAGTGTTAATATTAGCAAGTGCTGTACGAGCACAGAATTCATTCACGTCGGTGTGTTTACATACATACTATATAGGTGTGTATACGTGTGCGTGATGACCTTTGTGGTGGTTTTAAGAAGCAAAATAAACAAAATAAAAGAAAAATAAAAATAAAAATAAACGGCAGTAGAAAAATATGTCAAAGTTACTTGATAAAATAGGATAATTAAAGTAAAACGCAGGCAGCGTTGTCATAACACCTCAACACATATAAAAAACAAAAACAAAACAGTGCATTGGGTGCTTTACATGCGAATTGTACCTTTATACTTATATAATTTTTAATACATACCCACACACGCAACCACACTGCGCGTCCCCTTGACGCATCCTGACGGCAGCAGTAATTACTGAATTGAATAGTAAAAAAATTTACCGTTTTTTTGGTTTTGCTTTTGTTGCTGTTGCAGAGCCAAAACAGTGACCTGTCGTTAGTGAACCAGCAGGCGCAGTCACTCATACGCCAAGCGGACGCACGCAATCGCCAATTGATTGAGCAGGATAACGCAAGCCTTAACCGGGATTGGCAAGATCTGGTGCGTAGCTTGGAACAGCGTCGTGATAATCTGCAACAGTTGGCCGAGCATTGGGATAGCTTTGAGAACAGCTTACACGGCTGGGAGAAAGCATTAGGTCGCTTGGAAGATAAATTCCGCAATGTCGACCCAACTGTAAGGTCCCGACGTCATTTGGAAGATACAAAGAATGCCATTCAGGTGAGTTATTAACAAACAAAAGAACTTGTACATTTATTACTTCCTCACCAAACTAACCACTAAAAGCTGTAATCTGTAATCCGTAAGCTGTTAACTGTTAACTGTCAAGTGTCAACAGTAAACCTGAAATATGCGGTTCCTATTGGGGCCTATGAGCTCATGGTTCTTACTTAATTGATTTATCGTTGCCGCTGCTCTTACATACATACTATAAATATTTCTACGTATGTACATGTACATACATATATCAGAATTGTATACATATATAGATAATATGTATATAGCAAATGCAAATTTCGGTTCATTCATTAAGGCTTCCCCTATAACGGCTTAGTCGTGCAGCAAATATTTTACAAATGTCAGACTTTAATATACACACAAATATAAATATGATTACATACATACACAGAATACATACATCTTTATATACATTCGTATATCAACACTACGCCGCCGTCAAGTTCATGGTCATGCCATGATGACAGAGAGCTTCCGCTCTCTTATTAAGCCCATGTATATTTTTCTCTCTCTCTCTCTCTTCGCCTCTGCTGCTGCTGTGAGCTTTAGCAGCTGCTCAGACTGTTAATGATGTGTTTCCCAATGATTGGCAATGTAAAAAAAAAAAACAACAAAAGTCAACAAAAATTGTTACTTTCAGTTTCAATACTTTGTTTTTAGGCTTCTCTTAATTATGATGTTTATCATTTGGGAAGACTAATAGCAGCTTTACGCTCGATACTATTTATATACATATTGTTGTTTGTTATTATACTGACTGAAATATTGTTAACAGTCTTGGCAACATTTTGTATACGTTTTACAAGTGTTCTATAGTATGACCTCATTGCTAGCGATAGTAGTTGATTGTATTTTACATAGTATAAAGAGAGAAGTGTATATTAAATAGATAAAGTTATTCTAAGCATAGTTTAAGATAGAATCTTGGAATAGCAGATATAAATGACGACCTAAAATCGTAGCTCCATCAGACGACTAAACAGCAGTTTATCAAGATTGTATTGTCATATAAAGTTAGGTTTCTTATTTACTAAGCATTTATATATAATGTTATATATAGAGAGCAATATTAATAATAATAGTAATTGCATAAGTGATCTAACTCCAAATCAATTTAAATTGATGCTACTTATAGAGTATGTGATCAGGCATTATTATAATCTATCAACGGTGCTGTCATTCAAGCGCCATATACAGCTACCAATAGGCCTCCCGCTTGGTCTATCCAAAATAGTGAAAAATTTGTAGTTTTTTATATTTTTCATTTCATTTTTTTAGTTTTTTACTTTGCGCAAATATTTTATGCGTTTTCTACAGTTTCTTTTTATTTTTGTAAAAACCTAAAACGAAATGTTGCTTTAAAGTCGAGTCAACGTTTTTTTGGTGTTGACCTTCGACAATCCGAGTGGCCCCAAAACAAAACTGGATTCAGATACTAAACAAACGTAGAGAAAATTTGATTTATTTTATTATTTGTATTGTTCAAACTGCGTTTGATTGGATTATGTTTAGATATATATTAATATAAGCGATATTTGTATTTCCATAATAGGAACTGCGTGAAGAATCAAATGAACTTAAATCATCACATAAAGAAATCGAGGCGCTCTCAAAATCCATCCTCACATTCCTTGGGGAAGTACACAAACCCTCGGCGGAGGCCATACAGGCCAAAGTGGATAAGTTAGTTGAACATCAAATAAAGTGAGTACCATACTTAAATTCTTATATAATTTCTATATATCTCTGTACAAATCATTCTGATTACACTCAACAAGTGCCTAACCATACTCTTTAGAGAGTGTGCTCAACTAAGCATGACCTTTAGTCAATTTATCGGAATGTTTAACGCCGGAAATCGAATTCGCCATACAAACTGTGCATACATTAAAAGTTCTTTAATTGATTTGCATTTAATTTAAATTTATGTGGCTAAATTAACTAGCTTTTCTTGTACCCTTTTATTGGAAGTGTAGGGTATTCCAACTTTGTCTCGAAACGTGACGCACTTTCGAATTCTGTCTGTTTACTTATATATAATCGGATACCCCTCCTTCTTTTTGTTACAAATGAATCCATTGTTGGAACCGGTCTTACCACGATAAATGATAAGTCGAAAATAACTTCAAGTAAATCTTACACTTGCTCTAACTTATATAGGCTATAGGGTGTTACGATTTTAGTTCTTTCCTGCGTTTTTCTATTTCATATTATTGAATCAGCAATTAAACTGGTTCCTCTTGAAACATTGATATAAATATTAGAGTTGCAATGTGGTTTTTAAGACATCTCTGATTTATACTCGAATCACATCTGTCTGTATTCGTGTTTGTGACATCAGTGAACACCTCTCTCGGCTCAGTTTGGCTCGGCTCGTTGAGCAGCTAAGCCCTCGAAATTGTATTCCAACGCTCAGAACTGACGTCATGCCAACGGTTACGCTCGGCTTGTGCGTTTGGAGGCTTACATAAGCCAAGTTTTCTATGGCCACATAAAAAGTGGAATTCTGAGAATGGTAAATCATAACAATTAAAGACTGTCAGTACATTAGTGTCATTACAGTGCTCCCCATAAGTAAGCAAACATAAATTCATACATATATAGGTATTCTAAGGGCATATCAGCATTTGATACGCAATCGGGGCATGCCCAACGCCGTTTGTAACTGTGCCAAAGCTTCCATTGCTATCGTTTGTACTGGGTTTACGATAACGCCTAGAAAGCACAAGCGTAGACACTTAAAATTTTCAAATATATTATGTATAAAAGACTACGCTGTTGATAAGAATACTCAAATCAACGTCAAATTGTTTTGCTTGTTTTTGCGGAAATTCTTTTGAATGGCGCTTGTCACTAGGACAAAGTGAACCGTTGCCAATTTGCCAATTGGTTTTGTTTTTTATTTTTTCAGTAATACTACACAAATATAATTGTATATATATATATACTAAATGTATATATAGAGAATCTTGAACAGAAAACTTATTTTGTTGGTCATTCAAAGTGGGCAACATGATCTCAACATAATCCCAGCAACATTTGGGCTTGCAAGCAACATTTTAACATTATGTTAATAGCATAATGTGCTCATTATGAGAGAAACTCACCTCGACTCAAAGTGTATGTATGTACGTAGGGACGGTGATCACGTAAACATTTTGTTAAACGGAACAAAAGAAAAGCGTAAAATTAAATAAAACATAAAGAATTAAATGGAAAGATGCCACGGCCTTTCTTAATGCAGCACTGACACAATTTTCACTTCGAAGACATGTGTTATAAGTCTGCATGTATATGCTGAAAATACATTCAGTTTTTGTTTTATTTTTATACACATTTGTTGTTGTTTCATCCGGATGAGGCTGTTTGTTTGACAGTCGCGGTCTGCCCTGGCCTGTCTCTTTTTTATTTTGTTTTTAGACTGTTTATGAAAAACGAGACCAGCAGCTGCTAATTTCCTTTTATTTTTCTTTATGTCTTAAGAAAAGTCTATTGCGCTGTTTCCGAAACCTCAGAGATTATATATTGTGACGTCTTCAGATCGAAAGCATTAATCTAAGGTTATTACCGTTCTGACTGGTGCTCTCAGTGTTTGGGTTCGTAACAAATGTATTAGGTTAGTATTCGGCTTGAGATTGTATTAGATTTCACAATCTTAATTAGCTGTTAGCTAATTTGTTGTGATAGGCCAAATTGTTTTATAACTTGAACAAAGCAATTAAGCAATGTTAATATTTCAATTCTACGAAAAGCGCTTATAATAAAAAGTATATTATAAAAACAGTTGTAAGTAAATGGAAATTCTTAACTTGTTTACTTACAACTTTACAACTTTAGTCTTACAAAATGTATAACACATTAAAGTAAGCTTTTCAAACGAAGAAACGTAAAACTGTTAATGTTAACAGTGGCATAGATATTCTAGTTCTTATCATTAGAATCATGTCGTGATCTTGACCAAATAAGAAATGCGTTACCCTATAGAAAGTTTATCTCTTTCCAATTTTACATGATGCGATTTATCACTTTTGAGGCAGTCCGTCTTGCCTGTGTGTGTAGAATAGCGTCCAAAAATTGACAATGCCATCATCGAACCGAAAATGATCTAATACTCGAATGCTCTGTCATCGACAATTATATATCCACAAACTATATTATACTATATCATATATTCCTTAACTGCGACGCAAATTTTAATGCATTTATACTTGAGATTTAATTTTTGAATGGCACCACACGCAAAAATCTAATCAAAATTACGATACATACTCAAAGTTCAAAAAAATAAAATACTTTAAAGCAAAAGTGGCGTAAATCTTTTGCATTTAAAAAGTATTTTCGTGTATATCCAGAGAATTAAATTATTTACTTATGCATACATGCAGCGGATGTAGATATGAATTATCTTCATTAAGTTAAGTTTGTCACTCATATTGAAGCTTAACTCGAGTCAACTCTGATCGATATATGTACATTCTGTATGGTATTATATATATTTTCGATACTTAATGGGGTCACAGCTGGCTCTTTCTCTCATTCTATCTTTATGTAAACCTTTATTGTTGTTCTTATATGAATACTTAAGGAATGCAGGATATAAAAAAGCAAACACATGCCAAAAAATATATGAAACAAGTAAGAATGCTATAGCCAAGTGTGCCCGACTACGGAAAAGCCTTAACCCACATTTAGTTAGGTGAAACTTGAATGATGCCCTGCAGCAGCTTGGTTCTTAATGCTGGTCAATATTATATGGCTGATCAATACTTTGTGGAATGCGAGATGCTTACTTTTGCGTATAACATTCTTTTTCACAAATTCAGTAGCCCCTTTTTAGCTTTTTTTATGAGTTTAAGTCTAAAAAGCAAACAGCCGAAGAAATAAATAAAAAAGGAAGTAAACAAAAGGTTGAAGTAATTGCATTGCTGACTTCATCGACGTTGTGCAAAAATCCGACTATAAAGTCAAAATATATTATAACTCTCCAAACATTTTGTGTGAAGAAATGTAAACAAACAACGAGAACAATAAAGCCCATGTATATTCAGGGCATTACGATAAGCCAAAGATTATATGCAAAGAGTATTATTCAAATATAATATTCAAATACAATAAGTTTCGGATACTCTGAACAAATAAAATGTGTTCAAAATTTGCATCGACAATTTGTCATTCTGCAAAACAAAATAAAAAAAAAGAAAGAAAAAACAACAACAAGCGAAAAGCGAAATCGTTGCCCAAATGAGGTAATCGCGTAATTATAAATATTATATTTGCTTTGGCCGGCAATCACGCTGTTAAACTTAACAGTGTGCTGTTAAACGACGTGCTGGCGTTCCATTTCCATTGTCGTGTCGTTTCGCTCTCACGTTTTTGGTGGCCGGCGTTTTGTATGCGGCGGCGACTCTCTTATCTAAACCGGCAAAATGATTTGTTTTTTGTCTTATCAGCCGCGTTTTAACCATGCACTACACGCTTTTGTGCTGGTTATTGCAATGTATTTTATTATTGAATTGGGGGACTTTTGCATATCTTTTTGCTGCATATTTGGCAACTGAAATCAGCGGCAAATTTGTTCTGTTAATTAGTAAGCAAACTTTTGGCATTCGCCTGCCTCATTTTCAATGCCAAACGCATATGCAAAACTTGTTCAATAACAATATTTTACAGTTTCTCTCTCGCCCTGACTCTTTAACTCACTCTCATAAAAAAATAAGTATGCGAGCATGTGTGTATATGCATACAATTGTATCTGACTGTGGTGAGTTGCGGTAGCAGTTTTCGTTCTTTTATTTCCGTCTCGCATTCCACTGTTAACGATCGCCCGAGCAGCGAAACAACAGAGACGCAGACGTAGACGTAGACGGAGACGGTCGAAACATTTTGGCAATTTTTTGCGTTGAGAACGTTTTAGTTTTTATTTAGAGTTAGTTGCAAGCGGACGTGTTTTTTTAACTGGATGGCTGGAAACTAAAAATACAACAAATACGAAGAAGCGACCGCCCGAGCATAAATACTATTCATATATATATATAGACGCATATTTATAAATCAAATAATTAATTAAGAAGCAGCAGTAGGATTAGAAGCAGCAACATCACAAAGAAGCAGCACCCTCGAGAAGACCCCCAGAAGAAATTCGAGAAAAAGTATTTAACTCAACCGAATAACTGTGTGTAGCTTGTGCTTAAAGCACCGTTATCACACATAACTCGAGCATTAATTACTATACGAATCTCTCTTTTTATGTATTTTCATGCGCTGCACTAAAAAAAACCGCCGATTTGTGGATTACCAGGCGTATACGCAACAAGAGTTTTGAGTTTTATGTTTGCAGCTGCCGAATTTCACAAGAAATTCAAGTTTCAAGCGAAAAAAGCAAATAAAACGAAATAAAGTTAGAGATAAAGTAACTAACAATTGTTTCAGCACACGTCTGCCTCCCCTAAGCAGGAGGTGTGATTGTTGTCGCTAAACAAGAGGCCAAAAAGACAGCACAGAGCAAGCAAATAGAAGCAGTAGTATCAGCATCAGCAGCGGCAGAAAGAAAGAGAAAGAGGCGAATGCTAATTGCTAACACGCACTCCAGAAAATAGAAAACAGAGTGAAGAGCAAAAAAAAACGTCGTCGTCAAAAGCAAAAGGTGAATGTTTATAAGACACTAAACGGTGTAGTTGACTCCGTGTTGTTGTGTGGTATGATTAAGTCATCGGGGCCGGAGTAAGAGTTGAGTTGAGTTGAGTTGAGTTGAATCGAGGCAAGCCGAGTCGAGTCGAGTAAAATCAAGTCGAGTATACGATAATATGTATGCAAAAAACAGCCTCGTTTACAGGCTGACTACGACTACGGGCGGTGGGTTTCTCGGGCCACGGGTCCGTCCGGTCTTTTGGCGAGGTCGTCAGGTGCCGTTGTCATTGTTGTTTTGTATTGAGAATGTCTCCTTTGTTTCGACGCGTGTTTCGGTTTTGAAACGATGACGTCGTCATCATATTAAAAATAGTCAACAAATACGACAAAAATAACTCAAAATGCTTATCGACAGCCACTGATTACAATAATTGATCAAACTATGTATGTTTTTGTTGCTTGTATTGCTGGGCTTCCTTGTCCCGTGACTATGTGTATACACTATGGTGTTTCTACATATATTGGACAGATGCATATATGTTTATGTATTTATAAACACGCGTCCGTCTGTTGCTTTCGCTTTTCACTTGGCGCTCGCATATCTCGCATAGTTTGCCATTTAAATTCAAGATATGCACTAAATTTAATACGTTAATTTGTTGACTGGTAAAATGGCAACGAACAACGAGTCTGAAAATAGCAGGAGGAAAAGCAAAACAAACAACGCGATACCCAAATGTATTGTAGTTCTTCTTTCTTTGGCTTTCTATTGCCGAAATTATACCCTATGACTGTATAAACTGGTTTAATAGGGTATTTGACTTATTCAATAGTTTCAGCAAGTTTTATTTCAAGCAATCAACTTAACCAACTAGAACTTATTTCAATACTTCTATCAATTGTTCCCAACCTAGTCTAGCAAATTAGTCCAAGACTTTCAGCTATAATTAACTTCTATACAGATGTTAAAGGGGTATCTAGTAGAACACTGTAAACTTGATTTTTCTTTCTTCTTGTTTTTACAATAAATTCGATAAAAACTTTTCGAAAATGTGCTTAAGAGCCTCAATTGGCTGGCAGCCAAATGTGTTGACTTGGCCTCATCAGGGCGCGTTGCTCTTCCGTTATTGTTGTTGTTCCCGCTGCTCTCGTCGCTCTGGCTAAAGGGCAGGCAGCGAAATCAGGCGACGGCGCCCTTCAACGCCCTGTCATAAAAATCTGCAGTCACGACTTTACGTTTTCCCCATTACTAATTGCTGCCTCGAGCACTAGAGAAAAAATAAGAGCAAGAACACTTGTTGCCATCTATTTTGTGAAGCATTTATATGTACTGCTGGCTGGTATATGTAGCACCCACATGGCGTATGAGTAATGTGCGTCATTGACTGGAGCTATTTGAGCAGAAATCGTGCCGCAAAAGTAGACGTTGAAAAATCAAATTGCAAAAAATTGCCGAGAACAGATCTTTGAATCATCGAAACTCGCTGTAATGCAGCTTGTCTGATGACGTCAGATGCAGGCATCACCGAAGCTGCAAATAAATAAATATAAATACAAAAATTTAAATATAAATTTAAGCATAAAAATAAACGCCAGCCTCAAAGCGGGCCAACGCATAACATACATAAATAATAATAATAATAACAGATTTAAAAGACACACAAAAAGCCAAAAGAAAATAGTTTAAAATATTTTCAAGAATCTGCTCTCTCTCAGTCTCTCTCTCTCAATCTCTTTGAATATTCTCAAGGCGTTTTCAAATTATGTACAATATTTAAATTCGTTTTCGAACTCGAAAATTTAAAATTTTCATGTCTTGTGCCTAGTGGGAAAAGTTTTCGAAATGACGATTTCATTTAGAAAACTCTCTTGAAGCCAAACGGCAGCATTAATTTTCACGGAAATCTTCGCAGCGCCTCGAGGCCAACTCATCTTGCCCAGTGGATATATGGATATATGGATATACCATACATATACAAATTTTGTTGAATACCCAGCGAATATATTGAAAACTTCAGCCACATTTGCTTTGTGCTGATATATTTTTCAGTTAACTTGCGTATAATATAATATATACGTGCGCCTTCCCTCGTCTTATATATATCATATGAATATATATTGTGCAGCACGCGTAGCTGAATTCTATTCTAGAGCAAAGACGACCGCGTGGTTTTCACACTCACACACTCAGTGTTTACATATTATAAAATTTTCTTTTACCAACAGATATATAGAACATTGAGTAATACGCCGCCCCGGGCAACATATTTTCTTTTGCTTATTAATTTGCAGATTGAACGACACACTACGCGATAAGGACCAACAGGTTAGCAAGGATCTCGAAGAGATCGAGCAAGTGTTCCGCCGCATCTCGCAGCTGCAGGATAAACTAAACGCACTGCACGAACAGCTGCAGTCCGTACACGTCTACGACGAGCACATTGCCCAAACGGAACAAGCACTCATCACACTCAATAGCCAGGTGCAACAGGCCGGCGAGGAGAGTCGTGCGCTCATAGCGCAAACACAGTCACTGTATCAAACCAAACAGAATCTATTGCCCAGTGATATTGCCCAGGAATTCACCGCACTCGAGCTACTAGCGGAACGCGTGCAGGTTGCCATGGAGACCAAAGAGAAGGATTTCAAGCGCGCCAAGACCGTACGGACTGAGTATGTGGCCGGTGTTGATGAGATTCAGCGCTGGCTGATGCAGGCCGAGGTCCAGGTACAGGAGCGCACACTGGAGCCCACACAAATGAAGGAGCTACTGCAGCGCATCAATCACGAAATTGGAGCCATCTATGAACGCTTTACCCTGGTCAAGACCAACGGTCAACTGATCATTGAAAACTGTCGCAACAGCGAGGAGAAGACGCTGGTGCAATCGACCATTGATCAGTTGGCCGCTCAGTTGGCCCAAGTACGAGGTTGGTTAGATGAGAAGAAGCAAGCGGTGGGTGACAGCTTGGATGCCTGGACTCGTTTCATGAATCTGTACCAGATTGTCATGTCCTGGGTGGCCGATAAGCGCTCGTTTATCGACCAGACCATTGAGCTGCGTACCCTGCCGGAAGCGCGCAACAAGCTTAACGATTATGTGGTGGCTGTGAAGAGTATTAAACCGATTGTGAAGCACTTGAGCGAAATGGACAAAGAACTGGAGCACATTGGTCAAGTAACTACCGTAGGCGATCTCAAGGATAAACTGCAGCAGGCTGAGGATGCGAAGATTGCCGTGGAAGCGGTGCTGCTGGAGAGGGTAAAACAACGGCGATTCTCTTTAACCCATTTCCATTATTTCCTTGCTTTATATTTATCCCTTTCACAGAACTCACTGCTGCAGGAAGCCTGCGAGGAGTGGGACCAATGCGAACGGAAAATCAAGGATATACGCGCATGGCACGAGAAGACAAAGCAAACCCTGGACTCATCTCCCCAGCAAAAGAAGCCATTGCGCGATCAGCTGGGCTACTGTGAAAAGACTCTGGCTGACATAAACGTGCAAAAAACCAAACTGAGATTGTCAATTGAAAAACTCGAGGTAAGTGGGCAGATGGCACAGCTAATGTGGAGTCCATTTCCATATCGATACTTGCAGGTACATTTCCGTAACGGCATGGGTGGAGATCCACGCCTCAGCGAGAATGTTGATGATTTGGTGCGTCTGCTCGATGCTCTCGGCGAACTGGTGAAATCCAAATCCCATAGCCTCGAGCAAACGCTATCCCAAATCGATGTGTATCAACAGCAAATGCAAACTTTACGCCAACGGATCATACAGGAGGAGCAGCAGCTGCGTCTGGTCATGGCACCCACGTACTTGCCACACGATCGTGAGCGCGCATTAGCCGAGCAACAGGTACGTAATCCCACCCAGTTTCAGAACTTGAATCTGAGTCAATGTAGAGCACCCAAACTATTATCCAGTTAGCAGTTTAGCTTAAGCGCTAGCAGTTGATCAGGAATTTGAATGAATACCTCAGCTAGGGAAATCAATCTTAATCTTTATCCCCTTATAGTCTCTATAGTAGCTCGTAAATAACAGCAACTGTGTAAGCTAAGATGAGAAGATCGATAATATACATACATAATATATATATATATATCGTCGTATACATATATCCCCTTTCGAGATAGTATCCCACATCATAATCATTGCTATAATATTGATCGATACTTATTTTTTATATGCTATGCAACAGTTGACAGAACAACCAGTTTGTTAGCCCAACAAGTTATTAACCCTCAAGAATATATAAAAATATAAATACAAATAATAATAATAATATCTAAAATAATTTTAAAAAGAACTTTTGCAAGACGCTTCAAAATGTGCGGGTAGGTCCGAAAGACAAAGTTGCACGGTGGCTGCGTAATTATTTTCTATTATTTTTTTATTTTTCTTTCTCTATTTTTCTTTTCTTTTAATCGCAATTACCTATTTTCATTTCTTTATGTTTTCAAGTGCGCATTTTATTAAATTCTAGTATCAATTTTCTGTTTTTATTTCTTTGCGGCATTTGATTTGATCATTTTTGTTGATTTGCTCAGACAAGAAATTTCTTACGTTTTTATTATTTTCGAATTCGATTTATGCCATTCATTTCATAAACATTCACACATACATTCACACTCATTATCGAACACACCCAAACATTTACATTTCTGTGCTTCCTTGTGTTTTCTTATAATTTTGCAAAACAGAAAGAAAAACATGTCATAAACCAACCGTGCAGCTCTCTCATTTTGTTCATCGTTCATAGAAAGAATCCGATTTGTATTGTACATATATTACATACTCCCTCATTACATACATACATAATGCATTATATAGAGTACTCTTATGTCTGTCATTTCAAAATCCGAATATTTGTTGTGTCTGTTAAAAGAAAAACCCATCCAATTCATTGTCACGTGCCGAACCATAAATATACTCTCGAAGGCAAGAATATTAAAATAAGTTCTTGTTGCCGGGGGATAGCCCGTCCATTTACCTATGAAAAGAGAAATTCTTGATCCAGTTTATTATTTAGACATCTATTTTAGGCAATGCCCAGATTAGATCACAGAAACAATGTGATTACAGATATATTTTCATAATATTTTTGAATATGTATTGTACTTATAGTATATAAAAGCAGAAGGTATACCTAAACATTTTATTGCCAATATCTTTTATATATTATAGTTCAGACATTATTATTGTTAGATTTAAATGATTTACGTTTTAAGTTTTACATTGCGAATTGCAATGTTGGCGGTAAGTGGCAAAAATAATATGCAATTAATTTTAAAAAACTTTTCAAAAATTTTGGGAATCACTTAACCGGTATATCCGTTATCCGTTTTATCCGAAAGTAGTTAAATTTTGGGGCAACTCTTGCTATGAGAACTTATTTTTTCTTGCCAAAACAAAGAACTCTTCCTCACATACAAACACCATTCACAACTACAGTTATAAGCCTTTTGGCAATATGGCGCTACACATTTTCTTAAAAAAAAGTACAGTCATGCCATTAAGTCACTTCACTTCAAATCACATCACATCACTTCACAACTTGTGGCACCATTTACATATACACATTATGCTTTTGCTTAGACATTTTCACTTTTGATTTATAATTTTAGTTCTTTCTTTTTTTTTTACTTAATTAGTCAGCTTTACTCGCCGGGCAGAGAATTGCTCGACGTCACAGCTCTCTCTCTCTCTATCTTTATCTTTATATATTTCTTTAATATTTAACGTAATAGTCAGTTATCTTTTAGTTTAAAAGTATGGTTACGGTTTTAATTTGATATTTTTTTTGACAATTGTATTTCCTCTTTTTGTATCTTTTCTCCTCGTACATTTATTGAATATCGAAACAAATCTGGTGTCGTTGCTGAATATAAAAATAAAACAAAAAACAAAACATAAAACAAATTATATAAATTTCCACACTTTCTAAAACATTTAACAACTATTTTGATACTAATATTATAAAAATATATTCCTAACTGGTTCTTGGGCTTTGCTCGCTTGCCTCTTGTGCTACTTGCTTAAACTAACTTGTGATTAACACAATCCAAACTCAAATCAATGCTGCTCTCGATCCTCAATGTAACTCTTACCATAACTCAAACACTCACAACAAACACACTCAATCACACTCACACACAAACACACACACACACACATGGGTATTGCGTAATTCTTCTGCAAATACAAATAAAAAACAAATATATATATATATAAACCTGGTATTTGGTTGCTTGTCCTATGGCGTATCTCTATGCTCGATGCCTACAAATATTATCATACACATATGATTATTATGCTGACATTTTTGTATTTCTTCTCTATAAATGCTCTCACGCCAAATAAACATTAAATCTTCTAAAATCGAAATCTAAAACAAAATGCACCATACGCATAAAAACGATATACTCTCCTCCTCCTCACTCAAATATCGAATATCGAATATCGAATATCTATATCTATATAGGCATGTCGTGAACGTGTCAAAAATTTGCATTCGAAAATAACCGCACGTAATGAGCGCATCAAATTGTTAATACATCGCGGCACGCCGGACGATGCTAAGCTAGAGATTTAGATGCCGCAGCTATGGCAACAGTACTTATAAGTAATCAATATATATATATATATATATATATATAGGACTAGATCGATCGCCAAAGATAATGAAAACCAAAGCAAAGCAAGCTAAGCAGCCATTGCGGCCTCTTTTGCTATCAACTGCTGTCAATGCAACAGTCTCCCAATGTGGCATGGACATCGGTTAGAAATGCAAGAGCCGTGCTGATTATATATAAATATATATATATATATATAAACATACAAATATTATACCTTATATTATGACCCTTAAACCAAAAAAAAAGAATCAAAGATTAATTATTAAATATTAAATATTATTTTTAAAATGAAAACCAAATGAGTATTACTTTTATAGTTAGGAATAGGGCAGACCATTCTTATTATAGACATATTGTAGTCAAATAGGTAGGTGTTAGGCCCATGACCTTTCAAACAAATGAAAGCTAACGTTTTTGGCAAATCTTCCCCCTATCTCTCTATCTCTCCCACAATACATATCGCCCGTTACTGAACGCATAGGCAATGCGACAATCAATCGATGGCATGCAGCAAACCTACGATGCAACCGCCGCCCAATCCTATGCTCTGGATCCACATTCAGTGGTAACCACTTCATCGACTGTCTCGTTGCTTATGAAGCCAACGGCAGTAGGTCTAACCTATGCTGAAGTGTTATCAGGACATGCCAGTCCGGTAAGCGGTAATGAAACGGCGACGATACCCAAACAAGATAATAAAAAACGAGACAAGACCCCTCCGACAATCACGACAAGCTCGACAAGCACCACAAGGCAACACCAGCAAACGAACTCAGACCAGCAAATGACAAACACAAGCACAACCACAGACGGAACCACCACCACGACAACCACAACCACAATTACGACAACAACACGTACGCACGAGGCAGAAGCAACGGAACAAGAACCCTACAATGTACTTACTGTGGTATACGATCGCAAAGAACATCAGCAACATTTACAGGGGGTTACACCACCCAGCAGCAGCAGCAATGCTCCGTCAGAGCCCGAAGAGACAGTGTCACCGGTTGTCAGCACCGCCCATATTGAAAAAACCAACACTAATCCTACCCCAATAGAGTATCAAGTTCCTAGCACAACCAGCTCAATAACTCAGTTTATCGAAAGTGAGCGCACTCAGCAGCAATCACAGCATCATCGGCTAAATACGGGTAAGAAACAACATGCAGTTCGTGAACGTCGTGGTCGTTCACCAAGACGTAGGAGAGAACCACACACCAATGTTCAGGTGGATAGCTCCCAAGTGGAGCACCACACTGAACTCCAACAACAACAACAACAACAGCAACAACTTTACATACCCAATGAAGATCACGCGCGTTCACGCAGCCCCATGTGGGTGCCAGGTTCCACATCATACGCGGCGGTCCTTCGTGGTTTGGAATTGAAGCGTTTACAGGAAGAGGAGCTGGCGAGACAGGCACAAGTACAACGCCATGTGGATCTTACCATACAAGATGTGATAGATGCCAGCGCTGTAGCGGATACCATTTATGTAGCACACACACCAGAACAGCCGGAACAGCATCAACCTTTGGAGCAGCTGATCAGCGAGAATAACTCTGTGGAGCTTGGCTATGTTCAGCAATCGCAGCTGGACCAAAAGCAGCTCACCCAGTATGAAGTGCCCATGACTGCAGAGGAGATAGCAGCTACCTATTTGCAGCCTGATCCGCAACTGTATCAGACCATGTATGAGAACGTGGCCGACAGCGGTCAGTGGGGCTATGTTACCGGAACTACCAATGAGGCACAGCCACAGGCATTGCCACAGAATTATTACGACCAAATCTTGCAGATGCAATATCCCATACAATACCAGCCTGTAGCGGTGCAACCGACGACAACGCAGTATCAGCTGCTGACAGGTTATTATCAGCCCGTTGGCCAACCGGAGTCCTATTCCACAGTGTATGCTACGGATTCATCCCAAATCTACTTTGCTCAGCAGGCGCCGGAGTATGCGCAGGAATATCAACAGCCTCAACCGGAACTGGCCGCAGAAGTGCCAGTTTATCAGCCGGAAATTGTTGAACAAGCTTATCTGCTCGATCCGTATCACACCGACGTTAATCTGACAGGTGTCTCCACAACAGGTAATAGTGTACTCGATCGTGTGGTAACAACACTTGCATCTATTGTGCAACAGAGTCCCGAACCTCTGACTACAAGCACACAGCAAATACACGTAGTGAATGTACCGCCACATATTGAGGAGCATGTGATTCCTCAACAGATTTACATTGAAGAGCATGTTCATATGTTGCGACCTGTGGAGCCGCAGGAGTTTGAAATGAATGAACCACGTCCTGATATAACATTTGGTCAATTTGATGTGGATGCCATTGAGACCATACCCCTTGACTTACCCGAACCTCAATCACAACCACAACAGCAACAGCAACAGCTACCGGAACCGCAACAAGAGCCGGAGCCAAAGCCGGAGCCGAAGCCGGAACCAAAACCGGAACCGAAACCAACCGTGACTACAACGAGATATGAGGAGAAAACAATCATCTCGCAACAGATACAGCCAACTGTGATAGCACAAGAGCCTAAGGAAATTGTCGCAGCCCCAGAGACTGTCGTCGTCCGTCCTCAAGTGCAGCAGCCCAATCAAAATCAGAATCAAACTGTACATCAGCAGCCCGAAACAAGCCAAAATACAGGTAGCTCTGGCAGCACCTACGCCGAAGTGCTCTTTGGACAACAGCATAAGGCACATCCAGTTTTCCAGCCATCCAGTCAACATATTGCAGTAAGATTAGCAATACCTCAACCGCAACAACGTAATGCTGAATATGCTATAACTAGCAAACATACCTCGAGCACAACGACGATAAGAAGTCAGCAAGTCAATCGACGGGCAGAAAGAGCTGATGAGAACAGTGAAACAAAGTACTCAAGACCCAATCGACAGAGACATGAGCCACAGCCTGAGCCATTGCCAATTAAGGTGAGCAATAGAAAAGAGACCAAAACTAACCGGAAGAACAAGTCGCCAGAGACTAATGGTGCAGCGCCCAATTTTGGAGACACAGCTAGCTCTGTGAACAATGCTCCTGCACCTGCAACTGGCCCAAAAGTCACTTTGGTTGAGGAGTCAAATAAGCAACCAGAACCAAAAGCAAGAAAATCAAAGAAATCCAAAAAGCCAGCTGAACATTTGGTGGACTCTGCAGCGGTGGCTGTTGTAGAAGCAACAGTTTCAACCGAAAAGATTGTTAAACCTGTTGTAAAAGAAATAGTCTCAACAGAAGCTATTTCAGTGCAAAAGAAGAAGGAGCAGTCCTCAAGTATTGTGGAAACGACAATCAGCACACAGAAGACAGCTGAACCGACAGTTAAAATCACTAAAAAGAAGGATATTACCGTTGTAGAGCCAATTGTTGACCTAACTTCAACTACTCAATCAAAGAAGGATAAAAAGAAGTCTACGGCTGCTGTAGAAGCTACAACAATAATAAAGAAAACAGTGGAGCCTGTCATTGAAGTCATTAAAAAAACGGAAGTCCTTCCAGTTGCTCCAGTGTCACCTCCGGTTTCCGCTCCATCTAAAAAGGATAGGAAGAAGAATAAAAATGTTAGTGAGACTTTAACTACCTCTGTGGAAGTGGAACCTGTTTCTGAAATAACTAAACCTGCTGAAACTGTACCCGTGGTAGAATCGGCTCCCATCGCATCCACTCCCATTACATCCGCTCCCATTACATCCGCTCCCATTACATCCGCTCCATCCAAGAAGGAGAGAAAGAAGCATACAACAGTTACAGAAACGACGGTTACCACAAAGTCCACCGCACAAGTTGATGCTATTGAACAGACGGAAAAAGTAAACTCGAAGGAGCCTGTTGTTGAAACATCGTTTACTACTATCGGAACTGTTGTACCAGCTACCGATGTTGTCAATGTAAACGAAACTGTTGAGTCTGTAAAATCTGCGATCGAACCAATTTCTAATACCAAAGCTCCATCGAAGAAGGAAAGGAAGCGTGCGAAGATTGTAGAGGTATTGGCACCCGAATCAGCTAAGGAACAAACCCAACCAACAGAGACAACATCAGTGAAGACACAGGAATCTACCAATGTAGCAGTTAGGGAAGTTAGGGAGGAAATTCCTAGTGAGTCTACTCCATTGTCAGAGTCTTTATCTACAACTGTAGCAACCACAGAAAGTAGCGAATCAATAATGGAAAGCGAACCTACGATAACAACATCCACTAATACGATTTCTACAGAAAGTGGCACTACCACAATCACAACAAGGACTATTACAAAACATATTACCAAGCGCATAATAAAGCGAATTGTAGATGGAAAGGAAGAGATTGTTGAGGAAGATGTAATCGATGATTTGCCTGAAGAAAATATTTCCGTTGAGCAGTTTGACCTGCCTTCCATTGAAACGACAAACTCAGTCCCTGGTGTCGTAAACGTTCCCGGACTTACTTCAACCCAAGATACAACAATCGTTCAAGGCGGTTCCATTACCAAAACCACAATAACAAAAACGAAACGTATTCTGAAGCGCATTACCGCCGATGGTGAGGAAGTTGTTGAGGAGTATTTCGAAGACGAGCCTGAGGTAGAACGAGATGTTACATTGCTTCCCACTACTGTCGTATCTACTCAAAGCGCAACAGCACATGCACAACCAAATCAATCTCAAGAAACTATACTTGATGCTGCAAATCATGCAGTTAAGGAAATTGTAGATCAAGCGGAAAAAATAGTTTTACCGGAGCCAAAGAAACCATCGCGTAAGGATAAAAAGAAATCTGAACCGGAAACCTCTTTCGTAAAGGAAACGGTGGAAACTATAGCGAGTGAACCTCAAGCGAAACCACAAAAACCAACCAGAAAGGATAAGAAAAATAAACACAAGAAGTCGGAAAGTGAAGTAATCCCAGCTAGTAGCGGTGCCATATCCAAACCGGAGACTTCCATTATGCAAAATGTAGCCGAAATTAATGAGCCACAAACACCACTAGAAACCACAGAGCCTCTGAATACAACAAGTGCAACTACATTTGATGAGAAACAAACTCAATCATCTGAAGGATCTGTTATCAGCGATGATGGCAGCCTAATCAAGACCACAGTTATACGTACAACAAAGATCGTTAAGAAGATCAATCAACATGATAGTCAAGAAATGTCTACATCAACCCATTCGGATGTACAGTCAATGGATTCCTTTGATACCGCCGAGGTACCTACGGAAGAACCCAAGGTAGAAAAGTCTGAATTGAATAGTCGAGAGATCAGCAATGAGGGTGTTGTTAAGACAACTAAAACGACTACTATACGTACGATAAAGAATGCTAAGTCTGAAGCAGAAAAGGATATTCTCATTGATCCTGTTGGTGTTGTTGAAACTCTACCTGAATCGAAACCATCTGAACACATTTCGGAAGCAGATGATGGTTCTGTGCTCAAAACAACAATTGTGCGAACAACAAAAATTGTTAAGAAAATTTCTCAAGACACTGACAATATTAGCGAACACAGTGTATCTGAATCTACCGTGCCAGCTGTTGAATGCATAATTCAGGACGCACCAATAGTATCGGAATCAGTTACCACCGAATCGAATAGTGAGGGTATTACCAGAACTGTAACGACGCGAACCACAAAGGCCGTAAATAAAACAATTGTTAGCGAAAGTGATGTGCTCTCCACGAATTCAGAGCCTATTGTCTCCGAACCTGAGATAATTACTGAAGAATTGCTACTCACTGCGAAGAGCTCTGATGTTGTCAAAGACAGCAATATTAAATCTTCTACACTTGATTTAATAACCTCCGAACAGCAATCTGCACAGCCAGTGCCAGAGAAAAAGACGAAGAAGTCAAAGAAGGAAGCTCCAGTAAAACACAAGTCTAAACAAATTGAGGAGACTCCGATTACTACTGCTAAAAATAATGAAGACGCTCCTATTGTAGAAGCTAATGTTGCTGAGGTTGTAGTATCTGAGCCTCTTGATGCGAATACTGGAAATGATGTGGTAAAAACAACAATTGTTAGAACAACTAAAATTGTTAAGAAAGTTTCTCAAAATGTTGACAACCAGAGGTCGACTGAAACAATCTCTGCTCCTGAATCGGAAATCCAGAAACCTGCTGATAATGCTCCAGTTGCTCTTGAACCAATATCTGAAAATGCTGGTGGTGTAACCAAAACAACAACCGTGCGTACGACAAAAATTGTGAAGAAACTGAATGAAGACGGCGAAACGACTACAGAGGAGAGCAGTACAATGAGTGAACCAATCACCGTGAGGGAAGCTTCGCCAACGATTTCAGATGTTAACAGTGAAGCTTCAACCACATCTAGTCAAATTGATGGAGCTATTATCAAGACAACCACAATTCGTACAATGCGAATAACAAAGCGAATGACAAATGACGGACGTATAGTTCTTACTGAAAGTGACGCACCTAGTGATGTTATTGTGACATCAAGTATTGAAATGCCTGATCAAAGACCAACTAGTCCCATTGTATCATCGTATACAATATCAGAGACAGCTTCGCCTGTCATCACCTCAAGCAGCGAACTTAAGTTAGAAAATGTTGGTGTCAATATTAGGGCCCCTGTCAGTAAAACTGGTGTTAAGGTCATAGGTATTGAGACAACAGAATTACCGACTGTAAGGGCCGAACAAACACATATTTCATCAAATGGGGTAACTACAGAGACAGATCGTGTTGCCACTACTATGACAACTACCAAAAATACGATACTTACAACGACTCAAAGACGTAGTTTCGAAACCGAAGATGGCACAAATGTTCTTTTCGTTGGAGAAGGCATTGACGGAGCCTATCCACCAGGTACAATTCAGAAAATTTCTCTAATCACTCATGAAGAGAAGTTGAAGACTCCAATCGTGAAAATGCATCTAGATTTTCCGGAGGTTAGTCTTCGTGTGACTGAGACTTTGACCGAGAATGTAGAGTCCCTGCAGAGAACTGCTGAGTCTAGTACAACTTCTATAGTTGACCTTGTCGAAGTACCAAAACCAGACATTACAGAGACACTTGTTAGCAGCATTTCTGATGCCCCAACTGAGCAAACGGTATCTAGCGTAGATTATTCCTTAACAAAGGAACTTGAAGACCACGTTACTAAGGTAGAATCGACAGAACAAATTGCCAAGCCAAATGTAGGTGAAAAGGAAAGCGAATCCCTGACTGACTTGACCCCTGAAGAGCAAATCTTATTCGAAGACATTCAAAAGAAACTGTCAAAGAAAGATAAGAAGAAGCGGCCCGCCATTCCGGTAGAATTCATACAGCAAGAGACAGTAGAGTTTCTCGAAAAAGAAACTAAAGGTAGTAATACTATCAGTGTACCTTCTGTAGATAAAAGCCAGTCTTTAATAGAAACTACTCTATCCCCTGCCACAGCAGTGCAACTAGTACAGAACCTTTCTCAAGATGTGCCATTGATTTCAAAAGCAAACACAATCGAGCATGCCAAAGCTGATATTCTTTACCATGAAAAATTGCAAAACACGCCAGAAATTCTTTCTTCTAAAGCTCAAGAAGAAACGCAAGTAGAAATTCCATGTGAACCTCAGTTACACCCTGATCCTACTAATACCGCTAATCAAATTGTTCCTGCCAAGCCAAGCGCATTAATTGCTGAAGCATTTGTGGCTAACACGGTAAGCACTTTAAATATCACTAATGTCCTAAATATTTGCCCATCTGATAAAATTTATGAAATTCCCAAATACGATTTATCTCAATTTAATAATGCCGAGGGTAATTATCACATAATCAATACAAAGTCAACAGCTGTAGAAACTCCTTTACCATCTGATCCAACACTAGAAATTGTTAAGGAACCTTTACCGGTTGTAAGTACGGTTGAGTCTACTATTAAAAATACATCGGTCGAAACCAAAACAATCGACACTCTTCCAACAACTGTGAATGTATCTACTGTTTCAACTCAAATAGATAAGGTATTCGAAATTCCTAAATACGATGTTTCCACTTTAAACAAAGCTGAGGGTTATTATCACAAAATTATAACTGAATTTGCTGTAGAATCACCATCCAAGCTTGAGGTACCCCAGGAGCAAAAGACTCTTGAGACAATTATAACTACTGAAGAAGTTGATATCGCCACAGCTCCGGTTTCTGAAAAAACCGTGGAAAATATTACTCCTGTTGTCGAAAAAATGACCACGATCGTAGATGCTAATACGACGAAACATGAAACGATGAGTAAGACTTTGACCACAATAACTTCTGTAACGGAAACAGTCTGCGAATCTACTGTACCACAAATACCAGTGGAAGTCGAAAAGATACCCGAAGAGCCAAAGAAACCTGCATACGCAGGCTTGCCAGTCGATGAAACAACAAGTTCTTGGATGGATGTCTTGGATGAGCCAATGACGTTCTCAGACGAGGAAGAAGAACCTTCTTCTGAACCAACAAAGTCTGCCGAACCTGAAAAGAACGTCGAACCTTCAGTTGCAGAGGAGACCAAAACTACTACAACTATGACCACAACAACTACAGTGACGGAAGCAGTGACTGAGAGTGTTGTTCCAGAGATACCGGTGGTAGCGGAGCCCGAAAAGAAACCCGAAGAACCAAAGAAACCTGCATACGCTGGCTTGCCAGTCGATGAAACAACAAGTTCTTGGATGGATGTCTTGGATGAGCCGATGACGTTCTCAGACGAGGAAGAAGAACCTTCTTCTGAACCAACAAAGTCTGCCGAACCTGAAAAGAACGTCGAACCTTCAGTTGCAGAGGAGACCAAAACTACTACAACTGTGACCACAACAACTACTGTGACAGAAGCCATCGCCGAGTCTGTTGTTCCAGAGAAACTGGTGGTAGCGGAGCCCGAAAAGAAACCCGAAGAACCAAAGAAACCTGCATACGCAGGCTTGCCAGTCGATGATACAACAAGTTCTTGGATGGATGTCTTGGATGAGCCAATGACGTTCTCAGACGAGGAAGAAGAACCTTCTTCTGAACCAACAAAGTCGGCCGAACCTGAAAAGAACGTGGAACCTTCAATTGCAGAGGAGACCAAAACTACTACAACTGTGACCACAACGACTACAGTGACGGAAGCAGTGACTGAGAGTGTTGTTCCAGAGATACTGGTGGTAGCGGAGCCCGAAAAGAAACCCGAAGAACCAAAGAAACCTGCATACGCAGGCTTGCCAGTCGATGAAACAACAAGTTCTTGGATGGATGTCTTGGATGAGCCAATGACGTTCTCAGACGAGGAAGAAGAACCTTCTTCTGAACCAACAAAGTCTGCCGAACCTGAAAAGAACGTCGAACCTTCAGTTACAGAGGAGACCAAAACTACTACAACTGTGACCACAACAACTACTGTGACAGAAGCCGTCGCCGAGTCTGTTGTTCCAGAGAAACTGGTGGTAGCGGAGGCCGAAAAGAAACCCGAAGAGCCAAAGAAACCTGCATACGCAGGCTTGCCAGTCGATGAAACAACTAGCTCTTGGATGGATGTCTTAGATGAACCAATGACGTTCTCCGACGAGGAAGAAGAATCTTCTTCTGAACCAACAAAGTCTGTCGAACCTGAAAAGAACGTCGAACCTTCAGTTGCAGAGGAGACCAAAACTACTACAACTGTGACCACAACAACTACTGTGACAGAAGCCATCGCCGAGTCTGTTGTTCCAGAGAAACTGGTGGTAGCGGAGCCCGAAAAGAAACCCGAAGAACCAAAGAAACCTGCATACGCAGGCTTGCCAGTCGATGAAACAACAAGTTCTTGGATGGATGTCTTGGATGAGCCAATGACGTTCTCAGACGAGGAAGAAGAACCTTCTTCTGAACCAACAAAGTCGGCCGAACCTGAAAAGAACGTGGAAACTTCAGTTGCAGAGGAGACCAAAACTACTACAACTGTGACCACAACGACTACAGTGACGGAAGCAGTGACTGAGAGTGTAGTTCCAGAGAAACTGGTGGTAGCGGAGCCCGAAAAGAAACCCGAAGAACCAAAGAAACCTGCATACGCAGGCTTGCCAGTCGATGAAACAACTAGCTCTTGGATGGATGTCTTGGATGAGCCAATGACGTTCTCAGACGAGGACGAAGAACCTTCCGATGAACCAACAAAGTCTGTCGAACCTGAAAAGACCATCCAACCTTCAGTTGCAGAGGAGACCGAAACTACTACAACTGTGAGCACAACAACTACAGTGACGGAAACAGTGAGTGAGTCTGCTGTTCTCGTTAAACCTACTATAGCGGTTCCCGAAATGACATCCGAGGAGCCTAAGAAACCCGCATATGATGAGCCATCGAAGGTTCCAACTATCGATTCTAAATGGGTAATTGAATCGTCAGCGGTAGAGGATGATAAGGCAAGCCCATCTGTCATAACAACAACTATTGTGACGGAGGTGGTGAGCAGTGAGCCTGAAGAGACACCGGTCTATTCTGGTTTAACTCTAGAAGGTCCAATTGACACTTGGTCTAGTATTTTGGAGGAAACATCACCAAACGTGGGAAGTGTTGCTTTTACATCAACATTATCTGCAGATGCACCAGAATTCACTCCCTCTTATCTAAGACACGCATATTCTGATCAAACAAATACTTTCCTTGCCAATGAAAGGGTCTACAATGAATTCATTCCGCGAAATAGAGCCGAACAAACAATTCCACTGCCAAAGAGGCCAAAGAAGGTAAAGCCGACAAAACGCCAAAAGAAACCTGTCGATAGTCCTCAACAAAGTGAAGAATTTTTCCCAGCATCTTCCACTCTCGTCATGGAACCTGAGCAAACAATTGAACAAAGTGTTTGGGAAAACAATCGGGACGGAAAATCATACGCAGATGTTGTATTTAATTCAGGCACCAATAATGAATTCCAAGTTTCTGAAAGTACTTTTGTTGAACAACAAAATGAACTCGTTGTTGCGCCTGTGGCAAAGAAAGATAAGCGCAAGGAACTGAAAAAGAAAGAACCAAAACAGGAAAAACTTCAGACTGTTGAACACCATCAAGAAATGAGCACTGATGACTCTAAGCCTACAACAGAAAGCTCTAAGGAACCATCATCTGACGAACGGGATGTGCAGAAAACATCTCAAATGAGCTGGTCAGCTCTAGTTCGAAGACCTGGTGAATGGTCTGATACAACAGTACCTAAAAAGGTGCCGTTGCAGCAAGAGAAGAGTCAAGATGAATCGAAACCCAAAAAGGTGGAAAAGGAGGAGCGGAAAACTACAAAAACAAAGAAGGTTAAAAAGTCTAAGAAACCAGTTGTTGAACCAGTTTCCACCACCTCTGAGGATGAAAAACTTGAAACAGATGAATCGATAGTACCAATTCATACTGAAACAGACAAACAAAATAAAACGGAGTCTTATGCATCGCAAGATAAGGAATCTGAAGTTGGCGGCTTCTCATGGGCTTCGCTTGTTAAAAGACCTGGCGAATGGGTTGATACAACTGTAACCCAGATCAAGAGTGTAATTAAGCCTTCAACAGAAAAAGCAGTAACCGATCGCAAGGAACCAGAGAAACCAAAAAAGACAAGACAGCAGAAAAAGCACGAAAAAAGGCATGAGTCTAAAAAACAAGAAACTTTGGAGAATGTGGAAACTATATCTGAGCCAACTGTTCAACAAACAGCAATTGAAAGTGAACCAGAAACAAATCCTATCGTTGAACTACCAGTTGCAAGCACCGATTCGTTCTCTTGGGCTTCATTGGTTAAAAAGCCTGGCGACTGGGTAGATGACATAGCGGACCGCAAAAAGCCAATAACAGTTCCAAAGAGTGATCCAAAGCCTGAACCCAAACCGCGCAAAGAACGTAAGATCCATAAGAAGGATGTCCAACCTGAATCAAATGAGAAAAAGTTGCCTGAGTCTAAATATAATCAACCCACTGTAATTACATCAACATCGGACGAAAGTGATGTACAGGAAACATCATCTCAAACTCAAGACGAAGGTTTGATAACTTGGGCCAAGATCGCAAGTCAAATAGATAAAATGACACCTTTACCTCCAAAAGAAAAAGAAGTTAAGCAAAAGCGAGTGGACTCTGGAAAACATATTAACATAGATCATACTGAAAAGAAAAAGGAAACACCAAAAGAAAAAATTCGTCATCAGGAGCAACACTCCAGCTCCTGGTCTTCAGTAGTAGGTCAACAAACCATTGACTTTATAGAAACCGAGAAGGTTGTTCCTAAAGTAGTTCCTGTAAAGAAAGCAGAAAAAATACAATCCCCAGTAGCTGAAACATTTGAAGATTACAAGTGGTCAGATATTACTGAAAAAGCTGAAGAAACATCTCATAAATCTTGGGCAGAAATGATTGACGACGGTGGGGACGATATTGTTGTAGAGAAAAAATCGTGGAGAGAATTAATTGAAGATGAAGTTGAAATTCCTCTTCTACCTGAAACTAGCGATGAAGCCAACATAAGCAAAATAATCGAAACCATTAAAGTAATGAAATCCGAAGACATTTCCGAGACAAAAGAAGATTTTAAGGATGCAAACCCAACACCAGCTCCAGAAATAACTCAGTCGACAGTCATTAAAACAGTTGAAAGTAGTAATATATCTACAACGATGACTGAAAAAGCCAGTCCATCTCAGCTTACGGAAAAACCAACTACTTCAGAATTTGAAAAGAAAATCGAAGAGCCCAAGAAACCTGCATACGCAGGCTTGCCAGTCGATGAAACAACTAGCTCTTGGATGGATGTCTTGGATGAGCCAATGACGTTCTCAGACGAGGAAGAAGAACCTTCCGATGAACTAACAAAATCTGTCGAACCTGAAAAAATCATCGAACCTTCAGTTGCAGAGGAGACCAAAACTACTACAACTGTGACCACAACAACTACAGTGACGGAAGCAGTTACTGAGTCTGTTGTTCCAGAGAAACTGGTGGTAGCGGAGCCCGAAAAGAAACCCGAGGAGCCAAAGAAACCTGCATACGCAGGCTTGCCAGTCGATGAAACAACTAGCTCTTGGATGGATGTCTTAGATGAACCAATGACGTTCTCCGACGAGGAAGAAGAATCTTCTCCTGAACCAACAAAGTTTGTCGAACCTGAAAAGATCATCGAACCTTCAGTTGCAGAGGAGACCAAGACTACTACAACTGTGACCACAACAACTACAGTGACGGAAGCAGTTACTGAGTCTGTTGTTCCAGAGAAACTGGTGGTAGCGGAGCCCGAAAAGAAACCCGAGGAGCCAAAGAAACCTGCATACGCAGGCTTGCCAGTCGATGAAACAACTAGCTCTTGGATGGATGTCTTAGATGAACCAATGACGTTCTCCGACGAGGAAGAAGAATCTTTTTCTGAACCAACAAAGTCTGTCGAACCTGAAAAGATTATCGAACCTTCAGTTGCAGAGGAGACCAAGACTACTACAACTGTGACCACAACAACTACAGTGACGGAAGCAGTTACTGAGTCTGTTGTTCCAGAGAAACTGGTGGTAGCGGAGCCCGAAAAGAAACCCGAGGAGCCAAAGAAACCTGCATACGCAGGCTTGCCAGTCGATGAAACAACTAGCTCTTGGATGGATGTCTTAGATGAACCAATGACGTTCTCCGACGAGGAAGAAGAATCTTCTTCTGAACCAACAAAGTCTGTCGAACCTGAAAAGATTATCGAACCTTCAGTTGCAGAGGAGACCAAGACTACTACAACTGTGACCACAACAACTACAGTGACGGAAGCAGTTACTGAGTCTGTTGTTCCAGAGAAACTGGTGGTAGCGGAGCCCGAAAAGAAACCCGAGGAGCCAAAGAAACCTGCATACGCAGGCTTGCCAGTCGATGAAACAACTAGCTCTTGGATAGATGTTTTGGATGAGCCAATGACGTTCTCAGACGAGGAAGAAGAACCTTCCGATGAACCAACAAAATCTGCCGAACCTGAAAAAATCATCGAACCTTCAGTTGCAGAGGAGACCGAAACTACTACAACTGTGACCACAACAACTAAAATGACCGAAGCCGTCGCCGAGTCTGTTGTTCCAGAGAAACTGGTGGTAGCGGAGCCCGAAAAGAAACCCGAAGAGCCAAAGAAACCTGCATACGCAGGCTTGCCAGTCGATGAAACAACTAGCTCTTGGATGGATGTCTTAGATGAACCAATGACGTTCTCCGACGAGGAAGAAGAATCTTCTTCTGAACCAACAAAGTCTGTCGAACCTGAAAAGATTATCGAACCTTCAGTTGCAGAGGAGACCAAGACTACTACAACTGTGACCACAACAACTACAGTGACGGAAGCAGTTACTGAGTCTGTTGTTCCAGAGAAACTGGTGGTAGCGGAGCCCGAAAAGAAACCCGAGGAGCCAAAGAAACCTGCATACGCAGGCTTGCCAGTCGATGAAACAACTAGCTCTTGGATGGATGTCTTAGATGAACCAATGACGTTCTCCGACGAGGAAGAAGAATCTTCTTCTGAACCAACAAAGTCTGTCGAACCTGAAAAGATTATCGAACCTTCAGTTGCAGAGGAGACCAAAACTACTACAACTGTGACCACAACAACTACAGTGACGGAAGCAGTGACTGAGAGTGTTGTTCCAGAGATACCGGTGGTAGCGGAGCCCGAAAAGAAACCCGAAGAACCAAAGAAACCAGCATACGCAGGCTTGCCAGTCGATGAAACAACAAGTTCTTGGATGGATGTCTTGGATGAGCCAATGACGTTCTCAGACGAGGAAGAAGAATCTTCTTCTGAACCAACAAAGTCTGTCGAACCTGAAAAGATTATCGAACCTTCAGTTGCAGAGGAGACCAAAACTACTACAACTGTGACCACAACAACTACAGTGACGGAAGCAGTGACTGAGAGTGTTGTTCCAGAGATACCGGTGGTAGCGGAGCCCGAAAAGAAACCCGAGGAGCCAAAGAAACCTGCATACGCAGGCTTGCCAGTCGATGAAACAACTAGCTCTTGGATGGATGTCTTAGATGAACCAATGACGTTCTCCGACGAGGAAGAAGAATCTTCTGAACCAACAAAGTCTGTCGAACCTGAAAAGATTATCGAACCTTCAGTTGCAGAGGAGACCAAGACTACTACAACTGTGACCACAACAACTACAGTGACGGAAGCAGTTACTAAGTCTGTTGTTCCAGAGAAACTGGTGGTAGCGGAGCCCGAAAAGAAACCCGAAGAGCTAAAGAAACCTGCATACGCAGGCTTGCCAGTCGATGAATCAACCAGCTCTTGGATGGATGTTTTGGATGAGCCAATGACGTTCTCAGACGAAGAAGAAGAACCTTCTTCTGAGCCAACAAAGTCTGTTAAACCTGTAAAGACCATCGAACCTTCAGTTGCAGAGGAGACCAAAACTACTACAACTGCATCCAGCAAATCTACTATTCAAAAGAAGTCGACAGTAACATTGGATGTAGTTTGTCAATCTTCACTTCAAGATATACCAAAGACAAAAGATACCCGGACGAAGATTGATGAACATCAAGATTCAGATTTCGTTGAACCGTCCGTGCCTTTGTCCAACCCTAACATATGGGAACTCAATTCGTCATATGCTGATGTCCTGAAACATACAACAAAATTCATTGATGGTGAGAAGAAGAACGTTGACAGAGCTGTGCAAACTACCGCTAAGACCCCATCAGCTATTGAAAAAGTAGAAATTCTTGATGTTGCTCCGAAAGCACCAAAAACAAAGAAGGACAAAAAGCAGAAAAAGATTGTTATTGAACACTCAAATGAAAGTGAAGCTGCAATAATTGAATCAGAAGAAACAACACCTGACGAACATTTCGCTATTGAACAGCAAACACAAGGAACAACCTCTCAAAAATGGTCTGAAATGGTTGACAACGAAGTAAACATTATTGTTGAACAACCACAAAGTGTCAGTCAACCTCAAAATCTTACCTCATGGTCATTTGTAGTACGACAAGGAGCCGATGAGCCTTTCACAAAGGTTTCTGAACACCATTCAGATAATTCAAAGACTAGTTCACAGCCCTTAGTAAGTCAAAAGGTATATGACACAGACGGTTTCAAAAACAAAGATGAAAAAGTACCTGCTAGTATAAACGATAACCCTAAAAAGCAAAAGGCCAAGAAGCCCAAAAAGTCAACAAATACAGATTCAGTAGAAAAAACAGTTGTTGAAGAACCCATCTCTTTTGAAGTTCAGCCATCTCAATCACAGCTGTGGTCATCTATTGTAACCCAAACTATTGTTCATCCGATTGTAACTGAAAGTGTTGTAACAGTAACTTCATCTCTAGATGCAAAAGACCCCGTTAAAATAGATCACAACATTCCCAAAGATATAGCTGACAAGCCAGTAAAATCAAATATTAAAAAGGAAAAGAAGTCATCCAAGGTTAAAAGTATTCCAGAATCGGTTGTTGAAGTTAGCAAAACTATCGAAAATCCAACAACACAAACAGATCTGGAGTCAACTGATGTAAAAGAAAATAAAACATCTCAGACTATATCCTGGTCTTCTATTGTTTCGCAAACTACTGAGGTTTCTCCAATAATTTCTGATAAACATCCTGTTGTTCCTGATGTTGCTACACCATCTCGTGACATACAGGACTTCATCCACACCGAGCAAAAATTCTCAACCATTGTTAACGACAAGCCGAAGAAGCAAAAGACCAAGAAGGAGAAGAAGTTGCCCCAGCTTGAACCACAACCAACACCGATTATAGAAGATACAATTGTTGTTGAAGGACCGAAGGAAGTGATTCAACCAACATCAGATGAATCATTAGATGTAGAAACATCACATCAATCATGGTCCTCTATAGTTTCGCAAACAACTGAAGTTAGTCCAGCAACTTCCGAAACTTATCATACTGAGTCTGTCACTACTGAGGAAATCCCTGCAGCTCAAGTTGTTATCCCATCTCATGACATACAAGATTTCAATACTAAGGAACAGGAGCTTTCAACTATTGTTAACGACAAGCCGAAAAAGCAAAAGACCAAGAAGGAGAAGAAGTTGCCGAAGGTTGAACCAAAGCCAGTTATAGAAGATACGATTGTTGTTGAAGAGCCGAAGGAAGTGATTATGCCAACATCAGATGAATCATTAGATGTAAAAACTTCACATCAATCATGGTCCTCTATAGTTTCGCAAACCACTGAAGTTACTCAAACAAATACCGAAACTTATCACACCCAGTCTGTCACAACTAAAGAAGTTCCTGCAGCTGAAGTTGATATCCCATCTCATGACATACAGGATTTCGTTACTAAGGAACAGGAGCTCTCAACCATTGTTAACGACAAGCCGAAAAAGCAAAAGACCAAGAAGGAGAAGAAGGTCGCGCAGGTTGAACAACAGCCAACACCGGTTATAGAAGATACGATTGTTGTTGAAGAGCCAAAAGAAGTGATTCCACCAACATCAGATGAAACTGTGGATGTACACACTTCACAACAATCATGGTCCTCAATTGTTTCGCAATCCACTGAAGTTACTCCAATAACTATCGAAACTTATCATACTGAGTCTGTAACTACTGAGGAAATCCCTGCAGCTCAAGTTGTTGTCCCATCTCATGACATACAGGATTTCATTACTAAGGAACAAAAGTTCTCAACCATTGTTAACGACAAGCCGAAAAAGCAAAAGACCAAGAAGGAGAAGAAGGTCGCGCAGGTTGAACAACAGCCAACACCGGTTATAGAAGATACGATTGTTGTTGAAGAGCCAAAAGAAGTGATTCCACCAACATCAGATGAAACTGTGGATGTACACACTTCACAACAATCATGGTCCTCAATTGTTTCGCAATCTACTGAAGTTACTCCAGTAACTATCGAAACTTATCATACTGAGTCTGTAACTACTGAGGAAATCCCTGCAGCTCAAGTTGTTGTCCCATCTCATGACATACAGGATTTCATTACTAAGGAACAAAAGTTCTCAACCATTGTTAACGACAAGCCGAAAAAGCAAAAGACCAAGAAGGAGAAGAAGGTCACGCAGGTTGAACAACAGCCAACACCGGTTATAGAAGATACGATTGTTGTTGAAGAGTCGAAGGAAGTGATCCAACCAACATCAGATGAATCATTAGATGTAGAAACTTCACATCAATCGTGGTCCTCTATTGTTTCGCAAACCACTGAAGTTACTCCAACAATTACCGAAACTTATCACACCGAGTCTGTAACTACTGAGGAAATCCCTACAGCTGAAGTTGTTATCCCATCTCATGACATACAGGATGTCATTACTAAGGAACAGGAGCTCTCAACCATAGTTAACGACAAGCCGAAAAAGCAAAAGACCAAGAAGGAGAAGAGGGTCGCGCAGGTTGAACAACAGCCAACACCGGTTATAGAAGATACGATTGTTGTTGAAGAGCCAAAAGAAGTGATTCCACCAACATCAGATGAAACTGTAGATGTACACACTCCACAACAGTCATGGTCCTCAATTGTTTCGCAAACCACTGAAGTTACTCCAACAATTACCGAAACTTATCATACCGAGTCTGTAATTACTCAGGAAATCCCTGCAGCCCAGGTTGTTATCCCATCTCATGACATACAGGATGTCATTACTAAGGAACAGGAGCTCTCAACCAATGTTAACGAAAAGCCGTTGAAGCTAAAGACCAAGAAGGAGAAGAAGGTCGCGCAGGTTGAACAACAACCAACACCGGTTATAGAAGATACGATTGTTGTTGAAGAGCCAAAGGAAGTGATTCAACCAACATCAGATGAATCATTAGATGTAGAAACTTCACATCAATCATGGTCTTCTATAGTTTCGCAAACCACTGAAGTTACTCAAAGAACTACCGAAACTTATCATACCCAGTCTGTCACAACTGAGGAAATCCCTGCAGCTCAAGTTGTTATCCCATCTCATGACATACAGGATGTCATTACTAAGCAACAGGAGCTCTCAACCATTGTTAACGACAAGCCGAAAAAGCAAAAGACCAAGAAGGAGAAGAAGTTGGCGCAGGTTGAACAACAACCAACACCGGTTATAGAAGATACGATTGTTGTTGAAGAGCCGAAGGAAGTTATTCAAGCAACATCACATGAAACTGTGGATGTACACACTTCACAACAATCATGGTCCTCTATTGTTTCGCAATCCACTGAAGTTACTCCAGCAACTATCGAAACTTATCATACCGAGTCTGTAATTACTCAGGAAACCCCTGAAGCCCAGGTTGTTATCCCATCTCATGACATACAGGATTTCATTACTAAGGAACAGGAGCTCTCAACCATTGTTAACGACAAGCCGAAAAAGCAAAAGACCAAGAAGGAGAAGAAGTTGCCGAAGGTTGAACCAACGCCAGTTATAGAAGATACGATTGTTGTTGAAGAGCCGAAGGAAGTGATTCAACCAACATCAGATGAATCATTAGATGTAGAAACTTCACATCAATCGTGGTCCTCTATTGTTTCGCAATCCACTGAAGTTACTCCAGCAACTATCGAAACTTATCATACTGAGTCTGTAACTACTGAGGAAATCCCTGCAGCCCAGGTTGTTATCCCATCTCATGACATACAGGACTTCATTCACACAGAACAAAAGTTCTCAACCATTGTTAACGATAAGCCGAAGAAGCAAAAGACCAAAAAGGAGAAAAAGCCACGTGTTGAGCAACACACCACACCAGTTATTGAAGACGCCGTTGTTGACGAGCCGAAGGAATTTGTTCAACCAAAACCGGCTGAGAGTGTATTAGACTCACAATCTTCAGTTAAATCGTGGTCATCGATCGTTTCGCAATCTATTGATGTTTCTCCAACGGTAATCGATAGTCACATAACAGAAAAGGTAGCTGATAAAATACCTGCGCCTGTTCATGAGGCACAGATCTCT
Source organism: Hirtodrosophila trivittata (assembly GCA_035045065.1). Classification (NCBI taxonomy): domain Eukaryota; kingdom Metazoa; phylum Arthropoda; class Insecta; order Diptera; family Drosophilidae; genus Hirtodrosophila; species Hirtodrosophila trivittata. The sequence continues at coordinate 634,246 of JAWNNK010000866.1, forward strand.
ATTGTGAGTGATAAGCCTAAAAAACAGAAGCCAAAGAAAGAGACTAAGGAACATAGAATCGAACCTTCACATCAGACAGTAGTTGAAGATACTACTGTGAGAGAAGAACTGAACGATGTTTTAATACCGAAAATAACTCCAAGTCAAGGTCTTTCGTGGTCATCAATTGTTTCGCAAACAGTTGAAGTTACTCAAGTGATTCCCGAAAAGGAGCCAACAGTAATAGCAGAAGCTATTTCTATTCCTCAGGACACACAAGAAGTCATTGTTAGTGAGCAAAATGTGTCAACTAGTGTACATGATAAACCTAAGAGACAAAGTATGCCAAAGAAATCACGTAAGGTTGTACATGACATTGAACCAGTTGTTTTGGAAACAGTCCCTGTTAAGGAGCTATCAGAACAGTATGAACCGGCATCAGACAATTTAACAGTAGAGGCACCATCTCAAACTCTGTCTTGGTCTTCAATTGTTTCTCAAACAACAACAACTGCCACCGAAGCTCATCACACCGAACCAGTTGCTGCCAAGGATCTGTCCCCCAGCGAGCACAAGGTAGCGCACATTCCCAATCCAGTTGACGATAAACATAAAAAGCAAAAGCCAAAGAAGGAGAAGAAATCGCCCAAGACTGAGCATGTTACAGAACAAAGCTTAGAAGTGGTTGACAGAATCGAAGTGAAAAAAGTAGTGGAAGAACTTGAACCTACTTCAATATTCGAAGAAACTCCAACTCCCCAGTCCTGGTCGTCGATTGTTTCACGAAATACTACAGTAACTTCAACACATTCACCAACCGAATACATACAGGACTTCATTTCTCAAGAGCAAAGTCTACCAAAGTCCCAGGCAAAGGAAGTTATAAAGACTGATGAATTAACTGAAATTATAAACATGGAAGTTAATGATGCTATTATTGAAGAACCATCTCAACCTCAGTCAGAATCTAAATATCTTCCAGCATCTGAAGAGTTTATTCACAGTGAGCGAAACGTTTCTGTGGTAGTTGATGACAAGCCCACAAAGCAGAAGACCAGAAAAGACAAGCATTCTGTCAAAGTGGAGCATGTTAAAAAACCAGCCGTTGAAGCAAACACAGTTGTTCTTGAAGAAAAACCAATAACGGAAGTAAATTCGGAACAAACTCCGGCTGACTTTAATATTCAATTGCCAAAACCAAAACCTTCAGTATGGTCTCAATCTGAAACTTACGCGGAAATTGTCAAGAAATCGGGATACACAGACAACACAAACATTCGATATCAAAGCACAAGCCCTGAGCCTGAGCCTGAAAGTACCAAAGTCTACATTGAACATCAACCAGATATTCAAGCTCAAGATTCATATGGTGTCGTAGTTACCGAATTCCCAGATCCAATCATTCCTTCGGATGTTCCAAAATCTGCGGTTGAACCGGTTGAAATATCGGAGTACACTGACAGGTCACCTGCGTTGTCTTGGAAGGAAATCATGGATGAAGAAGTAAACCTAACATCATGGTCTTCTGCTGCACCAACTTGGGGCACTCAAGTAATGGAAGAAGCTGATTATACAGAGTCATTGCTAGATCGACCCTCTCGGACCATCCAACGACCTGTTATACAAGTCACAGAAGTCACTGAAGTTAAAGAGGAAGTTAAGCCACAGGAAGAATCTGGTTATCTGGAAATCATTTCGAAAAAGCGAAATCGCTCTAGGTCCCGTTCACAGCAGTCACAAATCTCAAGTGTGGAAGAAAAGCCGCAAAAGAAGAAGTCTAAGAAACCAAACACCAATGAAACTAAACCATCAGTGCCGTCCACCGAGGTACCCCTCGCATCAAAAGAACCAACTAGTGAATCACCACAACACACAGTCGCTCCAACACTAAATACTACTGGCATGTCATGGGCTGCAATCGCTGCACATAATGTTCCCGAACCAGCACAACAAATACGACAACTTCAAATTGAAACTAAGCAAGTTGTTTTGGAAACTGTAAAGAAACCAACAGTAGACAAAAAAGTTGTTATCCCACTTACATTGGAAACAGAAACAAAACCCAAAAAGACAAAACAGAAGCCTAAGAAAAAACCTGTGAGTGATACAATTGACTTTATAAACGCCGAAAAAGAAAGCTCTCACAAATCAAAGATTTCCCAAGTTAAGATTGACTCACACCACACTCAAGAGCCTGTTCCAAAACAGGCAATTGCTGAAATCTCTGAGCTTGCAGAAACTTTAGTTGTTCAGAAGACTCCTTTGATGCCAATTGAACCTGTTCCAGAAGATGTTCCTGATCAACAAATAGAAACTTTAGTTCAACAATCGGAAATTATTCAAGAATCTTTACCAATTGATTCAGTTGATGCAATTGAATTAAATGTGGTGGAGACACCTTTAGCTCCATTACTAGAACCCACTCCCAATGTGGATGATTCAGTTGATGCAATTGAATTAAATGTAGTGGAGACACCTGTGGCTCCATTACAACCAACTGAAGAGCCCACTCCAAATGTGGTTGATTCAGTTGATTCAATTGAATTAAATGTGGTGCAGACACCTTTGGCTCCCTTACAACCAACTGAAGAATTCACAGCCAATGCGAATGATTCAGAAACTAAATCTGAGGTTGACGCGTTTATATGTGAGACCTCGTATTGGAGCGCAACTTTGAAACCAGGCCAGAAAACACAGACAACACCTATCGAAACCGAAGAGACAACTCAAACTAAAACTGAAGAGATAACTCAACCCACAACTGAGGATACTCCAATTACCATTGAAATACCAATAGATAGCAACCTCCCAGAGGTTCCAGTCCAATCTCCAACTGACCAACCAACTACATGGTCTGCTATAGTTCAGACTGAAACAACAGTATTCCCGACTCCAGAAATTAAGGATGAGGATGCATCTGTACCCTCGTGGTCTACAGTTGTTGTCAGCAAAACAACAGACTTCCAAGAGCCTAAACAACAACAAGATCTTGAGAAACAGGAAACAAGCACAACGACGACAACTTATGTAACAACAACAGTAACGACACACAAGGATGTTAAATCTACAGAGGAAGTTGAGCTCATAACTGAGCCAGAGCCAACCTCATACGTATCAACGGTAGTGACATCTCATTCAAGTGAGTTACAAATTGACCCCAAGCCCACAGAAGCAATTACTAAACCTGTGGAAGCTGCTACTCCCAGCAACTTAGACATTCTCAAGGAAAACCTACAACTCGAGATAAATCTACGTCATCCCAGATATAGTATCTTCGAAACACAATATCAATTACTAAAAACAGCTGATTCTACAGCCACGCCAGACATAACAACAGATAAACCTGAGCCAATTATGGTATCAGAGATTCCTGAATCGCCCATGATTGAAACAATTATAGAAGATTATGTGATAATTGAACCCGAGGCTGTACCACAACTTAACTCAGAAATTCTTGCTTACAATTTATACCTCGATAGAGAAACCCTCTTGCGTCCCCTACCCACTGATGTTATTAGTCAGTTACACTTGATAAATATTGCAAAGTCTGTCGAGCCCATTGTAGAAACAGAAGTTAGGCCAGCTGAAAAGCTAAGTCAGGAAATAGTTTCCATTCCAGAGCCCAAACTTAAGGGAGTCCCACAAAAGGAACTAGTCCAACCTTCAGTTCACATAGTTGAGAAAGTAACAGTACTGAGCGAACCCAAAACCGTTATTGCATCTGTTGAAGATGTATCACCTGTAGAACAGATACCATTGCCTCTGTTGGTAGCTCCAGAGACGAGCAAGTCAAGTGATCTGCTCTGGAATCTTAGCCAAGACGACTTCTTGAAGTTAATCAAGTACCACAGACAAGCGTCAGAGTCATCTGCCTACGCATTGTTGATTCCGACTACTAGCCTAGACTTGATAATTACGGATACGGATAGAACTCAGGGAATCCAAGACGATAAGTATAAGACTGACATCATTACGGAAACTGTAGTGACAACGACTACGATTACAGAATCAAGTAAATTGATAACTGATAACGTTGTAGATAAGACTGAACCGGAAGCATCGTCAATTGAAGACATTCCTACTGTTGAACTGACTGCAGCATCACCGTTTAGCAATTTCGACCAGTTGCGTCTAAATCTGTCCTTGGACGATTGGAAACCATCCAGCACTGATGCAGATCTATACGATAACAGTGTCGACAGACTGAAACGTGATGATGTTGCTGCCGGCGACACAAACCTAGACAAAAACAAAAAACCAGATGATGTTAACGACAAACCGGACAACGACGATAAGGACGATCATGACGACGATGACGATGACGATGACGACGATGATGATGATGATAGGGATAAACCGACTGTGCCTGAAGTACGCAAACCGAACGACGATGATGATAAATCAAACGACCGCGATCCCGGTAGTGGTAGTAGTGGCAACGCAACACCCACACCCGAATCAGATGCAGCTCAGAATGAACAGAATCGCAGCTGCTCCTCTGAATATATGTCAGCCGATTTACCAGGCGGCGTAGGTCATTGGCGGGACCAAAGTACTTACTTGGCTTTAGAAGCCGAACCTCAGGCTAAATTAGAATTGACACCAACAGCAGAAAATGTTCCAATCGTAACTAAACCAATTCAATTGGCACCAAGTGTGCCAGTTGGTCCAAACACACAACCAATTCCCCAAACAAGTCCCATTCCCACTGCTACAACCTCAACTAACGTTGCAAATGCACTAATCCAATTGGCGAGCGCCACAACTCACACACTGTCCGCTGCTGCCAATGCGGCAGCAACGGCAACACAAACGGCAACTCTGGCAACAACAGCTGCCATTGTGCCAATAGCAACAGCCGTAATTAATAAAATTACGGCGCAAACAACGACAACAGCACCAGTAGAGACAACATCATCAGTAGAAGTCCAGCCAGATGCAGAACTAGAGACGCAGCCGCAGGCGCCAGTGATCACAGCAACTGTTGAAGCTGTTGAAGCGCCGGCGGCTGCAACACCAGCAGCACCAGCAGCAGCAGCCCCAACAGCAACAGTTACCGAAACGACAACGATAACAAGCAGCATCTCCGATGAGCTGCCTCTTGAGGTTGCACCTCAAGCTGACAACTCAAATGCCATAAAACGCACGGTAGTTACAACTACAACAGTAACGACAACAACTACCAGTGAAATGGCAGAAGCAACACAACCCTCTAGCAGCACAACGACAACAACAACAACGACAACAACAACAGCTGGCAATGAACAACAACGCCAGAAGGTGAAAATCACATTGAGCCTTCGTTTATTGATAATTCTAATATTTGCAGCTTTTATGTGTGGTTTTGGTATTTGTTCATGGCTTTTATACGGCAAATGCTCTTGCTGTTGTTGCGGCGCCTCCGCCGCATGCAATTGCTGCCATGCATTGCTGCCAGCAACAGCAACACACCCTGGCAATGGCCCACAGTAAGGTCACCCACGGGTTGCTTTGCGCTGTTGTTGGTCCACGGCGAGCGCCCAAACAATAGCAATAAAAAAAACACAGTTATAATATACTAACGTACTCGTAACTCTATTGTCAACTTTTCTAAGTATCTTTATGGTATTTTTTTTATTATAATTTTCACATTTTATTTTATATATGTATTTATTGTACTTGCTGTTTTTTCCTTAAATGCATTTTTCTATACTTCTATGAATAAGTGTAACCGTAATATAATGAGTTTATATACTATATACAACAACAACCTGCTATCTACTTACTTAATATAGCCTTAATATTTAATAGTTTGATTGCATTTCCTATGTTCCTTACTAATTGTTCTAAAACCTTTGTAAAAAACGAACAACAAATCAACTTTTAATCGTAATAACTAGTTACTCACGAGCTAAAGTAAATCTTAACATAATAAAATTTATATTAACCAACTTGCACGTTTTAATATTGAAATCTATTTTTAAAATATCTGCACAGTTCTATACATATTTTTTATTCAAACTCTTTAAATAGGCAACACGCAGACATTCACACACAATCGTATACACAGCGCACTTGCACTTGCACAGACATACGCACATACGCACAGTGCTGCCTAAAAGTGTGCACCCAGCACGATCTTCAAGCAAAATATGCCCATCCCTATCTGTAGTATATATGTATATACTATATACTCGTACGTAATGTATACTTATGAGTTCATTGTCCTTGTCCGCCGCCCTGCAGTCCTCGCCACGCAATCGAATAGAATTTTTGCGGCATTTTCCCCCAGTTCTTAGTTTTTGCTATAAATAAGATTCAGCGTCTAGATCATAGTACGAGTCGAGTAGTACATAGCACATGGTAGAGATCCATGGGATGCAGCCCGATTTACTTACTCAAAAATATCTCAGTGTTGTGTTGGATTCAGTTTTCAGTTTTCAGTTTTCAATTTTCAGTCTAGGCCGTGAGTTCAATGTGCAATGTGCTTATTAAAATTGATTGAAACAGTGAAAAGAACTTCTTAATTTAAATGAGTGTATTGAAAGGGTGTGAAAACTGTGCAATAGCAATACATGTACATAAGATATATACAAGTACTATTTGTGTATTTAAATAATTACAATAGAAAGAAAATACCGATGTATTCATAGAAGTATTCTATTTATACCCTGTACCCTGATCCTCCTCCTAAAACATGATCTAAACGAAGTTAAAAGTTAATCATTTACTAGTTCTGGGTACAGGGTTCATCCTAGTCGTACAGTCTCGACTAGACTATCATTTTTTTCTTTTTGTCTTTCATAAGCTTCAGAACTGCTTTAGAGCTATTAAATGCTCTTATCATGTGATACATTTTTCTTTTTCATATCCGATTTAATGTTCCAGTAAAAATATATTTTCAATAGGAGATTTCGCATTTGGTGCTTTTGTCTATCCGCTATATCTTTTCGCCAATCTCATTAACTGCCGCCCATTAAACCTAAGAATATGCTCTAAACATTTAATATATATACGCATGCGTTCTGTTAAATGCATTTATTTATAAGTTAAATATTTATGTGAAGTTAAACTTTAAAATCAAAAAAAAAGAGTTTTATGCCTTTCCTCTGGCTGTGCATTTTTGCATCCCAATTTAGATTTAAGTACACTTTGTTTCATGTAAATATTATACGTTGTAAGTGTATAGAAGCCGGCAACAAATATTTACATAGCTAATTAGCTGTTGATGCAAATATTCAATGCAATGTTCCTATTTATTAACATGTTCATTAATATTCTCCCAAACAACACCAAAAACACCATTGCACACTTCTGACACAATGCAATATTATAGGATTCGATAACGCAAGAACTCGACGAACTGCTACAATCGCTCTCAACCGTCGAGGATGGCATTGGAAATATGAACTACAGCAGCCTGGAGGGCATGCTTCAGGGATTGAAGGTAATCCTTTCTTTCTTTAAATTGAATACAAGTAATAATTTCTTTTTGTATGCCTGCACGTTCCTCTAACAAAACTTTTGTATATACTCGTAGATACTCGTAATAATAGTAGTAGTACTCACACTTTTTATATAAACGATTATTGGATGCTGGCGTGTGTGTCATAAAAGTAACACAATATCATCACTCCATAAACAATCGTACATTTCTACTATTTCTATTCTATATACTATGTAATACTAGCCGATAGGAGAAGAATCTTGATTAGATTACTTTTCTGTGTTAGTGTTTGCCCCCAAATATTTTTGATGTGCGACTACTTTTCAGAGTACTCGTATAATTTTGTTTGTATCTGTAGCTTATAAAGTAGTCGAACCTTTTGACGTCTTTCTATTGTTTTTTAATTATAAATGTAGGTCTAGTCATGTATTCAATTATTTTGTTTCTGTTTTTGTGCAATTGAAAAACAATCGTTAAATGAGTTCTTTTCTGCCTGATGCGCAGCTAATCCAAAGCAATCTGGAAGTACATGAGAAGGATACGAAGCACCTTAAGGACCAAGCAAAGGCATTGCCCACGGATCCTTCCACGGAGCGGTTACTCAACGAAACCGCTGACCGGATCGATCTTCTGCTGAGGCGTACCCAACAAGGCATCACCATGATAGCCGTAAGCTCACTCTTCTTAACCCAATCTTTTGGACAATAATTCAAACCCGTAATTTCTATTTCAGAACGCCATGCACGGCCAGAAGAAGCGTGAGCAGGAGATCGGGGAATACCAGCAGCATTTGTTAGAACTGGAACGATGGATCAACAGTGTATCCACCGAGTTGGCATCATTTGAGCCCTCGGCCGACAGCAGTACCGACGAACAAGTCCTTAAAACGCAAGTTGAGCGCAGTCAGCAGCTGCTACGAACGCTAAAGGATCGACAACAGTCTATGGATGATTTGGTGGAGCAAACGCGTCAGCTGCAGGCCCATCCCGATGTGGCACCACTGGCAGATACGCTAATGGAGCAGCTTCAGAGCATAATAATCATATTGCGTGAACAAATCACCGTTGCCACCACCCGCATCTTTACGATTGAGAAACGCATCGTGGAGCTGCGCAAGGCGAAGAGCGATGATGCACAGCGTCAACGTGTGCTGGCGGATGCACAAATACAGCCACCCGTCAGTGCAAGCGCTGCGCACGAATCTATTGAATCCAATGAAAACACAATTGACTCCAGCTCCATGCCTGAGGAGGAGATCAAACCAACAGGCATCTATGTGGAGACGCAGACCTCGTTTAGTCTGCATCAGCCCCAGCCCCAGCCGCAGATCACCACAAGCAATGTGGAGGCGCAAACAAGTTTCCAGGAATCCCGGCCAGCGGCAGTCATAGAAACTGCCGAAGTTGCCCAACAAACAGTCAAAGAACGTGCACCGACTGAGAACATAATGGTCACCCAGACGCTGCAACATGGCCAGGAAACGATACAGATTGATACGACGCTCAACAAGGACATACCTGAGCAGCCGGATGATATCCAAATCGAAGCACGCTACCATCAACAGCCCACGGGTGATGTGGATCGTGCCACAGAGCTGATACTGAAGAATGTGCCTCAGGCCTTTGAAACAACATTCGTGGAACCAGATGAGACCACAACTGAAGTAGTCGTTGGTGCCGATGGCACCAAGCATATCGTTCTGAAGAAGGTAACACGCAAACGTCAGCAAATTGTCCAGCATCAACAGATCAGCTCCATTGAAACAATCAGTGATGCCGATGGAAACATAGAAGTCCAATCAACAGGCCAGATAAATCTGGAGAATGTACAGACTACGGACACCATCGCTGATCCCAATGAGAGCGGCTACCGCACCGTCATTACTCAGCAAACACGTGGCACACTCGTCGATGGCTCCCAGCCAGATACTGTTACAGTGAGAGAGTTCGAAACAGAGCCAGTGATTGAGCAATATGAGCAGATGCTGACTCCTAATGTTGATGGCCAGATGCAGCCATTCCAGCCAGCAGATGGCCAGTCCACAGTGGAGACGCAAGGTAGCATACGGACAGTGGTGCAGCAGGTAACACGTAGAGTCATACGGAAGACTCGCAAGATTATCAAGCATGTGGTTATCATCGATGGTAAGGAGCATGTGACTGAGGAGATTGTTGAGGAGCCCGAAGAGATTGAGATCAGTGAGGAGGAAACAACGCCACATATGAATATAAATATCGTGCGAACGGTGAATGGAAAAGTGGTGAGCGAAGAGGAATTCCAACGCATGATGCAGCAGCCGGGCGTTGTCATCGAAGAAGTTGCAACGGATCTGTCCCAACCGACAGAAGAACCGCAGCAACAGGTATTTGATATTGAGTCTATCAACATCACCACCACCACCACAACCACACCACAACAACAACAACAAGAACTCGAACAACAGACAACACCAACAACTGCAATTACAACAGAAAAGACAACAGAAGCACCTGTAGAATTGCGAGCACCTCAAGTAGACATTGAAGAAACAGTAGAAGTTGCTACTACCAGTCCCGTTAATGTTGCAGCATTAGAAGTAACTGAGCCCCTAGCCACCACCACTGCCCCAACCACAACAAGTCCTCAAGCAATCCACACCAGCGAAGTCCACAGCGAACATACATCAACTGTGATCAAAGAAGAGCCAGAGCCACCAGTAGAAAACATCAGTGAGATTTGGCCAATGGAGCATCATCTGAAGCCAACAAACATTGATTTCTCCCAGCATGTGGAGGAGCTGGCTCCTCCAGCTGCCACCACCACAGAGACATCAATGCCCGCTGAAACCATTTGGCCAACAAGCCCAGAAACTGGCAACTCGATTTCTCTTGAATCCTATGAATTCGAGCCGCCAGCATCGCCATCACCAAAAGCAGAGACTGAGCAAGCCTTCGAGGAGACAAAACCAATGCAGACTGACCCAATTGAACAGAATATCCCATCACCAGAACTGACAGCGGCAAAACCCAAGACTGACATGGAAATCTTCCTAGAAACGGAAAAGGCACAATCCGAACCCGTTAGGGAGCGCGCTACAGCTGGAGCTGAAAACCAAGAACCAGCAGCTATTAAAACTGATCAGTCCTTCAACAAGGACACAGCGAATACAGTTGACCTAAGTGTGGCCACTCAACTATTCATTTCGGAGGAGGCACAACCCTCGCCATCACCACGTAAGTCCTATCAAATAACGGCACCATCTGTTGCATCACCTGGAGCAGGTGTGCTGAAAGTAGCTATGGACGCGACATCGTCGACTGGCGAATCTGCTGCGGAAGTACCAGCTAAGGTTGCAATGACCATTGTGGAGACTGTCGCGGCTCCTGTTGAAAGCGACGATGACGTGACCACGAAGCGAAGTCGAAAGAAAAAGAAGAGAAGAGTTGCGGAGCCAGTTGAAAAACAACAACAAGTAAAGACTGAGCCAGCTTCTGAACCGACTCCCGTTTCCGATATCGAAGCGGAGTCCAGTCACGGATGCAGCCATAAGGCAGTGGATGAGAGTCCGAGAGTACATAATTTAGATCCAGAGAGTTCATTCGACCATTCTGCAGATGAGGGCTTTGTTTGCCACGAATCAATTGTTGAGATCAGTGCAGAGAGCGACCTATCAAGTTGGGACATTGACGGAGCCGTAAAGGTCGTTGAAGATGCGATCATCGCATCTCCCACAGAGACACCTGGTACCCCCATCTCACAGGTGATCATACCTACAGAAGTTCTTGAGCTGGCGCTGGTTGAGGATGAGGAACAGCAAACCACACCACGTGCACCCACGCCCATCGCTGCTTTAGATGTCGAAGTGGATATCAAATCCGTGCAGACATCCCCAGAGCACCGACCTCAACTTGATGAGTCATCAGCCCAGACCAGCCTAGAGGTAAAGCCCGAAAATCAGGAAAACGAGTCACAAACTTTGATTGTAGAGATCACCGAGACTGAAGCCCAGACCACGCCTCGCACAGATGAACAGCCTGAACCCATTGAGTTGACCACATCCGAAATGCAAACCGACGTCAGTGGCCAGCCTCGTCCAACAGTGGAGATTTCCAGCCAAACCGTTCTGACCACAACTACTGAAAAAGAGCTGCAAACCACTCCAAAAGACTCTCCGCGCCGGGAAGAACCAACTAGCGACCAGGTTGTGGACACGCTTGTCAAGGATTTGGTTAAGGACATGACCATCGACTTGCCAATTCCCACAATGGAGCAGTTCACCGCAACCGATGTGACTTCCACAACTGAGACTCAGATGCAGACCACAACTCCTGAGCCAACGGAACTCATAGCTGACAGATCACCTATTGACGTTAGCGATGTCCTCGTACAGACCACACCACGTGATGGACAACAGCCGCTTTCACTGGATGACAACTCATTGACGTCGACATCCACCTCCGAGCCATACGAACTGGAGGTGAAAACCACAGTCACAATTCCAGCGGATTCAGACACATCTGCAGCTGAGCCCACAGTTTTCGAGTACACGCAAACGAAGCAGCTGCCCAAACCGGAGAAGACTGCCAGAAAGGATAAGAAGAAACCCAAGGCGAAATTGCCAACGCCTGGGTCGGATTCACAGATCAGTGTCACCGTTGAGATTGCACCCGAGTTGTTAACAGAGTCTGGCATCGTGCTCTCAACTAATCAGGAAATCGAGGAGGTGCCACATGTGCCACCAACCATCGAGCCAGTGGAAGAAGACTCACAGATGCCACAGCGCGTGCAGTTGCAGATTACCAAGACAACTGTCTACGATGAGTATCCCGATCTACCTGTGCATATAATGGAGCAGAATAAGGTGAGCATTGCCGCCTCCCAGCAGCAAAGCAGCGGCGGTAAGCCACGCACTGGACCCACTTCCTCGGTGACAATTGAGCAGGTTGCTTCACCCACCGAGGAGCTTGTGGTGCCCATTACACCTGGTCCAGATAATGTGAACGAGCAGAATATTTGGATAGAAGCAACAACCAGCGCAAAGACAGACAAGAAGCCAATGGCATCCTCCCAAGCACTGATCGATGCCGAGAGCTTGCAGCTCTACCCTGGAACACCGAACCAGCAGCTAGTTAGCTGTGCCGAGACCAACGAGACCATTGGTAGCCGGATTAGGATGCTGAAGCAAACGACCCCACAGCAACCAACTCCGCTGAGCGATGTCTTGCACTTGGCCACACTATCCGAGCAGATTAAACAGGTGCCTACCTATCAGCGCATGGAAGAGCTGACCAATGGCCTGAAGACCTTGGATGGTGCCATACGCAGTGGAGATCAGACGGTCATACACACCACTGTCATCACGGTCATCGAGACAGTCTCAACGTGGCTGGAAACCATTGAGTACCGAGTCTACCTCATACGCCAAAACTCGAACGAAGGACCCTCGGAACAGAAGCTAACCAACTACAATAAACTGAACCAGGAGCTGCACCAGATCAAGGACAATGTCGTCCAGCTGGAGGAACAACTGACCCATGCCGAGAAACCCACAAATCCAGAGCTGATGAGATGTGTCAGCATGCTTAAGGAACACGTCGAAGCTGTCGAAACGGTTACCCTACAAAATCAGACACAAGACAGCAAGGATCTGGACAAGTGGCACAGCTTCGAGTTGCTATACAGAGAAGTGGCCACAACTCTGGAACTATTGCAACAGCGCTTCGCACAAGCCAGTCAAGACGAGCATCCGGTTTCGGTAAAGATGGCTTTGCTGGATGAACTGGAGTATCAGCACAATGCCTCCCAACAGCAGCTGGCAGAACTTATGCAGAGTGCACGCTTCTTCCAGCGCGACTTTCCGGGCAAGAAGATGCCACAGGATGTGCACAGCGCCTATGAGACTAGCAAGAATATAAGCAACAACATTAGCGCTGAGCGGGATCGCCTTATCCAGCTGCAATCCCTTGCCGAGGAGTATGAGCAGACGCTCAAGGAGTTCACCAATATAACAGTATTAGCCGACAAAATGATGGAGAGTCCTTTGGTGTCCAGTTCGCTGGAGCAGCTGAACAACGAGGTGCAAAAGCAGCGCAAGTTCTTTGTCAATCTGAGCCACTGCCGCGCCATGCTGGAGTCCCTGGAGGAGAACATTGACAGCGAGACACGCGAGAAGCACTCGGAACTGCACAAGGAGCTCTACCAGCGAGCCACCCAGCTGCTCGAAAGGGCATCTGAGCGATCGTCTAAGTTGGTGCAGGCTGCATCACGCTGGACGGTGCTGGAGAAGGGCATGCGTGATGAGCTGCAGTGGTTACAAGTGGCTCAGCAACGTGTTCCGGATCTTTCGGCGGTTACATCCGCCGACTATGATCAGTATGCCACTCTGTACCAATCTCTGAGCAATGACATCAACCACCATTATATCAAGATGACGCAGCTCTCTGGCATTGCCAACAAGCTGCAACAACTGGTGCAGGCACCCAACTTGGTGGAGGAAACCAACGAGGCCCTGATTGTGCTACTCAAACTGCGTGAGGAGGTTGCTCTCTATCTGCATCGCCTACTGGTCTTTAAGGAGATCTGGGTGCAGTACGAGCAACAGACAGACAAGATGGAGGCCTTCGTACGCGAGGCAGAGCAGGAGCTGCGGCAAATTCAAATACCCGCACAGCCCACGGAGCAGCCTATTCCCCATATGCGACAATTCTGGGAGATCAAGGCGCGCTTTGAGGTGCACAACAACATCCGCAATGAGGCGGGTAACAGCTTGGAAAAATCCCTTCAAGTGATACCTCTGGCCGATGAGATGCTGCAACGCCAGTTCCACGCCCAACTCGAGGATCGCTGGCAGGCCGTTTCCCAGGCAATCGAGCAAATCCAACATAGAATTGTTGAGTGCCTGTCCTCGGAGGATGTGCCTGACGATGAGAAACTGAAACTGGTGGAGCGAGAGCTTCAGGAAATCTATCTGACCATGACCAGCATGAAGGGTGTCATCAAGAATGAGGAGGAGCTTGCCCTGTACATTGAACGGGTTCAAGTGCTGCGCACACGCGTTGGCTTCATCGGCAACGAGCTGGGCCGCATTGGCCTACAGGAGCCGGCCGTTGAGCCGGAGAAAATTGGTGAGCTCTTTGCTCTCTCCCACAAGATAACCACACAAATAGCTGAGGAGTTGGAATTCGCATCTGTGTTGCGGGATCAGCTCCTAGCTATACATGAAGGCATCAGTAATCAGCGCAAGCATCAGGCCAAAATCTCCGTTATACTGGATGAATGTGAGGCCGCCGAGCGCCAGGGCGCTGACATTATCGAGAAGGCTGTGACCGACTGTCAAGGTGCGGGTGAGGAACTGGTTGCCAGCTGGCAGGAGATAATGCGTATACGACAGATGCTCCACACACTGCCCATGCGCCTCAAGATGTCTGTGTCGCCGGTGAAGCTGGAACGAGACATTTCCCAGCTGCAGGATGACCACGCCTTCCTCGAGAGCAAATGCACCAACATTATGGCCATACTACGTAATCGCCTGGCGCTCTGGCTACGCTACGAGCGTCAGCTGGAACTGGTTCATGACTCGGTGCAAGAAACGGACTTTATGATGGAACTCATTCGTGTCCATGGCCAAGTCGACTATGAACGCCTGCGTAAGGCCACTGAAAGATTAGAGGTAAGTTTTGATGTTCCTTTTCAATTAATTTATGACCATTTAGTGACAAGTCACATCGTGTTTTCTATTCTACCTGCCTAAATATTACCTACCTTTTTTGCGAGCTCTTATCAGCTAGAAATCTCTTAAAAACCGCGCGCGTTTTCTGCCTGCGTTTAGATGAACGCACCCTGCCTCACTTTGCCTACTTTTTTTGCGAGCTCTTATCTCTTATCTCTATCAGCGCTCAGCTAGAAATCTCTCTTAAGAACCGCGCGCGTTTTCTGCCTGCGTTCAGTTGAACGCACACATGCAAATGAATCACAACGCGATTTCTTATGCTGCTTAAGTCTTTAGTTCAGTAAAAAGCAAATAGCTGAAAGCTTTGGCGAAAGCTTTTCCCATAAAAAGCTTTCGTGCACTTTGCGTTAACTTTCTGTTGGGCCGCGGCCGCAGTTGACGTTAGCTTCGAAGCGCGCGCGTATCGCTTGAGTTCTCGCTGCAAGTGTTTTTTTTACTAATCTTTTTGGGGGCAATCGCTCTCTTTGCTCTCTTCGTGCGAACACAGGGTCTTGCGGGTGATCTGCATAATCGAGAGCAGCTGCTGGACGACCTGAAGGGAGCTGCGAGACCGTTAATCGACAGCTGTGATGTGCAAGTTGTGGAGCAAATAGAATCGTCTGTGCAGGATGCGGTAGTTGCCTGGAATGATACCACAGAGAATCTGCAACAGCTCTGTACACGCTACCAGCGCGCCGTTGAGCTCTGGGACAAGTATCGCAACGCCTCTGCAGCGGTCAAGAGCTGCATTGAACAACAAATGGATAGCGTAAAGTCCTTGGAGCAGCCCCTCGAAGCAATGCAACATGCAAAGGTAGGTGCCAATAACCAACCCCATAGCCCAACCCAAATCAAAGCCAAGACACGCTACACCAGTTGTGGTGATTGTTGTGTGTTCTTGTGGGCGTTCTAGACGCGCCGTGGTGCTAGCAACTCCATTTTGGCGGCAAAAACCAGGACTCTTTAATTACAATAAAGTACCGAGTACTGCTGGGCCGGACCAAGCCGTAATTACATTGATTTTTACCCGTAACGCAGAGCCCAATCAATTTTGGGCGCGTCACTATAATCGCTGGTAATAGCTTTGGCTGTGGAGTAACTTTTGTGTATAGAGTATACACACACACACACACACACATACATACACATAGTACACATGGTATTTATATGCATACAAACGATTATGTTGGGTGCCTGTTTCATAAATTATTTAGTTTGCCACCAAAAGACAGATGGACACTCACATAGAGTAAGAGGAGGAGGAGGAGGAGGAGGTAGACACCAACTTCAGTCCGATTTCGATTTGAGCTTCGACTTCTTTTCGATTTTCTTTCTTTATTATTTGCTTTAAAAATTAACGCATCGTTTTTGGTATTTATGTTTACCGATCATTAGGGTCATTATAGACGACGCATAGAGGCCACCAGGCAACCAGACAGCGGCTGGGGCTGGAGCTGGGGCTGGAGCGCTGTAATTAGTAGTATATTTTCGTAGTTCGAGGTAGCCCAACTGTCGCTTCACATGGTGAAGTTTATCAACCCGTAAGCTCTGTGTTTATATAGCTGCTTTATCTATCACATACATAATCTGAGTATGTATGGAACTGTATATATAAAGTATATATAAATGCTTTGAGCATGTCCGAGCTCAAGATAAATGTAAAGTATTTCTTAATTCTGGACGGGATTTCAATGTCACCGCCAAGCGGTTGTTTGCGATAAAGCAGAAGCATAGCTACATACTTCATAGATGATATCATAGGGCATGCTCATAGGGCCGGACGCCGCCTGATCTTTAAATTACAAAAATTACCATACATATATATATATATGTGTGTGTGTGTGTGTGCGTGTGTGTTTAGCCCGTTATTTAAATATATCTCTAATGCAGCAGCAGCCCTCTGCGGGCGACCTGTTTTTTTTAAATTGAAAGTGAAAGTGCACTCGGCACTTGCTCGACGCGCTAATTACACAAAGAATAGAATGGGAACGAGCCAAGACAATTGATAAGCAGCACACATACATACAGATATACATATGGTATGTATGTGTGTATATATATGTGCGGATGTTCGAACCCGGAATGAGGGCTGACTGATCCGAGCTAAATAAATGTTTACTATTTGTCGCAGCTAAATATAAAACCAATGACATTTGCATATTGCACAGGGATTGGGATCTCTGTGCAGACTGCATAAAGTTAATGATTTTCCTCTAAAGATATATATATAGATATAATATATATACTTATATTTTCTTGACCAGGTCTGCCAAGATAATCTCAGCAACCAGAATGATCGTCTATTGGAGCTGCGCGACATTGTCGCCAAGATAGCTGCCGATGTGGGCTTGGATGCGTCTTCGTTGATGCAAGGCGAACTGGACGCACTGGGTCAGCGCTTGGCTGAATGCAAAGATGCCATTACTACGCTGGCCAATGTGGCCGAAACTCAGGACAAGGAGCGCAAGGATCTCGACAGAGAGGTGACCCAGGCCAAAGCCTACTTCAGCAATGTGCAGCAGGTGAGCCCCAAACTGAACCCAAAATACATACAACATATGCAACATATTGATTAGAAATCTATCTATATAACATGTATGTATATATGTATATACATAGATAGATATGTATATAAGGTATTTGCATACATTAGAACTGGCGTGTGGAAATCCCCACAGTGGTGATGACAACAGCAGAAACAATACCAAAACAATACGGGTGAAAAGCGGACACCAGCGCCGGCAATTGTTGTTGTTGTCCCTGTGCATGTTGTTGTTGCTGTTGCTGTTGCTGTTGCTGTTGCTGTTGCTGTTGCTGTTGCTGTTGCTATAGTAGTTGTATGTTAATGCAATACGAAGGACATGCTATTTTAAGTGGGTTAAAAGTTGAAAAACTTTCACCCCTAAACGAGGAGTATGTTCATTATTGATTGATAAAAGGCTTCAATATTCCTGACGAGGGTGCGGAATTATAAATTTTTCATTGCCTGGGAGCAGTCAAAACAGACAGCTACGGGTCCATCAATATTTTAGAACCTGTCCGTCGATCATAGTTCCCGATGTCCGGAAAACCACAGAAAAACAAAAAGTAGTCAACATTTGAGCATTTTGAGCTTAAATTCAATAATTCATAACTTTCAAGTGAAGTAAAGCAAACACAGAAATGTCAGGGTTAAACAGAGACAGAATAAATAAGATTTATATATGGTATATATATATATATATATACGTTATATATATATATGAAGTATATTCCCAACGGAACTATAGATACTGATATGCTTTGGCTAAACATTATTCTGAAAACTGAAGCAATATTTGCCAATTTGCTCCACTGTGCGCACATTTGAATTCCACATGCTAACGAACCGCGTCTTGTGTCTCGTGTCCCCTTGTCCCCCTATCCCGTTTGCCACCCATCGCACTCTACCTCCGAGGGGTGGCCAGACGCGTGTGTCGTTTGCATGAGGTCATTGCCAGTTGGCGGAAAGAGTTGCCGCTGCAACGTGTTTCTTTTTTTCGCTTCCATTGTTAACATTGTGGAACCGTTGTGTAGAGACGGTAACTGGAGACCACGTTGCTTTGTGGCCAGCAGCTATTAGGGTCAGGCCAATTAGCCATGCACAGAACGTTGCACTAGACACCTGTGACAACAAAATAGGCATATGAGGCATATTGCAACTACAAATTAGAATGTTACATTATTAATATCTATATACATATATGCGAATGTCCTTATTAACTGGATTATCTTTTACTAACGCAGGACATTGCGCGTGGCGATACGCAAACACCCAAAGAGAGTGAGGAGCAGCTGGCGGCCTTGCGTGCCCATCTACAGACACTGGCACGCACCGAGGAGCAGCTGCGTCAGCTTCGCGAGCGCCAACAGAACAATAATGATCCGACATCCAAGGTGGTTGTCGCCGATGATAGCATACTGGAGGTGCTGGCACTGTGGCAGAAGATATTCCAGGATACATTCCAGGAGTACCATCGTCTGTCCACGCGTCTGGCACGCACTCAAAACAGCTCGGAAGCCTTGCGACTGTGGCGTCAGTATCTGCAGCATGTGCAATCCTTCCTTGCCTGTGCCATACCCGAGGACTACAGCAGCCTGCGGGAGCAGCAACAGCTCTGTGCCATACACCAGAATCTCCTCATCTCGCAGCAGAGCGTGCTCTCTGAGACGCCATTGGACTCAGAGCTATCGGAGCAGTACAAGGCGCTGACCAATCTGCACAATGAGACATTGTCCAGGATTATGCAGCGCAATGGCGAACTGGAGCGTCGTGTCAGCGGCTGGAACACATATCGTCAGCAGCTGTCCGTGCTTCTGGACTGGCTGCGTCAGCGCGAGGCTGAACGCAATGGACTCCAGCTGCGCTATATTCATCTGAAGCGTGTGCCCCATCTCAAGGCACGTTTGGATGCTTTGCTGCTGCAGCTGACCCGTGGCGAGCAGCAGAGCGCTGCGCTGCAGGCTCAGCAGCAACAGCTGCTGAAGTACTGTGACGATGCCCTGGCCACTGCCATGCGCATGGAGCAGGCGAGTATCAATCAGCGTATCAGCAATTTGCGTGCTGCCCTCGAAACCTGGCAGAACTTCCTCAAGCGTATTAAGCAGCTCTCAGAGACCTACGAGCAACGTGTTCAGGAGCTGCAAACATCCTTTGCCTCCGCCCAGCAGCTGTTGGACATCAGCAGCAGCGAATCAATGCCCACACAGCCGGCGGAGATTGAGCAGCGTCTGGCTGCATTCAGAGCACAACGTTTCCAATTGGGCGCACAATCGCCAGCGCTGGAAAGCCTGACAGTTTGTCAGGAGGAGCTGAAGGAGTGCATCAGTCCCCACGATATGAAGGCCATACGGCAGCGCAGTTTCCTGCTCTGGCAACAGCACGCGGATCTCGATTACCAGCTGGGTATTCTGATCAACGCCATTGAGGAACGCCTCTCACTGCTGTCCAACTACCAGACACGATATGGGCGCATCTCGCAATGGCTGCGCACTCTGGAGGACCGCGTGGAGCGCGATGCCGATGTGACGGCCATGGCGAACCCCGAACAGGCAGCCAAACAGCTGGAGCAGCAAATCAATGGTGAGCTGCAGCTGCGCGACAAGGAGCGCGAGTGGTTGCTGTCCGCCAGCCGCGAGCTGTTGACGTTGTATGCTGATGCCTCGCCTCAGGCGCAGGAGGTGCGCACCCAGGTGCAGCAGCAGAGCGACGCCCTCATCGACCGTTGGAATCGACTCAAGTTCCTGTGCAAGCAGCGCGCCACGAAAATTGGCGAACTGAAGCAAACGCTGCTGCGTCTGGAGGAACGAATCGCAGTCATACGATCCTGGTTGTTCGAGGTGGAGTCGCAGCTGGACACGCCGCTCAGCTTTGACAGCTACACGCCCAACATAATCAAGAGTAAGCTGAAGGAGCACGAGAAAATCCAGCGCTCCATTGAGAACCACAGCAGCAATGTCGGCGAAGTGCTCAACTTGGTCGAAATGCTGCTCAACGATGCCGACAGCTGGCGCACTCAGGTCAACACAACGGGCCTGGCCTCATCGGCACAGAATCTGGAGCAGCGCTGGAAGAATGTCTGCAGTCAATCGGCGGAGCGCAAGCAACGCATACTCACCATATGGAATCTGCTGCAGGATCTCATCAAGCAGACCACCGAGCAGAAGTGCTGGCTGGCCAAGCAGGAATCCCAGCTCTCTTACCTGGAACGCGATCAAAAGTACAACACCAAGCAGAAGCTGGAGGAGCGCCAACAGGCATTGAAGGCGAAGCTGGAGGAACTGGAAGCCGAGTCAGTGAATCTGCGCAACTTGGAGCAAACCTATGCCAAGCTGACAATGAGCGTTGGAGTGGATCCCGAGAACATTCAGAAGCTAACGATGCCCACCAAGGTGATGCTGAGCAAGTGGCGTCAACTGATACCCCGCTGCCATACCTTGTTGGATGCCATTGACAAGGATGCCAAATTGATGCGTGACTTTAATACGGCTCAGCTGGACCTGACCAAATCGCTGACTGCTATCCAGAAGGCCATGGAAGAAGTGCCCAATGCCACGGATGACCAGGCGGTCATCAAGAGCAAGGATGTGCTGCAGCGTCTGGAGGGTCTGGAGCGCAAGCTACAGCTGGCCGAGAAGCAGGTGCAGCAAACCGATGCCCTCGGAAAGGAGGCAGAAGCATGCTCCAAGCAGCAGCCCCTACAACTGAAGCAGCTGCTCAAACTTATGACCGAGTACACTACTTTCTGGCAGACGGTGCAGACGAATCTGGTCACACTGAAAACCACTTGGCTGGCGCGAGCCGCCAAGGATGCCTTCAGCGAGTCGAATGTCAGTGTGCAGGTGAGCACGCTGTCCCAGCGGAAGATGCGGCAGGCGCAGCTGCAACGCGAAACCTCCATTACGGCCAAAGATGCGTATATTATGGAACTGCAGACAGCCACTGCCGAGTGCAAGAGTAATCTGGACGAGCTGCAGCACACCATCACAGACAAGACACGCAAGCCGGGTCCCCAGAAGATAGCCAAACTGCTGGGCAATGCTCAGTCCTCCACGGAGCTGGTGAAGCATCTGAGCAATTTGCTGCTGACCGAATGCCAAGCGGATAACCAAGCCGCCCAGGTGGACACCGTATCAGAGCTGACGCTGCGCTTCGACACGCTGCAATCGCAGTGGAAGGCGCGCCAACAGCACGATCAGAATGCAAGGTAAGTTCCAGGACAATGTCTTATATATAACTAATATAACCAGTGGCTAATTATACTACTTGCAAACTATGATATAGATCGGGATTTGATTTATCCAATTTTCTCTTTGACGCTTTTATCAACTCATGTTAGCCATAGCGTACTTAATCCGCTCCGTACTTAATTCCATTCGTTCCATTCCGTTAAATTCAATGAGCTTGTGAGTCCAAGGAGTCGAGTGGTCGAGTCGATTTCCGATCGATCAAGCAATCAATCAATCAATCAATCGATTCGATATATCTTGAGCGCTCTCCAACCAACTTCCAACTGGACTCAATGCTGCATTGCCGAAGATTCCTTTCAATTTCAATTCAATTCAATTCAATTCAATTCATTATTTATTACAATTGTTTTGTACTACTTGTATATATCTGTCTATATATCTGATTATCGAATATTAAGTATAATTATACTCAAACTATTAATTCAAAACAATTACTTGCCTTTGTTTGTAATGGATTCCAGCTCAGTCTTTCTCAGTCGGTGCATAACTTGATTCCAAGTTGAACCAGAAAATATTAATGTATATAATTATATAGTATAGTATATCTCCTGATATCGTTTGCAAGTATTATTACCATCTGTGCTTTATGTTTTTTATTGGTGTTTTCAATGTTTTCTTTTATGACTCTTAATGGTTCCTATGGTTCTTCTCTCGTATGGCTAACAATACCTATGTTTTATTGCTTTATATCTCGCTCTCACACACACACACACATACACTCACATATCCAAATGCTTCACTTGAACCTGCGCATTCATGACGCTGCCCTGTGTACAGGTGCCTGCTACCTGCGACCTACAAGTACAAATGTATACAGTAAGTGTAACCCCTGGAGAGATCTCCTAATCTCCCTAATTGACTCTCTACCTGTGCGCTAACCACAATCCCAATCCACCCAAGGCAAGTTCCTTCCTGCTAGCTCTGTGTTTATTGTTTTGTGTGGACTTCCACCAGACAAAAGCTGACAGCTCTCGATTAACTGGCTGACAGACTCCAGAGTGGAGCATAGCAAAGAGTTGGAGCTTGCCTGGGGTGATGCTGGTCAGAGTACAACTGATCAGTTGCTCCTACTAACTTTAAGCAAGTTTACATCGCTCGGTTCTTAAAATAAATATATGAATATATATATTGATCCCTGGCTAATGATCCTTCTATTTGTTATTGTACCCTTAATAGTGAGGTCGGCCGTCTAACATGTCCGCTCTGCACGCAACGCAACTGGCAGCAGATTGACAATGATCTGTGGCGTTTGGAGCAGTGGCTTCAGTTTGCGGAGAGCACGCAGAAAGCGCAATCAGCGCCGCCCTCAAATATTGAGCTCTTGGAGGATGTTACCCAGGATCATCGGGAGTTCTTGCTGGATCTGGAGAGTCACAAGTCGATTATCTCATCCCTGAATGTGGTCGGCGATCATCTGGCCACGCACACAAAGGACACGGAGAAGGCGCGACAGCTACGCGCTCGTCTCGAATCAGACAACGACCGTTGGAACAATGTGTGCATCAATGCCACCAAATGGCAGGGATTGCTCCAGACTGCACTCATGGGCAACAGCGAGTTCCACCAGACCATTGACGAGTTAGTCGAGTGGCTGCAGCGCACCGAGAAGAACATCAAGGCGTCTGAGCCCGTCGATCTAACCGAGGAGCGCAGTGTGCTTGAGGCCAAGTTCAATAAGTTCAAGGACCTGCGCGCCGAACTGGAACGCTGCGAGCCGCGAGTGGTCAGCCTGCAGGATGCAGCTGATCAGCTTCTGCGGTCTGTCGAAGGATCCGAGGAGCAGTCCCAACATACCTATGAAAGGTAGGTGTGCCTGGCGCCAGTGCCGAGGGCGGAACGAAATAAATGCGTGGGTGCCGCTTTCCATAAAGCTAGATAAATGTCAGTCTCTAAAAGGATATCGAAGGGGGTGAAAAATCCTTTTTTGTATTTTTTATAGTTATTCGGGCGGTTTTTATCTGTGATATTTTTTAGTAGAACTTTCATTGAATCGGAGAAATGATTTTGCATTTACATTTAGTAGATATATTTAAAGTATTATCAAAGTATTATTTTTATATGATTTCTATATTATTAGCAGAAATCTTCCTTTTTTGCTGTAGTTGTAGCTGTAGCTGTAGCTTGTAGTAAGTGAAACTCTTCCCTTTCCGAGACAAAATCGAAAATCAAAAATGAAACTTTTGCAATTGGAATTTGTTGCTTTGCTCTTGTTCTTGTTCTTTCAAATTGCTTTACACACTTCTACATATATGCCACACCTTCTTTCTACGCCTTGAATCAAACTCAAAATTATATTATATTATAATGTTCTCATCACACGAATTACAACAAAATTATACTAAAAAATGTTCGAATTGAACATCTTTATTTTGGCATTTTCAAATTTTCACTATCCCTCTGAACAATCTTGTAGATTGCGATCTATATACTATATACTTTACATAGCTAGAAAACTCGTTTGCTTTTTCAAACACAAAATTATTTTCTTTTCTTTTTTTTTTTTAAATTTTGCTTTTTATATTTTGTGTTTTTGTTGCGTATTTGATTTGTGTTTTTTGGTACTCAAAATTTTTTTCGTCCGCCCATTCTAACACTTCATCAAAACCGATTTGCCCAAGAGCCGCCAGCATATGTTTTAAATATTCTAGAACACTTTCCAGATTGACAGATCTACGTCTCCGGCTTCAATCGCTGAGACGTCTCTCCGGCATTTACATCGTCAAGCTGGGCGCCGTCCTCGGCTACGAGGGCGACAATCTGGGAGTCTCCCTTCACATGTTGTCAAGTGAGGTAAGTGAAGAGTGTTTTTCGATATTTTCTTTTGCAGTTAAAAAAGAATTTGTCCAAAAAGTTTTATTGTAATTTATATTTTTGTGACCGCACCAAAGTAAGTGGAAAACGAGAGGAAAATTGGCTGTAAAAACTTGTGATGAATTCAAAATTGAAGAAATATTTATAGAATTTTATTTTAATTTGTATTTTATTTAATTTTTGACTTATATTTTTATTTCTATATACTTTTATGGCAAATCTCTAGCTTTTGGATAACACATTATCAACCTCTTCTATGCAGGCCGCCGCACCCAACACAGAAAATGCAAAGTAAATATTAATAGAAAATTTCTTATCATTTTTATCATATGTCGTAGTCTGGTTTTTCATTTAAACGCAAATCTTTTGCACCTGTAAAGTTTCTCTTCAACTAGCACTAGATCTCTATTTGTATTGTATTAAGTATATATATGTATATCGGAATACAATTGTTGATCATTTTCTAATCCTTTGTCCATCTACTGGTTCCACAGTCACACCAACACCGATGGCGATGCTGTCGATGGCGATGTCATCAACACCACGGTGCTGGCACGAGGTGCTCGATTCCTAGGACGCGTTGCTCGTGCCTCCCTGCCCATCCAGGCCCTCATGCTGCTGCTCTTAGGTGTGGCAACACTGGTGCCCCACGGTGAGGATTACACCTGCATGTTCTCCAACACCTTTGCGCGCAGCCTGGAACCAATGCTATCCTATCCGCACGGTCCGCCTCCCACATAAGCAAAAGCAAAAGCAAAATCAAAAACAAAATAAAAAACAAAATGGATAAACAAAAGAAAAATGAAAAATGAAAAAGATAACAAGGAGTTGTCAGTTGCCATTGGATTAGTGCAATAAATTAACAGTAAATTCAACTAACTAAACCAAATGTAAAAAACAAAAACAGAACAAATAATCAAAACAAAACACAACACACAAATATGCCTTTAATAGAATCAAAGAAAATGAAAATGGAAATAAAATGAAAATAGTATACCCTACAATCTATGTATGAAAAAATTCTTGTAACTGATGTAAGTACATCAGAAAATATGATAACGTCATGTAAATTTTTGTAATTTTTCACATTTTGAAGATGTATTTTATTTAACTCTATATAATATTATATTTTTGGTAGGTAGAGACATATTTGTGCGTAGAGACGTTACACAGACATACAAGAATATTAAGAAAAATACCTTATATATACACTATATATGTACATACATACATAAGATACTATTGATGATAATGTAATGAGAAATAACTCGACGAGCAGATTATAGAAACACTCAATGAAAATGAAAATGAAAAAGAAAATGAAAATGAAACTAACGACAAGTAACGAAACACTTTTACAATATATTATACTATATTAACGATATATACATTATACATATATATTTGCACAG
The DNA here is from genome assembly GCA_035045065.1 of Hirtodrosophila trivittata. NCBI lineage: Eukaryota > Metazoa > Arthropoda > Insecta > Diptera > Drosophilidae > Hirtodrosophila > Hirtodrosophila trivittata. The sequence continues at coordinate 660,329 of JAWNNK010000866.1, forward strand.
CAAACATTTATATAACCTTTGCCCAACATTTTGTATATAATTAAGCTGAAGACAAAAACGAACTTAATATCTAAAAAACGCACACTACATTTATGCTCAGTAGCCCACATTCTTCCAGCAGCCGCAGAGCAACTGCAGCTTGCGGCGGGACATTGCAAATTTCGTGGAACATCTTTGCCATGTCTGGCCACAAGCTGCTCTTGCCTCCAGTTAGCTAGCTGTCACACCTTAAGACAAACCATGACCCACATAGACCAATCGCCCGGAGTGCTGTCCAAGAGTCTTCGTCTGCTGGGCCAAGCTGTGCGTCTTTCTCCCAAATTCAAGACGCTGCAACTGGCCCATCATCATGGACTTCTGGACGGCATGCTGGGCACAAGAGTTGGCCAATACTGCCCCAGAGGGTTACCTGCCATAAGCCAAGCTCTCTCCCACGGCTTATGAGCAGCAGATCAATCAGCAGCTGCAATTGACGCACCAGCCACAGGTTGCCTCGCAGCTGTGTATATAACCTCAACTAACAGCCCGCAGCATTGGTCTCATCTCAAACCACAAAGCATTCCTGAACTCATTTCCAAAATTCGTACCATAGACAAAGTAATTTGTAGCCAGCTCGCTGCTGCTGAGGAACTGTTGGAACGAATGTGGGCAACTGAAGCATTGAACAAAACGAAGCAAGTGTCCTATGCCGGTGCTAAACCAAACTATCAACAATCTTTCCCCAATGGGAAATATTGTAAAGTTTCGTAAATAACCGTATAAAAATTAAGAAAACTTCAAACAAAAAGAAAAAGAAAAAAAATGCAAAACTGCAAACGAAAATATGTTGAAATATTTGCATATAGAAATGGAAGAAGTTATCCATCCAGTTAAAAAGAGAAAGTACTACAATTTTTGTTAATATTTTTTGATGATTATTATATTCTATTTTATATTGTTTAACGCCTTGAGCAATTATTTAAAAACTGCATATATTTATTTATTAAGTTTACATGATATATATACTTTAAATTAAGTTGATAAAAATGTTAAATTTTTGTGTTTTTCTGCTGCTTCTATAACTATTAAGATTTCCTTTCTTGTGAACAACTTGTACCTTTATGCATATATTAAACAAATATTTAATATTAAAAAGAATTCTTTATTAATTGGGAATTAATCGTGGAATCTCTTGTAAATGAATAAACACTTTGTAAGGAGTAAGCTGAACATATTATGAACCTGCCTTATCGAGACAATGCATAGGATTTTTACATCCTTATCAAATTCTTATCAGAAAGTCAAAAGCATTTTTCAATGTTTTGTTCTTTATTTTGATACATCTTTTTATATTTAAGAGTAATCGACGATACTAAAGTTAAAACATTGCTATTTTTTAGATCTAGATTTTAGATTTTAATATTGGTGCAGCCACTGCTCAATGATGCTGGCTTCTTTTTGACGAGCGTCAGTAACTGATGCCGGATCAGATGGATGGCTCTGGCGCAAGTCCAAGTGATGGGCGCCTTCGGGCAAAATGATGACATGAACTTGGTTGTTTGGTGCCTGTAAAACGCCACCACCGCTCCACGGATCAAGCAGCCCGTTGCTAAATATTATATTGCTCACTGATTCCAAATGGGTGCCTCCATAGCGTAGTACAATATCATAGGGCTTGGGCGTGAGGTGGAACTTTTTGTAGCATTTCTCTGTGAACTGCTTTAAGTTCCATGTGGATGTGCGGTACATAGTTTCGTTGCTGTTGGCACAAAATGGCATGACCATCTGGTTGCACGTCTGTATATTCCAGCCATAACTGTCGTAATTGGTGGAACTGGTTTCCTTGTAGGGCACACAGTCCACCTTGCCCGTGTAATTCGTATAGACTCCTAGGGCATTGGCCATGTTGGTGAGCAGATCGGTGTCGTTTTGATGTAGATCCTTTAGGTAAAAGCAAAGCTGCCGAACCGGGTAGGCAGGTAGCGGTGCCAGGAAGGAGGTGTTATACGGATAGTTTGCCATAGCTAAGTTGCCATATATCTCCTCTAAATAATCCATAAACATGTTTAAATCATCGTCGTTATTGATCGGGTCACATAATTTGAAGATCTTGTGCAGTTGCTTCTTTCCCGCATCGTTGGCAGCCATTGTCTCAATGGCCTTCCAAGATTTGCCAATGTTGGCACTACAATTGGCATTGTATGCCGTCTCAAACACTGAGGTGGTGATCTTGTTAAATATATCGCAGGGTGTGAGTCCAGGAAATTGTAGAATAGGCGCTGATGCGGCCAGTGCTCCTATCACAATGTGCGGATACTTCATACGGAACCAGGCCGACAGCATGCCACCGTAGGAGCCACCAAATGCCACAACTGGTAGGTCTTTCCCATTGCGCAGGTAGGTAATTAACATTGCATAATCCTCAAGCGTCTGCTCCACTGTGAAGTAGGCCAAATTTTCCGGCTTGCTCGTGTTAAACGTATCGCCCCCAAACGGAAGAGATTTTCCATAGTATCGGTGCTCTGCAAAGACAACTACTGCGCGCAGCTTGACGGCCAGTTCCCAAACGAATCCACTGTTCTGCGCAAACCACTCAATTGCGCCTTCGTTACCAGTGTAGAAGAAGATTGGACTCTCCGGATTGGCCTTATCAGCATAGGAATCGTTGTAAAGATATCGTATGTTAAAGCTCGCATTGCTTAGAAAACTAAAGTGATCCAGAGGCACCGAAAATTCTTTTATGGCATATTCAAACTTTATTTGAGTAGATTCGCCTGGTTTAGCAACCAATATAAATAAAGCTACACAAATGATTGCGAGCATTTTCGTGTTTTTTATTTTAAATGTCACACCAGATCTTCAACGTGATTCTCGATCGAGTGTAAAGCTGCCTTTGTTTTTCTTTGTTCTAGCTTATCTTTTTCAAGCCGGCTTCATGACCCTATTGCCAGAATAAGTGTTGACAACGTATTACACTTGAGCACTGTTAGAGGTAAAAGTGCCACTTTGAGTTTAACAGTCCCATATATCGCAATATGAGTTAACACAGAAAGCTTACGGCGGGTAAATGTTATTAGAAATGATAGGAGAAATTATTTTGAAATTAACGAACACGCTTGAGTTGAAATATAATTCATTTGATCGAGGTTTGGCTTGTTTATTTATTCTTACGGTAAGATTATCTTTTTTTTACATTATATACATATATATTAGGTTGAATAAAGAGATCATTTAATATTTACTCACGATTAGGCAACAAGGGACATTCGAAATAAAAAATATAGTACTGAGTGATTTATTTCTTTTTACTATCTCAGCATGCTGTTCATCTATTATTCGAATAAGAATACGAATATTGGCTTAAAATACTTTGAGAGGGGAAGCAAAGTACTGCTCACTGAGGAAATTAAAATACTGCTGATCGGACCTGGGGAATAGGGTGTCCCGATACTATGTTTGAATACTTTTTATTTCAACTTTGGGTTAGCTTTTAAGTAAACGTCACTCCAAATGAAATTCAAATTTAGAATTTTTGCTTTTCGACGCTTTTCAAAAGATATTTAAAACCATAACTTCCAGCAGCATCGGACAAAGATGACCAAATGCGCCAACCTTTTCGCAGAGCATCCGTATATATTGCGCTTCTGTTAATACTCGAAGCTGTCACCGGATTAGTGATAATAGTTGTAACTGCTATTTACCAATCGATTTTGTCTAGCTTTCTGGACGAGATTCAGCGCCGCCTGCTATTCAGTTATCTATTCAACATATACATATTGGGATTTCAACTGGTAGTCACGTTTTTTTGCAGCCTCTCCTTGTGGAATCGTTTGTGGAAGAGGCGCTGTACGCCCAACGTGCGATTAATGTTATCTGTTTGGCTTTTCTTTTCCTGCGTAATTATTGCAGCTGGTGCTGCTGCAGTGTGGAATATATATCTAAATATCGATGTATTGGAGAACTCGACGGAAAACTCTCTGCTGCGCGGCATCGACGAGTATTACACCTGCCCTGAATGGAAGCTCCTATGGGATGGCCTGCAGTTACGGAAGGGATGTTGTGGTGTCTACAGCTACAAGGACTGGATGAATGCTGATTGGATGCCAAGATCGATGAGCGTCGTAAATCAAACCAAAACAGTACTGTCTCCGATCGCCTGTTTTAAACGGAACGATGAGAACATACCCGGTCATATCTTTGCCACTCAACAAGCCACAAGTAGCAGGCGGATGCCATTTCCAGCATTTTCAGTTGACTCAATTCATACTACTGGTTGCCTCAATGAATTCTCGGCCACCCTATGGCGATACTTCTACATCCTGCTCTTACTTATACTGATGGCCTTAAAGCTTTTGGTACGCAGTTCTCTCTCTTTCTCTCTCTATTTAAATAGAATATAATTATAAAGAACTCGGGATATATTTTTTAGGTAGCTTTATGTTGCTTTACCAAGTACATACTACAACGTCAGAATATGGGTGATGGCTGCGACAATGTTGGTCTCACGGACGAAGAAGGACGTCCACTGGTCATGGTAAAGTATCCACGTAATGTAAGATGTGTTGTCATTGGCGAGGATGACTTGGCGTCCGATATAGCGCCTGATACCTATTGCAACTGTGAGGAAGGACGGGAAACTTGTAATTATAATGAGGGCTAAAGTTGTGTTTATATTTTTTTTATTCTTTTTTATTATTCTTGTCCTTATTTAATTTGTAATAAACTTGAAATAAATTATTAAAAACTATCTATCTTTTGTTATCTGATTACATAAAAAACGGGCGAACATTAAGTATAACGATTAACGATTGTAATTAGTCGTTTTCCAGCACAGTTTATTACGTTTCACAACACTGTATATTTAGTTAAAAAAAACCCGCTTCGCTCGTCACATTTCTCCATTGCAATTAATTTTGTTTTTATATTTAGCCAGGGCAAGTGCATCCAGGATGTGAGTAGAAACAGATCACACGTGTTAATAATTATTATAATAACTTATTTTAATAACATTTATATAGGCCTTTTCTACCAATTGTACCCCACATCGTTGGGGACGACGACGATTTGAACGAAGCGACGGATGACCAGGCACAAGTGTCAAATGCGTAAATATTTCAATGCTTGTGGATAAATTTGATTTTTTTCTTGAGTACATTTGCACATTTTCATACCAGAAGATCCAACCGGGGTTCAAGTTTACAGGGCAGAGTGTCACCTGAATCAGAGTCTACGGATATATCAGGATCATCGTATGGCGACGATAGTGACGCTGAGTAAGTTTTTAAAAGAAATGTTTCCTTGCCTTTTAAAAGTATTTTTAATTACAGCGGAGAAGTTTCAAATGATAGTACGGCCGACGAAGAGGATTGGTCCAACAATATCAGTTATATAGTTCGTACGCCGTAAGTTATATTATTGTTTTAGTAACTGACATTTTTATACTTATATAACTGAGAATCACAGGGAACGTGAGCCAGAACTGGAGACGATGTCGATATCGACTGAAGCCAAAACCGTTACCCTAGCCTCGTCTAAATATTTTGGTGAAATTGACCTAACAACCGACCAGGAAGATGACAATGAACCTGAGAAGCCTGTAAAATCTACCGCAGGCGTTAAAGTTACGGATCAACAAAAAAGGGCAGGTTCAAATTGTAGACGTAACGAATTGTCAGAAGAGCTGTCCGATTCCAATGAATTAACCCCTCAAAAAGACAAGTTTATGGCCAAAAATGCATTGAAGTCTTCTGTACTTACGCGGAAAACTGAATTTGAGCTTAAAACAGGTAAAAGTGAACCCGTAGAATCGACTGAATTGACCGTTTATAAGTCAACATTAAACAAACCAGACGATATAACATCGCCGCCATCTCGTCGCTTTTCGTTGCGTTCAGCATATCGTAGAAATCAAGTTAAATCTGTGGCATCCCCGACTAAGTCGGTACGTGGTCGTCCACTTAAGTCCAAACCCAGCAACGATCACTCACCAAACTCCCCAATGACACCAACTGAGGGACGTGTCAATAAGCGCCTTTGGTTATCCGGCAATATGAAAAAGTGTTCAGTTGTCAAGAAGATGCCCGTGCTCCCAGCAAAGCCACTTGAGGTGACTGAGTACTTCACCAAAATCTCAGCCACCCTAGTCAGTCATCGGGTTAACTTGTTGCCATTTCTATATATGTGCCAACGCATCGATCGCTTGGTCGTCGATGCTCTGGCCAAGACTAAAGTGCAGCAAGACAACTACTCAACGAACTCCCCTTAGAACACAATACGTATAAAGGAGATCTAATTTTAACTTATTAATATTTAATGGCTAATTAAAAGCGCAGCCCTTTGCATTAGTATAAATAAAAGGTTGACAGAAAATAAAAGTATGCATTTAGTGGTTAACGACTTGTCTCCGAGGAGCTACCAGGTTCGCGGCCCGAAAAGTCGGATATAGCTGCGCTACTGGTACTGACCAGCAGTCGGCTGGGTACTTCGCCAATCGATGGCAATGTACTGGTATCGCTGATGCTGGAAAACGTACCAAATTCATCACAGCTTACGCTAGAGTCCGCACTAGCCAGCGATACGGGTGTGGCATCCGGATTTGGCTGTTCCTCTTCGATCTGATGTACCCGCTTTGTATTCAAGTCACAGTTGACATCGCTACGTTCTCGTTTAAGGGGACGAGGACTGCGCGGCGGGCTCCAGTTAAGTTCATGATGCACCAAGGCTTGTACCTGCAGTTGAGCACGATAGTTTGGATATTCGCACTCATTATGAAAGTTGCTGGCATCAGTTGAATCGCTGCCGGGCGGCAACTGAAGAGCTGGCGGAACAATCATAGTGGAATTCACCAACGATTGAAATTCTTTTTCGCTCTCCTGTGTGATTAATAAATTATTTACTATTACTGTTTTTAGTTAATAAACATACTAAGCGAACGCGTTCGAGCTCAAACCAATCTACTCCATCTTCTGATGTCGCTGTTAATTCCATAGCCTGTATAATTTGGCGCATTTCTTCTATTTCCATACCATCTTCGTAGACTCCAGCGACTTTAAGAAACTCTTTTAAGTTATTATAATTTTGACTGCGCAATTCCATTTCTATATATTTCACTCAAGTTAATTATTGAAATTATAAAAGCGCCGTTATTTAAAGCAAGCTGCGCAGCTGCATATATATAGGCTGAATAGAGATGTGTGTACCGCATGAACTAGAATATCGATAACGCACATTCGTATATCGCTATTATAGGTAAGTGAAATTGTAACAGAAGGTGAGTGAAATAACTTAGAATCTCATCATCCACTTTCTTTCATATTCGGATAGCGATAATCGGATATCGCTGACCCGAAACGACGTCCCCAAAATAATTTGTATTATCGTGTGTGACTATAATAAAAACAGGTTTAATAAATAACTATACTAATTGCCAAAGAATGGCAACTCTCAATTCATAACCACGTTGCATTCTCACTGCAAGTAAGAGCAGTGAATAATATTTCTTATTAAAAGTGCTGTGTAAATTGTGTTGTGTTGAATTTTGATAGCTGACTCTTATTGCCGTTTAAGGATATCAAAAAAGAAAGTGAAAACAAATAATCATGTAAAGATACATGTGTATTATCAAATCAGGTTATGTCGGTAAGTACGACTAAACTATTATAACATAATATAATCAAATCGAGCCATTGTTTCGTTTCTTTAATGTTTGTGCTGGGTCGCCGGTAGTCGTGCTGTAGTTGTGCAGCCTGGATAAAGAAAAATACCATTTGAAACTATACTTGAAACGAAACTAATTATTCTATTTATAGACGCCAATGGTTGCTGCTCTCATTAGTTTAGCACTAAAAAATCCACACTTAGACCAATATAATCGAATATATTTCGTGTATTCTGCAATTTGTTGTTGCACCTGTGTACAACTATAACGCTGCAAGCTCAAGTGAATTGGCCTATATATAATTCAATCCAACCAACTTGTGGGCAGCATAACGCATCACTTATCAGCAAATTTCGAATTTGTTATGCCCCAAATTGGGCCTCAAACGGCCTCAACAGCGGCCGGTGTGCTTGCTGGGAAAGAACTTTAAAGCGCAATTGGTTGCCTACTTTCGGGCTGTTCGCTTTTTAGCCGATGAGCTTTTGCTTTGGTGTCATCGAGCAGTTGTCAGTGAGCGATTAGCGCGCAACTTTTGGTTTTAAAACCTCAAAAAACATTATTATTTAATTTATGAATCAAATAATACTTAATTAATACACAATACGTAAGATTGAGAAAATATTGGAAAATTGTACATAAACAATTTTAAATTACACTTGGTATCTTGCAATACTTAGCAGCATCTCTCTTTAATCTCTTTTCAGCATAAATACACTAATTGCCTTTAGTTTGTGATTGCATGTGACATTTGATGTGGCCGCTATGATCCCTGACGTTTGACTCGCAGCAAAAGGCAGGTACGTTTAATTTTGACAAAATGTGAAATTGCCACTTGAAGTCAGTTTGACTTTTGCACTAGCTTTTTATATCCTGTGTGTAAAGAATTGAAAAGGGTATATGAAACAGGCGAAATCTAAATGGCATGTTCGAGTAGGTGTGTAACTATAACCTGATAAATGTTACTGGTCAAGTCAGTTAAATCTAATCTATCCCATTTAGAAAGATTCAAAACATTATCTTTTAAAAGTGAGAGAACTATTTTGAAATATAAAAACTTGACCAAAATTTCTTTTATTTTCTCATCAAAAATTCTTAAACGGTTCTATGGAGGAATTGTAATACTTTTCACATCGGTAGGTTCCAGTCGAGATGTTTTCAAATCTGTATGGTTTACACTTGTTGTATGTGGTCAACGTGGGCAGACAACCTGAAATAGCAACAGCAAAAAAAGGTTTCGTTGTCGTTTGCAAGAAAGTCGGCACTTTGAGTGTTTTTTCTTAATATGCTGCCAACCCCAACTAATACGCATTGAATAACCTTTTGAGAGTTTTGGAAAATGTAAATCACATTTTTGAACATATATTACATATATTCTTATTCATTCAATATATCATCTTTTCTTGCAATCGACTGCGTCTAATATAAAAAATTAACATTATATAAAAAATAATTTAAAATCAGCTCAAAAAACATAGTTTATATAATTTAAATGCAGGGTATTCGTTGATGTTTTTACCATACTTTATTTTATTTTTGCGAACTTTGCGTTGTTAATGGTTTAAATATGTGTATTTTTTCCAACATTCGGTATGATTCGCTACATTATAAGCTTATAACATTTTATTAAAACATTTTGTGTCTAAAATAAAAAACTCGGAAAGGAGAAGGGCAAAAAACCCTTTGCACAAATATTTGCATAGTTTTTGTTCCTTCTTTGCGCTAAATCTTTATGCAGGCACACAGTATAAATTTGCTTAAGCAATTCACAGGAAAACATAAAAGAAAAAACGAACTAATAATAGTGTTTTTCAGTCGAAATCCTGATGTGGAGATACCCTCTAAATTATGTTGATAAGAATTACGCATACAGACACACACGCGTCAAGCAGTGCATTTAATATTCAAATCGAAAAGTTTTATGCATTTGGGATATGTATTTATGTTCTGTAAGGGTTCTATATATATATATGTGTGTATATATATGTATAATCTATATACATATATATTATTATAACTGATTTTGTTTGCTTTGCACTTTTGCCTGACTTAATTATACCCCGTTTTTTTCTCAATTCACTGAAGGATTGCAGAGTATAAAAATGTTCCCACCCACTTTTCTGGTAAAAATTATGCTATAATTCAAAAACAGCGCTAACACACATACACACACACACACCCGAACTGACACACACATGTGTAGGTGCCGTTCATTAGCACAAAACCCACACATTAATTTCATGTGTGTGTGTGTGTGTGATTGTGCTGCTAATCTAGAGGGAGTGAAAACCAAGTGTGTGTGTGTGTGTGTGTCTTCCAGTGTCTATGGATGTGTCTGTGTCAGTGTTTGCTTTTGTCACTATAAAGGATATAAGCCATGTTTTTACTGCATCCTATATATGTGTGAGTGTGTGGGTTTTAAGTGGGTGTGAGTTACTTTATGTAGCGAAATTGGTGTAGAAAAAAGTGCAAGGTTTCCTTTCCATTGCCTTAGTCATCCAGCTAAGCAAGGAGAAGAGGTACAGGGAGAGGCAGGCGAAGGGGCGACTGCGACAAGCCAACCAGGCCAATTTCAGTTTCGGTGATAAATTTCGTATAATAAAGAAGACATTAAGCAAACGCTGGCGAGAACAACGTCGACAACGACGACTACAACGGCAAGGACAACGGCAGAGACAGAGACAGGGACAGCGACAGCGACAGCAAGGATCGCCCGCTGTGCTCTGTGTCCATATAGTGAGTCGTAAGCTATACATTTTACACCTTGCCGCAGTAGCACTAAAAAATAATATTATGCTTGCTTCTCAGAATGTATATTTTAGTGTGTAAACGCTTTAGCGTTTATCCATTTTTATTCATTTTTTTGTGTTTTGTGTGTGCTGGCAAAATGGGACTAATTGTGTGACAGAGTTGCCAAGCAGGGCAAATCTTTAAATTTACTGAAATCATGTTGGATTAGGCACATTAAATAATAACTGCCTCCATTGAGCCGAATAGCCGCACAGCCACCCCGAATTTCAGTCAATCGAATTGCGATGAAAAGCAAATGGCATTTAATATTTATGCAAATTTATTATTTATTGTGATTGTGATTATGAAATACAACCCTGAAATACACCTGTCCACTGCCCAAAGCGTTCGCATCAAAATCCCAAAATCCACACAAAAATATACAGAAAATGCACATCTAAAATGTTTCATTTTTGTTTTATTTAAACTATTCCATTACATTAGGCTCCAAAATCGAACATTGTAAATCTATTTTCTATTTCTTATTGAAAATCCATTTTGAAATTAATTGAGAGCAAATAAACATTGCGTGATTGATAGAAATATTATTTGATTAGTATTGTTAATTACGAGATATGATATAGATGCTACCAAAAATATATCATGTAATTAATATAATCAGGTCTTTGACTAATTATAAATATTCGTATTTAATTTGGGTTTCGTTACGTTACCTATGCAAATATTTTTGATCTAATTAGTTTTCTTCTGAAGCAAAACGCAATAAAAAGCAATCTCCATCATATCCATCTTCTCGTTTTTCTTTTTCTTTACGATTTTTTTTAATTACAATTATTTTTTTGAATTTTTGATGTGGAAATTGCCTTTGTTCCGCCTATAAAAATTATTTTTAAATTTTCAAATTTACTAATTTGAACAATAATTTCAATAATTTTCATTCTATTTCATGAATAAAATCAGGGTGTACTCAATTGATCAATACTTATAACACTTGATTTGCATTCAAAATGTATTTTCAATCTACTTTAAATTGAATCAATATGAAGCGATAAATTGCAATTAGTTTCGACCTAATCTTAGGTAAATTTATCCATATTCTTTTTGAATTGAAGCCTATCACTGTTAATGATAAAATTGAGTTTTAACTCCAATTAAGGAAGTGTTCAAGATGTTCGAGAAAAATCTGCTTACTTTTTTCTTTTAATGGTTAAATTCCATATATACTTCTATTTATATAGTTTAAAATAAAACTTTACTTAAATAAAATTTTTATAATTTTTAAAAATTACTAAATATAATTTACTATATTCACATTACACCATCAAGGTGTCAGGTGTTGTTTTATTTATTTCTCAATACAACTAGAAGAAAGGATACCCAAGTGCTTTCTGATGTTATTTATCCTTAGCCTATATTTATGTAAATTATTGCTGGTAATATTGTGGTTAATTGTAGCATGACTCATCTGATATACAAGTTATATATACACTTAAACTATTGGCTAGAAAGTAAATAAATTTAAGCGATTGTGAGTTTATAGTCTGCAAGGACTATTTATATTTAAGACAAGTACGTATAACTCATTGGATCGGCCTCCCAATTGACCCAAAGAACATAAGAAAACAACATTAAAGGACACGTGGAGGGGAAACATAAAGCTGTGGAGCACAGGTGACAGTTCTCAGCTGGACATGCAGAAAAAACGCAGTGGGAAGCAAACAGCCTGTAGTTGGCTGCTGCTGGGAAGGCTTCCTTGATGCATGCCTTGTTGGTTAACTCCATGTGGATACTTGGGTTTGACACTTGTGTGCCGGAGTGGCGGGAAGACAATCAAAGTGCACCGAGACAGGGACTTAAGAGTGGAAAGTGGCAAGTGGCATGTGGATATGAGCAACAAACTAACAAACAACATAGCAAAGAATGGATGTCCTGGACGGATGCCGGAGTACCGGGGTGCGGGGGTGCCGGAGTGCCGGGGGGAACATAGTGTATGCAATAACCACAAGCCAAACAAGCAGCAAACAGCAAAAAGAAATTACATGCAACAGAGGCAACAACAAAGTTGTCTACATTCGTTTGAAAATTTTCATTTCTGGAGCGGCTCCTTAACTGTTTACGGTGACCGCTGGACTGCTGGACGGGACTGTTTCTGCCTGCTTCGTGGATTGCTAAGATAACAGTTTGTGACCACATCCGCTTGCAAGCCCCAGCCCCCTCCCTCCATCCTAGCCTGCATAAACCAACAAATATTAGCTACTAAACAAGCAGTCGCTCGAAATTTACAATTACATATGCAGCGGCAAACGAGGAACAAAAGGAAGGCGCGTGGAGAATTAAGTAAAAAGTAAGAGCAAAAAGGGAGAGACAGAGAGAGAGAGTGTGGGAAGGTAAGAGCGAGAGGTAGAGAGGAACAAATAAAGAAAGGAAGAAATTGGCATAAAATGCAAAAATGAAATGCAACAAGCAAAAAAGATTTTGCTTCGTTAAGTTTTTAGCGTGCATGTGAAAGCATCAACAACAACAATAATAATAACAACAACAACAACAATAATGTGTTAATGTGCATACACAAACACACACACATACACATGCATACAACCACCAAGAGCAGCATTGGCAAATACTCTGGCACACACGAACGCATGTGTAAATGCAACCGCAGAAAATGCAAAGCACATGCGACGAGTGAAAGAAGAAGACGGCAATGAAGAGAAGGAGGAGGCGGAGGCGGAGGCGGAGGAAGGAAGACAGAAAGACAGAACTTTGTCGAAGCAACATTTTAAAATGGAACAGGATAAGAAGTGGGAGTCAGAGTAGGAGAGGGCGAGGTAGAAGCAGCAGCTGAGGGAATGGGAGTGAGAGCTGTAAAGAAGAGAAGGCAAGGGCAGAGCAGAGTATAAGAGAAAGGGAAGGGGAAGGCATCATGCAGACGTTGCCACCGTTGTCGAATGCAAATGTAATAAAATAAAATAAGAAATGTGAATACAAATGCGAATGCGAATGCGAATGCGAATACGAATACGAATACGAGTGCGAATATGTGGCAAATTTAATGCGAATAAAGCGGCAGTTGGAGAGGGGAAAGATGAATTCAATGGATTCAGTATACAGCATACAGGTTAAATTGTACAGACTCACGGGTTACAGTTCTGCTTTTGATTACGATAAGTTGCAGTTCTTTGAACTCTGATACGGTTCTCGATCTTATGAACAAACATAAAACGGTTCAACTTAAACATTTTCTTATTTGAGAGCTAAAGCTTAAGCTAATACGTAGCAGAGATTTGGGAATCTGTTTGTATTTGTATTTGTTGGCGGATTTAGCGATTTGGATTGAGAATTAAAGGACTTATATATGTTGTAAGCTTATGTTAATGCATCTTATGGAAAGTAGTACGAATGCTGCAGACTAAGAGATACCCTTAACTGAACACTTGCACACAAGTTTATCTCGAATTTCGCGTGCGAAGTCTGCTGTGACGTCATAAGGGAGTTGGGGTTAAGGAATATTAAACGAGGTTGATCTGCGTATGGAACCTTTTCGTCAAATCTGGGTATCATAAGCTCTTATAGCTTCTGATGTCCAGAAGTTCTTACGGACGGACAGACTAAGGGACAGACAGCAGGACTGGTCTGGATTCGGCTATTGATCCTGAACAAGAATATGTGTACTTTATGGGGTAGCAGATACTTCTCCTTCGGCATGTTACATACATTTGCACAAACCTAATACACTCCCTTTTCCACTTTGTAATGGGTTAAGGGTCTACAAAATATAGTTACACTCAAGAAGATTTGATTGTTTCATGTCCTTTCCAGGAGTTGTTTGTAACTGTTTATAACTGGTTTATTTACATTATTTATAAGAAGCAGCTTACCCAAAGCCAACGAACTATTCTCAAAGCTTAGTTGCAGTAATGCAGCTGCAAGTCTAGACATGTTCATATATGTATGTATCAAAGGAAATTACCTCATACATATATACATAATATTATGTATGTATTTTATGTAGAGACAAAGGTACGCATGCTTCCATAATTTGATGGGTTTCTCGCATATCTCGTGTTACGAATTGTTATATCCCTTGCTTATTATAAACAAAATGAAGTTGTACCGACTAAAAGATATATCAACCAGGTGCCTGCTTTCTCTAGTTTATATATTTGTCTGGTGTATATACTTGAATTCCTGGAAAGTAAGTGATTAGGTAAGTTTGCTTCACAGCTGGTTACAGGGTATCTTCCGGTTGATCACTTTCGACCAGCGTATTCATACTTGTTTTATTTGCTAACTTTTCACTGTTGGTTATGTGCGCTTGCGGGCTACTTCTTTGCACGTTATTTATGTTATTTTGCATATATTTTATATTTAGCAAAAAGAGAGAAAGAGAAACATTTGTATAAAGAGAACTAAAAACAAATTCATGAGTTTTTTATTTGTGTGCAAATGCACTACACAAAACCAGCTGCAGCATTTGCGTTAAGTGTAGCATACATTTTGGCGCCGCGGGGCACCTTGTGCATGTGTGTGTGTGTTTTGGTTGGTGACTGGTAAATTAGTAAACAAATGCTCATAATAGCACAAAATTAGGAAAGGAGCCAAATTAAAGCGCATTGCGAGGCAAGTTCCTTGAACTTAGCACTCCCAGCGTTTCCTCTTAAATCAAAAACAAACTCGTAAACAAGTACACGAACTTAGGGCAGAGGGCATAGAGTGCTCTTATATCAAGATAACTATCTTAAAATGTTACTTAAACATAACACAACTAAAAGTTCACACTATAATTTAACTGGCTTACTTGTCTTAAGGCCATATATTATTTTGATTTGCCTTTCCATGCGAATTATCTGACATTTCGGCTGCATCTTCCGAAACTTAAGCAGCTTTTCCTGCCACCAGCTACCAATTATGTGCATACCTATTTGATTGCAGAGATTAAATCAAAGAGCCAAATGTCTCTTTAGCTACGAATGTAGTAATATTAGTAGGTTTCACTCTCTGTGCATATGTACAAGTATGATTGTAGTAGTCGGATGAGGTCCACCTGCTGGGTAATCGGCTTTTGTGCCATCACAAAGCCACTAATTGCATCTTTAATGAAATCAATGGTGTGTGAACAGTCCTAAGGAAGGTTCAGCACATCAGATCTTATCTATAATCTACAATTTGGAAATTAATGGGTGCAAAAGCAAATGTCTTAAAGTAGGAAACTGACTGCGTAAACTTAGCAATTTCATTGATAAACCCTTTGTTTTAGTCGAACCTTACAAAAAGGATCCTGTAACAAATGAAATTATAGAAACGAATAAAATTTGCAAGTTTTCCTATCTTAATGTTAGATTTAATGTCGACTCTTGCCTGAGTTCTTTTTTTTTAACTAATCGGCAAATCTGTGGACTCGTTTGCATAACCAAAAGCAGAGATTCAAATGTTGTAAGTGCTGCATGAATATTTTAAGCAAATGATTAAGTTGAAGTCGGGGGGGAGCAATGAGCACAAGCGGCCGATAGATTCTTGTCTTCTCGAGGCAATCAGTTAGGAAGCAGGAGAGGCAGTCCAAGAGGCTTCCACAAAGGGAGTCAACATCTGTGTTGTGTTGCAAGGACCAGAATAAAAATAACAACAATTTACTAGACTTCTGCTGGAGCTGCAGTAAAATATTTTTCTTTTGCATGTATTCCAATGCTCGGCACTCCATCTGAACAATTTTCTACCCATTTTGTGCTATTTATTTGCATTTCCCATTTGTATATGTGCGCACTCCTCTCTTGTTGTTGTCTCTCTCTTCTAGAGTATCCCTGAATGTGTGTGTATTGTGTATGTGTTAGAATGTGTCCCTTAGTCATGTTTGATTTGCAATTTCGCACAATCAATGTTGAAGCACAGCCGGCAAATCCCCAAAATTGCCAATAAATTTGTCCTATTGACTGTATCTGACTACAAATTTGCTGCTGTTGCGCTTACTTTCGATTCAGATTCAGGATTCAGGATTCAGGATTCAGGAGTACAAAAATCCTGGAAAACAAAGCTTTACATAGCAACAAAATACAAACGAATACAAATCCATTGTCTAGTCTACAAGTCTACGGATTTTAGGTAGATTAGCAATGCCATGGGAAAAGTCGAGAAGTTGAAAAGCCTTTGCGACTTTTCGTCAGTATTCCAGTGCACACAATAAGCTCAATTCAATTTCAATATTCGGTTTATTTTTGATTAGCGAATATCAAACCGCCCACAATTTGATATTGCTGTCGACTGTTGCCTGTTTTTGTTGGCCACGTTTTATGTTTTCATTCAGGCAAAAGGAGTTACCATTAAATTTGCTCGCCAGCTTTCCACCACATTAGGCAGCTATTATTTGGCTAATTTTGCATCTTTTGGTAATATAATTTACACTAAATAACACACGACTGCACACACGCGCACACACCCACACACACACATATTGGCCAGATCATGCAATTGTAGTAGCAGCTGCCATTTTGACTGTCTCACTGGGCTGACTGGCTAAATATCCGCGTAGCACTCATACGCCGCGTTGTACAGATCCAAGGTTGCCGGCTTCACTGAAGGCCGCCTAATCAATGATTTGGAAATACCTTACGCAACATTAATTTCACGCTAAATTTTCTGTCCGTGAAATTCGCTTTGAAGATTTTTAAAAAGGGTTTTGACTTCCTTCACTTTTGTGCCCTTGTTCAAAGGTGCTCAAATTAATTTATTGCAACATCCTCGCATAAGCAACCTGAGAAATCAAACAGCAGTTTGTATGATTAATCTGCACGTGTTCTCTACTCATCAACATAAGATATGATATAAGTTATAAGTTGGTTAACTTTGTAAATATATATATTAAAGCTGTCAGACTGATGATCAACTCGGTTAAGGCCCAAGTCAACATTGCATGCAAACGGTAAATTATTATTTTAATAACAATATACATAGTTCTGTGTATAAAAACAGGTGTTTTTATTACATTTCAAACATGATTTAAAATCAGAATCGTTTCAATAAAGGTAATTTATACAGAAGTGATATCAAATTGGTTGCTCTGGAAATGCTTCAGTCCAAACTGTTTTGTAGCTAAAAAAATGTTAACTTAAATTCATTGTATTTCGCTGTTAAATTAATTTCAAATTGAGGCAAATGCTGCAGCGTCAGTTTTTGCTATCGTCAATTGCATTCGCATTCGTCTGACTGCAGCTTGCATCTATTAAAATGATTTCCTATTTTCTTTTATTTCATCAACTTTTTAATAAACGAATGAAAAGCTTTGATATCCAGTTTCATACCGGATGGCTTTAAACTGACATAAATGGTTAGTCGATATCAGAGCACACCGCGTTGCACTTTCAAAAAACGATTTCAGTCGCAATTCATGAAACGAAATATTAATTGGAAGCTGGTAAAAAGACGAATATCGTTTAAACAAACACTGAAAAATAGTGAAAAATTGTATGAAACTAAATTTGGGCAGCAAAAGAACGAAAACATATCTCAAAGTACGCAGCAATTGCCATGTCCAAAAAGGACGCAATTGCCAGAGAGAAAAAACTCAAAGTATACGCAATTTGCCTAAAGAGTCCAAAGAGCTTGAAACGCTTTGCGCAGATAAGCGGAACGACAACTGCTCTTGGCCAACATAATGGTATAACGGTAGGTGGCGGGGGTTTGGGGGCGAAGATCGCGCATATTTAACTTAACGCCGCTTAACATTGGCCAAAGGCAGCGAATACAAATGCAACACGAGGAGCAGCAAGAGGATGCAAGCTGCTCCTAGGACAAGTGTAGCCGTCAGTTCTATAGCTTTTTCCGTACTACAGCTTCACTTTTAGTCCCGCTTTTTGTTATTTTCTCCAGTTTTTTGTTGCAGTTTCACCTGCCACGTGCGACTTTTGTACGCATGTTGCTGTTTTTTCAGTGCTCGCTGGCCCAAATTGAATTTGCATGGCTGAAGGCTAAGACCAGATGCAATTGGAGTCTGAGTCGGAGGCGAAACCGGAGAAGGCAATTGTCGCTTAACGCTTGAATGCCATTTCGCTTTCCTTGTTTTTCTTTTCCTCGCTTCCATGTAACATAATGAAAATGCGCAGAAAAACAACGAGGAAATTCGTTGTGCAGTTCTTAACGTTAAATTTTTGGGTAACTTTGTTTCAATGCATTCGCTGCAATTATTTTCGCATTTTTTTGCAATTAAGCAAATCAGATTCTCCGGGTCACAGGTGTAGCATGTTGAACAGGAACCACAGCAAAGCCGAGCATTCAGATTAGCTTTCATACCCCACAAAGCGCCATCAGCCATCAGCTAGAAGCTGGCAGCAAGCAGCAAGCAGCTGGCATCTGGCAGCTGGCAGCTGCATTGTTAACCTTTCGCCTCTCCACTACCCGCAATCTAAGTGCAAATAAATTGAGGCTATCCCGTCTTCTCCTTATCTCCCCCTCGAATGTAAATGACATGCAACAAAAGGCAACAGAAGCAGCAGCAGATGCTACATAGAAACCAACTGAAAACTGAGAGAGAGACGACAACGAAGCAGAGGCAAAACTCTGCTGACAAGCGGCGCGATAAACCGACACAACCATGTCAAAGAAAACATTTCAGTTGGTTAGCTTCCCACTGGACTGCAACCAATGGTGACCACCATTGCAAACTTTGAAGTCACAGTGCCAACCAGTGACCGGTGACTGTTCAGTGACTTCGAAGGGAAATCAGAGCAAATGCTGGCTATTTGTGGAGTACTAAAAGAAAGCCTGAAAGGAAAACTATTAATTTACCCCAAAGTGAGTAAAATATTGATTTAGAATAGAATTAATACAGAACTTCAAGCAAGTCTTTGATATGGTATGCAGTAGGAAGATAAACTTAAATGAAACTTGCCTAAGGTGAATATTAACCAGGAACTACTTTAAAAATATATTTCATCTCTTAGCCAAAAGCATCTTAAGACTTGAATCAGTCTTAAGCCAAGATTAAACCCACCCAGAAGTAACAATAGTAACATAGTTAGTTGTGAATAGTTCCTCCTGCTATTTCAAAGTGACACGCTTAGTTTTGCATAAAAAATGCTCATCTCTAGCATTGAAAGGAGTGGATCACTTGAGTGGCTAACTGGCGATGTCCCCTGTGGTGGGATAGGACAGTAAGCCAGCCAAGCAAACGACTTGACGCTTCGCTTAACTTAAGCGTTTTTTTATGCGCCCTTCGCCCAAACAGAACTGGAGAGGAGCAAAGAGAGAAAAAGATAAAGACAGAGAAAGAGATACGGAAAAATATGTCATTCAGTTGATTTTCTTGTTCCACTTGTTGGAAAAAAGCAGCGACGTGCGACGGGGCTTTGAGTCTTGGCAACGATTGCTGAGCAGATGAAAATCTGCTTGCAGCTAATTAGCAACGTCCAGAGTGGCAAATGTCGACATCATGTATACGCCCCGTAACACGCGCCAAGCAAATTGCATTCGCTCGGCTTACAGGGATTGCCTTTACCTACAACTCATACACTTGTGGCAAAAAGTAAAAATAAACTACTTATACTTCTGCTGTGTGAGAAATTGCTTGGGACTAACAGCTCGCAGCACCCCCCACACCCATATTTGGGCTGCCAAGGGTAAATTGCATTAAGCTCCATTGAAAGTAAACTGCGTGCTTCTTGCTCGACAACGCTCGACAACGCGACCAAGAAACCAGCGAAACCCTGAAATGGCACAACTTTCCAATTTGCCAGTGCATTTTCTTTCGCTGAATTTATGTGTGCACTTCGACGCACACTCACATACTAGAAATGTGAACACCCCTACTTACACGGCAGCCTAATGAAATATTATCGATATATATTATGGGGCTTACATGTGGCACAATGCGGCTGCCAACTTGCAGCATATGGAGACCGTCATAAAAGCAACTGGAACCAGGTTGCCGTCTACCTCCATTGCATTAGATACGCATCGAAGTATTTATATTAAATTTAGGTTTTGTGGCAACTCAGTAAAATATTGAGCTGCTTGCAACCTGGAAAATTACCTATTGTTTGTCATAGACAGTTCCTTTGAAAACGAATCTTTAACTTTATCTTTATAAGGAACTGATCATAGTTCTTAGCTACAGATATTGTAATACTGCCTGTCTTGTGTTTAAAGTCATAAACAACTTCTTCTCTTTGCTCTTCTTGGCTTCAATTGGGATCCCAATCTTTCTTTGCCTTTCTACTATAATACTCTTACTATGAAATCTTTTATCTTTAACCAATCGTAGAACAACTTCAGCTGTTTTATTTATTAAAAAGTTATTAAGCGGCAACATAGATTGCTCTAATCTTTTAAGTCGCCTCAATTTCTCTTTTTCTTTAAGACCTACTAGGAACTATCTTCCTTTATCTCTATCTTCCTATATCTTCTTATATCCACTACCGATTACACAATCCTTTTCGCATTTTATGTTCACTTGACAACTCTCATTTCCTTCTAAACATTCTCTTCGTTCAATCAAACTTGCGTTTTTCCATCACTTTCAGTGAAACCTATTGTAAATACGAACACTAATACTTATCGTTCTGATTGGGTTTTCCCCAATCCTTGCAGCAAATGTTGGAACAATTCAAGTTGAAATTTAAAATCATTTTTAATAATACTTTTTACTTTTTACCTTTTTAATTTACAGATTACTTTTCAAATTTTATATTATTCAATTCATATTCTACTTTTACCTTTTAGTCGACTGTTTGTAGTCGTCTCTAAATTAAATTAAATAAAAAAAAAAATATATAAATACGAGAAAAATTTCTATTGAAAGTATTTGCAACATATTCGCACCTGGCTATGTTTTTAGCTTGAATTGTTTATAGGGATAGTTGTCTAAGGGCCCGAGCTGCTCGCATAACTGAATTCAAATTATAAACTAAGAATGTTGTGATGTCAGGCGCTATTAATTGTATACCTATGAGTGGCTCTGGCATAAACTATACAAGATATTCCACTCGAAGGGCTTGAGAATTAACGAGTGATATCTCTTGAGCTGAGCTCGTTAGAGCCAAGTTAATATATAATTATCTGGATTATCGAAGCAGTTTAATGAAATGTGTTGCTCTAAACAAGTGTATGCATGTGTGTGTGTCTGTGTTCGTGTGTGAATTGATTTAGAAGTTATCTCTTGGATTTATCCAGTCGTGCTAAAACCAGATACTCCTTGCCAGGAAGCACCCTCTGCATTTGTAACCTACTTTCTATTGCTTTTGAATTGCTTTCGCTTTTATGTAGATGCCAGCGCCATGTTATGGCTAGAAACACATTTACGCACTTTAAAGGGCGCCGCTTAATTGGCCGCTCGGCTGTAAATTCACTGGACTGCATCAAAGATTTACAGCTTGGATTGCTCTGGTACTAGCAATGGTACTGGTCCTGGCACTGGCCCTGGCGTTACCGGAATGGAAGCTCTGTTGGATTTAGAATTGCCTGCTCCGGCGGCAGGACAGATGTTTTGGGCTATGCAAGCGGTTTGCATTTGGCATTTATTGCCGCTTCGTTATACTTGCACCCCAGCAGCCGGGAGAGAGAACAGAAACCGAACCGAAACCCAAGCCCAAACCGAAGCAGAAACAGGAGCGTTAGGGAGCTGCAGCTGGACCTGTGCTGGATCCTGTTTACTTTGAAATTGAGCAGCTGCACTTGGCTTCTCCATTGTTTGTTGTTTGTTCGTGGCGCTCTAAGCCGGCAAATGCCGAATGGGGATTCTGTCATGGCCATAAGCCCGACTACACGAGCAGCTAGCTGGGGTCCAGCCTACTAAGTTTTCAATTAAATAAAGGCCGCAAAGTGGCGCTGGAAACACGGTTGAAGCATGCAAAGATATGCCCGGATTGTCGAACTGTTTATATTTGCCACACATGGCAGACTCATTCAGGTGGGGGCCAGTTATTCAACTGTGAATTTGTATTCAATTAAAAATAATTTCTTTGTCAATTATTCATTCATTGTGAACTGTTCTCGCTCAATCCTTGGCCAGCTGGCCGGTTGGCCAGCAAGTCAGGCAGACAGCGTACAGTCAGGCATTCATGAAATTTATGAAAAATAAAAATCAATTGTATAAAAACAAATATTGATACACAATAACAAATATCCCTGCCAGCCCCCTCCCACCTCCCCCTCCCCTGTCATTCACCTGCAAAGGCTACCACATATTATTTATTATATTTTTAAATTTTATTGTTTTGGCACACATTTTTTTTGCGAAGCCTTTTCTGCATTTACCGAATTCATGAATACTATAAACAAATGATTTTTTCCTTATGACTTTGCAGCAAATGCCATAAATCAAAATTGTTGTTAATCAATGCAAGCGATTCTGTTTACAAAACATAAAAAGTTAACAATACACATACTCCTGTTGGTATTTAAATTACCAAATATCTACTATATTTATTCATTTGACCTTTTTTTTGTGTTGAGCCGATTGAAAAATGCTTTTAATAAGTTTGCCTAGCGCGATTTATTGGGGTTTTTATGAAACAATAAATACAAATTTGTTTTACTTAGTAAAAATAATCAATGAATTATCCAAATCAATTTGTTGGATGCTAAAAATATACGTAATATATATTAGAGTAGTTGATTCAAGGCTTGAATAACTTTGCTTCAATTAAACCTCATTGAATGACTTCAAGTTCAACGCAAGGTCATTAAAAAGAAACAATGTTTTTTTTGCTATTTGTCCTGTGCTTTCGAGTGGCTTCCGTTTACTGAAATGTCAGAGAAAGAAAACAAAGAGCCTTCGATAAATAATTGATAAAGCATTCCTAGAAAAATGTGTGGCGGCCAAAGTGCTGACCCGTGGAGCAAGAGAGAGCTAGGGAGCTGGGGAGAGTAAAAGAAAGGGGGTGGGGAGGGTGGGCTAGGAGGAAGCCGCACACAATGCAAGCTAATTACTCAACGGTGCTCATTAAGAACGCTGCATTTTCACTTTTCAACGCTTTGCACCTCGCGCCACGCTAATGAAGATTTATGAAGGTCCTGGCCACGGTGAGGGAATCGTCGTCCTTTAAGTTTGAAGCTAACTGAATACTGAATAGCGGGTGCTGACTGGAGAATGGCGACTAGCGACTAGTGACTGGGGTTACTCCGCTCGGAATTGTTGCTGAAAGTTTAATGCGTTTTTTAGGTTTTTTGCCAAGACTAATTATAAGACAAACTGCAATGAATTATGCATTTGAAGGCAGCTGGCATTGTCCTTACTGCAAATTTTAATCAAGCTCTGCATATCGAAATGAAGCCTGCCAGTCCGCTGCCCGTTGGCATAAGAAATAACAAGAGACAAGGCAAAACAAACATTCTTAATTCAGCATTATTCAAATTCAAATACGCCAAAAACGTTTGTATCCCATTCCCAAAAACAAAGATGAAAAAATTTATTTTGGAATATACAAACAGAAATGGCAAACTGGCTGCGAGTGGTAGCACCCCTCACCGTCAAACATTGTGTTACATTTTTATTTAATTTTGCTATCTGGCAGGCATCTACCAGCTCCCAGCTCCCAGTTCCCAGCTCCCAGCTCCCAGTTACCAGCTTCAAGCTACTGGAACTGGCTTTGTCTGCTGGCTGCTTAAAAATGCGCAAGCAAAAGCAATTTGAAAGCTGCGCTGAATACGTAAAAACAATACGAGAGTTTTGTAGCCTTGAAGCCCATCAGCTCAGCAGCTCAGAAGCTCAGAAGCTCAGCAGCCGACCACCTTCAACTTAACTTGGACTTGGGAAAGTGGAAAGAGGAAATTTTTGAAAAAGAACTGAAAAGAAAACTCAACGGACCGTTCAGTACTTTGCTGTAGTGTGTGTGTGTGTGTGTGTGGGTGTGGGTGAGTGTGTAGTGTAGTGTAGTTGTGGCAGCTAATTTTCATTATTCTTTCAAAATGCAATCAAGAAATGTTGCTGTTACTTTTGCTTACACCGTTGGTGTTGCCCAGTTCCGGTTGCAGCAATTGAGAATAAAACCCCAACAGCAAAGCGGTTATGACCAGCGGCCCAGGTGGCCAACGCAGTCCAGACCAGACCATAACAGGAACTACCAACTAAGGAGTAAGAGAGAGAGATATGCTGGCCTGGCTTTCGAATTGGACAACGTGCTTAAAAGTAAATGAGTAGTTCCCTAAATGACTGGCAAGTTGCAGAAACAACAACAGAAGCAACAAAATGTGCAAGTTATGCGCTGCATTTAAATAGTAGAGAGAGCAGAAATTGAAAATAATTAATAAACTGTGAATATTAAAGAACGCACCGGTGCTCAGGCAGCTCCTTTCGAATATAAATATTAATTTATACAACTCAGCACCTGACTTCGCGTTACCTTTCATTTCTTATTCCAATGGAAAGATATCTTTACCAGCTCTTAGTTCAATCTATTGTTCTACTTATTCTGGTAAACTCATGGATTTGATTGAATAATATTAGTTATTAGTCAGGCAATCAGTAGTCAGTGTTCTCAAAGACTCTTCCAACTGCCATAAGCTGTGCTATTATCAAAGGTAAATTCAATTAGAGAACTTCTCTAGCCACAGGCTTCATCCACTTGCATATTGAAGTCGTTCAATGCAGCCAAGTGCAAACAATTGAGTTCTTTTCTCTCAAGCCATTCACTTTGATAACTCAATTTGGCGGTTCATCAAGCATTGAAAAGATGTATATATATATACAATATATATATGTATATATATATATGTGTATATATGTGTTTACCTAGTGGGTCCCTATATGCATAACCTGGTGAGCTGCTTGTAAAAGTTTTCTTAAGAACACGAAGCAAACAATGCGGTTAGCGCAACAATGGAACAAAGCCAGCTGCAGTTCATTTATATTTATAAGAAGGCAACGGATACTCTATCTGTCACACCCACATGAAGAACACACACCCACACACCCACACACACCCACACACCCCACACACACGCACACACATACGAGCACATACAATGAGTAGCCGTAACCAAACATTAAATGTTATTAAATGCAAAGTAGGCGGCCAAACAAACGCTGGCTAAAACTTTCGATGGCCCAAACTAGCGAAGGTAAATCATACTGTGACTTTTTGATACTCTCTCTTTATAAACTATTATTAATTATACAATAATAAATTATTATTGAATAGTAGTAGAAAGTATAGTGCTCTATGAACATGTTGATATAGAATCTTTCCCAAGAGTCGTTTAAGCTCCATTATATATGCATCTCGGGTATGCCCAGCTGGATAGCTGGTTGGAAATCACGATAGCAACGTCAACAATGGTAAATGTAGCGTATCGCTGACTTGAGGCTCCACTTGAGCGGCAGCCTTGAGCATGTTGGCATAAAGGGTACAGGGAGCGGAGGGATGTGGTTAAAACGAGGTGGAGCCATTCAATGGTAGCGACAAGCATTGTGAATTGTGTTAGCCACATTCAAACACACACAGAGGAGGAGCACACACCCACACACACACACACACACATGGGTAGGTGTAGAGCTAGCACCGAAAAGCTAACTAATTTAAATGGCACCATTGTGCGCCATAACCCAAAAACAATGTTGCCATACGGAAGCCATGGAACGTCCAACGTCCATGAGGGAGCCGTCGCGGCAATTGCCACGATAAAGACAGCAACATGGCTGCTCGGCGCTTGTCTGGATCTGTGCAACTGCATCCTGTGCCTCTGAAATTCAACGAATTAATGCTACTTCAAAGTTCTTGTTCGTTCCATGTGTGTGTGTGTGTGTGTGTGTGTGTGTGTGTGTGTGTGTGTGTGTGTGTGTGTGTGAATTACCAAAATTTACAACAATGCGATGCGATGCCGAAGAGTGTAAAACGGAACAGCTGCAGTTTGCTATCAGCAGCCACTCGTATTGAAATATGGGCAAAAGCAGTGGAAAAGTACCTGCGGGCATTTTATAGATAATATACATTTGGGACACACACACACGCACACCCACACACACATATATATATACCCACACACATTGTAATGTTTGTGTAAGCGAAATTTTGCAAGAAAATACAACGGACTTTTCCGCTGAAAGGCAGCCAATTCTCTAACTCGCGCATATTGCAAGAGTTGAAAACCATATGCTTCCCGACAAAACAATGCACAAGATGTGGGCAGATTGAGGTGGCAGCTGGAGCAGGAGCAGCAAACTGGTGGACGGTGCTGAAGCCTGCGGTTGTTCCATTTGCCTGATTTGCATAGTTTGGGCGCGGCGCTTGCCAGCCGACACGCTTGTTTGTTGCATTTACAATGCTTGCCACAAAACCAAAAAAATATGCAACACGCATGCATTTTTGAGGTGAACGCCGAATAAACATGGCACGAAGTCGAGTATTCGAGTAACTACCACTCGACTACCCCTACCATCTGAACCCTATGCACCCTACCTAGCACCCACCCAACCCCCTCGATTTCTCTCTAGCTGTTTGCATTTTTCCTGCTGTTGCATTTTAAGCAGCTGACTGTCAGGACAAACAAAAAGTGTTGCTTTTCGCGTTGACAGCCCTTACACGGATATTACACACATGCACACACACATACGCACACACTCACGCTAACATTACCACAACAAGCAGTGCTGACTTGTTAAAATATTGCCAAAAAATGGCCACATTTATATCGAAAATAAGGCCAAAATGGGAAAGTAAAAATTGCATCTAGGTATTAGAGGGAAATTAACAACTCTTCACACGACAGAATAAATGTTTATATATATGTATATTTGATATATGTTCTTTATAATAAAATATAAAAAATTGTTTTCATTAAACTAAAGTAACAAATAACACATGAATATAAAGATATAGATAAGTCTGATATGGCTTAAGTATTTGATAAAAAATACAAAATTTATCAAAATTCATCAGGAGACTAGGCGATATGTAGATTTGCTTTAGCAGTGTAGAGTTATTATTTAATTAATTAGTAATTTTAATAGATATTTAATTATATTTGAGGCATAGATCAGGGTGGTCCTT
The DNA here is from genome assembly GCA_035045065.1 of Hirtodrosophila trivittata. Lineage (NCBI taxonomy): Eukaryota > Metazoa > Arthropoda > Insecta > Diptera > Drosophilidae > Hirtodrosophila > Hirtodrosophila trivittata. The sequence continues at coordinate 687,686 of JAWNNK010000866.1, forward strand.
GCTGAGTTTAAATCTTCTGGTGGACAAGCTATATAATCTAATAATATTGGCTGATGTTTGAGCAGAAGCTGTGGTCGGTCTGTATATCCTCTCAGCTCTTTGTGGAATGTATAGTTTCTAATCTAAATGATATTATAAGAATTATAATTGTAGAATATGCTAAAATATAGATAGACGATAGACGATAGTCGTTAATAATTATTGTATAAACGAGGAATATGAATAGATCCATCCCATTCAAAGGTATTTTCCACAACTAATAACTAACTAAAAACTAAGCCCTGCATTCTTTAATAGGATAGAAATAATTGATATATTTCGATAGGGATATCGTATTATTACTGGTAATTTATTGTATAATATACCAATATTAATATCGTATACTTAGAGAGTAAGACGTCGATGAAGTCCGAGCTGAAGTAAAGATTATAAACGTTTTCAGGCAACGGAGAGTGCAGTTCGAAGGGTAAAGAAAGGTTTGGGAATAGTAGTATAGTATAGTATAGTATAGTATAGTAGTGCATTTACTGATCTTTATGAAAAATCTTTATAGAATGTTAGAGTTGAACAAACAAATTCTCAGGGAATGCATAAAATGCAGTCGCACCTTGAAAAATAAATAAAATCTAGCTAGAAATAAGCTAAAAGTAGCATAAAGCTTTAATGTCATGTCTCAAACTTTTGATGTCTTTGGCATTTGGCATGCGTGTGTGAGTGTGCTCTGATAAGTGTGTGTGTGTGTGTGTTGGTTTGAGTGGTGGGTGTTGTGGGTGGCATACGCTGTTTGCTTAGCATGCAAAGCTTTAGAAAAGTGCCAAAAGTAACGAAGATTAAGAACGGGCAAGTGGCACGTGCTGACCTCAAGGAAGGAAAGGGTCAGAATGAGAGTGTGAGAAAGAGAGAGAGGAAGAGAGAGAGGAAGAGAGAGAGAGAGAGAAGGAAAGCAGCGAAATATTTTACGTGCTTGCCATTGGCTGGCCATTGATTTATGCCACTTGAGTGGAGCTTCAAAGTGTCAATACCGGACTTGGCCGTCTAAGTTGCATTTTAGCCAAATTGCTTAGTACGAGTATGCGAATATGGTAGCTGATGCTGCTGCTGGTGCTGCTCCTGGTGCTTCTGCTTCTGGTGCTGCTTCCGGTATTGTTAAGTGCGCACATCGCTAGCACTTAAGGAGAAATATAATAGCCCAAGCTCGAGTAAACTTTGTAACTAAATACAAGCGACCTCCTCGCGCCGTACTCGTATACGCCGTACTCGTATACCCGTATATAAAACTGTAATTCCATTAAAGTCCATTACACAAAATGCGCGCTGAGCGCACTCAAAAAAAGGGCAGTCTTGCAACTGCAACTGCAACAGAAAGTTGAAAGAAAATTTCCTCTTGGCTCTTCGAAGTAAGTTGTTGTTGTATTTGTTGTTGTTGCTAAGTGTCCTTGTGCAGGAGCATAGCATTACAGCAGTGAAAATAATAACTTAAGTAATGTCATTAAAATGCGAAAATGGATTAAATGTTTGGCTGCAAGCAATTCGCAGACATTTCTAAAATAGACAGCAAAATAAACTGTGTGTATGTTCAAGCAGTTTGACAAATATCACAGAGTGGCAACTAATATTATCTGGCACGAAAACGTATTAATTATCGAAGAATGATCAGCGTTTCGATATCTTGATCATACTCAGAAGTTTTCGAACGAAGGAAAAAGGGTTTTTTACGGCTAAAGAGACCTTATATAGTTTTGTTTCTGCTTTTTAACTAAAGTGAAGGATACGCACCTCCGACTCAGCATAAATATCACAGATATAGTGACAATTGTAGTTAGATCCAACAATATGAAGAATTTAAAGAAGAACAGACATAAAACGTAATATTTTCTCAGTTCCTGTATTCATAATAATTCATAATTGAGTTTTATCATATAGCTTTTACACAACTTGAACTGCACTTTAAGTATTGTGTGCTTATCCTTGATGAGCTTATCTGTTTTGAAGAATATCACTTGTTATTGCAACCGTAGCCGTATCACTAATTAGTTCAATCAATCCTTAGTACTTGAGACTTGGAGGATACAGTAATTGCCACTTATAAATTGTTCAATGTGAAACCATTGAAAGAATTTCGACATTTCGATGAAAGTATGCACAAGTGCATCCTATACATACCTGTAGAGTCCTGTAGAGCTCACAGCGAGGATTTCAGTTTCAATGAGAAAAAAATACCTAGAACGAAGTAATAAAAAAATACCGCCCAATGTAAAACGATAACAAAAAAAAACAGAAAACATGAAACGAATCAAACCGAAACGCAATGCATTCTCGAAGCCGCATCGATGAAGTTCTTGTTGCCTGCCTGTACATGTGTGTGTATTGCCCTGAGTGTGTGCGTGTGTTGTGTTGTGTTGTGCTGTGCTGTGCTCTGATGTGTTCTTGGTGGGCGGCTGGGATGATTTTCAGCTTCCGTTTGGGGCTGTGGCTGTGGTTTGGCAGCATCATCGTTATCGTTGCTGAGTTTATAATGAATAGCCGCTGGGTTGCATATTGGTTGAGCACAAGCCTGTTGCTGGCATCGACAGCAGATGCACGTACACATGAGCCCCCTCCCATACACACGCACACACACACAAAGACACACACACATGTACGCCTGCTTTTACAAACGGATTTGTCTGCACCAGAAGTTTTTAGCATACTTTTCAGCGCACTCTTGGGGTAAGGGCGACGATCATGTGATGAATTACGACACGTCTCTAGATGTGTATGTGTTTGTGTGTGTGTGTGTGTGTGTGTGGGATAGTGAGCGTGTATCAATCATTTGAACGCTATTTCGGGTTTGGCTCACACTTGGGACTAGTTGTTGATTGTCTTGGATATAGCTCTTACCCAAACCACCATTTGGTTAGTTTTATGTCACACAAGACATCGACAGCCACTCAAATCAGCAGTCGATTTCCATTATGAATATGTATCATACGTGCGAGGGGTAGAACCAAAGTTTAGATAAAAGATACGTATCCAACTTAAATCCTAACGAGTTAAGCATTCATGCATATTTCATTCGATTTGCAATCAGGCCAATCATGAATCACGTTGCCATTTGCTGGCGAGCCTAGTGATACGAGTATAGCTATACACTGAAAGTTGACAATTGAAGTCTAATCTCTGACTAGTATATAGAAAAATGATAGGCTTAGTTTTATTTTAATGTGATGACATGTTGCCACTCAGTTAAAGATTATTCTAGGAACTTGCATAGTTTCCTTTTAGTCTTTAAAATTTATTCATCCTATTCGTTATTTGATTTCTTTTGTGTAGGGAAAAACTATATAAAAGAAAGTGAAATTCTATTATTTTGCTATCTAAGATAGATCATAGGTAACTCTGAATAATTGTTTGTTATGTTTTTCAACCTCAATTCAAATCAAAAGAGGCTAAAAACTGGTTTACGATTGGATATAATCTTATGGAAAACTTTTCAATATCAGGACTATTTCAGTTTTACTGAGGTGAAAACTAGAGACACTATACAGAGGTGACATAAAGAACTGTTGATAATTGCATAATTTTTATTATAATTTCAAAATAACATTAAAAGTTTGATAAAAATGTTTGTAATGAGTTTTGGATAGGCATCAAAGCGTCTATTGTTTAGGTGCTGCCTTTAATGTATTTATTTGTACTCAAAGGACGATACTTTTGCCGTACTTCCCTCGTTGTTATTGCTGTGTGTGAGAGTTGTTTACAATCCTTGCAGCTGGCAGTGCCCTTGGCGTGTTTTAAAAATTCAAGCTGCCACTGGCATTGGCTTGTTATGCGCATCGCCGTCAAATGTAGCACAAGCTTATGAAATATTTCACGCCATGTGCGAGACGTCAGTCACATTTTATGACATGCCAATGATGCTGTCATAAAAAAGTAAGAGATATATGAAGATGTTGGCAGGCGACGACGCGCAGAGGAAATGTTATAAATCAGCCGCAGTTGTCGTAGCGGTGACTTCTTGGGACGGGGGCCATGTCCTTGGGAGCAATTGGCGCCTGCTCACTTTTATGTTGCTAATTGGCTTCAGAGCAAAATACTGCAAAATACTGCAAAATACCGCAAAATACCGCAAAATAGCGCAATCTGTGGGCACTTAAAAGGCTTAAGCTGGCGAGTTGCTTTCGGGCAAAGTGAAAAATATGGCCGCTGGACATTTATGCTTATGCCGGAAGCTGTCACGCAGCGTAAAAATGGCGCAACTTCCGCTTGAGCATGTCGGCGATGTCAACTCAACGCAACAGAGAAACAGACAGAGCGGCAGACAAAGTGGGGAAGTGAAATATTGAGAGAAGACGAAAAGAGGACTGGACCCCGACTGCTCGACTGCTTGACTGCTTGACTGGGCTGACTGGCCGCCTGATTTATTGCACTTTAAATTCGGCGACATTTTTTGCATGTCGTTTATCTTCATTGCGTATGCCAAGAACTAAAGCAAAGTGCACCGGCCATAAATAAAACAAGAAAATATATGCAGAAATATATACTCTATACACACATATATATACAGACGCATGTACTTGTATGTAGATATGTTTGTAAGCCAGACAACGGCCGCTCAAAATACTTGACTTGTAATTTTCTAAAAGCTTACTTCACATTTTTGCATATTTTTGGCATGCAAAGTGCAGTCGCAAGTGCTCAGTTTGCTTGTGTATGCGTATTCCGTAGTCGGTAGTATTCCATATTCCGTCCTCAAGAACGATAACTTTGAGGCTTTCTTTGACCTGGTAAAGTGCGCTGCAATTGGGTAACTTGGGCTGAACCCTATCGGTCATAAAATTCAAATTTAAGTGGAGAATGAATCACAAAGCCTATAAAGATTTTCGCATTCTCCTTGCCAAATTCATTGAATAATAAAAATATGATAATGCACTGTAAAGCAAATGAACTTAAGATCTGTAGTGTATGGCATCGTTCGGTCAGACCTACGACAGTTTTTGAACTAGACACAGATTCATATATGATGCATGCCAACAATTTCTTAGCTTTGGGCTCAATTTTATGGCTGCCATCAAAGAAATTAGATTAAGTTTCACACACATTTTGGCAGAAATGAAAAGCAAAGCAGAATTTAATAAATTTCCAAATTTTCTGTGTTAGTTTGATAAAAACATTTGAAATATTGTTGTAAACCTATTAGTATTCGTGTGGGCAAGCCTCGCTCTATTAGTGAGCACTCTAATCGATTCGGAATGGCTTTAAAAGCCATTTTGCATTAGCCAAATGAAAATCTATAGAAGTATATGACTAATGCATTATAATGCTAATGATGGCATATTTAATGAGCGATGGTCATGCCATTTCTAGGGTTGGCTAATCTACCTTATGTTGTGAGATTATGTTTGTGTGCGGGTCTGCATTTTGGCTAATGCATTTCGGGTTGGGCTGCGGGTTGGCAAACGGGTTACTCATACGCCACGTGAAACCAGCCGCATAAGCTTGGCGTGGCATATGGGTTTCTTGAAGTTGGTCGCACCTTTTTGAAAATAACGATGCGCGAAAGATGCCATCAAGCCGTGCACGCCAATAATTCAATAATTTTACGCTTAAATCATAGCAAATTAACCCATTTCCGGCGTAGACAGCGCCACATAAATTATGACAGCGACGTGGCACCGTGCGGGTGCCCAAACCGGAACCGGAGCTTCAGCTGCCTTGGCCAACCAACGTCATGTCTCAGTTTATTCCTTTTCCCTACTTTGTTTTCTTTCTTTCCTTTTTTTTGGTTTTTTTTCCCTGTGCATTTGGGCGAGCGCTGTAAAAAATTCAAAACGTCTTTTTGCTTGGCGTCTTCTGCTTATCTTTGGGGCCTGGCCGTGTCAGGTGTGAGTCACTTGATAGTTGGCAGTAAAAGTTATTCTGCGCATTCGCGTGAGCGTGAAAATGGTTTTTCCGTGATTCTACTGTTCCCCTCTACTCCGGCTGAAAACCCCCCAGATCCCTGCGGCGTTGGACGATGGGCGTTGCACGTTGGGCGTTGGCTTTGTTGCGCTTCGCCGAAGACAAGCTGACAAATGCTGAAACGTATCGTATGCCATCTATCATCGTGCATTAGAGGAGCGGACGTCGGTCAGGCGGTTTCAAGCGTTGCTTTCAATGATTTTGGCTTTGGTTATGGTTTTGTTTTTCATTTTTGTTCTGGTTCTGGTTCTGGTTATGGCCTGGTCTTGGCAGCAAGTTAAGTGCCCGTTCAATGGCCAGTTTTATGTTACAATGTTAATTTCCTCTATCGTCTCGGTCGAGACTTTTATTCAAAACTGATTGCTGCCTGAGTTTTATGCCAGGTGTATGTGTGTGTGTGTCTGTGTGTGTGTGTGTGACTGTGCTGTGTGTATGTCGAAGATTTATGCGCTCGCGGCGCAATCATGTGGAATGCATGTTAATTACTGCAGCCCAGCCAGGCGCACGGAGATCAGCTTCCTCCGTGTCTCTCGGTACGCTGCTCGACTCCTCGACTCCTTCATCCTGTTGTTGCAAATCAATTTGATGTTATTAGTTAATAATTACGACACCGCAGTCCCAGTTACTACGTACGTAGCACTTAACCAGCTACCGTGTGCCTGGGGTTAATGCAGGCGACGTGTTTGAACTGTAAATGAGTTGGAAATGTCAGAACGGGGCGTAGTTACCGGGCTCACCGGGTATATAGTAACTGGTACCTGGTACCTGGCTTATAATATTTCCAACCCCAAGCGTAGACCGTCAAGTATGCTCCTATGTAAACCTACTTTAAACCATCCTCGGCCTTATTTATGAGTATGGATGCTTGGCAGCTTCAAATGGAAATGGGAATGGAAAATGACTGCAAATGATGTCACTTAATGAATAACTCAGCGGCAATAACAACAACAACAACAACATGTACTACAATAATTTGACAACGCACGTGCCATGGCAATCACCTGACACTGGTTCATATCGGATCTGATACGATCCGATCCAGACCACCTCCCCCCACGTAGCCAATTGCCCGGAAATGTTGTTGCGGCATAATTTGTCAATTGTGCGTGTTGATTTCTGAATTAGCTAATTTGGATTTTAGTTATTAGATGCTGATTACACACTCTATTCTCTCTCCTTCCTCTCTCTCTCCTCTGTCTGTGTGTGTGTCAGTTTTGTTGTGGGTGTATGTGCTTATGTGTGCTATTAAAAACAGTTTCAGCCCACACGCACATTTGTCCACTAATGAGCTCTGTTTTTTTTCCTTCCCTTTCTTCTGCGCCTAACCTTGTCGAGAACCACATTTAGCTGCTTTTTTTGTGGCTTCGGTTTGTTGTGGGTTTCAGTTTGCTAAAATGCATTTCGAATTTATTGTAATTTCTGCAATATGTCTGCACAAAATTTTGGCATACATTTTGAAGTTTTGTATTTGCTGCGGTCGCAGCATTTTATTCCTTTTTTTGATCAGAGGTTTAATTTGCCATACATTTAATTATAATCAGTTGACTGTTCTCAGTCCTTAAGCTCGTTTCATTCGGCTGAAAAGGGGACTATTCGTATGCAAGCATCACAGATTCCATGGGGTGTATAAAGTCTTGACCAGGATCAATAGCCTAGTTGATAGAGTCACGTCCTTCAGTCGATCTATCTGTCTGTTCTTCTGTCTGGCAGTCTGTCTGTCTGAGTGTCTATCAGTCTGTCTGTCTATCTGTCTGTCTATCTGTTTGTCTATCTGTCTGTCTATCTGTCTGTTCTTCTGTCTGTCTGTCTGTTCTTTTGTCTGTCTGTCTGTCTGGCAGTCTGTCTGTCTGAGTGTCTATCAGTTTATCACTTTATCAGTTTATCATTCTGTCAGTCTGTCTATCTATCTATCTATCTATCCGTCCATCAGTCAGTCTGTCTGACTATCTATCTGTCTGTCTTGTCTGTCTATCCGTCAATCAGTCAGTCTCTCTGTCTGTCTATCCGTCTTTAAGTATGTCTGTCTGATCAACTCTCTGCCTGTCCGGATAAACGCTGGATTGATGTATTGATTGTCATTCGTATAATAAAAATAACGTTTTATTCAATTAATTTTATAGCTTTTACTTTTCACACACATAATTATAAAACCACTTTAATAAAGATCGGAGAAGAAAGAAGGAAGCAACAATTGCAATTGAATTTGCATAAAGTATTAGCTAATTACTTATTCCAATATTTTCCTAATATATATATATGTATCTAGGTTAAGGGCTAGTCGTAGTCGGCTTCTCTCGATTAGTACATTCTAACTTGTTTTTTCTCTGTTTTTGCTTGTTGGTCTTTTTATCAATTAACATTTATTACATTTTGTACTTTCACAATACGAGCAAAACATGCGGCTTGACAACTGCTCTAATTATTGGCAAATTATTAATTTTACCTAATGAAGAGGAATATCCGGTTTGCTGTGATGTTTGTCAGAAATGAAGATTAATCTATATACACAAAACGATTGTTGGCATCTATTATTAAGTAGTGTCATCGGCAATTTGTAGAGCTAGAAATTTACTACCAAAAGCAGATTATAAAATTAACAGACTTTCTACTTTTGTGCATAAAATCTATTATGTGTGCAAATGTTTTAAGAACTGCTTTATTCTTTCTCAAACTTTTAGTATTTCGGGTTCAGAAAGTGTAGTTTCAGTTCGGTGTTTCGGTATTTCTTCCAATTTCCAATATTTTATGGTATTTAGTTTGTTAACACATCTCGTATGTGTGCGGTTCAAAGCTAATTATGCACATTGCGAACATATTTCTGTTTATTTAGAATATAAATTTGTGTCTCTGTGGAATTTTATTCGAAATTGAAAGTAATAACGCATTATTTTTATGTTTGTTCTGTAACTAAACAGAGCCGCCGACAGAAAACTCTCATTTATTTGCAATTTGCATCAACTGGACTTATACACAATATTGATTCTTTATTTGACTTGTAATATCTCCCTTTTTCCCTCTTTTGTGTACGCATCTGTAAACTACAATACATATTAATATTATGGCAAATATTATGCGGATTGAACATATTTGCCCAGTGGGGATTCATAATACACATCGAAACGTTTCATCCTTTCCATTTGCACTCACCACAATAAATGACTAAAACAATGCGAATCGTTTAAATGAATAGTTTATAAAACATTTGCGGTTTTTTCAATTAAATATAAAATATTGTTAGGCTAGTTTAATTTATGTTTGCTTATATTATTATTTATTTTATATAACTTATAAGACCCATAAATTTTATGTTCCTTTCTTGTATTTATTCATTTATTTAGTTTCGAGTCGAACTAGAAGCAGTCGACTTAAAGATAAAAATAAATACAAAATATTTAAATAAGATATTATTTTTATTAATTGAAACATTAAAATACTTAGAAATTAAAATTTTTATTTTATATATATTTATTTTTTTATTTTTCAATTAAGTATAAAATATTTTTTATCATACTTTAATTTATATTTTAGTATAATTTATTTTTTTAACAATATTAATATTCTATATAACTATAAATTATATATGGTTTGTTGTTTTATTAATTTATTTATTTAATTTAGAGTCGAACTAGAAGCAGTCGATTTAAGTTTAAAAATATGTATCAAATATTTTTTTAATAATTGTAATTTTATTAATTTAAACAATAAAAAAGTAGGAAATTAATATTTATTATTTTATATATATTTATTTATTTATTTCTTAGCCTAGTTTAATTTATATTTGATAAATTTATTACTTATGTTATCCATATTAATATTTTTTATAATTTATATGACTTATAAATTATTTATGTTTTTTTTCCTTTTATTTATTTATTTATTTATTAGTGTCCAACTAGAAGCAGTCCCATTAACGATAAGAAAAAAATAAAAAAATATTAATAATATATAATTTTAATAATTTAAATATTAAAAAAGTAGGAAATTAGTATTTTTATTTAATATATATTTTTATTGCAAAGCTTTGAGTTTGAAAACGTCTCCGTATATTTTGAAAACAACGAAGTACCAAAAATTTCCCCTCAATTCAAACTGTTCCCACTTTAACTATTTTTCACCTTTCTGTATTCATTTCTGTTCCCAGCGAGCTCTTATACTCCACTCAACCCCTGCAGACAAAGCTTTCGCTCTGTAAATGCCTCCTTCATACTAACATCTTAGTATTATACAATAAATCTTTTGCTGAAAGCTCCCAACTGAAGCTTTGGTACGAAGGACTCAGTCTGCAATAACCGTCAGCTGACTCGTTGCTAGTGGAAGATGCATCAATATAAAAATTATTGAAAGAGTTTATGTATTTTTTAATATTTTTCTGATAGTTTCATTAAGTATGCTACGAAATGAGAATTTGATTGGAAATTTCATTTGTTGTTCGAAATGCATTCAGTTGATAGAAGTCAAGGGAATTTCGATCAATTTCATTGAGTGTTTTCAGCTTGTGGAAATATCCTTGTAATTGGATTGGATATGTATATATTTTATACATCAATTTTCAGAAGGCCAAAAAAATATTGTTTTTCTCAGAACTCTTTGGAGAACGCAAATTGAGGCTTATATTAAAATTGATGTGAATCTGAACATTGGAAATGTTGATGCTTTATCTACGGTAAAGTAAGGAAAACAAAAATTTAAAATAATTTCAGATTATTTATGATGAAACAAAATGATGTTGAAATGCATTTCAAAGAGGGTTTTAAAAGATGGAAATGACCAAAGCATAGGCTTGACACATTTAGCTTCAATTTGCAGCTGGAATTGACAATCGAAAATGATTAAATTTTAAGAAATAATCGTTTAAGTGCAAGAACTTTAGACCAGAGAATCTTCAAAAAGTGTATTTTCGGATATATTTTGACATTTTAAATTGAATAAAACAAATGTTAAGTTAAAAAAATTTAAGTCGAAAATATAAAATAAAAATATACTTACCCAAAGAAACTGCACCAAGTGAGGACAGCAAAGAGTAAAATATATACTCAAAAAAGTTAGAAAAATGTAACTAACGGTATATTTATAAGTACAGTTCTGTTTCAAGGACTTCAGCTGTCTACAACAGGGTAGCAGCTAGTCGATCGCACTCGCCCGAGGCATTGGTGCGTATCATCTATTATATTATTTGCCAATTAACGCTGTTGATGCGTTGATACGCCATTGTTTAAATTATTGCGTTCTTTTTTATTTGTCCATTTATAAAAACAAAATTTTCTATGGCCATATTTCATGCGAGTTTATATAACAATATATACAATATGCCAGCTCCTACTACAAACATATATATAGTACATATAGTATAGAGTCGCATGGGCAGGCAGAGGGTCGTTTGCATTGCAATCCCTTTAACACGCAGAATACAACAAAAACGGCAATACCAACAATAAAAACAGCCACACTTCACTGACAGCAACAACAACAGCTGCAACACCAACAACAACAACAACAAGACAAACAAGAAGAGCAAAATAAAATAGTATTGTGGCAGCGCGTTTAAGTGCGCTTGCGAGCGCATTATTGGCTTTAAGAGATAAGATGAAAATAAACTACTTTTGCTACATAACGGCACACACAATCGCCATCGCACAGATATACTGTCACATATACAGATGCAACATACACCGACCGCAAATTGACTAAAACCATGCCCATAGCCCAGGGGCTGGCGCAGGCAGCGGATGCAGCCGCAAAGTCCTCTGTGTGTGCCGGCGCCGCTTCTGTAGTTTTCGCTGTCTGTCACAAGACAATTTGTGCGCGCAAAACACAAAATAATACACACACACACACTCGCAGTCAGACTCACACATACACCACACACACACACAGCAGTAAGCATATGCATAGCACAGTAGTACAGCTGCTGCTGCTGCTTGGTAGCCTCTGGGGCTGTTGGTTGCTGTGTTACAGCGCGTATACGTAATGCGAACAACTACAATACATATGACTATACACAAATACAAATACATATATACATATATACATGTGCATTTGTATGCAAGCACATATATATGTGTGTGTGTGTGTGTGTGAATGTAAATATGTGTATGTATGTATGCACTTGCTGCGCTGTAGAGATTTCAAGTGAATAACTTGTGCGGGTAAACATTTTAGATTTTGATAAATTGCAACTTATACGTTTTCTGTATAAATAAAAGATTTACGTAAATCGCCTGGTAAATGGCTGTAAAGAAAATGTGCTACGTACTCGCGGCAGCTATGGCTATGATTCCCCCTCTCCCCCTCGTTGCCAGCACTGTCTCTAGCAAGCAGACGAGGCCAGAGCCTGCTTCTTGTTGTGTTGTTGTTGTTGTTGTTGTTGTGTGTGGTATGCGGTGTGTGGCATGTGCATAACAAATGCTTAGTGACTTGGCCGCTGCCAGAACAGGCAACTGTCTGCCAGGCTTCCAGGCTTCCATGCTGCCAGGCAGATAGCAGCTGCTAACTGAGCCTCGACAACTTACATCAGAAAAGGTAAACCATATCATGAATTTGACTATGCATTTCTCTGGATAAACTTTTGGCCTTTTTTCTCCCGAAAGCCGAAAAGTATTCATCAGCTTGAAGGTATTTGAATATGGTTGAATTTAGTGAAGCGGATGAAGCGCCAGCTTTAAACCAAACCAGATATCCTTGTGTACACTCTCTGAGTTATAGCCCCAGGCAATAGCTTTAAGGTGATTTATTGATCTGATCATAAGAATTATTTATTATAAGTCCCAGCAAATATCGTAAGTTTTCCTCTTTGACAAACTTATAATGCTCTTATGCTAAAGAAATGTGGAATTTCGTTTAATCTTATATCTTGATAGAGGAATTAGTTAAATATCGTCGTCATCTTTAATCAGTTAAGCAGTTTAACTACTGTTTGTGAACACATGAAGTGATGCTGCTTCTTCTCCTTAAGTAGTTGCTATTTTGTTGAGGAGTTTCATAAAATATATTTTAAATCTACTTAACCAAGTGCGTTTTTGTTGTCGTCGTCGTCGTCGTCGTCGTCAGCGATAATGTGAATCTTTCGTGCGTGTTGCCACGCTTCAGTCTCAGTCTTCGAGATGCTGGTGCTGACGTAGCGTGTTGCAACTGCAACTGCAACTGCAACACACCAAGTGCATCCGAGTGGCGGCATGTGTGAGAATCTGTATGGGCGTCGTGGCTTGTGTGCGTGACCTCGGCGCCATTTAATCAGCATTAGTGGTTGTAGCGTGAGTGTAAGGGAAACTGAGGTTGCTCCACAAAAAAACACACACACGCACACACCCACACACGCACACACCAAATGGCATATTAATTGTTGTCAGTGTGTGTGGTGTGGTGCTGTTTTTAACTGCATTTTACGCTCTGGAAAAAAGGCAGCAAATGAACTCAAAAGGAACGTTTTCTATGCGATTGGCTCGCAAAGTGAAAGCCACACAAAATGCAAGCCCACATTTATAAATTGTGCCCTAATGGCCTTTTAAATGATTGCTTTTTGTTGTGCCTCAGATACGCATTGTGGGTTGAAAGCGAGGCGGTAAAAATAGAAAGCAGTTATAAAAAGGGATTGATAGATTAGATATTTAGTTCCATTGATCAATTTCTCTTAGAAAATAAAACAGAAAACTTTGAGGAACTTCCAATTAAACCAGTTCTTCTTTTTTATTTTATAGTTTTCGATAATTGTGTATGGAAGATTAAAACAGACCAATTCAGAAGAAACCTGCAAGTAATTTAATGCTTTTGTTTTGTCATTTATGCATTTATCTAACATATCAACAATGTATTGTGATTTGACTTAGACTAGTATTAAGAGTATAGGCTTCATAGGACACCTTTTCTGCTTAGATATATATATACTTGTATATATGTAAAAGTAATGAAGAGATGAAATATCTGACTTATTAATGGGGAAGAAAAGCCTTGTGATAACTTAAAAGATAAACTTACAACTAGGTTGCCAAATCATTTATATGAGGGTGTATTGAGTTCTGACCATTTCAATATTGGCTCGACAATGTAGGTTAATCGTCGACTGATGGTGAGTTGTGTTTTAAGATATTTGTTGTGCTTGATCTGCAGCTGCTTACTGCTTGGTAGATTAACCTGAACAGGAACATTTTGTAATCTTGAGTTTCTGTTTAAAAATGGGTACAGAGAGACATTTGTTTTCAGATCACACTCAAATTTATAATTTACCCAGTTTCTTAGCTTCTTCTGGTGGCTGTTAAAAGCACAATTCTTATTTGCTGAAAACCTTTTTGAACTTTGTTTCTTGTTAATATTTTATTAAAAAGTACATCGTGAGGGCAGCAGTTTCTGGCTTTTAGCGTGATGAGTTTTCTGTTGATAGTTATGCCTCTAAATTGCGAAACAACTATTAAAATCTAGTTGAAGTAATATTTTAGCAGCAGTTCTCACTTGTGTCTAGTATCTATCTGCCTCATTTGAGTTGCCGAAGCTCGCTAATGCCACAACTTTGCGTTCATTTAGCGCTAACTGCCATTATTTTCAGTTTTCTATCTCGGAAGGTCAAATATCCACTGGAACTGCAGCTGAGCGTGGGTGAAAGTTACACCAAAATGTTATTTACTACACATAAATTACACGGATGCAACGAGCGGTGTAGAAAGAGAGAGGGAGAGAGATGGAAAGAGAGGGATTGGGTTAGCAAGGTGAACAACAACTACAGCAGAAGCAGCAGCAACAGCAGCAGAAGCAGCCAGAAAAACTATCAGAAACTTTTTTCATGGCGCACCGCAGAGCGTTTGTTGATGGGTATGGATGGGTGGGCGTGGTAGTGTTTTCGTGGGGTTGGTGGAAAGGCGGAGGGGGGCGTGACCCGCTTTTGGGTCAAATATGCACATGCTACATTTGACCACAAAGTAAAACGGTTTTTGGCTGAGCAAAACGCTCAGCAGCAATTTCAAATTGAAGTTGCAATGAGTGCGAATGACTGAACGATGTTGTTGGCATTCGGAAGCAGCTCAAGGTTATTTGATCTAAAGAGATGAGCTGCAATTGAGCGTACCATGACGTTGATGTGCAGGATTAATGTTTTGGATGCAAGTCTCGTTACGTTACACAAACGTGAAAGGTTTCACGTCAATCTACAAAACGTACGACTGCCCCAAATGTAGTTCTAAAATACCAAACAAATGCCAAGAATATAATATTTCATGACAAAGTTGTAAGCCTATTTCAATTTGATTGGGTTAATTAAGTTAGATACTGAAAAAAATCTGATTCCATAATCTGAAGGCTGTCAAAGGAGCATTAATTAAATGCTCTTACAAGGACTTAAGCTAATTGGCATCCTTTCAGTCATGTTTGTATTGTTTATTTGTAAATTGTTTGACATTTTGCTTGATTCGACGAAAAGTCATTGCAGTTCAACTAATCGCTTACAATTAAGTTTGATGTGTATTGGCCATCAGCCAATATTGAATTTCACACCTTTCACCTTTAAGCGATTACTAGCTTAAAAATGTCTACTTAAAAGTTATCAGAACTATGCAAAGAACACTCGTAAATAAGTTCGACGACATTTTTAATTACATTTGAAGAAAGTTTCTTTTCGTTTTGGGGTAGCACATTAAAAGATCGATCGATAAGCAATGCCAGCCATAAATAACTAATGCCAACGGCAACCATAGCCAAACGTGAACACGAAAACCAGCAACAAATCCATCCAAACAACAACAACAACATCATCGGCAACAGCAACAGAAAGGAGAAACTTAATTTCAAAATAATTTTGCCAGTTAAGGATGTTTCCAAGTTTTTACTTAGCTTTGGACAAAGTGCAAGCAAAGTTTACTGTCCAAGTTGTTGCTTCTACTTCCACAGTGCTGCTGATAGTTCTCCTGCTGCTTCTGTTTATGTTTTGTTTATAGTTTTAAGCAGAGCATACTAAATATTAATAGTTTTATGTTGTTAAGAACGCTAATGAAATGCACTCGCCGAGAAGTTGCCCGATGCCTGGCCTGCCCCATTAAGTAGCAAGTTTCACGGCATATAAATAACCGTTCGTCGGAGGCGGTGACCTGGCCAACAAAACAGCTTCGCACTTTTCTGTCCTGAAGGACATGCCTGAAAAGTGCTTGCCACAAGCATTTCGGTTGTTGCGAATGCATGCGTGCATGCAAGTACGAGTACGAGTAGAGTAGGAGTAGGAGTCGGAGTCGGAGTCAGAGTACGGGGTATGAGTACGACAAACTGCAAAATTTTCAGCATTACGTGGTCCTGGCTCTCTGCTGCTCGTGCTTTAGACTTGCTCTCCTGTCCCGGCAAGTGGCATTAGATTTTTCAACAAGAATTTGCAGCGTTTGTGTATTTTGTTTTCAGCGATACCCTGTCATAGTTAGCTGTTCCCTGTGGAAGGTAGTCTGAACTATAACGAGTTGAACCTATCCAATCTTATAGACAGGAAATTGAGGGATTATCCTGCTATGGGTTTATCTTTTCATGTAACCTTGGTTAATCTACACTATTCGTAGAAATAAAAGTGTTACATAAAGAGCGATTCATTTGATTTACACTCAGAAGAGGAAATACCCTGTACAAGTTAGGAAAACAACAGCTGAATGCGATACGTGCAATATAAAATTGTTATAAGGAGCGTTAAGAGAGCATTTCATAGTGGATCATATCATATCTGAGTAATTTGTACGTTTTGTTTGCTTTTTCTTTCTTTCTTTTTTCATTCAGTTCTGTGGGTGTTTTCTATTGCGTTTTTCGAACAAATTCAATTGCAGCACGTGTCGTCGTCCATGTACACTGAATATATGAGTGCGAGTAAGTCCTTTCTCTCTCTCCCTCTCGCTCTGTCTCTATGTCTATCTCTCTCTCTCGCTTTCTATTTTTCACTACATGTGTCTGTGTTTATTGATAGTGTTCAGTGTTCTTGTTGCTGCTGCTGCTGGTATGTTAAAAGCAACTGACGCCAGCAGTTTTGACACTGTTCCATGGTCCTAACCCCCGCACTTTATCGGGTTTATATTTGTCCCAAAGAAATGTCGCTTGAGTGCAAAAAATGTATGGCACAACAAACTTGTTTGCCATTGCTCTGAGGGGTGATAAGGTAAGGGCACAGAGGGGGCACTCGGAGGGGGATGGGTGCTCACGTAGTTGTCTGTGGCCACGAAAAAGTTGCATAAAGTCAACAACTTTCAGTGGTTTAGCGATGTGAAAGTTGCTAAGCTGCTGCTTGAGATTCTTCAGCGTCTGCTGTTGTCGCTGCTTCCTCGATCGAACTTTTATCGATGGTCCTAGAAGGTCAATTACATATTATCTTCAGTTAACAGCCGGAAAAACACACACACTGGACAATTTAATAAAGTGCGGTCGAAACTAGTAAATAGTACATACATGTGAACATAGACATCGGCATGGAAACTCAGTTATAACTACGTTTCCTAATGAAGTTAGTTTGTGTCTCTTTTTGAGTGACAAGCTGCGAATGGTGTTGCATTGTCTGAGTCAATTGCGTGTCTGTTTATCAAAACCAACGGCGAATAACAATGATAGAGTGCGGCAGAAGGGCCCTAAAACTGCGGCAATCTGGTAGAAAGAAAGGAAAATAAAAGGAAAGAAAAGCTCTTAAATAGAAAACATAGTATGAAACTAGTCCATCAAGCAAATTAGCGCAATTTGTGCTACAAATTGCAATGCCAGAGCCGCAATTTATCGAAATACGGCGGAATGTGCAACCATCAGCAGTGCCTGTTAACAACGTAGCCAATGGCAATGGCCATGTGGCAGGGGTAAAAAAGCATAGCATACTTATATGGGCGCCAACCAACTGGTGAAATAAAATTTAATGCCATCCACAGCCACAGCCAGCAGACGGCAGAGCCCGATGGATGATGGCTAAGGGAGGAGGTGGAGTGATAACTGGGCATGTGGTAAAAATGTTTGCGGCGCATAAACAAAAATTGTTGCCACAGCGTAGAGAAACACGCTAAACCATTAACTAAACAGCAACAAATAAAACAAAACAATGTCGTAAATTTGCACACACTTTCGTCACACCGAACAGCAGAGACTCTTTATATTTTTGATGAGAACACGCACATCGATTAACTATGAGAATCACCTAATATAATTCACAAATTACTCGCTATTACTAAACTATAATATATATACTTATCGTCTAACTATGTGCCTCAATGAAGTTCACTTTGGTTTTGTTTTGGAATACGTTTAATCGGGGTAAATAGAAAACACAGTAAGCGAGCTTAGCACGATTTGCAAGTGGCAGGCCAGTCCGGGTATGTGCAGCGGTCGTAAAAATAGCAGTAACCCCCGAAAATGGCGGCACCTAATGAAATAAACGTGTGACACCCTTTACAGACCCTGCCCAGATCCCCCACGAGGGCGACCCACATGTTGTTGCCAATGCATAAAACAATTTGCAACGGAAATTGCAATAATTAACTTTAGTACCTGCTTGAGTGACATTTTGGCATTTGACTGGCTGTTTTTGTTGTTGGTTGTGTGGCTCCCTGGCTGTGGGTGTGTGTGCGAGTGTGAAGGAAATGGGTACAGGAACATATAGGAGTACAAATAGCGACTGGGATGTACCCAAAACAGGATGCTTGTTTACAGTGTGCCGGTTGGTGTATGTTTTCTAATTCAATTAAAATTGGCTGCCTGCTGCTGGCAGCAACGGGAATGGGTGGGGGAGAGGGAGTGGGAGTGGGAACGGAAGCAGCGGCTCATTATGCCGTCTGCATATGTGGTACACTTCACTGCCTGCCCTGAAAGCGCTCCCCCTCCCCCTGCCAGGCCTGGTAAGCATCTATTTACGCTTGTATTGGTGTTAATGTTAACTGTCACTACATTTGCCGTAACCATGTCGAGTTCTTCTCTCCTCCCCAGCACAGCTCTTAGTTTATTATGTAACTGTAAAAACATGCTTCCACATGTATGTGTGTGTGCGTGTGTGTGTGTGTGTGTGTGTGTTGTGTGTTGTGTGTGTGCATTTGCACATTTGCATGTCGAGATGGGTGTCCCGCTGCGTGCCTGTTGTTAGAGATTTAGGCCAGGCTGTTTCTGCCATATCTGCTGCATTGGCCAGCGCGTGCCTTGTTAATAGTTGAAATAACAATGCCTGCAATTTTTTAACAGCGTGTGGCTTTGTTTTGCTTTGGAGAATTGAATTGGATTGGTCTGATAGCACATATTTTGCATATAAATATTGTAATTTAGGATTAATAACTTTTATTCTCTCTCTGTATCAATATAACAGATATGGATATGGCTTATGGGTAAACCAAGTGCAGTTCCTTTATATTAAATTATCAAATATTCAGGCTGCCTTCCGATATTGTACACACTTTTCACAGTAATTAGTAATGTTCTGTTTCTCTGTAGAGTGCATCGAAATTTATAATAGATATTTTCCATTCTGTTGTCTATGCACATTAAATTGTAATTAACTTTCCGAATATGCATTAAAGCAAGGCAAATTTAATGCTCTCACGTATGCAAGGGAATATCTCAGATTGGCCATATCGATATTTCATGGGCAAATGGGTATATGGTATTTTAATTAATGCATTTTGTGCGTCAGTTGCTTTCGCCTCATCGAACGTTGTTCAGTTCGCTGTTTTGCACTTTTCGAATCTGGATTGTTTATTATTAAACATTTGGCAACTGGCCACACTCGTAAAACAAATCATTTTGGGCAAGTGCTATTATTGCCAGTTTGCGAGCGATAGATTTTCATAGCAGAATTTTAGATAAATATACGAATTGTACGTGTCTGTAGTTTTAACAGTGCGTATACGTAATGTTTTTTTCTTCGTATTTGCATAAAAGTATTGCGCGATTGGTTTTAACTGTTTAAAGGATCTTGGCAAAAACTTCGATGAATTTCATTAAGTTTAGAATAAAAGGAGCAGAAAAAGTGCATTAGGATCGCAAACATTAACTTAATATTACTGTGGGAAAGTTTAAAACAGAAACTAAATTAGAAACATCGTGAAGTAGTTCAAAAAGTAGGCTAATCGAATGAATCGAGAACTCTAAATATATAACAGAGATAAAAGCAATGTAAAGCATAAATGACTAAGCAATTCGAATGGAAACTATATATAGTTAAATAGTTATCAAAATGGGCAGTTTGCGTGTACAAATTATAGTCGAAATTTATTCAAGCATTCCTAATAAGCAGAGTGCTTAGCCACACACAGCCAGAAACATACACACACACTCTGTTTGAAAATCCTAAAAGGTTCCTTGTATTCCTCTTGGCTCTTGTCCTTTGGCTCAATGCAAATTATAGTTTCTGCTAAAAGTTTCATTTGAGTCGCACAGACAAAGGCATCCTCATCAATATTAGACACAAGGCAGAAGATATGTTAATAGATTTGTGCTTGCTGTCTGAGAACAAAGTGATTAATTATGCTTAATAAAGGGGAAAATCGCTTCTGATTAAAGCGCACATGTATCACATTTATTTCTCAGTTTATATGCTTGAGTTGACTCCGTTGAGCCCTTTGAAAGGGTTTAATGGGCCAGTTCAGATGTTGACAAACATTATAAAGCAATATACTCAAATTTATTAGCTGACAAGTATACTTTACTTTGAGTCTATATAAAGTTGGGTGAAAATGATGAAATAATATTTACCAATGTATTAATAAGGCGTCTTCATCAACAACTTCAAACTTAAAAAGTAAACACATTCTCGAACAGCTTCAATGACCGAGTTAGTCTAGCCTTGTCCTGTCTGTCTCGTAGCCCAAGCAATAGAAAATTCGGTCAATAGTTTCAAGTTTGCTGACGATTAAGCAGTTCTTTATATGATAAAAGTAGTGGAAAGCAGCGGTCCTGCCACTTAATTGCTGGTATTTGATACAAATGTTTATGAGTAATTGCAGCTGTGTGTGAGTTTGCCTCTGACTTGGTCAATAGGAAGTATGTTTAGTTTTCCTACTCTATGAGACTTTAATATATTTAAGCTTAAGTCTTAATATGTTTTTAATGAGATATACTTATAAATTATCTTTCCAGCAGATCGCTCTCACGATGACTCAAAATGTATCTTAAATTATGAATAGGCAAAATGATTGCACGCTTCCTTGTGCAAAATTTTTATAAAGTGAGCAGTTTTTAATGAAATTTCCTGATATCCAATTATACCCGGCTACTGCCCTTCTCCCCTCTGCACCACCAGCTCCAGCTCCAGCTCCACCTCTGACTCCATTGCTCTCACTCCCGCGGTAAGGCAGCCAAGCAATGCACATAATTCATAGAGAACGTATAATTGAAATATCGTGACTTGGCGCTACTATGCGGCACATAAAATTTTATTAAACGCACAGCAACAAGAACAAGGAGTACAATGGGAAAACTAGACGCCCCGGCCATTATAACTTTAGACATAATTTATTATATCACTTGCGGCATTTTGTGTTCAAATTTAGATATACTCGTACATATATAAATGTCTCTATATATATATATACTTGCATATATAATTTTTGACTGTTTTTTTTCTTTATATTCATTTTGAACTTTGCGTGTCAGCAATAATAAGTACAAAACACAAAGTGCCGCTGCCTGCCTTGGCAATGCTTCTAAATTTGCCAAATGCCCAAATTGCCCAAGTAAAAAGAAGAGATACGGGTACAACAGATCCAGATGAAGATACCGCAGATATATACTATGCTCTGATACTTGAAAATACTCTCTGTAATTGTAAGTCAACTTTGCATGTGCCACACGCACATGCCTGCCACATCCTGTCTCTGCGGCGAATGTGTGTGTGCAAGTGTGTGTGTGTGTGCTGTCGGAAACGCGTGTGCTTTTAAATAACGATACACTTGTGTATCTGATGATGACGACCCTGATGCTCTTATCGCGCTACGTAAATCACGGAAATACAATGTAACAGTTTGTCAAAAATGTTGGCAGACTCGCACCTCGCACCTCGCTCCTCGCACCTTGCAGCTTCCGCCTTGCCCCTCGTTCGTCGCACCACAGGCTCATCGGCACCAGATAAATTATATATCTTAATGATTTTCAACAACAAAAGGCACTGAATTTTATTTATGGCGCACACTCCTTTCACATAAAGTACTTGTAAATAGTACTTTATTGAAAGTGATTTAAATTCTATTTACAATTTGTGTGCCATTGTCGTGAAATTAATGAGACAATAAACGCAACACTTGCTGGCTTTATATAATGTCTATATAATCATTATGTCGTATGATCATTATGTAATCTCGGCTGGATAATGGAATCGACACGCTCATCCGGTGCAGTCATCGACTGTACACATAACTGCTCAAAGAAGTTGCGTAATTTGTTAAAATATTATATATTATAAATAATATTTATCACAGCACTTTAACCTCTTGTATCAGAAGGTTTTATATGTTGAATATATATTAATTGAATATATATCAATAATGCCGTTCACCCTTCGTTTATAGACGCCAACTTTGATGAACAAATTGAACACGATAACTTCTTTCATTGTATGCATAAAAGTTGACAACACTTAATGGACGCACTTAGTGCACTTATTCAAAAGGGGTCGATAAACATATGAGGCTACAGTTAATTGCCAATCGATAGCTGATTGATTATAAACTAGTAAATATTCTACAAAGTAGATAATTTACATTATAACTTTCACCGGGCAACTAGAAAGTGAAATTGTGAGTTGAGAATGGGTCTTAGATTGATACATCAATATTAGGTATAAATAAGAAGACTTAATTAAATAGAATAATTATAAAAAAATAATTGTAAATTTAAATATCATTTATAAAAATTAAAGCACAAATAAATAAAAAATCGGTAAAATTATAAGATAAAAGCTAAAGAATAAAAATTGATTTTAATTTCAATCCAAACTTTGTTGGAGGAATTAGGAAAGAGCCAGAAAAAAGGCAAAATCAGACCAATAAGTGTTAGATTAATTGAATGAAGAGAGGATTCGGAGGGAAAGGCATGAAAAACAGAATTATATTATGAGTCGAAAATATGTAGAAAGAGTTGGAGAAAGATAGTTTCTAGTAGGTCTTCAATGAGAATAGAACTTCAGACAGAAGAATATATGTTGCCATTAGTATTTGGATAAATCTATCACTTTAAGTTGTTCTATAACACGGAAGACTTAATAGGGAAGCTCTATTCTAAGCAAAGGAAGATTGGGAGCATTGGAAATTACGAGAGGCAATTGCTTCTCCATTGACTCAATGCGGGCCTTTTATTTTTATATTCAGTTTCTATACAGGAGCATATCATAACATAGCTCTATTTTATCGTAGTTCTATTATTTTTAAGATCTTTGAGAACGTATATTGCTCTCTTTTGTCCTTTTTAAGGAGTCTCATTCTAACAATCGTGAACACCGGTTGGCGCATCCGCAATTGAAAGTACGAAATCGCAACGTAATCATTGGGCACTATTGACGTTGGCCAATGCGGATGAGTTGTGTGAATATAGACTTTTCGTAGGGTTAATGATGGTCTGCACCTTTGGAAGTTAATCAAAGCTTGTATGGCAAGCGTATCCTGGTTCTGGACACTCGGTTCCTCTATTGTAGTCTCGAAGTTAGATGGAATACTTATTTTCGTAGAACTGTGATTCAATAACGATAATCAAACGTTGGGATATCGCTAAATTCTCGGATAGTGTAAGCATAATATAATGTATAATGAACTGAAACTTAAAGCTAAACTCAAATTTAGACGTTCTTAAGGCAAGCGACTATAATGAATTTAAAGAGCTTAAATCACCACATTTTTAATACCTCATATATATTTAAATTTGAATATTGTGTTTTATAGTTTACTTTATTATTTTTAAGTTTATCCCAATAAACTTATAAACTTCGTCCCTCTATAAGAGCAGTTACTGCAGTCGTTGACATTTTAAATTGTATTTTTATGTCAAACTTGTTGGAAAAGCTTCATTAGCATTTAGCTAATTCACGTTTCACATTCTGGAAAATATCTTCTCTTTTTAGTCTGAGTTTCAAATCACATATACGATAAAGCTATGGTTGCTTATACTATAATTTTATTATATGGTATAATTAACTAAATTGTATTTAACTATTAAATTGATTTTTAGCGAGTTGCGTGAAGACGATCTCATTCTTCTTGCAAGCAATTTCGGCTTTAATTATATTCACGTAGAAGAATATTTAGGGTATTTATTCTATTTTTTATTTATTTATTTATTATTTTGTTTATTTATTTTATTTTATTTATTTTTTTATTTAGAGTCGACTAATAGCATAAACAGAGAATAGCAAACAATAGAATAGAAAGCGAAGGATAAAAAGATAGTGTATCTAGAAAGAAGGTTAATAATTTCTACTAAGACATAGGAAAAGAGAAGACTTTATAGAAAAAAGAGCAAATTTTTTTAAGAAAACGTTGTATAGGTTGTTATAATGTGCACATAGAGCGTGAAAAGGGCTGTGTTAAGAATAATCAGTTGTGCCCGTAGGAAGGGAAAGTGGAAAGTAGTTCCCAGTACATCGACATACAAATATTTTTCAAGGTTTTAAGAAATTCTGCATTTACTCTAATCCTGTGAGTACTCTACACTATCTTAATACACAATGAAGCTTTACAGGTGTGTGAAAGATATCGGAGTTCGCAGATCTGCTATAGAAAAGTAAAAGGAATACTTGATCTTCGACAAGAGTTTAAGTTTTAACATGTGGAAGTTAGAGTGAGTCACAGTTACGATAGTTATTACAGCCATGGGAAATGATGTAAGTACCGTTGAGTGTGTCTAAAGAGCGTGTAATCGATTCAAATACCTACTACCATCTGATATATAATGTTTACCAACTGTTCTTAGCCAACAGAAACCATGCAACTTTGGTGTTTGCTAACTCTGCCCTTATTGGTGACTGTCCTTGCAGTGTCGGATGAGTATTATGCGAGCAAGTATCAGTTTTAATAAGCATTATTTGCATTATTTGTGTTTTAATTTGATTAACCTATTGTTTTAGGAGTATGCAAACGCATAACTGGCACATTCAAGTGTCAACACGACACATGGGGCTTCAATGAAGCCAAACACAGGTGCTATTTCATTCCACAGAAGCAGACGCCATGTGGACTGTTCTTCGACAAGAAAACATGTAAGGCCTTCTGCATTGAGATACGCAATGCTTCACTTCACCATTTATATTGAACGTATACCTAAGTTAGATTTAACCTCTGTACTCTAAATACAAATATACAGCAATGCCTTTTCGTTTTGTGGCTTGTCTAGTTTTCTTATTTTCAAGCTGCTTGCAGTAAAAGGGTTATGTGCATTTAATATGGGAAGTAGTGGTAACAAAAACAGATTTTTATTTGCCACGTAAGTTCATTTGTAGCTTCATTTTGGCCACTTTCGCGCACTGTCGAAGTAAACTTCATTTTGGTATTTAAGTGGTAGAGTGTCATTGGCAGTTGAATGTCTTTGTTTACTGTTTGGTTTGTCGCTGTCGCTAATGAAACATACTTCTAGTACTTTATTTCATTTGTTATCCTTCATCTCCAGCTTCCTGATTGCTCTGGCTCTGGCTACCAGCATTTAGCTCATTTTCGCTGGTTTACTCCCAGCTTTGCTTTGCTTGGTTTCTTGTGTCCTCTATTTCATTAGATTTTATTTGCTTAGCTTTTATTTGTCCTTTGCCGTCATTTCCGTTCCTCCTCCAAGTGTCCAATTTTAGTTGAATGTTTTCTCTACCCCCCTCCCCCCCTGCCATTGGCATTCAACGGAAGAGTGTGATAATTTTTCCACTACTCTATGCCACATTCACAAAAGGGTATGCCAACTTAGGGTCAGCTTATGTCTTTTGGCCAGCTGAACTTCTTTTTGCTCAAATGTTTTTTACTTGAATTACATTTTTGTTCAGAAACACAGAGAGAAACGCAAAGCGTACGAACTTCTTCTATTGTCACATAATAATTGCATTAGCAGAACTCAAATTGTTTTTACAGGGTATGACAATGTCAATTTGTGAGTGCGGAGCTCTTGCCTTACTTATTGTTGCTTTTCTGCTCGCCTTTCGCTTGCTGTAGCAAATTTTTGTAGTCGCATTGCTTTTGTGCTTTTTTTGCTGTCGGCTTCTTTTATTTACTTTGGCCCTTTGTTTGTTGGTTTTGTATAAAAAGTTTTTCTGGCCAACAGCTCATGCTCCGCCTGAGACCAACTGGCCACATATGTATGTCTTGTAGCCGGCCTTGTTTTGCCGGCCCCAATTTCCTTGGAAGCCCAGTTATGCTCTCACTGAATCCACCTTTATTTTTTTCTTTTTTTGAGTGTGTGCACAGTCTGTGTGTGTGTGTGTGTGTGTGTAAATTCGTCAAGTTTGCAAACAGAAATTATGACAATTAAGTTGACTGTTGGCTTGTTTGCGTTGCCTCAGCTGCCGTTGAAGCCGTCTGTAAAGTTTGTGTGCAATTTAAGCTGAAACTGCATTTAATTTTTGTATGTGCACGTTACGTATACGCCACCAGGTGATGAAGGTAAATTCGATTAAAAATTTATCCTTTGACATAAGCGCATGGCTTCTTTGCATGAATTTTAATTTTCATGCATTTGTGTGTCAAAAGTTGAAGCTGCCAATTGCAGTTGGCCCCAGGACCTGCACCCGGACCCGGACCCGCACATTGCTCCGGACCCCTGCCCTGCCCTGCCCTGCCCCTGCCTGTCCTTGTGCTTTTGCTCCAGGACCCCCAAAGTGTTAAAGGTGCGGCAGTCACAATTGTTCATTAGATTAGCAAGTTGGTAAAGTTTGCAGAGTTCAAATGCCACTTTCACGGCTGCTGACACACTTGAGCTGAATCGGATTGGATTTCTTAGCTGGTTTTTTCTTTCAAAAGTATTTTATGAATTTTCTTATCAATGCAAAGCGATGGCGATGGCGAACGAGATGGCGAAGAAGATGGCAAAGGCGAAGGCGAAGGCGAAAGCGACAAAAATTTACGTGCAAAGTGGCAAGTTGTGACAACATTGGGAAGGACGAGAACGATGAGCCCGAATTGCCAGGATAAGGCGCGAGCAAATATGTGGCAACTTTTATGTACTTGTGTCCTTACCCCCAACGCCATCCACAATTTGTCATTGAAGTTGCTGCTGGAGCTGACGATAAGAAACTTTGACTTGATATATAAAGCAAATGCTTCTATTGATGGTATAAATGTTGGCGTTTAGTCTCTCTTTAGAGTTTCCAGCTTCCAGCGTTTACATACGATTACTTAAAGATTATTCTTGAATGTAAGTCGAGCTTAATAAATTCTTTATTTGTTTAAGTTTAAGGAGTCAGATGTTAAAGATGTTGTAATCATCTATTTACCTTAAAGAGAGATGTTTAAGATGATACGATTTAATTCTCGTAACCTTTGACTCTGGCTGTCTGAGGTCTAAGATCAGGTGAAAACATTTGCTGAACGCGATTAACACAGACGCAGCTCAATGTTAGATACGTTAACGTCCAGCTGCGGATGTACAAATGATACTTACACAGCTGCTACTGGTTCTCGGCCGGCAAATACAAACACAAACACAAATACTTGTACAAATACAAATAGAAATACCAACACAAATGGGAAGCCAAGCCTCAAACATAGAAACAAACATCCACCAATACAAGCGGACAGGCGGCAAACGGAAACGGAAATAGAAAAAGAAATAGAAATACTCGAAACGCTTTTGGCCTTGTTTATATGATAGGGTCGCTCGCTGGCTGCCAACCTGCAAACTTGTTAAATGGCGCGAAATTCTTTTCAATTTCAATTTAGAGCTAGAGGCTTCTAACATTTTGTGGTAGTCGCTGCTGTTGTTGTTGTTGTTGTTGGTGGTGCCTGCTGTTGTCTGGGCTCTGTGTGAGTTTCCAAATATTTGCATTCGAACTCAATTGGTTGCGTTTTGTGTTTATTGCCTTTTGCTAGTTGCTAAAATGGAACGCATTCTCCTTTTTTTTATTTTATTTTCGTCCTCTTTTTGTTTCTCAATATTTCTGTGAGTGGAGTACGCGGCGTGTTGACAACCGGTCAGTTGGGGGTAAACTCAGGTGGTTAGCTGGCCAG
The DNA here is from genome assembly GCA_035045065.1 of Hirtodrosophila trivittata. NCBI lineage: Eukaryota > Metazoa > Arthropoda > Insecta > Diptera > Drosophilidae > Hirtodrosophila > Hirtodrosophila trivittata. Next base: position 715,714 of record JAWNNK010000866.1, read on the forward strand.
GTGAACCGCATCTCTCTGCCCTCCCCCGCCCCTTGCAAACACACACTCGCAATGCAAATGGAAATTCAAACGAGTTGCCAACGTTTTGAGCCCGTATGTCAAACGCCCATGCAAAAGTATAAGTCCTGTCGCAGGACGCGGACTGCTAACAGTTTTTGTTTTTGTTTCTGTTTTTGTTTGGCCTCGTGGCAGGGTTTAGCCTTGCTTGCACAGCTGACATTTTGGTCAAGTTTGCGCTGCATTAAAAGAATATAAAAATATAGAGAAAAATAAAATTGAAGCGTTGCGCATACGCCGCGTATCCCACATTGACACAAATGCCCAGCGATTGGCATAGAAATATTCGTGAAAAAATACGTTATACAAATATATGCAATGGCCTGTATCATAAATTATGGACCCTGGCCTAATGCATTTGGCCTCGTATTAATCAATGTGTCTCCCGTTCATGTCTGCATTTTTATGGCCAGCATTTGTTGTAATTTATTTGCTTCATCCACACAATTATTTGCATTTTATTTTGACCATTTAAATGTATTTTTTTTGCTTTTTATCCTCGAACTGTGTATTTGTCTAGCAGCAAATGCATAAACATAAATCAAATTGCTTTTGTTGGAATATCGCTTCGTTGATTTGCATTGGGGATTTGTTTATAAATCCGCAAACACTCGGAACTCTCAATAATAGTTTAGCTTATTTATATTGCTTTTTAATTGTTGCTCTATTATTATTGCTGGTAGATCTGACTTCAGTTACAGCCATTTAATTGGATAATATTATGCTAGATGTTCCCCTTTATTTGTCGTTAAACTCTTTGATGTTATTGACTTATAGCAGAAACAAAGTTTGGCCAATAAATACGTTTACTTCGCTGAAGCTGCAGCACCTCATTGCATAGTTAAAGGATTCTGGAATCATAAAGTCAAAAATTAACCCAATTTGAAAAGTTTTTAGACTTCTTTGCTCCAGTTTAAGTATCAGTATGGCTTAGCCGCAGCCAAAGTACAATTATCCGCAGCATGAAAACCTTCAAATAGTTTTACGAGAGTTTTCACCAGAAATCGCTTGTAAATCAAATGCAGATAATTTTGAGAGCAGCTTTACGCAAAATGGTGAATGTGAATGAAACCTTGACACTCCCACCTAGAGATAGACACAACGAGTACTCCTACTCGTACTCATACATAGAGCATTTACGTGAAAATAATTGTTCAGTGAGAACCACAAATTATAACAATTTTATGGCACTTTCTTTGTCAGTTCAGTCGTGGGCAGTAAATTTACATAGTTCATGACGAGCTGCTGCTGCCTGCGGGCAACTTTACTTTATTTATGCCGAATTTCAAAGAGGACCTCCTGCATGCTCCACACCCGAAACCAGAGCAGAGCAAAAAAAGAATAAAAACAAAAAACTAAGAAGGAAATCTCTCTCGAAAGTGGGCTGTGCGTGTAGATGAGCACAATTGCGCGTCATAAATTTGAATTATTGTGCTTTTTGCATTTGACAACGACTTAAAAGCACTTGCAGCGATTTTGGCCAGTCGGGCAGTCAGCCACGAACATGTCCTTGAGACATGCACGAGTGCGAGAGAGAGCGAGAGCGAGTGCGAAAGGACACACACTAAGCACGAGACGGAGAGAGGGAGAAGCTTCTGCTGTGCTATAAAATGCGCCTTTTGTGCTCTGCTTGGCTGCACAACGCCCACAAGGCACACGCTTGGACAACGACAACAACAACAACAACAACAACGACAACAACAAAATGGACACAGACATTTTTAGTGGACATTTATTTAATGCTTCAAACGCATTGAAATTTTCGCCCTGGGCGACGCCTTTGTTGATGAAGTCGGTCAGCAGCTTTGTTATTGTATCCTGTCTCCCATGTCCTGCGTCCTGTGTCCTGTGTCCTGCATAAATAAAGTATACTTTCTGTGTCAGTTAATGCGGCAGGCAAGTGCATTAGCCGCTTAGCCATATGCCTGGACCAAGCATTGTCATTTGACCAAAAACAAACATCGACTTACTTCAAATCCTGCCACACTAATTAGCCGTTCGCCAGTGCAAGTGGAAACTAGGATTTCAGAGGGAAATTCAGAAATCATCAAGTCAGCTCGGCAGCTCGGACTCGTAATTTGTTAAGCTCTTGTTGATTGCATCTAGACATTGGAGATTAATTAAGCTGATTGTGAGCCGACGACAGCCTTGAATGGCCGGCCACAAATTGCTCAAGACATTCGCAAAGAGTCAAAGAAAATATATATCTGAGAATTTGTTTGTGCCAAGCTTCCCCCAGCCCGGAGGAAAATTGAAAACTGCCAACTGGAGCTACGTATCATGTTTACAATAAACAATTGACCGTATGACATGACAATAAAACGAATGTGCTACTCAAAATGCTCTAAAATGTGCCTGTGGGCAGCAATAAAATTATTTACACACTCATTCACACACGCACACATACTGAAGGCACACCTACGCATTCGCATTCCTTTGTATTTGATGCCTTGTTCGGTTGCAAAACAATTTTATTTGTAGTTTTCCACTCGATGCGACATGTCTGCGCAAATGTTGCATACCAATTGCTTTGTGTGTTCAATTTTTGGCATAACAGGAAACAAAGCAACGAAAAATAAAAACCAAAACCAACAAAAAGCAACAACAACAGACGCTCAAATAAATGAACAAGAGCTGCACACAAATTGTGCAGCTGTCAGTGCCAGTGACAGTGGCTACAGTTTTGGCCAATGCACAAAGCAAATTTGTATATGGCCCAAAGAAAAATGCAACAAAAAAGAGTAAAACGATTGTCGCTTCAACATACTTGTCAACTCAATAGCCAAATTGAAAAGCAATTGTGGTTGAGGTTAAGTCCTACGAGCTATCTGAAACGTATACGTAATAACTTTGATAACCTCACTTCGCATGAGACACAGACAGAGTCTTCATTTGGATAAACCATAAAATCGAATCTGGTCCGGAAACTTTGGGCAGCTCTATCTTAAGACGTTGGAAAGATAAACTTAGTTCGCTTTTATTTGATTGAGTTTTAATTGAGATCTAAGCAGTTGCTCAATTTGTGTTTTATATACGAGAATTTAAAACGAGACAAACTGCATTTGATTTCTAGAAGTTGTCCCAATTAAGCTGCGAATTCTCAATCCTTTTTTCAACTTTATTCTATTGTTTGTTAATTAGAAGGGGATTTGAGCAAAGTAATAAAGAACTTGTATACTATATTATCATTATTTGAAATAAATATCAGATTTATCTTAGGACTTTGGAAGAATAAACTTAGATCGCCTTTATTTGATTGAGTTTTAATTGAAATCTAAGCGCTTGGTCAATCTGTGTTTTATTTAATAGAATTTGAAATGAGACAAACTAAATTCGATTTCTATCTGCTAAAATATCATAAGTTGTCCCAATTAAGCTGCGAATTCTCAATCCTTTTCCCAGCTTATTTTCATTGTTTACTAATTAGATGGGGATTTGAGCAAAGTAATAAAGAAATAATGTTACTTTTATACCATAATCTCAAACACATTTATTTTAATACACAATACATTAATTGTTGCGAAATAAAAGTAGCAGATTGCTAAGAGGTCAAACATTTGTGTAACTTCTGTTCTGTTTCCTCTTACGAGAGTATATAAAGTGTCCTCGATTCCTGTGTGCATATGAAATAAGGAAAACTTGTTGTCCTTTTGCTTGCAGTCAGAAGCTAATAAACCCCAAGACAGCAATTTAACGCGTCGACAGCTTTAATTCGCACTGAGGTCTCGACATATTCCCTAGAGTACAAGTACTTATGGTGTACATATGCATGTGTGTGTGTGTGTGTGTGTGTGTGTGTGTGTGTGTGTACTTGTGGGATAGCCACCCACCCACATCATCTCAGATGCGCTCAGTTGACCGCAATTGCCGTGGCTGTTGTTGCTGTGAAAGTTGTCAGTGTTGTTGTTGTGTTGTGTTGTTATTGCCAGACTCCTTGGGCTGCTGGTGTGCTTTGTGCCAGGGTCACATTTAATAGTACGCCGTGTTCAACAGGCCGTTGTACATGCGCATTAAATGTAATTAACTCATTATAAATGATAACGTGGCCGGGTCTTGTCTTAAGCTGCTGCCAAGTTGAACCTCAAGCCTCCAGCCTGTAGCCTGTAGCCTTCCAGCCAGAAGCACGACTTGTCATCACAGCTAATTTAGCCAGCCAGGCAGGAGAACGTGTTATGTTTCCGCACAGTCACACGGGGGTCACGCAAAATGTGAAATTATTACCGGAAAAGGACAATGTGACACGCGGGCTATTATTCAGGTTAAGGTCCAACCACCCGAGTCTGGACTTGGACACAGACATGAACACCAACTCAGATTCAGAGCCGGAGTCGGACTCGCACCCAGAGCAGGTACTACAATAGTTTCCTGGTGAATGCCATAAAAATGCTTTTATGTGCTCAAGTGTGTGCTGATATTTGGCGCTGGCTTTGTTTTGTTTCACTTTGTTTCGCTTTGTTTTATTTTATAGTTTATCTCTCGCCTTATTTTCACGCTCTTCTGGCCAGCTCTTGTTAATTATATAACACGCTCAAGTGTTTTGTTACGCACCTTAGCTGTTCATTTTGGTAGAAAAACGCATTTGTATCACACTCACTGCCTTTCGCTTTTCTCCCTTTTACTGCCTTTTTTTCGCCTCTTTTGTTTTTCCTTTTCCTTTTGCTTTTCCCGCTTTTCCACGCAGGTCACTTGCGTGTGCTCACATGCGGATTTAATTTAGATAAAGTGAAAATGTAGATTAGTATAATTGCTGGAGTTGCTGCGGTTGGCACACGGCCAGTGGTCGCACTGCCTCTCCCTCCAGTAATCGTATAAATTGTGACAAAGCTTTTTAATTTCTCTTGTTTTTTCGTCCAGTTTGCCCTGAGATTATTTTCACGCAACTTTTTCAGCTTCATAACATTTAATATTCATTTGACTTTCTATCGGCTTTTACCATAAAGCAGATAAAATATGGTATAAAAACAAATATTATAGTCTGATAATCTTTTGAATGGGCTATTTTTGACTCTATACGAGTTAAATCTATAATAAATAGTTAGGGACTTACTTGGCAGTCCTTTTTGACTGTCTGTTTGTCTATCTGTTCCTTAATGAATGCAACTTAGCTGCTGTTCCTACTTACTACAGGATATAGATATATATTTTAATTGAGCACTCAAACCAATCTTGATTCGATTTGTTTTTCCAATTTCTTAAAATAATAATAATAAGCACTTAAAATGATTAAAATAACGTGAAAATAATCAAACCTATAGAATTACGATTCAATAGTCTAATCTGCTTAAGGTTGTGCACAACAATCTTATCAATTTCGTTGTTCAACTCGAACGCCTCGATTTATATGCCAAGCGTGTAATATTTATTTAATCAATAATAAATTCAAAGAAATAATTTAATTTAGCCAATACATTTTCGTTTGTTTCTCATATAATTTCTCCCAATATGTATCTAAATATTCAAAAATGACGTTTGTGGTATATCAACGGGATTGTATTACAATGCCATGAAATTCACATCTGAATGCTCTCGATGGACAGGCGAACTGACAACATAATTTCAGCATATGACACTTTTTCTAATGAGAAAAAACTTTTCGTGCATTCACAGAGAAGAAATAAACAGATCCAGAGTCAAGCAATTTCTGAGCTTTGTGCTCTTTTTCTCTATCTCTTTTGGGTGTGTGTTTGTGTGTGTGTGTGGGACACTATCTACTACAGTCACATGGTTGACCTGTCAGAAAGCATCTGACAAACATTTGTCGTCGTCTGACAAACACAGAAATAACTAAAGCAAATATTGTAGATAGATACAGGGATAGATATACATATGAAAAACGAATTTATTTTTCATAAAGGAAAGCAACAAATTTTGCAAAAGCTTTTTTGCCATTTGGTCGTAGATAATGCGTCCTGCGCCCTACTCCTCCCCGGTGTCTTCCAGCAATCGCTTGAAGGAGAATGGCTCGAAGGCGTAACCAGCGCCCTCATAGAACTTGCTCATGAACTCGACCCTGTTTAAAGTACATTGGAAATTTTCCTCTTTTAGTTAACTGAATAACAGTTGAAAGGGAACTTTCATAACTTACCAGTGCAAGCGCAGTGTATGCAAAAAGGCGGAGAGACCTTCGATGAGTACCAGAATGCTGACTGTGAGTCCTGCCCAGGCTGCAAAAACTAAGAATACCATAAGGCTGGCCACATAGTGGGGAATAATGAAGCCCTTGGCGAACACCATGTTCCACAGCACCTCAGAGAGCTCTGTTGGAGAATATATTATATGAACTCAATTGTCAGTGGAGCATCTTAGGGATCAACTTACGCGCATGTGCCAAGGACAGAGCCCAGAGTCGCAAGTAGGAAGCTGTGTGCGAGATTGTGCTCAGTACATACTCAATGGTGTGAATGGCCTGCTGGATGAAGATCTCGCTCATCGGCTCATCATCTCCGCCGTGTCCACCGTGGCCACCGGAGGGCGCTGCTGGTTTTTGGGTTGGCGCTGGCAAGTGCTTACGGCGGTTGGACATAATGTACAAGGGCTTGCCGAGCAGCATCCAGGGAATGGTGATCAGAGCCACCACAACGAATACCTTCTGGAGCAGTTCCTGACCCTCAAACATGTACTCCTTGCAGCCGTCTAGTGGTTCCTGGTGCCCGAACAACATCATATTGATGAAGAGAATGAGTATGGAGGGAGCACAGCCCGGCGAGAGGGCCTGGTCGTCGCCATCGTTGTAGACGATCCACTTGAAGAACATCATGAAGACCATGTATCCAAAGAGCAGGAGTAGGAATATAACCTGAGGCAGAAACTCCAGCAAAAGGCTCATATACTTGCGATAGTAAACAAAATTGATGGCCGACATGCAGAGGCCAAAGATCATGTGGAGTACTCCAAATATAATGGACATCTTCATCTTAAAGGTGTTCAGAAAGATGATTTTGTTGTCCGCCAGCTGCCAAATGGGATCCATGCCCATGGGATAGGTCTTAAAGTTGCTTGTCTTCGGTCGCAATTCCAAATGCTTGAGACCTTCATCGGTGACTGTAGATGTGTTGAAATTGTTCTGCCAACCAGAGCCAAAGATGTTCATGGACTTGGAGAACACATCGTTGTATATCAGTCCCGTGTACAGGGAGAAGAGACCCATCAGTAGGATAATGTAGCGACCGCCAAAGAATAGTCTGAATATCTCCTCTTTTATATTAGCCAGCTGCTTCTCTCTGATAACCAGCCAGGAGGCGAATGCCACGAGGATAAGACCATGGCCCATGTCACCAAACATGACGGCAAACAAAAATGGGAATGTGATGCAAGTGTAGAGGCCAGGATTAACCTCTCGATATGAGGCCATGCCGTAGGCTTCGATGAGGTTCTGGAAACCGCTGGTGAATTTGTTGGTACGCGTAAATGTGGGCGGCTGTTCGTTGGTGGCGATGACATTCATGAAGGCTGGAATGCCGCTCTCCGATTGCTTTGAGCCCCGCGATAGTGCCTCCTGCACCTTGGGCAAATCGCTGAGGGGTGCCCAACCCTCACCAATTAGACACTTGCCGGTAACATCCGGATTGAAGTAGTTGAGTATATGATAGATGGCCTTCATCTTCTTGACCATAATGGTCCAACTTGGCAAATGCTTGGCGGCAGAGCAGAGCACGCGATTGCGATGGTCAGCACTCTGGTTGAGCACCAGCTTCAGATCCTCCAGACGCGTGTTCACATCTCGGATCATATCCACCCGTTCGGAATGCGAACTGGGACAGGGATAGACATCAGCATGGTAGCCCGCGCAGACCTTCTTAATGCGCTGCTTCAGCTGCTCGCCCTGGAAGAAGGCCACAAAGACAGTCTTGAGCACCTTGCGACCAGTCTCGGGGTCGTCGCATAGGGCGCTAATATCGTTGCGCCTCAGGAAGATGTTGCCACGCGAGATGCGCCACAGCATGCGCTCAAAGGTGAAGAAACGCTCCAGCTTGATGACGCCGGCTACGAAGGCGAGTTGGCCACGTTGGGCGCCGCCCTGAGCTGCCGCTGGATCATTGGGATCGGTTAGGCGATTCGAGTCCAAATTGATCGCCTCGTGGTCCGAAAAGAAACCCTCGGTGTTCTCCAGAACGTTCTTCAGTTCGTGCATGTGTCTGAAATTGTCATTGAGACTGGCTCCATTCGCAGCCATTTCACGCAGCTCGTTCTCCGTCTTCTCCAGCTGTGCCTCCAAGTCGAATATCTCGCGTGGATTGGGCGCAACTGGCTCCTGATCCGCGCTCAGCTCCGGCTGAGTGATTTCGTCCTTGCGCAGCTCGTTCTCTATATAGCGCAGTCGGCGCTCCATGTCGTCACAGCGACGCACCTCGGTCACATACTTGCGCTGGAATGCGTTGACCTCTTCGTTAAGATCGCGGAACTGAACGCAGCCAATCTCGCCCAGCTCGGCAATGGAGGCGTACGCAGCCTCGGGCTGTATATACAACTGGCACAGGGCCATCTTCTCGCTGCGGAACATATCGCCCATGGTGGAGCCGTTGTTCTTATCTGCGGTAAACAAAATAACTCTCTGATTATTATCTGATTATTTGCTGATTAAGTGAAGTGTTATTTATTAGCATTGCTACGACTGATACTACTTCCGAGTGCTCGCTAAGAAAATGAGTTTGCTTTGCTTGGGCCCATAAATAAGTATTTTTAAATGGAGTCTAAAAATATTTTTATCAGGTAACAAAGGTCGAGCTGCTTTACCTAATTGTTAGATGAAATTCGTTAATAAACATCTGATTAAGTTGAGTTACAACAAACTTCAATTCTCAAGAGAAAAATGAGACGTTATCAATTGAACAAAGTTCGTCCTTTGCCCCATCAAATGGATAACTTCAGCTCAAAGATTTGCATATCTGAGCTGAAGTAAACTAGATTTTGATTGATATCTGTTTGATGTACATAAGTTAGATAGTTAATCAGTTGAACATCAGTTAGTTCTAGTCAAACTACACACATTACACACATAATTGTTTGCATAGTTCCTTTCGGTGGTAATAATGCTTCAGTCTTGAATGTTCCGAGCCGTATCGCTTCTGACATGCATTGTTTATTGGCCCAAAAATTTAGTGCATTGTCCCTATCAATCACTTATATACGATGATTGTATATGCGAAACTGAACTATTTATGTACACACTCACATTCAGCCTGGAGATTAGATACCGAGGTCGAGGCTGATAAGGTGCACGTTTCGCCTATAGCTGCCTCGCTTATCTCAAGTGGCTGAGCTGGGCGGGTTAGTAATTTCAAATTATTAACAATTACTGAGCAATCAGCTGGCTTTATATATATAGTATAAAGAGTTAAGCCAAAAGTTTTACGTTACATAGTAATTTTGCATAGACGGTTTTCCCAGAATGACTGCGCCACTAAACGGTGGCAAGAAGGAGACACAGACACCAAGTGGTGTCCTGTTGAAGTCAGGGGTCAGGGGTGAGGATCAGGGTCAGAGAAGAGGTCGGGATCGGGTGCAAGGCAGATGAATAATGGTGCTGCTTTATAGCCATTTGGGTATTTCAGATTATAGATATTTATGCCAGGCTAACTCAGTGGCGGCTTGCTGTGATTTTGTCTCGCATGTCTGGCAATAAACATGATTGATTCAGCCAATTTGGCGCTCCGGCTGATAACAGCGCTGTCTGTGCACCGTTTGATAATTGCCTTTGATAGCTATCGGTATTGTTCAAGTAGTATTAAAGAGCCTTGCCACAGAAGACTTGAGGTTTCTAATTTAGCAGAAAGCAACTTGGAATGATTAAACTCTTAAGTACTATCTACAAATTAATTTTGTCTTTACTTTTGAGTATTCTATCTAGAATCGAAGACGAAATGCCTTCAAGCAGATTTCGTAATAGATGTTCTCTTTTTATTGTGGTGTTAATAAGATGGAAATATTTATGAAATTCAATTAATATATTATAGTCAATATAATTGAAAAGTTTCCGTTGGGTTTATTGACTCAATTTATAGTTGCGCCAAATGTATTGCAACAATGCTAATGGCTTGGCTGATAAATCAACGCAGTTTACAGACTCAACTGACATTTTGCATTGCCATAAATCTGGGCACATGAGTGTTTGCCTTAAAGTTGCTCGTAAATCGTTTACAGAAAATAACAACGGATACGGCACGCAATAACCTTTAGCTTCCAGCTCCTAGACAATCATAGACTAACCATAAGCCATACGACGTATGTGTATATAAGTGTGTGTGTATCCACTCGTAAATGTGGGCTATAATTATGGGCTGGCTTACGGCTTACGGGTTACGGCTTCTATTGGGGCCATCTAACAATGCAGGCAATGGTGCTTAGTTCATTAAGAAATCCGTTCACTGGCCGTAAAAATATTATCGCTAACGTAATAATTTGTACAACAATTTATGTCTACGTCTCAATGTGTGTGCGAGTGTGTGTGTGTGTTGGAGAGGGCGTTGCTTCACATGATCCATCACGTGCTCTGACGTCAGAGGCACATAAACCGACAGGAGTGCATGTACGAGTACGTGTATTATATAGTTTTACAGTTGCTTTCGGAGCAAATCAACGTAGACATTTAACGGTTGGGCAATTATCAAAAATCAATTAAGATACCTTATCACAAAACATGTCGCTATTAAGATTAACCTAATTGTCTTGAATATGGCTTTGAATAATTGCGCCTTACGGCTCGGCAGAATAATGAGTGTGTCTATGTATGTACATATGTATATGTTTGTGTGTGTGTGTGTGTGTGTGTGTGTGTGTGTGAGTCCTGAGTGTTGTTGGCACCTTTAATTGGCTTGTGTGGATGCTTTACTCACTAAGCGACTACCTCTTGTATGTCCTTGCTGATAATTAAAGCTAATTCGACACTTATAAATTGAGATATTTTTAACATCAGTCAAATCATAATTAAAGTTGCTTTTGTGGAAATTAATTTGTAATTAGGTAATTAGATATTATCATTACTCGCGTGTATTTACGTGGAATGGCCTTCATGCCACAGGAAAATTATAAAATGAAAAGAGCTTCAGATGCGGGCTTAAGTATTGTGTTTGTTTTACAGTATCATTCCATAGTTTGTGACTTTGTTGTTGGTTCTTCTTTTTACACTTATTTATACGTTGGATAAAGTTGAATCCAATATTTAATTTGCGACGTGACTGCTGCTTATCTGGAAGACTGAGAAGAGCTTTGATAACCCATTCGCCTACTCCAGTTAACCCGCATCTGAGCAGAGATAAAGTAAAGTAAAGTAAAGGGGTACACAAGAATGAGTCACATTCATTTTTTTGTTCTTTAAACACTTTCACAGTTCTTATATTAAAGGATAACATATATCTGTATGTGTGTCATGCACTTGTCTTACATTAACAATCAGTAAACAAATCGGTTCTTTAACTGCCTCCCGAGTGATTCTTCGCGACCTGCCAGTACAACGGCGCTCTGTATACTGTTCGATCAGTTTAGCGGCAATAGAGCTGGTAGCTTTTGGCAATTAAACTACGGTTAATCTACACTTGGCCAACGCACACACACACACACACACACACACAAACACATGTACCTACTCGTATAATCTGTGCGCCTTTTTTATCTCGGAACAACAACGCAAACACTTTGCGATTTCTGTGTGATTGCGTTGCCAAACAAGCGGACGACGCCTTTGACCGACGTGTCGTTCTAGGGGCGTGGTGGGGGCTGGGCGGTGGGTTGTGGCTTATCACATGTTTAACGGTGCGCCTGGCCAAGTCCATAAAACGGTGTATGGATACGGCAATCGTATCAAACTCAAACCCCAACAAAATATTAGTCGAAACGAAACAACACTTCAGCCTGCTAACAGCCATATCAATTGGATCAATGATTGAGCATAAGCACGAGTTGCTCAATTGCAGCCCCAATACAAGTACTCTTACCCACTTCTTGACAGCCTTTTCTTCATACACATATATATATATTTGGTATATAATATACGTAACTAGCTAACTAACGTGTAACGTCCATTTGGAGAACTATTGACATCTCTCAGTTGCTTTTAACTGATCATCGATCATTCTCAATGGAAAACGAAAAATGTATTTCAACTAAGTTACGTTTGAATCTAGATAAGTTTTCATCTTGCAATGTGCAACATGCAGAGATTGTATTTCATATATGAAATGAAATGAATTTTCATCCAATTTCTTCTATAAAAGACGCTTTCGAAGTTGAAGTTTTATTTTCAGCGCATTTGAGTTATTTTTTTTATATTTTTAGGCTTCAGCATAGTACAAAAAGGGCAAGATATTAGGAAAAGCGTCAAAATCAAATGCAGAACGAATGATGTACCACTGTTTAATCAAGTTAAAATTAATTAAGAAAAAACAAATATACTTACTTATTTTCGTAATATAATTAAATTTGTGTTAAAACATGTTCATAAAGAAAACTTCCTCATTTTTCGACTTTACACAGAAACTTAAAAAACTCTTCTGAAATTGGAATTACCCACGAATCAAAGTGGTTCTAATCTATGAGCGTCTACTGTATTAATTGTACGGCCTATATATATATATATACAAATATATTTGTAAAGGAGATAGATAGACAATCACATAGATTAAATTCCAATTGGAAGCTCGTTTATATTGTAATCATAAAGCAATAAAGTAATATAATTGGAGACAAATCTGTTTTATTCATAGTTTGAGTTAATCTTTATTTTATCCACGAAACGATTTCGATTTGAAACTTAAGAAACTCATTTTTTTACTGGATTTTTATTTACATATTTTTTTAAAGTTTAACATTATTTTTGGAATTAGTTGAAAACTGAAGAATAAATTTCTCCAGGTTGTCTTTTTTAATTATAAATACTCGCAGTCGCCTTGGTAGACGAGTTGACTAAGGAGGAATTTAGGCTCTTCGACTTAGCTCCCGGCTAGGTTGTGAGTGTTCCAATCGATTAATTGAATCTATTCGTAATCAACTTAAGTTTTGAGTTCCTCTTAACTTTCTTATTCATCATTCACTGAGAGCAATAACAATGTCATTTGCTTGTGCGAACTATTACTTACATATATTTTTACGAGGTGCGCATGGGGCCAAGTCAAGAGAATTATGTCTGGTCGATTGTATTATTTTAGCCAAAGTCTAAAGTGGTTTGTTTATCAGCGGTTCTCAGGAGTTATTGTTAAGTGTGCCGGCTCTTATCGCTCGTCACGTGAACTTGTCCCCATGATTCTTTTATAACTATGAATATTTGCAGCTCTTACCTCCGTTCTATGACTCTTGGCGAATGATTCACATAAAACACCCTGTCGATTTATGTGTTAATAGGGTCGTATATTTTAAAGGCGGTGCAATTGAAGACGAACACCTTGTTGCCATATGATGATTAGCTAAAAGAAGTGCAACAAATTGGAGGGAATGATGCCGAGAGGTCACGAGGAGCCTCTTCACATGCATCCAAATAGAGAACTCAATTCACTGGATTTCTATGGAAACATTTGTGGTGGGGTTGGGGCATGGTTGGGGCATCAGCGCATTATCTGCTCTTAGCTGACGCAGTTGCGGAGGAGCTTCAGTTGGAGCCCCATTTCGGGGGCCACTTCACTGATAAGCCGGCGGTGATAACACGCAGGTATATCACGAGCTTTTCGCCCGGTTCAGCCATTAACATTTTCCAGTTAATGAGCTTAAGCGTCGTATATTATGCTAATCAAATGAGTTGAGTGGTGCCACCGTTTTTCACACGTGTGTTTTGTGTGTGTTTGTTTGTGTGAGTGACCACATATAAATTGGATGCAACTTTTGGCAAATAAGACTGCAAGTTGCCTCTCTGCCTGGCTGCTAATGCCACATAATGAAGCTGATAATGGCCAACAGCTGAAGTGCAGAACAAGGACTTGGCCAAAAATTAGCTGCCCGAGAGCAACACGAACAAGGAATGCAGCCGGCTGAGCACGTTCAACTTTTCGTTGGGGCCCATTAAATGGTAAAAACATTCGTGTGGACTGGCAGACGGGCGGAAGGCCGAACAGACAGCCAGACAAAGAGATAGACAACCAGCTAATGTGCGTCACAGTTTCGCCTATTTTGGAGGCAGCAACAACAGTTGCCACATTCGCCAGAGTAACAGCAACAGCAGCAGCTCCATTCTACGAGCTATTTTATTCAGTTTCTCTTTCAATTCGGATGTATTCATCCCGTCTGCTGCTGCTGGCGGCCAATAACTGAGTTGTTGCATGGTTGTGTGGATTAGTCTGATGCCACTTTGTGGCAACCAACATGGGCGGGCAGCGTAAGTGGTTTTTAGTGGTGTGTGTGGCCAATCGTAATTTTATATCTTCAGCATGGAGAAGTGCAGCGTTTTGTGTGCTTTTCTTTCGCAATTTCGATTCGAGTATCTGCACATCCGATTCGATTGCAATAAAATTTCATAATCCTCACTTTGATCGATGTGCATTCGACTAGGCTACTGTGACTTAATCACTGATTGTTTGCCTTGGATGTCGTTTACTTAGATATGTTATTAATACGAATATAACTCACAAGCGAACTCTATGCGAGTAATCAGAGCATTCGAAGGAAATAGTTGCAGTTATTCGTCTTTGTTTAAAATGCTTCAGAGTGAAAATTTGATTACGTTTTAAATTATACTTTTAATTTCTTTGCTCTACTTAATGTTTGTAACTATGTTTGCAATCAAGACAGAGTGACAACAGTTGAATATACAGCTACAAGTTTTATATAATATAATATTGATAATATTCCATCTGCAACTTTAATTTTTCATGCTTCTGGCCCTTTTATCACTTCGAGCTCGTTGTTTATTCATCGACGAACAGTTAAACTTTAGATTTCCTTGAAACTTTTCAGTGATTTCTGCTATTATTATTTGATAGTTGAGTTTTCTAACGCTGTCTTAAATTAAGGTCATGAGGCTAATAAAAGTGAAATCTTTCAGAAAACATTTAAAGTCAGATAAAATAAAGTGGACAAGTTCCCAATAAATAAGTTATACATCAACTTTGTGTCGCGTTTTAATTGTGCCTCGTGAGTTTAATTCTTGTGTAATTAAACAAAGTTATTAACAATAATTTTGATTTATAATTGGTTTTAATGCTTGAATGAAAGCAATGTTCATACCGAAAACAACGGAATTAGTTTTGGTGACCAAGAATACTGTTTTCAGTAATACGAGCTCGAAAATCATGGAGTTACCAGTGCAAAGCGTGTCCGATTGTGAATTACGTTCGGTTATTCGTTTTTTAACTGCAAAAGGGTTAAACGGTAATTGAATTCACAGTGAATTGGTGTCTATTTATGGTGAAGACTGTATGAGTGTCCAAATGGTGCGAAGATGGCGCACAGAAGTGCACGATGAGCAGCGTGCTGGTCGCCCAAAAAGCTTCATTACGGACGATGCGATGGCAGCGGCTGAAAAAATTATCGGGAGGACAGATGATTAACTATTGACGATATTTTGGAAATTATGCCTCCTGAATGTCAAATTCACCGAACTTCAGTCCATACAGTAGTGTCGGAGAAGATTCCTTACACTAAAGTTTGCGCAAGATGGGTCCCTCGCCTTTTCGATATTCACAAACAACAACGACTTCAAACGACCTCGCACCAAGTGACTATTTCCTTTTCCCAAAATTAAAAGAAAGGCTGGGTGCCCAGCACTTCGTTTCACATGACGAAATCAAACAAGTCGTCGAATCGTGGCTCAAAAAACAGGGCACGCAATTTTTTGAGCAAAGTTTACTTAAGCTTTCAAACAGATTCAAAAAATGTATTGATGTCCAAGGCGATAATACTGTCCACAATATTATATTAAGACAACATTGATTCTGTACAAAAGAAGTTTCTTGCTTTTGCTTTTCGTGGCTTCGACTGGGGTCTAGGTACCGATTTGCCATCTTACCCCAATCAATTTTAACTATTTAACCTCCCATCTCTTACTTATCTTCGCATAATGCTGGGAGTTATTTTCTTGCAGAAATTATTAAGTGGTGAAATTGAGTCATTCTGTTATTAAGCCAAACTGCTTTTTTGTACCTTTTAGTTCCATTCTAAGTACTTTTACTACTAACTACTCTCTGCATGAACCTTCTCGAGTGCTTTGTTTTGTCTTTTTCGAGTCCTCTTTTTAAGCTTTTAGAAACTATTTGACCTGCAGTAACTAAAACTAATAGCGTTACGCATCTTAATGATTTGATTGAGATTTTTCCAACCTTCGCAACAAATGTTGAATCATGAAATACATTTTGTTTTGAATATCCCAAACTTTAACTTTAAATTATAAATATTTTCTTTAAATATATTCAAGTATTTTTGTATTCTTAATTATAGTTTAAATTTAAAAATTTAAATTTTATTTTATACAATTTCTGTTAATACTATTTTAATTTTTTAACTGCCGAATTTTTGGTTAAATAAATAATTATATAAATAAAGTTTCTGTCTAATAAAACCGAAACTAAAGCCAAATTTTCCTCTGCCCACCTGTTACCCCGCATCATCAGGAACTTCACATCGCTAATGCGCTTTATAGCCAATAAAATAAAAACGAATGTTTTATAAATAACAATGGGAAGATGGAATTAAAGGAAAGTTGCTCGAGTCACAACAAAAAATGTTCAACCAGTACAGAAAGGAGGGAAGAGAAAGCAACAGTCACCCACTCGAGGGCACGCGAGGGCTGCTCTAAAAGTTACAGCCCCAAAGTGTGTTACGTTAAATTTACCATTAACATTAACAACAACAACAACAGCAACAAAAGCCCGAAGCAACAACAACAAGAACAACAACAAGAACAACAACAATAAAGGAGCAAGTTGAAAGTCATTTCGTATTTATTGTATTACCGTTGTCAGCATATCTAACATTTTCGGTTATTGTAGTTGTTGTTGCTTTTCGTTGTTGTTGTTGTTATTATTTTTTGTGATGCTTAATGTTCACTTATTATTTTTTGTTACCGGCTTTAGTGTTATTGCCTTGCCGTCGTGGTATGCGCTCATTGTTTTTCGTTACCATTCAAGATGAAAAATCCAATTTTCTGCTTTAAGCGTTCCCATAATGCGAGCTTTACATTCACGAAAAGGGTTCACAAATTGCATATTACTCCTGCTATTTTAGTTGTTGTTGTTATTCTGTTGTTTTTTGTTATGCTTTTCATTTTTCCTTCACACTATTTACATAATTTTCGCAGCGAAAGTGTGCAAAATGTTCGGAAAGCGCGCTAATATGCAGCGCCACATGAAAAATGAATTGTGGCGTTTTTGCTGCTGGGAAACTTTGGATTTTCTCTTCACCCAAATTGGAATGAATTTAATTTGAGAATAAATTTCATTATTTGGTGTATCTTTCGTGCTCTGATTTAAAACTAGACTCAGTCGTTCTGCACATAATATTTTAAGTATGTTTTAAGGGATTCAAATCTCAGTTTAAATTCAAATAACAAACTCTCTTCTAACTGTCGGAAGCTTCGAGATTTGTGCAAAACTAATAAAACTCCATGCTCCATGCTGTTTGTGCGTGCCTATTACTTATTTTAATTTATTTCTAAGCGATTTAAGCATTAACGATAATATTTATGAGCCAAAGCTCCGATGCATGCACAAAACATAAATATTTCAATTTGACGCTGCAAATGAATTTTATAACAAACGTTACAGCCAGAGAGTGTAACCACAGCAACTGGCAAATGTGGTCCAGACACACTCACACACACACACACACACATACGTATAACCTTATACATAAATATATATGTATGCTGGCCAATTATTAGCATAGCTATGAGAATTACTCATACGCCGCATTGTACGCAAGAGCAGCTGCAGCGCATATCAGCTTAAATTGTTACTTGTAACCGGAAATATTCATATAAATACTCGTATACTCAATTGTACGTATGTGTGTGTGTGTGTGTGTGTGAAATAAAACGCCGTGCTGTGTCATGTCAACCATAAACGTCAACTGTTGCAGACCCCGCTCTACCCCCTCTCCCTCTCTCAGCCTCTTTTCGATTGCCCGGCTCAACTCGTTTCGAATAAGAGCTGAAGGGCCATTGTAGTTGCCGTAGCTTGTCTCAATTTGCTGCCACACTGCGTATGCGCAACTACATAATATGATTATTTTTTATTTTCATTTTCATTGTTATGACTCGAGTGTTATGGGGCAGCCTGTTGCGTGTCGCGTTCTGCACGCGTTGTTCCACTCAAATTGAATTATAAAAGAATATATTTTACAATTGGCCCCCCTGGACTGAAAACCAACTATAAGCGCAGCCAATATCTTTTCCCTTTTTCAATATACTTGGAAAAAAACAATGTCTCTATATCCATAAAGAGATATACGTAGTCGAATGTATAAAAACAGATACGTTTCAAAGTTGCTGAGCTGAAAGTTTTTGCAATATTACACAATGTCCTTTACCGACCAAATGGGTAAAGGGTTATCCTAAAGTTATGCAAATAAATGTAACAGGTAAAAATAGGCAACTTCTACATTATAAATGGATTCATATACTCGTCTCTCTATTCTATTCTTATTCAGCATCAAAAAGTCGAGTGCACTTAGGCTTATTCGTCTGTAGCTGCTTGAAATATATTAAATTTGGCAAGTGGGTAGAAATCGAAGGTGTCTCTGTGTTCCTCCCAACATCAAAGTAATTTCTACACATCTTATACATTAATTTCGTACTTCGCTTTGTCACATTCAAATAAATTATTATCCAATAGTGAATAATGTGAAAGTATTCACATATGTGTCGTTAGTTTTTGATTATTTTGAGTAATATTTCGCTTTATTTTGATGTTACGTGAAATAAAGAGAAACATATTTATATGGGAATTGACATTTTAAAATCAAATTTCCCCAGCGCAAAACGAAAGAGAAAAATCTTCAAAAGCCAAGGCGAAACTGATTTACACGGCTGCAAACGCAGCTCCCGCGGCCAATTTCGCGCTGTGCCACGCGCCACGGCAACCCTACGCAACCCTAGGCCAACCTACTGAGCCAATCCCTTCTACGAATTGTGGGAGCTGCAGGACACATTGGCAA
Source organism: Hirtodrosophila trivittata (assembly GCA_035045065.1). NCBI lineage: Eukaryota > Metazoa > Arthropoda > Insecta > Diptera > Drosophilidae > Hirtodrosophila > Hirtodrosophila trivittata. The sequence goes on from JAWNNK010000866.1 coordinate 734,839, forward strand.
CACGCTGGCAAGCTGCGCATCCTGTGGACCCAGCCAGCCACAGAGGAAAAGCCAAAAACTTTTTGCCCTGCAGAAAGTTTTGGCCGCAAGGTCGCTAAAACCTACAACGAATATGGCCAAAAGGTTAGACAGCAGTATGTGGCACGGGAGATTAGGGGTGGGGGTGGGTGGTGGCTGTTCAAATTGGTTTTATTTGAATTAAATTTTGTTTTATTTCATTTTGCGATGTTGGCGCTGCGGTGTGTTCCGTTGCTGCGTTTGGCTTTTTTTTTGCTTCAATTGAATTTGACTGCTGTCAATCACGCGCTGCATACGCTCCACTTGGCTCTAAAATTCAAATTTTATGCTAATTTTACGCAGAACGATCAGCATGACACAGTGGAGGAGAGAAGAGATGGCATCAAAGCCGCCTTACTTGCAAAAAGGGTTAAATGTGTTAAATATTGATTGGTTTAGCTATACTCGCCCGATACGCTGTGTGCTAGGCGGGTTCAAATGGAGGAAAAAACAACAGAAGCGATGGAAAAAAGCGACGCTCAAACGACGTTTTAAGCGCGCTCTTAAAAACAGATTTGTCAACAGTTGCAATGCGCCAGCCCCACGGCCCGGGCCCACAGGACACGGAGCAACGGCGGGGAGCAGCCTGCGGGCGCAACTTGGCGCCTGTAGAAAAACTAAACCATGTCAGGCGAGGCGGTGTTAATTTGCTTTTGATTATGGCCTGACAATGGAAATGGGCGACTAAGCGCTAAACAAGGCTTGCTCTTTCTTAAATCAACAACATCGATGGGAAGGCCCAAAGAGGTTAAGAACGACAATTGGGTGGCGTTGCTCTTACTTTTAGTTCTACTTTAACTTTTAGTTTTAGTTTTAGCTTACAGTATAGAAGCTCCAAGCAGAAAGATTAGGAAGAAAGTTAAGTCTATGTAATTTGTCTCTACCCAGAACCCATTTAATAGAGGCGTAAAAGGGTATATAAAAAATGTGATGTAAATCTATGTAACAGATAGAGAAAGTAGCATGTATCCATCTATCCATAGATACATACTAATGTTCCCTAACTGATCAGTTATTCACCCCTTTATAAAAGGATTTTCCATCTGGTGTCATCTCAAGCAATTTATTGATTTGCTTTTGCAGTCTCAGTTGAATGAACTATGCGTAACTATGCTGCTAAGTGGAAGTAAAAAGAGAGTAGGAACTATTCCGGGCTTCTTTTCTTTGGTAATTTCGAATATCCTTAAGTCATACGCAGCCTTTGTAAGAGTTTTCATATCCTTTGGTTCATTATTTAAAGGCATTGCCTTTTTATTTGACGAACTTTCTGTATTTCTTGCTTTATTGCAGGCATTTTCCTTCTTTTTATGCCCAGTTCTTATTTCATTTTTAGGTAATTTATAGTGCTGCTTGAGTTGATGTTGATAAATCGTTGACTGCCAGGGGTTAATCCGGTGGCCGGAGGCAGTTTTTTTTCCTTTGGCTTTTGGGCTGTCAAGGTGTGCGCCTCCCTTTTTGTAGGTGTGGCTGTTGCAGATAATCTACAATAATAAATTTATTGGCAAGCATTTTTGATTTATTATTCATATCAATAATATATAAGTATGTGTATAAATGGCTCTTCCACATGACACTAATGATGGGCCACCAGAGTTGACGTTTACCTTTTCGGTTTCTTTTTACGTTCTTTAAGTTGACTTTAACCCATTCAAATTGGCTAAAAAAGGGCACATTGAAATCATTTTCGATACCTTAAGATACAGGTATTCTGGATCTAAGTCGATAGGAGTCCTCCTTTATATCTATATGTGAGCCTACAGATCGATTTGAGACTGAGACTTATAAATAGTTAATCGTATAAATAGGAAAACTTTTTATGAATCACTTGTCCAAAAAGTTTGCATAGACAGATCGTATAGAAGTTAAGGCTATCTCGTAGTCGGACATACTCAGGACACAGTGCATTCTTATTTGATATTTTTTGCTGTATTGTTTTTTATTTTGAGGGCAGCACGTGTCCGACCACACACAAAAGCGCTGAGATGGAGACTCAGAATATAATGCTGAGACTACAATGTGTTCCCATAGCCCACGATGCAGCCTTGAGATTCAGATAGGCCATTGACGTTGCTGGAGTCGTCGTTAGTTACCCTTTCCGGCAATCAGGCCACGCCCCGTATTGTTAATATTATTAACATGGATTTTTACAAGCCATAAACCCATATTTGGCCTGGCCAATCCTTTTGTGCTGCCACATAAAATACGAAGGTGGCCAGCTGTGCTTAACTCTACTTCTACTTCTTACTCTCACTCTTCCTCTCCCTCTCGGAGTTCACCTCCTTTACCACCTTAACCCCTTTTCATTCTTTTTGTGCTGCCATTTTATTAGCGTGTAAAGTTTGCCTTTCATTTCTTGCCGTCACCGGGTCGCCTTAAGTGGCCCGGTCGCCGTGCACGTTTTCAATATATATCTCATATTGTTTGGCCGTGCGCTGAGCGTGTTTATTTGCTTTCTGGTATTTATAGAGGAGATCTGGGCACGGATCTGGTCACGAAACTAGCGACACCGGGCATAGCTCTGTGCGGCTTATGCATAAGATATTGAAATGGCACACAACTTACTTCCCTTTCGGGTGTTATTAATAACGTGGCGTATTTTTATTATAGATATTCGGAGGTCTTAAGGTGGAGCCTACCGTTCTTTCATTGTTGCCTTGTCCGGATTTCAGGACTGTAAATCTTTAATGTTCTGCTCGGCTGTGCCTCGCTCTGGGTATGATTACTGCCAGGGACAGTCATAAAAAATTGGGTGCGGCTCTCTCTCTCTCTCTTTGCCTCTGATGAAAAATACATTATTAATATTAAGTATGTAGTTTGCATGACTTCACTACTATAATAAACTAGCACAATAAATTATTCATATTTCCACAGAGCTGTCACCTTAATTAATAGTAATAATAATGTAATAAAATTACATGACGAATCCACAAATCAACTTCGGGTATACTCGCATAGAGTATTCGTGAATATAGAGTATGAGCACTAGAAGCTCCCTGGTTTTCTTTTTGGGGTGACGAATGAAAATCACGTTTGTGTTTTATACCCGTAGCTTATTTCACCCGAATGGCATGCCATCAACTTGTGTTTAGATGAAAAACTGAAATCAAGAAACATTGCTCATCGCTGCGACTCCTTTATAGGAGCAAGAACGGCGAAAAAAAGGACATCAATTTTCTATCGTTGACCGCAAACGTGCGACGACAACAACGAGTGCATCAGAGTGTGCGAGTGTGTGTGTGTGAGTGCGAGTGCGAGTGTGTGCGAGTGTGTGTGTTGCTCTCTAATAAAATGAGTTGTCGAAAGCGGTGTACAACCATCTAGCTGCAAATATATTGACTGACAGGCTGTGCTGTCAATGCCACAAGCAACAACGATGGCGACTTTTGAACGTTGACTTGGAAATTGAGTGAGTGCTGCTTCTTCCATGTGGCCATATGTGTGTGTGTATGTGTGTGTGGTTGTGTGCGAGTAAATGACTTTGCAAATGGACATGCCAAAAAAATGTAAAGCAGTCACATGAGGACTATATGCAATGCATACGACTCTGGGTCCTATCACAGCCATTTCTCCCATGCCGTTGGCCAACTCGTTGCGACTGGAACTGGAACTGGGCTCTTACAGTTTTCGTTTTTGGCTAACAAATGTGCCGGCAACAGTTACACGCTGCGCCTGGATCTGAGCTAGAACTACAAATGTTCAAGAATGTTTCTCTCTATGTGTGTGTACGTGTGTGTGTGTGTGTGTGAGTGCCTGTGTGCGTTATACTTTCAAACCCACAACAAAGCGGAAACGTATTGACAACAAAGGAAATGGACTTAAGCCATGATTTATAGTTTACGGATTTTCCATTTAAGTTTATTGGTTTTCTGTAAATGCAACTGGCAAAAAAGAGCATCTGCGCATAGCAAGTGCCTGCAACATAAGCTCATTCAACCCGCCTCCCTTTTACCCCCTAACCCCTCCCTCTCTTTTCAAAATTCATGTATTTTTAACAAAGTTTTGTCTGCCATATGAAGTTTAGTTTAGTTTTCCTACTTGGCCGGATTGTTAGCTGGTTGTCTGACCTCCTCCTGCTTGCCACTACTAGAATTTATGCTTTTATTCTGCTACTTTGGGAAATTGCTCGTGTTTCACGCAACTCTTAGATTCGTTTTTAACTTGTGCGGAAAATGGATTTCTGCCGGCATTTAGCTCAGCTTACACACACATGAAATGCAAATTCCGAGGGATTTCTCTTGTTACCGAAACGTCGACTGGAATTCATCTTTCACGTGAATTAAGTCAGGGAAATACTCAATTAATTCGGATAATCGCTTCACACATTTGTCGCTATTAAAGTCTGAGAATTGCTCACGAAGAGTTGATGGACTAATTTGCATAATGAACAATAAACAAATTAAATTAAATAAAATGTAAACTATGAATGACATTTTGTATAACCCAGAAATATGGTGACTATGTTTTACTTACTGTGAACTAATAATTTGTACTTATATTCCCAACTTTGAATATAACTTAAAATAAAAATAAGAATCTTTAAGTCTATCGTTTATCCCAGGCTATTTTCTTTTGAGAATTATGTTAAGATAAAGATTTAGTATAATAAAATTAATAGGGACAATACCAACAAGCGTAATTTAATTAATTAATTATTCACTTTCTGCTGATTGCATTTACCACTGACGCAGTTTCCTTCTAATTTGTAGGATTTTTGGTAAAAAAAAAAAGTAAAATATTTCAAAAAACGTTTTATGATTTTGATTTTTATTTAGAGTCAATTTAAAGTATCCGACTTTATAAAAAATTAAAATGGAAAAGATTTTACAAAATTAAAATAGTCAAATATTATTCTTAAGCATAGATATATAAATATAAAAAGATAAAAAATTTAAAAATTAATTAAATAAAAAATGTATATTTGTGGGTATTCAAAATTCTAAATGAATTAAAAAGGATCCAACATTTGTTGCCTGGATTGGTGAAAACCCAGAAAAACCCAATTATATAATTGTAATATTACTATATTACAGTAAATATCGCATATATGGAAACGATATAATGCTGAACAAAATGTTCAATTTTGTCATTTAATAAAACACTTTTATGATGCAGTTGCTGTTTTACAGCTTGCGCATTGAATTAAAAATATTTGATATGGTGATCTGTATCTTTTTAACTTATTGTTTACTACTTTGACTGTCCTGCAGCTTGTTTTAAATAATATTGATCAAAATTTACTTAAAAATTGATTTGTGTTTGGCTTTTGTTTTTTTCAGTTGAGCTTACGGTTCAATTTTGTATTTCGTCGATCTTATCTTGAATCTGTGATGACAAACAAATTAACGCAGTAAATTTTATTTTTTATTTTATTTATTTATTTAATGTCATCTATTAACAGTCGACCTAAATTTGAAAGTAACATTAAAATTTTTAATATAAATTAAAGCTGAAATAATATAATTTAAATTTAAAATGAAATATTTGAGTAAAAAATTAAAGTTAATATCTGGGGTGAGGGTCAAAATTAGAATATCAAATGATCCAACAGTCGTTGAGGATTGGGAAAAACCCAAAAAAATCCAATCAGATCACTATTATTATCCAATACTACGTGCTAAGAAGTTAAGAATATGGTGTTTAATCGTATGAAAAGAGGACTCTGAGTTGAAGACTAGAAAAAGTCTGTTATAGTCAACACGAAAACTCGAAAAGGTTGAGAGATGAGTCAATTTTGCCAATTATTAATTTATGTAAAAATAGAACTCCCAGCATCATGCGACGGTTAGTAAGAGATGGGAGGTTAATTAATTGCAATCTACTGTGGTATGGAGGCAAATCAGTACCTGGAACCCAGTTAAAGCCGCGAAGAGTAAAAAGAAGAAACTTCTTTTGAACAGACTCAACTCTGTCTTGGTGTAGCGAATATTGAGGAGACCACACACAAGATCCGTATTCCAGAATAGGCCGAACAAGAGAAGTATATAGCAGTTTAGTCAAATTCCTTAGACCATCGTTTGATAAATCCAAGAGATTGAGCTGCCTTGTTGACTTTAAGCGCGTTATGTTTGTCAAATTTTAATCTATAATCGAGAAGAATTCCCAAACCGGTGACACAGTCTAATCTCTCAAGAGAAACCCGGTCGAGTATGTAATTAAATGTGTGAGGCGTACTTGTATAGAATGACATAACCTTACATTTAGAGCAATTCAGAAACAACAAGTTGCATTTACACCAATATTATCCGTATTTTCCGTTTCAACTTTATTATCATCCGTTAAAATGTTCTGCCAAAATTTCGTTATCCAATAATGTCCCAAAATCTACTTTCAGCAGAATTTCTTCTTCGACTTCTTCAAGTTTCGTTTCAGAAACTCGCTCATTAAAGAAAATTTGATTAGTTTTCTATTCAATCATTTAAAATGCGCCAACTTAAATTGCATGTGGGCGATATTTGCGATATTTATAATGCCCAAACAAAATTTAGCATGTAACCAATATTTTCTTATTATTATTATTATAAATTATTGATATGCATAAGTAAAGTTAAATAGATATTTGAACAGAATTAAGCTTTTTGCTTGTCCTTGAGAATATGCGAACATATTTTGATTACAATTATATCAAATGCAAAAAGCAAAATTAACATAAGGATAACATTGAGGTGCCAAAATCGTGTTTAGAGAACTCAATTGAAGCGTTTACTGTCATTGCACACTGACCACGTCAAAGGAAACTTGTGGAGTCTTTGAATATAATTGATAAAGTTCATTTTAATTAATTTACTCTGTACATTGAAAGCTTTCAACTAGAAACTGTGTTTTCGACCTTCATGAATACATTAATATATCTATAATATTTATATAGTCGGAGACAGAGTCGAGTTAATATACACAACACATAGTCTGGCAAATATTTTGTTTTATCCTAATTGAAACCGCAACAGACAATCGGCATTTGATTGAATGCCATGATGATAGGCCAGAAACATGGCCTCCACCTGTCGGATGAGTTGGGAAATTAACCCAAGCCCAAAGCAGTAGGCAATATGGCAAATCTATTTAAGATGCAAGGCAGACAAGGACATGAGCTCAGAGCATCATAGATCACAGTGGTATAAGTGCTTATGTGTCTGTGGGGGTGGCGGTAAAGGTGCAAATTCAAAATCAACAACAATAAGTGCAAGCAGACTGTCACACACACACACACACACAGTCTGTGCTGTGGGACCCCCGTCGAGGGTTAGCAAACATGCAGCAAATCAGCTCAGCAAAGGCAGGGAAAGCTCTGCATTTACCAAGTGCCAAGGAGCTGTCAGCATAAAGTTAAGCCCGGGCTAAGCAGCTGCCCAGGTGAGGGTGCGGTGGGCTGCAGACAGGAGAGGTGAGAGGGGGCTTGAGCACCTCTGGGTGCAACTGCGGCTGATGCTGTGGCTGCTACGGCTGCACATCATCAATCTTCTTAGACAGCTGCACTCGTTGGGACTGCATCAGTTCTGTGTACCGAACGTGCTGCCATTTTCTGGAGAAACCCAGCCAGCTCCTCCGCCCGTTCCAGTTCCTGTCCCCTTACCCGTTCTCGTTCCCGTTCCCGTTAACATTCCCGACTCACAATTTTGTTGTCGCATGCTGCCAACGTTTTTGAGTTATGCTGCCCCTTGCCAACTTGATAGTTGCCAGTCGCCAGTTGCCAGTTGCCAGTCGCCAGTCGCCAGTTGCCATGTTGTGGTCGTCGACAGTCGTTGACTTCTTGTGCTGCATCTACTTAGCAAGTGTGAGTGTTGCCAATGCGGTGAGAGTCCTTTTTGTGACCCGGAGCGGCTGCTGCTGCTGCTGTTGCTGCACTTTGTTATTAATGCGCATTTAAGTCGTTTTTTTATTCATTCCCTTTTTTAGTCACGACATGACTTCACCTTTTTGGCTGCTGCTTTTGTGTGCCTTCTAATTGAGGAAACATTAAAAGTCAAGTTCTGTTTGCCGCATTGTTATAACCCAGAAAAACACGAGTGCAATGCAGCAGTCAATGGCATTAGACTCAGCACGTTGAGTCAGTAAAGAAAAGGTTCTAAGTTTAGATTTTTTGGCTTTCTGACATCCTTCTCGTTCTGTTCTGCCTATGGGCAGTATTAAAGAATTGAAACCCATTGAAAAGGCGTTGTCATGGAGAGCGCCAAAGGCATTTCAAGCGCTCAATTAACTAGTTACAACTTTGCTGTCTTGTACTCCAAGGTAATAGACTAAGGACTGACAGGACACATTAATCATTTTTCCATACAATAGTAAAAGCTGTTGCCTGGCAACGGACTACTTACTAACGAGGCAACTAAGCAACTCCTGACAACTTCAAACCCTACTCCTGCCCAGGCGCGAGTAAATGGATAGCGATTATGCGACTTTATAATATAGCCAACAAAAGGGAGCTGGGAAATTCTTCAGCTTCATGCTTAGCATCAGCATCAGCATCAGCTTCAGCTTCAGCTACAGCTTGAGCTTCAACTCAAAGCCATTGTCTCGAGCCTGGCCTAGGTTGGTGCCAGCCATTTGTCAAAAGTAGTTCGCCGGCGGGTCGGGTCGGTTGAGTCGGCACTTGCTTCATCACTATCTCTCATTCAGACACACAAGTCATTTATCATTTATGCATTGCATCATAGTAGATAGCAGTGTACGACGAATATCGAGGTCGACAGTGAGGCACAGACACACAGACACACACGTTGCCATAAGGAAAGACATAGACATTGGCAGACAATCATAGCAAGGATGCGGATGCGTGCCAAACGACACTCTGACACTCCTTTGAGCAGCGAACCGTGGCAAGCATTTCACTAAGCCTGAGTTGATTTGCAAAGCTGCAAGGCTCCACTCCTCCTGCCATTCCTTCACACCAGCTAGCGAGCCGTGGCAGTAGTAGTAGTAGTTATGACATTTGTGATTTTGAAGGACATCCGGTTGCTCTGTGTATGGCTTAAGTTTTGACAGCGTTTCTCTTGTGCCGCACGCATCGCACAAAATATTTATCAATACGTGAGTGTGTGTGCTCGTTGTGTGTTATCAAGTAAGTTTTGTGTGACCAAAATGAATTATGGCCGGCAGTTAATAAGGACACTCACAAGCAAGCTTTACATCTCTATTAAGGCCACTACAAAAACTGCCCTCAGTCTTGACCTTGTGTTATGTCATTTTCGGGGCTCTGTTCGGGGGACTCTCTTGATTGATAGGCCAAGAAATGAATTTTTCATATTACAATCTCCACATCATACGTGTGTGTGACCACACACACACACACACACGCGCACGCACACCCTTCCAGTTCAAGTATATTTTTTCTAGGGCATTTAGCACGTGCGACTTATACACACAAACAAATAAACACACACTGACACACACATAGGTATACGATTATAATTTCTGCTTGCTTAGGCAACAAAGATGTTTGCCAAATTAATTTTCATATTATGTTCTGGGTTGCCAGGTCAGTGGAAAATATAACAGAGCTTTAGTGACAATATTTTCGCAATCTATTTGAAAAACTTACCTCAATTTGGATATCAACTTAGAGCCAGTTGCCCACTGGGCAGTCAGGTTTCTGGTTGTGTGTGTGCACAAGTTTATGAACCGGAACTCAGTTTATGGTATTTGTATGTGGCCTAAGTACATACAACCGATACAAGACCGTCCTTATGCCATTTAGTATTTGCTTGTAAAATGTGTTAATAGATTTTCACATATGCCGAGCCATTAAATATACTGGTCCAGATACGACTATATCTTGTAGAGTGGCCGTGTCAGACCCAGACTCACCGCCAGGATCAGCCATGTTGTGTGTGTGTGTGTGTGTGGTGGACATTAAAATGCCCTTAACAAATTATAGCGCATTGTTTGTATATGTTGTATGTGTTTTTGCAATATGTTAACGCTTGTTCGAATATTCTGTACTTTATTGCAAACTGCAAACTCATTTCCTTTACATAAGAAGTGTTCATAATGCACTTCTCAATTATCGTTATAATATCTAAAAGATATTTGTGAAACCATTTCGGACTAGTACACTCTAGTTACATGTTCCTTGTACTTATCTAACTGTCCTTATGGAACTCAACGTAACGCTTTCGAACGTTTGCGGAACATTTTTGCATCAGAAGGTATCATCCTCATGTATCCAGACTTCAAGCAGCTATTTGATTTAACTACCGATGCGTCAATGAACGGCATTGGAGCCGTTTTGTCCCAGGGAGGTAGGTCTATCACAATGATTTCCCGAACACTGAAACAATGTGAGTCTCATTACGCAACAAACGAGAGGGAATTGCTTCAACTAATATCATAATTTAACTGATTTCGTGATACCCAAAGTGAGTGTTTTGGCTTGGTATTAAAGGATTCACAATATTTCCAACACACCGCACAACAAGTGACCGGCCTAACTCGGAAAAACTCATTTTTTTGAAAATTTTGTTTTATTCATCAATATAGTTTCCATCTACGGCTACACACTCAGTCCAGCGCTTCTCCAACCTTTCCATGCCATTTTTGTAGAAGGATGAACTTTTACCCTCAAAATAGGTCTCAGTATCGGCAATCACCTCCTCATTTGATCGATATCTCTTGCCCTGGAGGTGCTTTTTCAGATCTGAAAAAAGCCAGTAGTCACTGGGGGCCATATCTGGAGAATAGGGTGGGTGCGGCAGTAGTTCGAACCTCAATTCACTCAGTTTCACCATTGTTGCCATAGACTTGTGACACGGTGCATTATCCTGATAATACAGCGGTTTCTTCTTTGCCATATGTGGACGTTTTTCCTTGATAGAGCCCTCCAGTCGATCCAGCAGTTTTATATATTATTCGCTGTTGATTGTTTTACCTTTCTACAGGTAGTCTATAAATAAAATCCCATGTGCATCCCAAAATACGGCCCCTAATTGAGCGGTGTGATATCTAAGGTTACCTCAACTTCTGGTGTACTTAAGGTAGTCACTTGGGTCTGTTATACTTTTTCTGCAACGATCTACCCTCTATTCTTTCTTAAATGCGAATATCGTAGTACCTATTGAAAATCATCTTCAGGATGATTTGAGCGCTATTCAACTTTGGTGCTTCGACAATCATTCAAATTGGTCAAAGTGTATCTTTATAACAGTTAGTTGCACCAGCCCCTACTCAGGCACAGCTATAACTTCCACCACTCCATTGCATCCTATAGTATCTACAAGATAAACTTTAACTCTAACTAAAGCATAGGAAGTACCAGGATTCCTTATAAATTGGTCAAAAGATTTAATGATCTTTCGAGACCAACAAATCCCTGCGGTTCACTTGTAATGCATTTGGTTTCCACAGTATAGAACTTACCACCTGTTTGAACGATGTGTTCAGTGAGCAACTCGAAAGTATACTCCTCTCGGGAGCAACTCGAAGAATACTGGTTTTATTCTTAAAATCCTAGTTCTTATATAGCTAACATTGGGCGTTCTTATCCTATTCTTATCTACTTTGACCCGACTTGAATCACACCATACTATTTGACACGCATACACGCGGCCATAAATTATCTATTCTATACACTTCCACTTAAAAGTATGTGGCATATATATTAATCTCAAATGTACATATGCATGTTCAATGTAAGTTTGAACACCACCACAAAAACTCTAAATAACTTGTGACTTTCTTTTATAATGTCCTCTATTCTTTTATATCTAATTTTATAAGAAATTATTAATTGCTTTTCCAATTGTAAATTGTCGCTAAATAAACTTTCTGTCTTTCTATATCTTGTTTTAAAACGTATCTTTCACTTCACTTCATGTTTCCTTCTTACTAACATTTGCTTAAGACTTATTTCTATATGATTTACATAGCAACACTTATTGATGGGACTAGATTTTTCATGGTTTTCCTTGAAATAAATGTTGGGTCATTAAAAATAAACTTTTTCTGTCAACTCAAAATTCTTTACCTATATATAAATTATATTTATTTGCATTTTGTAATCTTTTAAATTTAATTTTTTCTATAGTCAACCACTAATGGTCGAGTTTAAATATAGAAAAAGTTAATTTTATTAAAAAAATATAAATGGAATTTGTATGTTTTTCTACCTTTCAGCTCTATATATTTCCCATCGGATTAAGTGCTTGATTCCCCAATGAAATGTCTTATGCGTAACTCACAAATTTTATTTAATAGTTTCTTGCCCATTTTGGTCAACTTCGTGTGGCAAATGGAATATCGACAGAAAAAACCGGGAAAATACGTTGCCAACGGCTTAAATAAATTCAATTAAAATTCTCAGCTGGTGCAAACAATTGACATTCGTGCGGTTAATTCAATTATCAGTTTCACTTTTGTGCGTTGGCTTGAGCAATTACCCAAATCCACATCTAAAGGGAGACTCCTCCGTATAGACGACGATAAAACAAAACGAATCGAAACGAAAATGGGAAAATACTAAAGTAAAATCGATAGCCATGGAACTCGCGTCCAACTGTCGCCTGCATTGGCTAAAAATTACCTTTGAAAATTGGTAAAAAAAAAACAAAACCAAAAAGTAAAAAAAATGAGTTGAAACGAGGACAAACCCGATTTTATTTGCATTGTCGTCCTCTTTCTGCTGCCATTTGGAGCGATTCTTTTTTCTCATTTTGTGCATAACGTGATATTGAATGCCACTACTACAGGGCCAGCACCAACCGCCGGATTCTTGCCCAGCTCTCCATCCTTTCCTGACTGGTAACCAGTCGAATGGTCCACCAGTCCCCCAGGTCCACCCTTCCACCAACGAAGAGCCAGCGCATTATTTATGCATGCAATGCTCTTTGAGTCTGCCGCAGTTATTGGCGTACGTCCGATAGGTTTTGTAGGGGTTTTGTGTCGCAGCAGTCTGCGGCGCACCTTCATTTTGGGTCCAGGACATTTTATTGAACTTCAATGGAGTCATTGATCTTCTGTGCCAGACTTTGTTTATTGCAAATTCTGGCTGGCTGACTGCAGTCAGCGGTTGGTTCGCTGCCCAAACTCCTTATCTAGACCTGGTTGAGAGCTTGCTTTAAATCCATTTAAATTTAAAGGCTGCGGCGTCTATATTTATATAAATTTATAAACAGCTCATAAGTCATGTTGATTGTTTAATGTTGTCAGCAGCTACAGCTATCCCATCGCCTCGTCTGCCAAGTGTTGAGTCTCCTTCACCGCTGCTAACCAGCTAAACCGCCAACAATAACAATAATTTATAAGAATTGATTATGCTGACTGTGCAATCATAAATCGTCGCCTGCTCCTGCAGATAAGGCGACAGCGCCCTTTGCCCTTCGTCCTTTGCCCTTGTTGCTACAAGGATAAATTTAGGAGTCCTTACACACCCAACACACATATTTGGTTATATTATAGTAGATTTCAAGCCATTTTGCGGCTAGGATAAACTTTAAATAAATCTTATTATTTACTTTTGGTTTTTTGTTGTTCTCTTTCTTAACTTCCATTGCAACATAGTTTGCCGTAAAGTTTCACTTTTATGGCTTTCAATAAAAGTTTTAATGCTATTGCAGATTTAATTAGAGCTATCAATCAGATTTAGTAGCCGCCAGCACATAAACTCCACAGTTTCAGCATCATTAGGAAATTGTCTTTTATCTCAAAGTGTTTGTGTTTTAATGCTTGCCTGCGGTTATCCAAATAAACTGCAAAATATGTGAAGAAATATGTTTGTTGTGGGCTGCCAGCTCGTAAAATAAAACTGATTGAAACTATTGACAATTAAATGGCGTAAATTTGATTTAAATTCATAGATCCAAATTCTAAAAGAAAACGTTAAATGCAAATATAAGATATCCTGTAGGTTTTCCTAATCTGCCAAACACTTCTTAGGATTTATTTATTTATTTAAGTCAACTAAAAGCAGCTGAGTACGAAATTAAGTTTAAAACAAATGAAGTATTAAAAATATAAAAATAAAATAGGAATTCAAACGAATTTCTGGGTAATAAAAATATAAGAAAAATTGATTTATTTAAATCGATCCAACATTTGTTGCAAGGATCGGGGAAAACCCAGAAAAACCCAATCAGTTCAATATATTAAAGGAGTATTAGAATATTGACAATGTACTATTACTTACGTATATACTAATAGGAGGAATAGTATATAAAAGCATAGAATATTGAAGTATTAATGTATAAAAGAATTAGTAGGCCTTACACTGTTACTAATTAATATACTATTAGAAGTGATAGTATATAAAAGTAGCAGTATATGAGGAAATAAAAGGAAGTAAGATAAATTGAAGAAATGTAGCTAGAAAGGAGGTTAATTGTTTCTACTAAGATATAGGAAAAGAGAAGATTTTAAAGAAGACTGGGAAGATGCATTTGAGATCACGTTGTGTAGATTATTATAATTAACACATAAAGCGTGGAAAGAGCTGTGAAATGCGTAATGGGATATAAAGGGTGACAATTTTCGATGTATAGAACTTTAAGTTGGCATTACTGTCCTCAGTTTGGATTGACAATTCATCATGAATAGCCAAACGATCATCAAGTAAGGCGTAGATTCGTCGAATTGGGCCAAAACGAGATTGCCGTTGTTCACGATTTTCATAAGCGAATTTTGTTAAGCGATGAAGCGCACTTCTGGTTGAATGGCAACGCAACAAACAAAACTGCCGCATTTGGAGTGAAGCTAATGCTCAAGTGTATGTCGAAGCACGGTTACATCCAGAAAAACTGACTGTTTGGGCTGGTGGAATCATTGGTTCATACTTCTTCAAAAATGATAATGGCCAGAACGTTACAGTCAACTTTTTCTAACTTTTTCATTCCTGAATTGAACAACCATTATGTCCAGGAGCTGTGGTTCCAACAAGACGGCGCAACATGTCACACGGCTCGTGCCACAATCGATTGTTGTATTGCAATTGAAAGTTCTATACCTCTAAAAGAAACACCTAGTACAACGACGAGGAGTAGAAGAACTAAGGCGACCTACTCAATAGATGGAAGTGCATAGAACTCATCGTAAATTTACTAAGTGCACAATATTTTGAAACACACATAAAATTAAATTATATTTCATATTTTTATATGCAAGTACATAATTTTTCCAATCAAAAATTCATCTTAATCCCGTTGAACACATAATTCAGCAGCAGAAAATCACTCTTCCAGATACCCAATAATAAAGAAAGTTGTCTGATATAAATGAAACACTCCATCCCATTCACGTGAACTTTCCCAACACATCGTCGGCTTTTCCTCCAGGAAGCATATCGTAGTACATCAAAAGCTCTGCCCACTATTTACATTTTCCTGCAGCAACCAGCCGAACGGAGTCCCAAGCAGGGAGCCTGTGAAATATGCTCGAGTTTTGCACGGGGCTGGAAAATTATACTCATAAAAGCAAATCATGTCCGGGGACCGGAGCGGAGCTGAGCGTTTTGGCTAAGTAAAAGTCAAGGCGTTTTATTGATGTGCAAAATGCATGAAATTAGAATTTAAAGTGTGTCGAAGTTTGCAGTCAACAAATTTGAAATTTCAAGGGAAATATTTTGAAGCTGTGAGAGAAATGCTTGGCTTTGCGGTTTGTCATATTGTTGATAGAAGGATAGAAAGGAAGTGCATCGGAATGCAAATTATTGAGGCTTAACTTAATTACTGAGCCGTGTGTGGGCCATAGAGAAACGTTAATTGAATTCCATCACAGCCGCTTATAACTCAATAAAAAAAGCAATTTGTGTTTTCAATTCGAATTGTAGTAAACATTTTTATATAGAGCGCAAATGCACAAATCATTTTAAATAAATTGAATTAAACAAAAAAGAGCTATATAGAGCAAAACTGTAGCATAAAGGATCATATATGTAGAGGGAGATAGAGACTGGGGCATATAGAGGGCGAGAGAGAGAGGCCTAGAGAGGAAAGCGGCAAATAAAAACCATAATTCGTCTATAAAAATATCATAAAAAACGTCGACACTGAAACGACGACACACACTGCATTGCCGAGCCCAGATACGGGTACGAGTACGGATACGAGTACGGGTAAGAGTCCGGGCATAGGTCCGGGCTGGGCTGGGCTTGGCTGTGGCTCTGGCTGTTCCGAGCCGGGTCCTAGCTGTGCCCTGGGGCGGGCACTTCTGTTTTTCATGTTGCGGCTGCTGTAAACCGAGCCACTTAATGACTTCCGCCATAAACTATTTTCGGTTCAGCTAAATTCCAACAACTTTATTGCCAACGCGCAAAAAGGCAAGACACAGACACAAACACAGAGGAACGACAAAAATTGGCAGTGTTTCTATATATGTAAGGCCATACATATATATTTCTTTTTATATATCTTATATATATACATTTATAAAGAAAGTCAGGCAGGCAACTCATGTATATATATGTGAGTCTGTACATAAAGGGGGAATGTAAGGAAAAAAATTTTATGTTTGCACAACATAAACAACATTATTTCTTA
The DNA here is from genome assembly GCA_035045065.1 of Hirtodrosophila trivittata. Taxonomy (NCBI): domain Eukaryota; kingdom Metazoa; phylum Arthropoda; class Insecta; order Diptera; family Drosophilidae; genus Hirtodrosophila; species Hirtodrosophila trivittata. The sequence continues at coordinate 751,350 of JAWNNK010000866.1, forward strand.
TGGTCGAAACGAGCAACGAGCAACGGGGAACGAGCAAGGGGGCTTGGAATGTGAGAGCTCAGATCGAGTTTCCGTCGCTGCCTTCCCATCTTCCTGGCACCTACAAAAGCGTGAACACCCCTACCGAAAAATTAATGACGCATAAACATAAAAGAAATATAAATCCCACTTGTTCTCGAAAGTACTTTCTGTCGAAAATCGCAATTCGTTTCATTACAATTTTCACTATGGCTTATAAGGATAAATAAGATCATACCAAAATCTCTTTATTTTGTTAAACTGCAAGCATAAAATAAAAGAATTCGAATGTTGGCGAAAGTAAGGCGTAATTGAGTCCTGGAACAGAATCAAATGTTATCCATCCCGAGAGCGAAGCAGCAGCAACTTTTAATTGCGCATCTCAGTCTTTTCGTCGTTGCATTGGGTGCAGTTAATCAACTAGAAATGGAGCGACAACATATTTACATGCATCTACACAGCCCCCCCCCACACACACACACACAGACACACACAGAGACACACATATACACACGCATGCACAGGCTTGACAGGACATCCTCCCATTGCCTGCTGTTCTTTTAATTTGTGATTAAAAATTTAATTTGTAATTTCGCAAGGACATAAACAGCTTTCAGGTAAATAAATGAAATTAAGCTGGCAACGGCAATGGCAGCGGGAACAACAACAGGAGGGGGAACGGGAACGACAACAGCAACATCCCACGCACATGTCCTTGGCCAGGACGACTGGGGAATGCAATGCGTAGAATTCTACTGCTGTCACATCCTTGATACTGCTGGAGCTTCTGTTGTTGTTTAGCCATGCTTTCCCAACAGGAAGTTCCTCCTTAACTCTGTCGCAGTGTTGTGTTTGCTTTTCCGGTTTGTTTAAGTTCAACGCGCTCCTCAGTGCATGCCGTTTTAAGTTTAAATTGCTTGGATTTTCTCCTCGCAGGAAAGTGACAGTGGAGGACAAAAGTACGAGGCGATAGAAATATAGAGACCGAAAGACCACCCTATCGAGCTGTACCCTACCCTGCGCTGCCCTTTCCCGCTGTGTTGATTGAATTATTCCGCTTCACGCCATAAAGCGCTCTACAAAAAATAAGCAAGCCAAGAATAAATATTGTTGCTGGAAGTTGTTTCTTTATTTCTTATTTATACTATTACTTCTTCAACTTTTTGTGCAGTAGTGTGCAGTTTTTTTATTTCATATTTCGCTGTGACTGAATCCGTCTGGCTTCCTCCTAGAATATCTAATTCTCTATAGACTCATGCTCACATGGGTTCTGTCTGTACTTGGGTGTTGTCAGAAGTCACGAGCTGATGTTCAATAAATATTTGAGAGCAACTTTGGGTTTAAGCCAGCATAAGATGTTTAATTGAACGAAGAGAAATAAACTTAATCCACTGGAGCTTAAAGTATCTTGTTCTTAATGCTTATATTGGATAAAGATATATGCCAATTAATTTGAGATACAATTTTGTATATAGTTTATGCTACTTCTGTTACTCCTCCCATTCTTGTGGACTTAACTGAACTTATATTTATTTATATCCTTTTTAGAAAGAAAATTAGGTATAAGGGATTGAAAACTAACAAAGATATAGATTACGTTTTTCCAATGTTTTGTTTTCCAATTAACTGTCCTGGCACTGTATAGTATATACATAGTATATACATAGTATATACATAGTATATACATAGTATTAATTACGAAAAGCCACAGGCAATGCTGAAGAAAGCTTCTCAGACATATTCTAGTATCTTTTGGGTGATATACAAGTGAATATGAGTTCAAATACAAGCTCTTTGGGAGTTGTCCCTCTCTCAGCTCTTTATAAAACAAAAGCCTGAATCAGACTATACAAAGAAATGTATATCCATGAATTTCGCTTATTGAATAAACATTGTCGAGTCAGTTATCAATCAAAAGCATTTTTAATGTGTCAACTGGCAAGTGTTTGCCAGACACTGCCAGACATGCAGCCCTCTCATAGTAGATGTGTTGTAAATGATATGCTTGACAAGCTCTCGTATGGGAAAACTAGGCCTGGGAAGTGCAGCAGCTGTTTGAGTATTGCCTTAAGTGCTGGTATGAAGCGAAGCCAAAGAAAATAAGACAAAAGAGGGAAAACTGTCTGCATTTTAATACACATTTTATTTGGGGCGCTTTGGTTTTGTCTGAGCCAAAAGTCAATTTGGCATAACTCAATTCTGGCCAAAAGGCACAGCAGACGCGCTTTTGTAATGTTAATAAGTAACAGCTAGCATGTCACCAGAAGAAACCACAACAACAGCAACAACAAAGTAGCAACAATAACAATACAAACAATATGCTTAAAGATAATATTCTTAAATTTCTAACGACTGGTAGCAACTTTTCCTACCAGCAGCTCGCACACACGCACACACACACGCACACACGTACGTATAGATAGAACACCCCCAGCAGGAAAAGTAGCACCAAGTTTGATAAGATAACATAATTTCTGTCGTTTGTCACTTGCTGAAACTGACAATTAGAAAAGTTTATCATACAACGGCAACTGGGGGTACGCCGCCATTGGCAGTATGATGGCATTGTGGAGGCGTGAGTCTTACAACAAAGGGCGTGCCAGGCTCTGTCGACTGTCGACTGTCGTTTGTCGTCTGCTGACTGCCAGTCGTATTTTGTCTGCATAAAAAGAGCGACAGGCTGACAGACAGACAGACAGACAGGCAGACATTTGTTTGGTGGCCCAGGCCGACAATTGTTTGCGCCTCAATAAGTTTCGAGCCGGGAAGAAGTTTATCTCGGAACGACAACGAGAAGCGTCAGTCAAAGTTTTTGGGTTGTGTGCCATGAAAAATTGGCCCCCCGGCTTTAATGATCCAACGTTGCTTTAACTTGTCAGAGCAATACCATCCATTTGGCCATTTGATGCTTGAGTATATCTACCAAGTGTTCCCCTTAGTTGGCATGGCAAATGATTTGTTTGAAATAAATGACTTTAACCATTTGCAAATGCAAAAAGCCGCAACGGCAGCCGCAGCACTTCAGCTAAAAAGTAGGCAATGCCCCTCTTTTTTTTGGTTTTTTATATATTTTTTATTATTCGAGTAGCCTCAAAAAAACCTGAACCCTCAGAGCCCTCCGACTACTCTGACTACCCTGACTGGCAGTTGCATTTTCTCTGCAGTCATTCACTCAAATTTGACGTTGGCGGCTTTTTTGGCTGGCCAAAACAAATTTCGCGTTCTGCCAAGCACAAAACTATATAGTGTGTTTTGTGCAAATAAATGAAAGGCTATGCAAAAAAATGTACAAAAAAATAAAAAATATTTATGTACATAGGTACACGTAGTATATATATGTGTATGCGGATGCGTAAATAACGGGTTATATCTGACCTTTAAATGCACTTAAAATAATTTGACAGTTGTTGACAGAGCATTTTGGCTATGAATATAGAACCTATAGATATATTCGCAATTTTATGATTTTGCCATTGTAAAACAATCAATTTCGCAGAACTGAAATGGAAAAGGGAAGAAGCAAATATATTTTGCTCTACTTGGAATCTATAATATCGAATTCTTTATAGTCCAAATATCAGCTGTATAGTTCTTCATTTAAATTTAATACAGAATGAATTCATTGTTTGTCTCTATTTATATATATATATTTATATAGTATTAATATTTAAATAATATATACAAATTTATAGTTTTTTTTTATATTTATTTATTTATTTATTGTCCAGAATTAATATTGTCCTGCATTAATCACCTTTACAGGGCAAGGGACCTAACTTGCTTAATAGCCACGTTTAATCTATTTTTGAGGAAATTTATAGTCATTTATTATTATTACACTTTTAAATATATTTTCTTTTTAATTAGTTCATGAGGTCGGATGCTATAAGTCGACTCTAAATAAATAAATAAACTATAAATATTTATTTTTTTATTATGCATTTCAAATATGATTAGAAGAATTTACTTCGTTGCTCTGAACGATATTAATGTCTTTTGCTTAATTTAAGATTTATCCAACTACTTTTTGTTCCTTCTAACCAATTCCGTAGGCGATTTCAAATACCCTTCAATACTCTTTTGGCATCGAAGGTGCAATAAAAGGCTTAGCAGCAGCTCGTTTTGTGTACGTAAAAAATATAAAAATATGAGCAAACGGCTGACGAACTGGAGTGCTCGCTCCCCTGCTGGAGTGGCGCTCTGTGAGGTTGAGTTTTATGAAAATAATGAATTGCCTTTTCTATGTTGAGTTTCAGGTATACAAGAATTTTTATTAGGCCTACTCTCTACTCTGGCAGTGGGCACAAAGTGGACAGGCAGGCAGGCTTGCAGTGGACGGGACGGGGGAGGCGTTGTGGTAACAACAATTACATTAATTAATTTTTACATGGGGAGCAAGGGGAGGGGGAAAAAAATGAAATGACGCCAGATTAATATGGGCTGTCAGCGGTGTTTGGTGAAGAAACGGGTTTAATTGAATATTTTATTTTTATTCGGACGAGTTTGTCGCTTCGCCTGTAATTTAACGGCAAGTACTTATCCCGACGGAATATAAATGACGTCATTTAAATGTGTACAGCAAGCACAAACACACACAAAGAACTGTTAAATTGGGTGAAATAATTGCGCACAATTATTTAAAAACTACAGAACGAGCGGAGACGACAGCAAATAAAATAAAATTAAATTAAATTAAGTACCAAGCAAACGGATTGCATTGCATTAATGAAACAATTAAGAAGTTTCGGCTGCCTGGCGACTAATGAAGCCTTAGCGAGTGCCAAGCAGCAAGCGCATTTGATTGTAGAAATTTAACATGAACACACACACACACACACATTTACACACACACACATACATATCGGGCGACAACAGGATACGCAGAAAATGGCTGAAAATAAATACAATTAAAATTTGCGGCACTGAGCTAATTAATGTTTGCTCGGCCAGGGACCGGTTTAATTTCGCTTATACATTCCGAGTCTAGAGCTGCTTATCGGCTTTAAATTGCACATTGGTTCGTTTCGAATGCATAAAACAAAAAATCATCACAGATTTCATTATATACAATACCCCTTACTTCCCATAACTTATCGTAGTATTATTTAGTTGTGCAACTGTTTCAAACCCGCAATTTTAAATGAATCGATTTGAGAAATAGTTATAATGATATGAAAATGGTGTTAATTATGTGATTTCTAGTAGAAAGAAGAACTATATTCTCCCTCTCTAGAAGTGAGGTTAAGTTACTTGGAAACTCTGTAACTTGTAGTACCGAAGGAAATCTCTAGACAAGCTCTGGTAACGACAGATAAATATAAACTATAAATTATAAATTGTAAGTTTATGTCGATCTGTATCAATCACTGGTAGAACTGGCTTTATGCGACTTTTATATATTTTAACATATGTATAAAAAACTACAGAGTATCTTTTAGTCGAGCAATTTGTATTTTTATATAATTTATTTTAAATTTCCAATCAGACAAATGAGTTTAAAGAGATAAAGTTAATGCAATAAATATGATTGATTAACTCGTTTCAGGCATTTGAAAAATATTAATTATCATTTAAATTAGCTAGCTTAACTATTTAATTAAAAGATTGCCACGTTAATGAAAAAAACAATCAAGGCAAACAATTAAAACTGGCTGACATTTGCTGACTCCATTCCATTTCCATTTGCATTTCCCTCACTCGAATTCGATCGTTTTAAACACGCAAACAAACTTTGATTTGGGTATTTAATGATGCCAAAAGCATAACCCACAGCAACAACAGAAACTATAACTACAACAAAATTGGCAGCAGCCACCATAGCCGCACACTCGCACACACACACACACACACACACACACACATGTTGAGGTTTGGTGAGCCTGGGCTCTGGACTACAGATCTTTGGTCGCCGAGCTCTGGTTGAGCCAAAAACCCTAATCACGCCGTTTGCGTTGTCTACGTGACCCGCCTGGCAGTGGTTGAATTATGCAAAAAGGAGGATGGCGATGGCGATGGCGTTGATGGTGGCGATGGCGGTGGCGGTCCTGTGGTTCCCGGAAAATATGTGTCAGGCATGGAAATGTCTCGACTTAGTGACGCAAATAATTAATTACGCAGCGCATGCCGAAAATTAAGGTGAAAGTTGATAAACCAAATTCCAGTATTCCAAATCACTTTAATTCCACCACACAAAGTGCGCTCTACTTTTAGCTTTTATTTCCAGAATCATCTCTTTTTCTGTTTATAGTCCATAAGTTCATTATGAAACTTAAAATCGGCAGAAACTGTTTCTGAGACTTACTTCTCATCTTTTTTATGCCTGACATGAGAAAATTACGTAAGTCTTTTAACTAAAAATTTGGGTTTTGCCGTGTAATTAATAGCTGACAATTCTGCTAAATGCTGTCAAAATTTGCTGCAATTTGTAATCATTGAAGGCACAGTGAAATTCTATAAGTGTTTTTCTTGTAATTTGTACAAATCTTTTGAGTACAAATAGTCCCCAGGGTGGAGTCTCAGGCAAAGTCGTATTGCCTAAGACTCCTACGGTCTATGACAAATCAACTGTGAAACATCTTAATTCTAATTTGATTGTAGACATGTAAGAGAACACCTCAGAAAATGACAGGATATACACGTATGTGAAATAAAATTTGATTGCATACTTCTAGGCGCGAAAAGTCTGAAGGTACCCAAATAATTCTCTGTACTGCTAGTTGGAAACTCTGAAAGTTCTTTTGGCCCAAAGCCAGTAGTTGCACTTGTCGATCAGCTTTAAGGTGGCTAGAAGCAATAAGCCAAACGGTTGACAGTCTAAAACAGGTTTAAGTGCTTCCAATCTTAAGTTTAGTGCAAACGTAATGTGAAAGAGAGTAAATCATTTGTCTGAGACAATTGCTATTACTTAAAATTACTCAGAGTCTTAAAAAATATTTGCATAAAAATAAAGTAAACTATGATAAATGGAAGCACTGATTACGTACCAGAATTATTTGTTTCCGTAGACGTAACACTCACATTTCAACGAGCTTTTATGTCAATATTAGCTTTTTTATCCTTTGGCATTCTTACTTTGTTCTTTCATGGAGTACAGCTCCAACCTGTTATCCTATCTCCTTTTTTTTATAGAGTTTTCCTTCAGTTTCTGACTCTATTCTCTACCACTGTTAATTACTGTCTATGCAGCATAGTTATGCTTGAGTTGCTTTGGGTTTTATACAGCGCGAGGACTTTAAAACCCCTTGAATTAAGTTGCACCTCATTTCACTTCCATATGAACCGCTCATATTATATTCTATAGCTGTGTGCTTGGTTATTGTAAGACATAATTTAGGATTGCTTCTGGTGTGTAGCAAACCTAATAACTGGAAGCTGTAAATAACATGGCGGTTTGTAAAAACGTCAGTTAAAGAATCAGAAGCTCAGTTGGTAGTAGACACAAACATGCCACATGCCACATGCCACACATGCCCACAGACATGCCCATAGAGACAAATCCACTCATAAGTCTGTGGGCACATGTGAAGCATATATACTCGTACACACGTCAAAGGCAGTTGCCAAACAACACCTCAGCACATGTAACGTCAACACTTAGAAGTTCAAGTAGAGGCTTAACCTGCTGCCGCCGGCGACATTGCTGACTGTGCAGAAGATGGAGCAAGAAATAGAAATGCGGAAAACGAAGCAGGAGCAGAAAGAGGATATGGCACAGGAGCCAGAGCCGGAGCTGGAGCCGGAGCAGGAGCTGTTACATACACCTACCGAGTCCTATGAAGCAAGAGTAAATTAAAACCGCAGACAAAAAACACACTCAGTGAAATGAGCGACAGCCTGTGAGTGCTTTGGCTCAAAGACTTTGCGGTTATGCAGTACACTTAATGAGTAAGACCAACTCTGGCAGGATTTTGTTTCTGGCTCGGATTCGGATTCGGATTTGGATTCGGATTTTGTGAAATGGGGCCAAATTTAGCGTATACTTGTTTATCTGGCAGAAGACTGAGATATTTAATATTGTTTTATTATGGCGTGTAAGTTGCGCATAACTAATGCGCTCACGACTCGACTAAAATTTCACTCAGCTGCTCATTTGGGGCGACGCGAGAAATGTGTACATAAATTTGTTTTATGGGTCAGCCTGGTTACGTATACGCACGGCTGACCACAGAGCTAAACTTCATTCTCATTTTCCCCTTTTTAACTGTTCACATGCAACTTTGGACTGTAAAATACGATGGCATCGCCACAGCCTAATGTGCTGCACGTGCTGACCAACAAAACAAAAAAGAAAGGAGAAAAAACAAACAAACTGTATCCAAATATACATATATAGTATATATATATCGTCGTACAATGAAAATGATAAACCCTATGTGTTGATTATGCGCCTGGCCTACTGCAAATACCCGCACCCAACTGGCTGCGAAACGACTTTGGTCCTTGGGACCATGATAAATGATACCTAAGCAAGTGGTCACCTACCCTTTCCGGCCGAAAATTTGGCTTGTCCTGCCAGTAGATTAGCATTGAATTTGAATAGAGAATGAAAATGTTCTACACACACACAGAGAGAGGAACTAAAAGGAGCAAAGTAGGCAGCTCATTGATGCCAGGCTATTTGTGCTATGCCCAACGTCCAGTGGCCAATAATCAAATGAACTAGATTGTCATAAATCAAAGTTTGCTCAATGTTAGATAGTAGTTATTCGGGCTTGGGCTTAATACATCCTACACGGATAACATATCGGAACATAAAGGCGATTCGATTACCGGAGCTCGGGATATCGAAATGGCTATTTGAGTATGTTCTGCTTCTGGGAGACCATTTGTCAGAGCTTGAGAAGAGATTGGTATTTAGTATTATATGAATACAGGGTGGGCCATCTATTGGTACGTTTTTGAATTTTGTCGTATGACAACACCAAACGAGCTACAGACCCGAAATTTCGACAGTTTATTAGTTATACCGTCCGTGGCGCGAAACAATATGTTTTCTTTAGAAGAGCGTTTTGAAATTTTAAAAACTTATTTTCAAAGTCAGTGCTGTGTCGCCGAAACTGTACGAATTTTGAAAAGAAATATGGGTCGTGATAAAGCACCCACCGAAGGAGCTATACGCAAATTGGTGAGGAAAGTTCGTCAGAAAGGGATGTTAGTGGATGACAGAAGTGGTCCCAGAGCTCGGACAGTGCGCATACCCAAGAATATTGAGGCTGTGGCCCAAAGTGTGAGACAGAATCCGACGACCTCAACTCGACGCCGATCGCAGCAACTGAGCATTAGTCGCACCAGCCTGAGGAGAATAGTGCACAAAGACCTCGGATTATTCGCCTACAAGATCCAGATGACTCAGGAGTTGAAAGCAAATGACCATCCGCTTCGATATCAGTTTGCCGTGTGGGCTATAGACCAGCTCAATAACGACGTCGATTTTGGTCGAAAAATCATCTTTTCGGACGAAGCTCATTTCCATCTCGGCGGATATGTGAACAAGCAAAATTGCCGGATTTGGGGATCGGAACATCCACACACAATCGTAGAGAGACCAATGCATCCTCCAAGAGTCACAGTTTGGTGTGGATTTTGGAGTGGTGGCATAATTGGCCCATTTTTCTTCGAAAATGATGCTGGAAACGCCGTTACCGTCAATGGCGAACGCTACAGAGCCATGTTGACCAACTTTTTATGGCCTCAAATCGACACTATGAATGTGGACGACCTTTGGTTTCAACAAGATGGCGCCCACATGCCATACAAGCCGACTTACGATCGAACTTCTGCGCAGCAAGTTCAACAACCGCATAATCAGCCGTTCAGGAGATGTCAATTGGCCTGCGCGTAGCTGCGATTTGACACCGCTGGACTTTTTCCTGTGGGGTGCGGTTAAAGACCGATGTTATGCGGATAATCCAGAGACAATTCCAGCTTTAAAAAACAATATTACGACTGTTTTGAGTGAAATTGGCGCCGAGATAGTCCAAAATGTCATTGATAATTGGGGTAACCGAATGGCATACTGTAAGGCCAGTAGAGGGAGCCACATGAACGAAATCGTTTTTCATTCTTGAAGCGGATACTTTTAGCTTCACAACAAAAAAAAAATTAATAAAAAATATAAATGTATGCTCATTTGATCGCATTTTTAAAAACGTACCAATAGATGGCCCACCCTGTATAAATATGTTCGAAAAAACAAAATCATTTAAAAGTGTTTCAGCTTGTGAGACGAGGGAACCATTACATAGTTTTCATTAGCTTCAATTTTAGAATAATCCTAATTATTGACTGAGTTGCACATCTCTGTTAATGCTTTAAAATATCAGTTTTATATTATTTGAAGTTGTTTTAGAGTACTGTTTAATAAATCTCCTTGGAATACCTGTCCTAATTATGAAAATAATAATGTGAAAAAAACCGAATAATTAACTTAAAGAAACATCTGATCATGACTTTAAGGACCAGCATTTGCCTTGTACAAGTTGTCCTTTAAAATATTAAAATATACGAGGGGTGTTCGAAAGAAAAGCTGAATTGTGAATTGTTTCCAAAAGTATTTATTTCTTCATCAATATTCATTTTCTCGCCTTTAAAGTATCTCCCTGAGATATAATGCACTTATGCCAGCGCTTCTTCTAATCCTCGAAGAACTTCTGATATGGATATGGCCACCAGCTCTTTCTTCGATTCTGACTTTATCTCATCAATTGTAGCAAAACGCTTCCTTTTCATTGGTCTCTTCAGTTTTGGGAATAGGAAAAAGTTGCAAGAAGCCAAATCTGGTGAATACGAAATCTGTTAGCAAGAACTCATTATGCATTGTTATCGAAGAAAACAGCAAGCAAAACCCTAACCAATTCTTTTAACCAGAGTTCGTATATAAATTTGTTCATCAGAGTTTATTTTGATGCTCTGTTGCTCAAACATTTAATTAGTTCATGTAATTCTACATATAAATTTAAGGATTATATTTACTCTCGCCAATGTTATTTAAATAACTTTTTCTTTGAACAGACCTCGTACCATATGCAACACATGACAGAGCATTACTCTCAATTATAAACCCAATCTCGAAGCACATAATAGTACTTTCTGTTTCTTCCACCTGACCTTTTTGGAGTAAACACACAACAATTGGCCTTATGAGGACATCCACTGGTTGATATTTATGCTAGGCAGGGCTTGTTATTCAACAACGTATTATGTGGGCCTTAAACTGAGTAGTAAAAGTGCCCAAGTGCAAGTCAGCCACACTCAACACAACTTAATACACCACACAGACACACATAGGAATATGTAATACAGGGTGGGCCATCTATTGGTACGTTTTTAAAAATGCGATCAAATGAGCATACATTTATATTTTGTATTAATTTTTTTTTTGTTGTGAAGCTAAAAGTATCCGCTTCAAGAATGAAAAACGATTTCGTTCATGTGGCTCCCTCTACTGGCCTTACAGTATGCCATTCGGTTACCCCAATTATCAATGACATTTTGGACTATCTCGGCGCCAATTTCACTCAAAACAGTCGTAATATTGTTTTTTAAAGCTGGAATTGTCTCTGGATTATCCGCATAACATCGGTCTTTAACCGCACCCCACAGGAAAAAGTCCAGCGGTGTCAAATCGCAGCTACGCGCAGGCCAATTGACATCTCCTGAACGGCTGATTATGCGGTTGTTGAACTTGCTGCGCAGAAGTTCGATCGTAAGTCGGCTTGTATGGCATGTGGCGCCATCTTGTTGAAACCAAAGGTCGTCCACATTCATAGTGTCGATTTGAGGCCATAAAAAGTTGGTCAACATGGCTCTGTAGCGTTCGCCATTGACGGTAACGGCGTTTCCAGCATCATTTTCGAAGAAAAATGGGCCAATTATGCCACCACTCCAAAATCCACACCAAACTGTGACTCTTGGAGGATGCATTGGTCTCTCTACGATTGTGTGTGGATGTTCCGATCCCCAAATCCGGCAATTTTGCTTGTTCACATATCCGCCGAGATGGAAATGAGCTTCGTCCGAAAAGATGATTTTTCGACCAAAATCGACGTCGTTATTGAGCTGGTCTATAGCCCACACGGCAAACTGATATCGAAGCGGATGGTCATTTGCTTTCAACTCCTGAGTCATCTGGATCTTGTAGGCGAATAATCCGAGGTCTTTGTGCAGTATTCTCCTCAGGCTGGTGCGACTAATGCTCAGTTGCTGCGATCGGCGTCGAGTTGAGGTCGTCGGATTCTGTCTCACACTTTGGGCCACAGCCTCAATATTCTTGGGTATGCGCACTGTCCGAGCTCTGGGACCACTTCTGTCATCCACTAACATCCCTTTCTGACGAACTTTCCTCACCACTTTGCGTATAGCTCCTTCGGTGGGTGCTTTATCACGACCCATATTTCTTTTCAAAGTTCGTACAGTTTCGGCGACACAGCACTGACTTTGAAAATAAGTTTTTAAAATTTCAAAACGCTCTTCTAAAGAAAACATATTGTTTCGCGCCGCGGACGGTATAACTAATAAACTGTCGAAATTTCGGGTCTGTAGCTCGTTTGGTGTTGTCATACGACAAAATTCAAAAACGTACCAATAGATGGCCCACCCTGTAGAATAGAGGCCACATTGACTCACTCCACACACCTAAATGAGCAATGTAGAAAGGAGAGGGAGAGAGAGAGTGGGAAGGTAGATCGAGCCTGTGAAAGTACCGAATTGTGTCTAAACACTTTACATTGCAATTAGTCAGGTAGTTGAAAGGCGACTGGGTAGACCTAATGGAAGTGAGAGCTGCAAGGACACGAGACAACAACACATGCCTCTTGGCCTCTCACTAACGACTGCATTTATTTGTTGCTTTTTTCTTTCTTTTTTTCCTCCAGCTTTGTTTTGTGGGTTCTAATATATTTAAGTGTGTTATTTGTGCGGCAAGATGATGCGGCATTGTCTGTGTGTGTGTGTGTGTGTGCAACAATGGGATTGCTGTTAAAGTGTTGAATTTAAATTGCGACACGTGCCTGAACGAAAAAGCATTGTTTCACTTGTAGTGTCAAAGTGGACACAGATTAGAGCAGATCAGATGTGATGAGAGGAGGAGGAGGGAGGAGAGAGCAAAGGTCCTGTTGTGTTGCCCTTTAAGCCAGCCGAGTTGATTAACCGCGCCTGCAGCTACCCATTAAATAAACAGACAGAGATAACTCGTATAAAGTTTTAATTGAACAAAGGCGGGGCACAAGTCAATGACTTTTACACGTTTTCTGCCCGTTAGCCATTCATAATTACCAAAAGGAAGAAAGGCTGCGATCCTGTTGCTCTTGTTGTTCTGTTTCTGTTTCGGTTTTTGTTGCTCCGTCAAATAAAAAAGACTGCAGGCAGATTGCCCGAAAAAATACTTACTACAGTAAGAGCGCACGCATATACCCAGACCTTAACACACACACACACACACACACCGAAACACCCACACACTACCAAAGATTCAAACAAATAACAAAGCAAAGTTGGCGTCGAGCTCCTTTTCATGGCGTGTCTGTTGCGGGTGCACTGAACTTATACACAGAACGCTGAGGAAGGTGGAGACGGTGGTGAGGGGTGTGCCAAGAAGACGAGGTAGAAAATTGTTAAAATGATTTCCTGCATTGCACGCTACAAAAACTTTAAATGCAACATGCAACAACAGCAACATGCAGTTCGTTATGGCTACAACATCCTGGACCGCCGTCAGGCAGAGCCTGGACCTCATTCCACGCCGGCGCCCAGAGGCTGGGCAGAGGGAGCGGAGTTCGCAAAGCGAAACTTGTAAAACTTATTAAGCCCCAACTCCTTCTAGCAGTTGATTATGTACAGCAAGTCTAATTAAAGGTAGTTAATGTAACCTTATTGGCAGCCTTTCTCCTTGTCTGCATTTCGTTAGCGAGCTTTAAGGCATAAATTTTCGACACACAAACTTGGAGAAATTTTCATTATTTAAACGCAAAATTGGTACTCGAAACGTTGATTTGGTATGATTGCTTTCGGAATCTTATTTATACTTGGAAAGAGAAAGGTTTTGGCAGAATAAGTTGAACAAATTAGAAACATGTTGAAATACTTCCTTATAACAGGCAATTCCCCGAAAGTAACCCAAGTTACCAAATTTCTCGAAGTACTTTGTGGAAAGGCAAGTATCAATATATTTTGCTCGCTGTATTCGACTAAAATATACTCTGCACAGAACCCTGAATGAGAAATAAAACCTAATTTATCTTAGCTTATTAATATAATATGAATATGGTTAAAATTATAAATAAAATATTATAGCATTACATATTTATTTATAATTTTATTTGAATTTGTTTCTAGACCTTCTGCACATCATTGAGAAATACAGAATTGGAGAAGTATTTTATATAAATTTATTGATAAACAGAGTAGAAATAAAATCAAAGTACTTGGTTTAATGTCTTCAGCATTTAGAGGTTCTTTAATAGATACGTTTACTCAGAGAAAGTTCCTGCAGATCACTGATATTATTTCATATTTCCAATTCACTCTTTTAACACCCATATAAAACCCTTTTTTGTCAATTTGCTTGGAACAGGGTATCAAAGGAGTGCTGTTAGGAAAAGAGCTAAGCTCTTGACAGATTGTCTCTCTTGACATTTCCTTCTTTGTTGACCTTTTTGGTGTCGTGAACCTCTTTGAAAAGGTTTCCGAGATTCATTTTAATTTTACATACAAACAAATTTATTTTTTAATTAATTAAGCGCGAAAATATGTACATATCCTGTTTAATTTAAAATGCTGGACAGATCAAAATATATGAGATATTAAGTTAAAGTATATAATAATTTGTATCTACTCTAAAGCTAGTGATGGTTGAGTTCAGGAAGTAGTTTCCATTTATGTCTAAGTTCAATCACATAGAAAATTGTGTGTAAAAGAGGCTTGTTTCTATTCTATTTCATTTGTTGGAACGTTAATTACTTGGAGAATATGTTTTGTGTAATAATCAGTGAAAGTTGCTCAAAGAAAGTTTTGTTAAATCTACGAAGAATCATTCAGATTTGTTTGTGTTTACCTCGAACCAGTTTGATTGCACGCAACTATTTCAATGAGCTCTATGTAAATGTATTGCTGGAATTATAAGATGGCAAAGTAATTGCAAAACACAATAAAATTAATCAGAAATGCTGGGAGAAAGGCAAAAATTTACGCTAAATTAAACAGCGCAGATGGCGCCATTACTCAGAGGCAGCAAAAAAGCCCAAAATCGAAATCGAAATCGAAATCCAAATCAAAATCAAAACCAAAACCAAAATACTCGCATACATATGAATGAAGACTTCTTCTCTATAAGTCGAACAATAGCAAAAGTAATGCTAATCAATTATGAATCAATGTGCGAGCACAGCCAAATACATAAGAAGAAAAACTCGACATTGCCACCAGAAATTGTACAATTGTGCGGAAAGAGGCTTTCAGATTGGGCCCCGATACACACATAGTACATATGTCGTCATTACGGTCGCATTGTGTTTGTTTTAATCAGCGGCTGCGGCAGTGGCAGTGGCAGCGGCAGCGGCAGTGGCGGTGGCAAATGTTTGCAGCCGCCGGCAGAGGAAAGCGATGACAGGCGGGGGGAGGTGTGGTAAACGGTTGGCAAAAAACAGCGTCAAATCAAACCAGAAAAAACCAAATAGCAAAAAAAAAGAGCACCTCGTTTTGTCTATGTATGTGTGTGAGTGTGTGTGTGAGTGTGTGTGAGTGTGTGTGTGTGTGTGTGGTCTGTTTTATCGTTTTATCGTTCCTTTGCCTTTCATTTCAATTTCACTTCAACTGCGCTCTTGCCTGAGATTCACAAGGTTCGCCCCTGCCCGCGTCTAGATGGCTGACTGACTTTTTGCTCGCCGCCATTTTTATTTCCAATTGGGAAGCAATAAATGTGCGCGTGCGTTGGCAACACTACCAGCAGCAGTAACAGTAAAAGTAGCAGCAGCAGCAGCAGCAACAGTAGCGGTGGCAGCCCTGCCAAACAATGAAAAGACAAACAATCAGCAATCATGCCAAAATTTGTTTTCATTTTTGTGGTGCCCACACACACACACACACACATAGATAGACACACACATACGCATACAGATTGGGCTATACGCACACGTCCTATGATTGCCGACAAGACCATTTGGCATTGATTGAAGCGTATTTGTTATGTAGCCAGAAAGTATTGTTACTGCTCCTTGCAACTCCTTCGTCCGCCGGGCTCTAACAAATGACTTCAACTATACGTCGGACAGGCAGTCAACTCTTACAATTGTGTCTATTGCCTAACTATCGCATCAATCTATTGCTTTGCTCTTGCTCAACTTCAATTCGGAGCAGGGAAAAGCTAGGAAGGATTTAAACATAGTTACATCTCTCTCAACATTATTCAAATCTGCAAAACGAACTCGTTTATCAATTCTCAGATTTAATCTCTAAAAGATATTCTGAAATCACATCTTCAAAACGTGTAAAGAATTGATAAAATTTGCAAATCTACAAAGTATTTCTTATATAATAACTTCTGTTCCGCATTTTATTAGAAATCATAATTTATGTTTGGGAAATATAAAATACTTTTTGTTTTCAGGTATACGGGGATATTCCCCATTTTAACCTTTTTCTCCATTTATTCAGCCCGAAAGGGACGCACCTGCTTATTATAAAAATATATATAAAGCTTAGTCTATGTAATTATATATTAGTATTTCTTATTTTAGCTTAGTATTTCTATGTTAATATTAGAATTCTTAACTCCTCTCGCCCTGGGAGTGCGGAGAAGCAAGTCTTTGACTGGCGCCTCTTTATTCTGCGCTGGGAGTGTATTGTTGCCAGGCTCTTGGCCAGAAGGTTGCTGTGTAGCTCGAGCCTAGAATTACGCCGGCTGGAGTGGAAGTTAATTTGCTGCAAGACAGTGTCCAGGCTCAGATCTCTGTGCAGCATCTTATTTTTGATTAAACATTCGCAGCCGGTCATCATTCTCGCTATTTTGTTTTGAGCCACCTGAATTCGTTGGATTTGTCTGTCAGCAGCCAGTCCCCAGATGTGGCAGCCATATTTCCACATGGGTGAAATTATTTGCTTATAAATTGTAAATATCAAAAATATTAAATAATTTACTCTTGAGGCGTAAAGTGGCATTGTTTTTGTTGCTTTTTTAGTTTTTAACTATTATAAAATGTTGGAAAAATATTTACAAAATAAATGAAGTCAGAGTTCATAAGTTAAAGCCTCAGACTAACAAATCGCGTTTAAATTATTAAGAAATATCTTTTGGGTTAGATTTCATAGATGCCTTAATTTTAGCTTAAGGTGCTGGTTGATATAAGCTGTAAGCCACTTTATGTAAATCTTAAAGTATAAAATATACAAACCAAGTTGAGAATGCAGTGTAGATATTCATCCTTGACATAAACTCAGGCTGATGAGCTGTGAGCGATGAAACTAGTTGTTTTCGTGGTAAATATCTGCACAAAGAAAGGCTCAATAGATATTTCAATTGTTTGGTTAAGCCTTTTAAATGCCTGGCACAGCAGGTTGCGGTCGAGAGGCAAACACTGATATATACTTTATCGGAGACACAGACACACGTACGAATAGATTTATGCAGATTAACCACAATTTTAGTACCGTATGGCACGACAACCGCAAATTTTAGAATTATGACACGAACATTCCGCCCCTGGGCACTGAACCGCCCATTAAGTTGCAAATATTTTTTCATTTGCCGTGACATTTGCACGAAACCAACGTCGGACAAGCTAAACAAATATATACATAATATGTATATAAATATATAGGAAATGCAACAGAAAACAACCATTTAAAATACATTAATGAAAGCTCGGCAGGTATGCAATAGCGTGGTTAAACCATATTTTCAATCAAGATTTCAGAAATAACAAAATAATGGCTTTCTCTTTATTCTTTCTGCACAAAATATAAACTGAATTATTTAAAAATATATAAAGAATCTATAAAATGGGTGAAATAACACGAATTCAGAGTCCGAAGGGATAAGCGACTTGGATCATAGCAATCCTCCTTCTAAGGACTTCGAGGTGAACATCTCTTAGAACTAGATAAATTAATGTTAGGGATAAATGTGAAGGGATAAGCGACTTGGTTCATAGCAATCCTCCTTCTAAGGACTTCGAGGTGAACATCTCTTAGAGCTAGATAAATAAATGTTATGTGGAAAATAAAGTATAAAAAAAGAGAATCTAATAAGGATGTCTTCAAGCTGAAATGTTTCGAGCTGCTTTTTCTTATTTTCATTTTTAAAATACGAACGAATCGCCTCGTTTGTTTCATAAAAATAGTTTCCCCATTCGGAATTATTGGGGTACATTTAATGAAATTTGTTGCTATCTTCTAGAGTTGGCAGCTAACTGGCTGCTAAAATATGCACAGAAAGTGCCAAAAATCCACAATAAATGGCTAGAAACACGTAAAAATACCATTATAGGAGCTAAAGTAAGTAACTAAGAGCGTTGATAACAAATAATAACATTTAGATAGACACGCAAGGAAACGTTTTGCATTTGCCATTTCCCATTTCCCGTTTCCCGTTTCCCACGAAAAACTGTGCGAGCGACGAACACGCAACTTCTTACGCAAAAGTCAAGCTACGAATCTATCTGGCAATTGAAATTGTTGTAGGGGTCACCCTTGTCCCCCCTTGTCTCCTCTTCCTATTAGAAATGTGTGAACCTACGCTCATAGACACGTGTGGGAGTCCATTGAAGCTCAGAAGTTCATAAGGAAATTGTCATAAATAACACATGGCTATTGGTTTCCCAAGTCATTTCTATCGATTTGCTTGCCTTCGATAGGATACGAAGTATAATATTTTATACCTAAAACAAGTTTTATAGTGAAAAATAATCGAAAATAAAATTTATGCTTACGCAATCCTCTGGCAGGAGGGAGTTACAAAATATGTTTCATTTTTTTTTTTAATTTCTTACAGGGTATTTCTTAGTTTAGCAGATGGACCGCTTTCATTTGTTTTCTTTTTTGTTGGTCTCTACTTTTGGCTTTTGGTAGCTTTTGCCACTAAATTCCGTTCCAGTTGGTTGTGGTCCTTGGATTTTGCGGACTGGTTGCAGGCGTCCGGGATATGTGGGATGGGGGATGAGGGATGAGGGATGGGGAGTCCAACGGCGACAGGGCTAAAGTGAAAATCACACTATATTTCAATTTCATGCGGCAGTGCACAGTGCGGCGGCGCGTCTGCAGATTTATGACTAAATTCACATACAAGCAGCTAATAAAAATGCCGAGCTAAGCAGCATTTGCTTTGCTTTAAAAACGAAAACTATTTTGGCGAATGTTTGCCAAAGCTGATTGCGTATACGCAGCGTGTGCCCTCAAAGTTTATGGCCGCCTTTGTCGCCGCCTCTTCACTACATTTTTTCCATCCCTTTCTCTCTCTCTTTCTCTTTCTATTCCGCTTTCCCTTTGCTTCTTTTTACACTCAATCTCTTTGGCTAAAATATTTCTTGTGTCAGCGTTAAAATTTCACTAAAGTGCCTGTCGCCTGTGCAAACACCGCAGCCTCTTTTTTTTTGCTTCTTATACTCAAGGGTGCCGCAAAGAGTTTATGCTGCTTCTGTGTGTGTGTATATGTATTTGTTGTACTTGCACAAATATGTACACACTCTGTATGTATGTGAACGTCTCAAAACTTTGATCCCTTAATGCCAATAAAACGTTCGCATGTCTTTCAGGCGTGTTGCGTCACTTTTTATGCGTCCCGAGTTTTGCATACTTCAATGCATGTGATGAACTGGCTGTCTGGTCTCTGTCCCTGATAAGCAGCAGGCAGCAATTTTAGCGGCTTACTGCCAAATAGCTTACTGCCATCCAGAATCATGTGCCATAGTCAGCTTCACGCGCTCTTTTTACATTTATACTCGTATGGCACAACCTGCGTTATCCTGAAAGGCCCCAAACGAGGGCGTCCTCTGCTCGGCGATGCTACAAAAGCTCACTAATTATGACGCGTGAAAAGTTATGTCGTCCTGTCAGTCCGCGCAGTCCAAAGTCCAACCAAATGCTTACGCAGCCCTTTAGCCCGACGTGATATGGCAACAAAGGCGCGTTAATTGCAAAAATAATTAATAATATTACCAAGCAACTATTGCCACAGGCGTCCCTGTACTACACACACTATGACACAGTTCAGCACAATGCCCTGCTCTGAGGTATTACATTCTATATGTATTCTGTGTAGTTATATAAAAGAAGGACGATAATGGCAGTTTACAATGTGCCAATGGAGGAGTTTCAATGTTAAGTAAGCTATTTTGGTTATGATAACTTTGACTGAGGAACCTGAGGAAATAACTAATTAACTGAATAAATTCTCTGAGTAGTCTTTAAGCTGGTTTAATAAACTGAATAATCATTTATTATATACATTATTGAATAGAATTTGGTATATTTTAGGTATTATTTTGTGCTCCCTTCTGTTGATGAACAGCTTGACCCGTACTGTCAGTACATGCCATGGGGCAGCTGTCAAGGGCCAGGCTTGTGTCAGATGCTGCGACTGCTATCGCAAAACGCATCTCTTGGCGAGATGCTTTTGGCATTTTGACATGTCGCTTATGTTCTGGGAGCTTGCTTAGAATGCGTTCGTTGTCAAAGTGCTGTCAGCTTTGTGTCAGTCACTAAGAGGCCAAGACGAGAGCGTCGGCATATTGCACATACGCCCCATCGGCTGTGTGTTGCTTGTTCCCAGTTGTTGCCAGTGAATCGGATAACAAACTGTGGTCGGGCCAGCAGCAACGGGCTCTTTTAATTAATATTGATGCCGCATTAACAATGTGTACTCGTATTTTCGGCTTCTGATTAAATGTGACTAATGATTTTTGATGGAGGCCCCAACACAAAGCGTTCTGTTGCCAGTCTAATTAAGCCTGGTCGTGACTTGTGCTGCCAAAACAAATGCACATTGTATTTAAGGCTTAATTACTGAGGCTTCATTTAAGGCAGAGCCTGGATGGCTTGCTGGCTGTTTTGTTTAAAGTTTTACTGGCCAAGCCGACTTGGCTGCAATTGTTTAACTCCGCATTGTTTGCTTTCAACAGAGACTGAGACAGCGACATAGACAGAGACAGGGACTGAGACTGAGACGGATATATAGATTCAGAGAACTCTTCTTGTTGGCAGGGATTATTGAAACCGTTTTCTAATCAGCACAAAGTGCTTGTGCTTGTGCTTGTGTTTGTGAATCCACTTGTTTCCCTGTAGCACTGCCCATAAACTTGACTATTTGACTTGGGCAATGCATGAGCCAAAAGGCACCTTTGAGCCAGCTCCAGCTCCAGCTCCGGCTCCTACATGCACTGATATGAGAGAGCTGGTGAGCAATCCAACCAAACGCCAGCTTGCGAGTCATCCAACCAGCCTGGCCAGGCTACAGACTTGTCACAATGACACTGACATCAGCAGGTCAGCAAGCAGCCTGCCAGGATATGAATGTGTTTTTCTACTTACTTTTTGTTCTCGGGCGGTGCTTGCAGCATGTTTCTTCAATGAGTGTTAGTGCGAGTACAATTGTGAGTGCGACTGTGAGTGTGCGTGTGAGTGTTAGTGCGGTCAACCCAAAATTCATTTCTTTGAAAGCATTTTTATTTTCAGTATACGGTCAGTTATTACGGCTATTGCTGCTGCTGATTCTGCTGCAGCGTGTTTGCCATTTTGATGTGTTCAGAGTTTTGTTTGATTTTAGTTAAACCACAGAAGCATCTCAATCCAGAACTGACATGAAATAAGTGCATACCACTGAAGAATCTCAATTAAAAACG
Source organism: Hirtodrosophila trivittata (assembly GCA_035045065.1). NCBI lineage: Eukaryota > Metazoa > Arthropoda > Insecta > Diptera > Drosophilidae > Hirtodrosophila > Hirtodrosophila trivittata. Next base: position 773,195 of record JAWNNK010000866.1, read on the forward strand.
CGTCAATCTTCTCTAACAATAACTGCTCTTTTCATTTTACTCCAACAGAATTCCGCAGAACATAAATGAAAAATGGAAAAGAAAGGCAAAGGGTAAATCAAAGTTATAAATTTCAATGAAACTTTTCAATAGTGGAAATAAATTTTTATTTAAACTTTAATATCTTCAAATAAGTTGAGAAAACTTATTTCAAACGCTAAGAAATATTATTTGAAAGCACAAAATTGTTGCATAGAGCAATCACACCGTTCACTGGGCACTTAACAAACCAATGAGCGTATGTTTTACATCCTCGATGGTGTCCAAAGTAAGCGAATAGCAAGTTTTGCTGCTCAAGAAGTGCAGAAGTAAGCCGTAAAGGAAAGCAAAGGAAAGGCAAGTGCTCAGTGAATAGACAATGGGAAGACAGGCTTGGTGAAAGATAATAAAAGTTACCAGCTAGAAGAAAAATGCAAGCTTGAAGCGTTCACAACGTGGGCAATATCGAAGAGAAGGCAGTAGCTGGATGAAAGCTTGAAGGCAAACAAAGGGCAAGGATTGGGTGAAATGAAGCGTACTGTGTTGTCTATAAAGGTCCGGTAGTCCTTTGGCCAGTGCTCTGCTTTTGCTTTTTCTGTTGCTGTTGCTGAATCTTTGACTATTGTTAGAAGCGTGCAAGAAGCTCACCGACAACAATGCAACTTTTGTACTACGCTACGTATACGCAATGCACGCGGAACTCCTCGTTGAAGCGATGTAACGCATTCTGGAAGAAAAGCAACAAAGGAAATTGTTGCTGAGCATCCAAGCGGCGAATTTCAATTAACGAAAATGGCCAATGCCGCCAGCCAGAGGGTCAAGTCAGTCAGCTTGCCGATGCATAAGGTAAAATCTGAACGTAAATATGTGCATGTTATCCACAAATAACAAATACACATGAATAGTAAACGAGTCGTTAGCCATTCTGTTTCTTTAACGATAAGAGTATCTTATCATAAAGTAGAAGCACACTCCAAGAGTTGTAATTGAATTTTAAATTTAAAGAACATGGCACATTCCTCTGCTTATTGTTTGCTATCAAACATAACTGAAAGTTAGTTTCTGGAATTGCACACACTTTGGGTGGATTAGGCAGCCTTTTAGGAAAGGTTGCTTCATGTAAACAAGCAAAGAGCTCAGTTAAGGTTACACATGCTGCACTTGGAAAATCAACAACTGTGCCACCTTCCGCACAAACACACAAACAGACACTCGCACACACACACACACAATCGTTTACCACAACAATTACAGGCAACATCACGTTCAGCTCAGCTACAACATTTTAATATAAAAGAGGTAGCATAGAGGGTTTTTAATTTGTGCAACAACAGCCGCGCACACACAGAGACACACAGGGAATGGGCCTGGCCAACGCGACGTATCCGCAACGCAGACCCAACAATGAGCAGACAACCGTTAAGAGCGGCCCAAATTATGTACGTGTGAGCGCAATTTGTGCGCCCAAAAGTGTTTCGTGTGTGTGACCCAAAATCATTAGCAATATGAGCAGCAGTTTGTATTAAAAACAATGCCAAAGCAACGCCATCAGTTGAGATACTCGCATGGTTAAAAAGCAGCAGGAAACACACAAAAAGAATGTGTATGTGTGTGACCTTTTTGTTGTGTGGATGTGTGCTGGGCAAAAGGTTAAATTAAATGGCTAAATGATAAGCATTTGGGTTAAATTGCTGGCTGACACACACACAGCTACCTACACACAGACAAAGAGATACACAGACGTGCGATATATGAGAATCCTTTAGGAATGCGTGTGCAGTCGCGTCTAATGTTTTTAATAGCAAAAGTTATAATGAATTTGTTAAACAGGAGCGGCAGCAACAACAGCTGCGAATGCAGGACAATATGAATAAGTGGATCTACATCCTGTTTTGATTGTTGCCTGTTTGTTTCGTTAACGTTGGCCAGTCCAGATACCTCTCTCTCTCTCTCTCTCTCTGTCTCTTTTGCTTGCGGACATAGGGACGGACTCGTAATATAAATTACGAATTTTGTCAGCGTTAGCAACCAAAATTATGCTGTATTTTTTGGTTTGTTAGGCAATCAGCGAAGGGAACAGGGCTTAATTTTATTTTTAGTGAGCTCTTTGTGGCCGAGACAAGCCCGTCAGCATTAAGCATTTCTCCTTTTTTAGTATGTGCTGTGCATTTTAAGCAAACAAGTTTTTATTTTTACATATTGTTGGTGTTGTTTTTCGGGCTTTGTTTTGTATATTTCACTTTGTTATTGTCATTTTTATTGTGTTTGTCTTTTATTTTAATCACGCAAAATGTTCTGCATATACTTAATTAAGTGCTTGTTAACATTATTTGTGCAAAGCATAATGGGACCCACAGTATACTTTCTTTTTTTGCCTTCTTCCCTTTAAGGATTAATGAGAATTGGGTTCGGCTTCCTACATTGTCGGACTCCCTCGCGCCTGATTGGAATATTCAATTTATGAACAGTTTCTCGCAAATAGTTCCCCTTGGAGTTGCTCTTTCTTGTTTCCCTTCGATTCGAGTGCAATTGCAATCAGAGCCCTGCTTAGCTCTTTTTTATCCAATTAAGTTACGAAAGGATTTCATTTTATAACCAACTTATGAGCAAACAGAGTTTAATAGAAAAGGCCTGGGTGCTATTCAATATAAAATGCTATTTATAGGTCCGTAACGTGTCCAATTAATTGAAACTCTGTGTGGTTTTCACATCGGACGATAACAGCTTTCATTATTTTTATGGACAGAACTTCAGTTATCGGCGAGGAGCATCTAAACGAAGATTTGAAGAGCTGAATTGCCTGAACTGTTGCCAGTTGTTAAGCCACACTGTCCACAATTGATTTGCAGATATGACATAGTTTTGCGGTCCTTAAGCAAACAACTCGTTAAGCTAATGAAATTTTTGAAGCACCAGCAGCAGCAGCACCAGCTGCCACTGGGGAAGGGATAGCGGTAGCCCGCAGCTTATCAGAGCATCAGCCGCATCAACAAGCTGCATAGAAAATTCAATTTTCCTGCACTAATTGAATGGTTTATTTTGACAAGGTGGCTCCCGTGTTGCTAGATAAGCCCAAAGGGCAAATCCATATAAACATGCACACACACGCGTATCTGTGTGAGTGTGTGTGGGTGTATGGAAGGGCTTGTGAAAAATTGAATAAACGGCAATTCCTAAAATAAGGCAACAAAAACTATTGCCTCACATTGTTCTCATCGATTTATAGCCAGGTGCATATCGCACACATGCCCCACGTGCCCCACGTGCAACATTAGTTATCCGAAAACTGGTTAAAAAAGTTACTACGTACTTTCGATACCCTTCTGCAGAGAAGTTGCATATTAACTTTGATTTTGAATATATAATAATAATCCAATTACAAATTGCACTTTGAAGATTTCTGCCAACAATCAGCGAGAGGAATTCAGAGTGCAGCAGATTAGGGAACTTCAGAGATGGCAAATAACGTTACGATAATGGGGCCATTGACTCTGCGAAAAGCTGCTGAAATCAACTGGTAACTGGTGACTGGCTAGTGGCCCTTCAGCCACTCTGTAAGCCATCTCTTATGCACAGCAAGGGGCGAGCTGCAGTTTATCTTTCAGTTTGTTGCAGCTGCATCTTTAACTTGTTGTGGCATTAACAAAGTCGTTGATCAGACTGCTGCTGCTGTTGTGTTGGCATGTGTTGGCAACTTGGCTCTAATTGAAATATTTTATTGCCAGTTGCAGTTCTGCCCCCTGCATCCCTCTGGGCACATTAATATTCATTAGAGGCAGCAAATGCATTAGTAAATTGCTGCGGCACTCAGCTGCTGCTACTTCTACTGCTGCTGCTGATAAATATAGACAAAATACTGCTGGCAATGTGTTAATGCTTTAAACTTGCTGTGTGGCCTCGACAAAAACATTTTATTTGCGGAAGTCATTAAGTGGCTCGTCTGGCCGCAAGCGGAAATGCACTTCGCACAATCTCGTGGCCACTTGGCACTTTCCCTCTATCTGTCTATCTTTCACTTGTTCTGCTCTTTTTGTTGCTGTCTGCGCCTCCTTCTCTGTCTTCTCTGTGTCTGTCTGTCTGTCTTTTTTCCACTTGAATTAGAGTTGCTTATTGCGGTTGGCAAATTTTTAGTTTAATTTCGCTTTTCTCCTTGAGCCTGGCACAAAAAATATTACGTATACGCCTACACAGCATTTGCAGCAGCCACAGAATGCAAATTTGAAATTTGCTGCCCCCTTCCATTTGCCACGTTGCCGCAGCTGCAGGAATGAAGTTGAAGTCGCTTCAGTACCGCAAAAGACGACGTTGCAACTACTGACTACGACTACCAGGACTTCGTTTTACAGCTCTTCACAGCACAGTATGACAGTGCGGTGCGGAATTTGGTTTCCGGTTTAATTTAGCAAACGTTTGCTGCTTTATTTTTTAGCCCACAAAAACCCAAAAGGGACAAGGGCTCAGACATTAGCCGGGCGCGGAGGTTACCGGTTGAGACATTTCTTAAAACTTGCTGCTTTTCGGGTGGACACTTTTGTTCTGCGATTTAAAGTGTGCCATATAAAGTTAACAAGCCCGACAGCTGTCTTGGAGTAAGCACAATGAACGAATAATTGGATAAATACAACTTTGATTGTGCCTTTTAAATGGATATTTCCAATGCATAGATATATTTTAGCGCGGAAGAGTTCACTATTCCATGATGATTGCTCATTAAATCGAGACTTTTTACTACACATTTCAATTCAGTTCCACTTCTTTCTTACTTTTACATTAGAACTTTCTGAACAAAATATTCATCAAACTCTGCTTAAAGCTGCGCATTTGTAAAGAGATCACATTTCAGGTGCCTAGTTCGCAGGCAAAGCAGCAATTATCACCCTCATCTCTGACTGTGTTTTCTGTTATTTGCGAAAATTGCTAGTAAAAACATGGAATTGGATAACAAAGTTTACAAATGTCGATAATTGTTCTCCTCCCTTGTGAGCCTGGCAGCAGTTCATATTACCACAAACATGCCAATGCGATGCTGTGACATATCAGAACTCTCTCCGTGAAAGGCCTTAATTTGATGCGCTAAACATTCAATTATATAGAGTTTGGCACGATATCAGGCGATAGCAGGCCGCAGCCCACATCCCAGCGGGGCTTTGCCAGCAATTAAGCATAGTTATCCCACGCTGTCGGCCCAAGCGAGGACTAGGAGCAAGGAGCAGGAGCAGGAGCAGGAGGAGGGAACGACCCATTTTGCTGGGGAGGATACTTTGTGTGCAAGGGTATATTGTACATATTGGCAATGTGCAGTCATTTGTTCATTAGCGCAGCGCATAAAACTCATCAAAGGCAATTAACATTAACGCAGGCAATCAGCGAGCTGGCCAGGCCAAGACTTGTCCTTCAGACTCGCATCCTTGCCAGCGCCTTGAGCGCTCTCTCTCTCGTCTCCTGCAGAGGGTAGGTAGCTACTGATGCCATTGCCAGGCGCACTCCCACGACATTAATTATCTGATTCGGCCAGGCCCCGCCCGGCCTCTATATATATATGCCAAAGTGGCAATATTTGAAAGTCTATTAAACGCTATGGCGCGCTTGATTTGATTGGGCTGCCCGACAAGGCGGATCTGTTTATGTCTATGTGTGTGTGTGTCTTTGGTCAAGGAATACGACCCACGGCAAATATTGGCTGGGCGTGGGTAAATTATTGAACATGAAATTGAATATGTGGCCAGTTGGTGTGGGGTGAGGGTGTTGGGTGTTGGATGTTGGGGAGCGGCGGAAGCGGGCTGCCAGCGTAAAATCAAAGCCACAAAAGAAATCCCAGTTTGCATATTAACAGCAGCTGCTGCCCAGAGACCGCCGCCCTGGCCGAAATTGTATGGGTGGGGTCTAGTGGCAGGCATAGTCCTGCATATCCTTTGTCAAGCTGAAAATGCAAATTGCCATGACATGCCCTTAACCATTTACCGCACAGCACCGGGCCTTTTTTTCATTCTACTCCATGGCTGGGCATAAAGCAAAACGCAGAAAGAAATCAGCAGAGAACATGGGAAACAAGTTCGAGAGGGTTCGAACTAAGACGACTAGCAAATACTCTTTATACACTCTTCTTAAGTTCTGCCTGCTAATCTCTATTACATAAAGCTGTTCTCGCTCTCTTTGAACAATGATAAAGCTAATGATAACAATGATTAGACTCTGTTAGAAAGGATATTCCATATCTTTATCTTTGTCTCTGAATTTGACAACGAGTTTAGCCGTTCTGCGTTCGGGTTTGTATACCCTTTTCTTGGTAAGAGAAAACTTTGGAAAAGAAATCGGTTTCCCTTTCTCTTTTTTTCTTGTTTTCAAAAAAACATGAGCCAATTCTCGAGAGCTTTTTGACCATACGTCTGCGGCTAAGTTTGCATTGCTCCATCTCCATCGCTCTCCCTCCACTCATTCGTTCCATTAGATCATCAGGGGCAGCTTCAGGGGCCCGACCAGGACAAGCAGCAGAAGGAGGAGGAAAACTTCGAGCCCAGGTCCGAGTTACACAAATTGTTTGGGACGTCCTCATCGTCATCGCAGTTGTGAGCTGTGCTGCGTGAAGCAATGCAAAATTTTCCCTCAGGTAACCTTCGTGCTTTGATTGATTGATGGGCAGGCGGCGCCGCGACTGCTTCCTGGTCGCCTTTGCTGGTGCTGGCGCTGGTGCTGGTGCTGGCTCCGGGATGTGTGGTAGGAAAATTGAATTTAATTTGTGGACACGCATAGCCAGGCTTTATGCAAATTCTACCTTTTTTCCTCTATCTCTCTCACGCTCATGGGTCGGAGCAGAGCTAGAGTAGTAGAGGTGCCACAGGGCGTTGGGCTTGACTTTGATTGTCGGGCATTAAGCACTTTTGATATTGTTTTTAGATTTCTGGGAAATCAAAGGCAGTCGTAAGCCAAACCCAAGCCCAAGCCTCGCAAAACCCCAGAACCCAAATTCAAATTCAAATCCAAATTTAAAGTCGTCCCCAGCAAAGCCCAACTCAAGAGCATCAAGTGGCTGTAGAGCATCGAGAGCTGCTAATACCCCGGACCAAAGCATATCGAGGGTCGACAAAATCTGTCCCAATGCGCATTCAATCAAACTGTCAAAGGCGCCGACAATGCTGGCCAGGCAAAGGCAATGAGATTTATTGTCAAAATTAATTAAAAATTGTAATGAGTTTTGTTGGCTGGTAAATCAGTTTTGGCCAAATACAAAATACATTTTAGATTGGCATTGCCGTCAATTAATTTGTTTGGTATTTGGCAATTTTATTTAAAATTAAGCTGCGGATTGGCTTGAATTTCAATTAGAATTGCGTCGCCTGAACACTGAACACTGGCTGACACTTGCGAGTTGCATGCAACAACCATTTTATGGCCATTTGATTGGCCTGCTCGTTGGCCATTTCGTAGCAACAACTGCAATAGAAACGGCCACAATACGAACTTGCAATTGCTTGTTATCAGCGCCGAATTTGGGTAATTGGCATTTGATTTGGCCAAAATGCACGCACACCTAAATTGCTTTGGCCTGGCAATGAAATTTGATTCTGTGCCGTGCTTCAATCACGAAAGAGTTGAACAATTCCTAAATCAATGGCTTAAATTTTCAACAAATATCTGCAAAAATGTGAGCTGACCAGTTGGTTCGGTGTTGCCTGTCACACGGTCAAATGAAAAGGCGTTTACACTCACTCACACACTCGCACACACACAGTTGTTCATTTGTGTTCATGTTGCTCTCACTTATTGCACTTCACTTGATATGCAACACATATTTGACCCGACGAACAGAACGACAAGTGCAAAAACGTGTTAGTTTAATGGGTGGATAAAAGAGACTGCACGGACACTGGGTGTGTTGTGTGTGTGTGTGTGGGTGTGGGTGTGTGTGAAACAGGGGTCGGCATTCGAATGCTGCTTGTTAAAAACGGCCATGAGCATAAATATGAATTCGTTTTTAGTTTTGGCATATGAAAATATTCATTCTGCGAAGGTAGCTTCAAAGATTTTAGATTTCCCAAGAAATTTGCGAATCGACTTCAGCACATGACGATAATATTAATATCGTTATACATATGCATTAAACTACCATCGCATCGAAAACAAATAATATTTGGACAACTAAACTAGTGACAAGTTAACCCCACAAGTCAGCAGAGTAAAATGTAAACTTTTGTTGTCTTTCGTGAAATGCTCGAACAACTCGCATAAATATCAAATGCAGTAGAAGATTCCCAAAATGAATTCGTTCCATATATTACACATGACGTAACTGGGAATTGTATATTCTCGATTGTCTTATATATATATAATATCTAAAGGTATCTTTTTGTGGATTTCCTTAGTATAAAAGTCTCTGATCAGCGCGCCTGATTAATCTCTCTGCCTCCAGTTGCTGCTTTTTAAGTCTTATCGTAAGAATATCTGAAGTTCCCAAACTCTTCTCATGGTTCTTCATCATATAAACCTTTCCATGATATAAACGTAATTCAAGCTTATCTCTATGAGCTCCGTTTAGTTGAGTTGTAAAACAAATGCAATCAGTCAGAATCACTTTAAACTTTAAACTCACACATGTAAACATTAGCATTTATCTTTAATGAGACGAAATAAGTTAACTCTCGACAAGAGAAGAGTTCCAATTCTGTGAATTATTTAAAGTATTTGGCGATTAGCAGGGAATGTGGCAGGGATTGAAATAAACTTTTTCAATTAATTTGCCAAACAATTGCTGTGGTAAATTCGGTTACCTTAATTTGCCTCCTCCGACCTCTGAATTCGATGAGCTGCAATTCTGGTGGCGATTTGACAAATTGTCGTACTGAGAGCCCTTTTATTTAGCTCACCGCAAGGAGTTTACTTTTCCCCATCGCCAAGAAACTTGTTCTGAATTTAGTTTCGCTTTCATTCCTAAGGAAGGACATCCTGGAAGCCCGTTGGCTCCTGCAGGTGATAAATTGCAGAAAGAGCAGGAAATAATGGAAAAACATTCTCTGGTCAAGAGTGGAGCATAAATTTAAGCAATTGGTGGGCACTTTCTCATTTCGGCTTATTTCACCTTATATATATTTATGTTTATATACAAATTTTTGTGCTATTCGCTGATTTTGCTGAAAGAGGCCACTTTGGCCTCTGATTCCCTTCTGCCCATGTCGTATTTACATGAATATAATGGGAGCCGTTGTGTGTGTCTCGAGGACCCATATTTAATTTAATAAGCATTTGCATTACTGCTTTATGTCTATAACTCAGTATATGTCGCAGTCAGAGAGCCGTTGTTCACCGGCTGTAAGGACACATGCGGCCATATGTGCGCCGTCTTGTAAGCAATTACGGACACTCGCATATTTCTAATTAAGTAAATTAATGTGTGAAATGTACACATACGGCAACAACAAAGTGAAGCAGCCGCTGCGACACTAATTGCAAACAAAGTACGTCTCTCTCTCTCTCTCTTGTGTGTGTGTGCATTGTGTGTGTGTGTGTGTGTACTTTGTGTATGTATGAGTAACAGTATATCAAACAAAATTCCTTAGACGGCAAGCGCCAACTGAAACAAGCCCTACGAACTGATACAGTGATAATTCAATAAACACGAATTTTCATTTTCATTTCAGCAACTTTTATTAAATATTAAATTTAAATTTAAGCTATTTTATTTATAAATATGTCACATATTGGTCATAGATTGATTCCAATGTCAATCTATAGATTGTGTTTCCATTTGACAAAGGAATTGTGTCAGTAATCCTGGTCTAAGGACACGTTTAAGGATGTTTTCAGTAATTATTTGTCATTTATTTATTATTTATTGTAATTATCTAAATTCGGCTTAAAGTTTAAATTGAAAAGAATTATCCATTTGGTTGCTTGTAGTCTTTACATTTGTTGTTTGGCCCGAAAGCATTTAAGTAATTTGTACTGTATATAAACACACACAATATACGAGTGTATGTGTGTGTGTGTGTGTGTGTGTTTTGCCGTTATCCACACGTCAACAAGTATGCGATGGCTTTTTTATTGCCCCGCTCGCTCCATAAATAAATTTTATTTTATTTGAAGATGGCGATGGCATTTTTTATTCCAGCTTGCCAAATGATGTTGACAGCAAAACAAACGCATGCATCAGCCCGGCAAACTGACATCGAGAGAGGTAGAGACTCGTAATTAACATGGAAATATATGTCGGATACTCTTATATACAGTATATACCATATATATGTGCACACACGTCAGACATATGCAGAGAGATAACAGCAGGGACTGGCGGCAGTTACATAAATATTTGGTTTATTTCATGTAATTAAAATAAATTTTTGTGTGAAGTGTATTAATTAGGAGTTAAATGGGTTAAACATGAAAAGCACAACAGCAGCCACAGTAGAAACAGCATCCAGTAAACAGCTTTGACTCTCGAACACTTGACGGATGTGGTCTGCATTAATTACAAGGACTCTTCACACTATCCTCGGACATAGGTCTGACCCCAGGCTGACAGCGTGTTCTATTAACCAGATGAAGTGTTTAATAAGTGTTTCTGTTTTCATTTTATTTTCAATTGCATAGCCTACGTTTTTCTTTTCCTCTTCTGGGTGAACAGCTTTATGTAGACTTTAGACTTTAGAAGTTGCTGAAGCACTCGACGAGTCTAAATTTCAGTTCTTGTGTTAACTTTAATGTAGCGAGAATTTGCATAAATTTGCCGAGGATGCAAGTTTTCTTTCATTCATTGCAGACTTCGACATGAATGGCAACAGAAACTTTAAAATAGTTTGGAACTCTTCTGTGGGGCAAGAGTACTCTGTGCTCTGGCCAACATGTCGCATGCTTATTATTGACTGCCACGAGCAGCGCCATGTTGGCCCGTTTGGGCCATCAACTAATGTTGTTTGCCAACTTCGTCCTGGCTCGCTTTGCATCTGCCTTAGCCCCTGCTCCTGCTCCCTCTCCACCCGCTTTCAGCTCAAACAGGGTCGCTCTTCTACTATTTGGGCAACGGGGCAACTTTATCTGCGCGTGTCCTTTAGTTTGCCATGTAAAAACTAGTTTTTTGCCTGTTCCTCCTTGTTTTTTTTTGTTTTCATTTTTTTTGTAGTAGTCCTGTAGTTGCTGTAGTCACTTGCTGACACTTTTCGTTTCTTTGGCCAGCAACTGGACCATTTGCAGTTACATTTTATCTACGCTTCTTTCTGCTTTTTGTTTTTTTCTTTTCATTCCTTTTTCCCTTGCCTTTTTCTTTGGCGTCAGTTTTTCTTTATCGCTTGACCGTCGAGCCTCAAGCCTCAAGCCTGCAGCCACCTCTAGCTAACGATCTACTTTCGCAACTTTCCTGAGCTCAACTAGAGGACTTCTGTATATTCTGACATATGTATATATAAAGGTGCGTGTGTATCTTTTTAGAAGCTAGTTGAATTTCAGTTTGGTTCAATTCAGTCGTTTGCTGAGCATTTCAAGTATCGTTCTGCCGTTGATTTTAATTTAAAATGCTGGATGTAATTTAAACAATGTTTCATTGACGAATGGACTTAGTGTGTTTCCATCAACATAAGCCATACTAATTGGCCTGCACAGTGGAAAAAGTATGAGAACTTTTTTCAAAAAAGGGAATTACAAATGAGCATACAAAGTACCAAAAGTAGAGAGCAAAAAAAGTAGCTAAGAGCTGATAGACTTCATGATATCCTGCAACCTGTATATATTTACTCTGATAGTACTCAAATCGCTTGAAAATTGAAGCAAGAGTTGATGAGGAAACATCACTTGTGTCTATCGTTGAGTCTAAATGAAGCCCAAAGGAATGTCGTTTATCATTTTATTAACAGTTTAAGGCGAGTTTCAGACGAAACTACCCTTTTTTGCTGTGCAAAGGGTAGAAAGCAAACGCGAGCCGCAGTTAGCGAGAAAAAATACAAGAGCCAAAGCACCCACACATTGGATACAACGGCAAAGCTTCTCCTTGGAGACGCCGTAACGGAGTAAAGTTGTGAAATTAATTAGCCCCCAGTGCGGCACCCTGATTGCGCGGGAATACGCCGGAGAGCTGTGCCAAATCCCCATTACGGGACTACAGCTACAGCTACAGCTCCAGCTCTGAGGCATGCGTGAGCCAAGCGCGAATTATATTTATAACGCGAATTTATCTTTCTCGCTCTGATTCCGCGCGTAATTTTAATTGCATGCAACTTAATAACACGCCTTAAACGAGAACCTTGTAGCGCACTCCAACAGCTATAACGCTCCGTACTCTAATGTATCCTAAGGACGACTCTGTGGAACAATGCCAGCCACACCTTTGTCTTCCAATGGCCAACGTTGTGCGCGCTGTTGCTTTGGCTGTGTGTGTGGTCTCTGTCTGTCTGTCTTAGTGTCTGCTTAGTGTTGCACTGCAGAGGCTTTTCCCTCCATTTAATATTGCGTATACGCAACGTGTGCGTTCTGCACACACAATGCGAGGATAATATTGAATTTTCGGCTTTCTCAGAGTAGCTGTTCGAGCTGTTCCACCCAAGCGTGTGGATACAATGGCTAATGCACCTTTTGACTGATCAGCCGTAGCCGTCGGCATTGATTAATATTACAAATGCCTTGCAATTTAGCAACAGTTGCTCATCCAGCAGTTATGTACCCGTATGTGTATCTTAGCTGAGGATTGAGATGGGGCTGATTGCGTGCTTCACAATTGTGAGCAATAATGAAAAGCCTTGCACCCCATTTCCATGAAATGTCTGCGCAATGCATCACAGAGTAATTACAATGAAAATGAGCAACAATTATTCACAGACACAATGCAAGGGTTAGCCCCGATAATCCAAAGCCAAGGACAATAGACGTGCAAAAGGCACTGAGAATTACACTGAAATCTTAAGCATGCGAGAACAGAAATTGAATACTACAAAATTGCAGCAAAACTAATGAATCTTTAAGGATCTTCTTAAATATTTGTATGTACATTTCACTTGAACAAAACGCTTTAAAATATCTCTGCCTTACTTTATTCTTTCAACGAGAAGATCCCTTTCTCATTTCAATAGAAGTTATAAGTACGAGTATTTACGTCTATTTATAGGGAAAAGAAAAGAACACAAGGACTATGCGTTTCTCAAGGAAATGCGGAAAACTCATCGGCTCGGACATTTGATTTGATTTGATTCTCTAACTGGGTCTCATGTGTATTGGCCATCTCGAAGTGACAGCAACGCAAATGGGAACGCACAGGACAACCTCTAAAAAAACGCAGGAGATAGCGTCGAGATTTACGAGCAACCTGTCAGACGCTATCATAGCAGAAGATTGATGGCCAACTCTGGTGCTTTGGTGGCAGCTACGGCAGGTACAGAAGCAGGTAAAATACAATAGGTTAGATACCAGGTACAAGATACCAGCTGGTGGGTGTTGAAACAAAAGTGTCTATTTATCTATAAAAAATGAACTGTATGAGCTATCATCGAGCTATTTATAATTCGTCTATTGATTTCGTTTGCAGACCAAAACATTTGTCCCCGTCCACAGTAAATTGGCAATTACAATGGCAACCAGCAGATGCCCAAATGTCCAGGCCGGATGCCATTGTCAGGGATGTGTCCGGTAAGCAATAATAACAACAACAAGACGGCCTAGAATATTTGATAAATTATAAAACTTTTAATAATGCTAAGCACTTGGGTGGCTCGCTTGGTGAAACTTTTGAGTTTTTCTTCGTTTTCCAAAGCGAAATAAGGTAAAGGGCCGGCCGGAGTCCCGCAAACAAAGTGTTCCCAAGCATGAAATTGCCAGAGTGACTGACTGACCGGGCAGGAGAGGACCAGTCGGATGAAATTAGAATTGTGAAATAGGATCTGTGGGAGTGGAAACGCAACTGTCAGCAGATTGTTGATTTCTTCAGTGACTTACGAGTAATTGCTGACATGATACAGCACCCCAAAGTAGAGACACAGAGCCCGAGTTCTCAGCCAAATTAAGTCGCATTTAATGAGCACCATAAAAGGTGACTTTGCTCAATATTTGCATTAGGCAGGAGTCAGTAACCAGCAGCCAGTAGGCAGGAATCAGTAAGGACCGGAAACGGTTACCCTACAATATATCCAAAGCACTTGAACGACCTTCGAGCTTTCAGTATGTGGCAGTCACATACGTAACTGCAAACTGTTATAAATTATTTCCAAGCTATTGCGCAAATTGAAGGTTCCATTTAGCCTCGCTCTTTGTTTTAACATATAGATTGGATTCCAGCCAGAACCAGTCTCAGTCTCAGTCCCAGTTCGAGTCCCATTGCCAGTTCTATAGCTGTACTCGGAGCCGGAGCCGGAGCCAGTGCCAGCTGCATTGCCATGTCATTAAAATCGAACGTTCGCTGAGTGCATTTGCCGGATAAATCAAAACGTTAACGTTCAGTGCCACTGGCTGCGTACGTTGAAAAGAAAGAGGCAACAAAATTGTTACAATTACGGTCTATAAATTGAAAGCAGCCGAACACACACACACACACACATACACACAAACGAACACACACTAGGACACGCGTCTACCCCTACTTGGATCCTTCAGCTCTGAGAAGCCGCAAGCGCTATGCATCATTAACTTTGACTCGCAGTTGTTGGCTGACAATGTAAGCATTTCATCACCTTGGCTAACCACACGACTAACACACACACACACGCACACACCATGAAGGGCACACCACAGCAACCACGTGTCCTGCTGGTCAATCTGCTGTGCACTAAATAAATAATTATGATTGTCTGCTGGCCACTTGACCGGAAATTAATGACCGCACATCTTCAATGCAATGCAAGGGCAAGGGTTTTGGCCAAAAACAAAACTACGTGGAAGTCGCCTTGACAATTAATATCAAAAATAGTTTTGGCTTTCATTTCTCATTTGTGCACACACTTGAATAACCTGCACAATTGTCCTTGAGTTATTTATGGCACAAATGAATAATTGGGCTTCCTCGCTCGCTCAGCCCCAATGCAAATCAGTTGCCAAGGCCAGTAGCCCCTAAATAACATGATTTACTATTATGGTCCGAATACTTAAATAAATACAACCCCAATTGATATTCAAGTGTTGTTCTCTCTCTGAACCCTGCCTGATGTTAATTGGGTAAAAGCTTAATCCGGTTATTCTATATATGTTTTATGTTATACTCCGAAGAGTTGGAATAGTTTACGCTTATTAAGTTCTTTTCATAGCCCCATGCAAATAGTTTATCCTTCATTAGGACTAAAGTTTGGCATAAACTTCAATTTAGTACTTAAAGTTGAGATGTGAATTTAGGACTCATTCGATGTGCCTGATTCGTTCCATTCACTCATATAACCCTTATTTAATTTAAGCCAAAGACAGAAGGACTGTCAGAGGAGTGTTATCCAGCTGACATTTACTCAATGTCACACATCTTGTTCATAAATAATAAATGAAAAAAAAATATCCTATACAAGCCTCTGACAACCGCACCCACATCAAGTTCATCAATTCTAATCAAGTTGGTCGAGAAAATCTGCGCTGAAAATTAGCCACACTAAACTGCTAGCTTGGGAATTATTGTCATTGCCCAAGAGCTGCAGGTCAGGACAGGAGAGGCCCAGGCCAAGAAAGCCCAGAAAGCCCAGAAAGCCGAGGCCAAAGCTCACAATTACAATCCATTCCCATACATTTGCAGCTCCTTCTGGGACCATGGCACGCATGGCTGAGATGCTGAGATGGTGAGATGGTGAGTTGGTGGGTTGGCCGAGCCGAACCCGAGTAGCCCAAAACACATATGTATAATTCATAATGAATCCTTTCTTCTAGTCAAACGTAAAATGAAATGGTTTTTACGTATTAGTAACGCATATTGGCTGTAAAGCCAGCACACGGCAAAGGCAAAGGCAAAGGCAGGCCAGAACCCACAGTCTAGAGTCCCGTAGGCCAGGACCAAAAACTCTTAAGCTCCAGCGTCAAACTTTGTGGCATTGTTGTGCTTCCTGGGAGAATTATGCTGACAAGCCCAGCAACAATCAACAACAACAGCAACAACAAGGACAATAGCCACAACTACAACTGTTATATATATCTACTATAAGTTTAGCCAGGACAAGCGAGAGGCACAGCTGAACTGAAGCTGGAGCTGAACCTCAAGCTGGAAATCAAAGATATGCAAATTGAAACAGATACTTTTCCTTATTCATATATATATTTATATATAGATAAGTTTGCATATATATATTTATATTAGAAGCTCAACGCTTCCTCTCTCTTGCTCTGTGTGTTGCGAAAATAAGTTTCATGTATTTTATATTGGAGCAGAAGGCGCTATTACGACATGTCCCTGATGTGCTCTCGACCAATGCCTGGGTTAGCCTCCTGCAAATAGTTGGCAAATACAATAAAATTTTTTTATAAATAACATAAATGCTTAGGGGAAATGATTTATGTGTGGCAGAAACTTTGGCTCTTTGCGATTGCAGAAAGTTAAAGCACTACCGAGGGTTGCCTTTAAAGTATTTGATGCTGGCTTAACAAATTATGTTCGGGCTCAGGACCCCATAAATTCACACGCATGAGAAATGTCATTGAATGGGCTTCCTGCCACTATAGAGAGAGCGCTATATTCCTATATTGTTAAAGAAGCAGCTGCCATTGCGAAATTTCTACGCATGACTTGGCTTATACATATTTGGCATTACTTCATCCTTTCGCCCACTCGCCCAATCGCCCAGTTGGCCATTTGGTGGGCCATCAACACTTTCTCAGTGCTCGTAATCCTCTGACCCAGCCCAGTTTGGGTTAATTATGCCAAGAAACCCATTAAGGCAGCGCCCCTTTCACACAAAAAACTTGGCATTCACTTTATTATGCTCTTTGCCCGTGAAGGGTATCCCAACAAGTACTTCAATAAGTCACACTTCAAATCAAGAGATTTATTGTTAATATACTTAATGTTAATCTGTGGATAAGATATTTCTTAGACCTAAAGGAATATTCTTTTGGCTTTGCTTCGGTTAGAGTATCAGAAATTTCATATTATTATGTTTGAAGCAATTTCTGTTCTTTTGTTTCTCCATAACGTCTCTTTCACGCATGTGTGCATTTTGAGCTTTCAATTTTTTGTTATTTGTTTGAATTCCTATAAATATTTTGTGGCTGCTTTTTGCTTTCTGGTTTCTGGTTGCTGCTTTCAGTTTTCACTTTGTGCACAATTCTGCTTTGCCTCAGCACTTTTTTTCCTCAGCTTTTTCTGTATTCTTTTTACCAACTCGAAGTTTGCATTTCAGTCACATACGCACTCGCACATTCACCTGATGTGCACTTAGTTCTGCGAAACTTTTCTGCATATACTATAATTTCTTCTAGAAAGATATTTGATTTGATTTTTGTATATTTCGCCAGACAAAGTTTCTGGCTTGAAGTCAAACTGAAGACGCTGACTTCTGGAGTTCATTGTTGAGTTCGTCTGGAGCGAACATTAATAAACATAAATTAGCATGCGGCATGAAATTAGTAATTCAATTAGGCTAAACAGCTATGACTGATACTTTATTGGCAGTGCCAGCAATACGATTCTCAACATTGCCAACAATTGCCCAATCAGCCGTGTCTGCCCAGACCTTCGCTCGAGGCGCATGCATAATTCGCACTCCCAATGAACGTCAGCTGCTAATAATAACGCCAATGAACTGGCCCCTAATACGCTCGGGTTCACCTCAACCTGGTCACAATGGCTGCTCCTGCTGCTGCTGCTGCTGCTGCTGGAGTGGTGTCAGAACTCATTGGGCATGACAGCTGCTTTCACGCTAACATTGCATATTAAGGGGCGACCGCATAATTACGTGCCAAAACATTGAATATTCGCAATTTCCATTGTGAAACTGCAGCAACTCAGAACCCAGCTTAAAATACTATTCAACTATTCCCATAACCATCGAAATGAGAAATATTGCTGACAGTACACTAGCTAGCATTAACCTGTTTCTGATTGTTATTTGAGTACCTGCCACCTGCCTGACCTGCGACCAGACTATCTTCTGGTTAAGCAACATTTGAATACTTCCAGTTTTAGATTCTACTCCTGTGCCCATCGCTCTTCATCGTAATGTTTCCTATAGGCAGCTTTGAGCTAATTCATACTACGAACTTCTCCTAAAAAGGACATGTGAACTTCCCTTTTTGTCATGGGCTTAAGAAGCATTGTGGCATTTCTAAGGTGAACCGAGTTCCCAAGAAAGCTACAGGTCGAACTTGAAAAGGCTTTGCAACTCGAGGCTCTCCACACTTCTATTGTTATTTAAGCTATTCAAGTATTTATGCATAATATAATCCTCGAGAGAGTAGCATGTTATGGGCATGCTAGACACATTTGTTCATTAGTGTAAGCAGATTGGTATTCAGCGATGATAACTGTAAGTGTTTTGTTAATGAAGCCAGCAATCAGAAAATCCGTGCAATGCGAAAAGCGGTTGCAATTAAAAAATCATCAGCTGGAACAAAGACAAGCCGGACAAAGTTGTAAAAGTTGCAAGGACCCGGTTTACAACTGACGACAGACATCCGCAGCAGCAATAGAAGTTGCAGTTGCCGTTGCCGTCGACGTTGCAGAAGCAGCAAAAGCAGCAGCAGCTGTGGTTGTGGGCATTGGGGCGTTTGTACGCTTGGGCGTTGACGATGGCCAACTGGAGCCCTATTCAGCTTGGCATTGCCAAAAAGGAATTGCAAGTAACAAACGGAAGCCACAAAACGGACCGCAATTGACGTACAGTTGCCACCACAGCCAACACCGACCGAATGCTGTCAGCTCCCGGAGCGAGGCGACCTCCACGCAAAGTCATATGCACAAACAAAGCAAAATCAGAAGCTAAACAAAACAATGCCAGCGACAAGGACAACAATTTTGCATAGTTATGCGAATGTCGGTGGCTGTCGTCCTGTCGTCCTGCCGTCGTGTCGTCGTTGGGGTGCCAAAATGAGCGCTGGCTGGGCAAAAGGATGTGCGGCCATTTTGTTTTATATACCACAGACCAGAAAGCAAGCAAAGCTGCTGATGCCGCCACTACTGTTCCCTGTATTTGTTGTACTTTTCATAATAACAATAAAAACTTTGTGCTTTTTTTTTACAATTTGCGGAAAACTTGAAATGATTGTTATGCAATTGTTGGTAACGCAATTTTGTCGTTTTTGTCAACACAACAACACACACACACAGGACGGCAGCCAGTGTCCTTTCCAGCCCAGCAGAGCGCCTCCTCTCTGCACATGACTCTGTGTGTGTGTCTCTCTCTCTCTATGTGTGTGTGTCTCTCTCTCTCTGTGTGTGTGTGTGCATGTTTACACTATAAATTCGCATTAAGTAGCACAAAAGTTTTATTGACTTCGTGTTCAGTGCGCTTGATTTTCATGCCACTCTTCGCCGGCAGCAAAACAGATAAACAAACAGCAAACTTTAATTGCAAAAATTTGTGGGAAAATTAATGAACGTACCAACATCGAGTCAAACTTGTGCAGTCTTCAGCAATCTGACTATCACCCCCCTCCCTTGCATTCACTTCCACACCCTCCATCCTGCTTCTCTGACAGACTCTGTCTATGTTTGTGTTTGATGCTGTTGACATTGCTGACCAAAAGTCAAATTGCCAAAGTGTTTGCTTCCCAGCTGCAATCGAAGCTCAAGCTCCAATTGCCGCCGGAAGGGCGTAACCCACTGATGATGACTCAAGTGCAGGCGCGTTCAGTTCCAAATGACTTGCTAAATGTGTTTGAATTGCAGCTATTAAGCCCGCTGGAAGGGAATGCTGCCATATCGTATGACGATCTAGTGACTTAAGTAGAATCTCATATATTGTAACATAGCTTAAGAAATCATACCCAGTATCTAAATACTTATAGTTAATTTCTATAATACCTATAAAAGGGATTATTTCTACTTAAATTGCATAAGTGAAAGAGTCGAGCTGTTTCCCCATTTTCTAATAGGGAAAACATTAGTGTTATAAGTTATATTCGTTTAGGAATTTGTTTTAAGTTCCACTTGATTCGAGTAAGTAGATAAATAGATTTACTTAAATATAGTTATTGTCTCTCTGGTAAGTTGTAGATAATCTTATTCAAGAGTTTTTAATTCTTGTCACTCTTATTGCCAGTCATAATACTATAAATGCACTTCCATTTATGGAATTTGATAAAAGCAAAACAATATTTGCATAACTAAAATCTTGTAATTGCATGAAAGTGCAAACAAATCGACTAGTTTGCCGCTTCGGTTGATTTTCGTGGGTTCACAAGTAATTAAAAGCAATTTGTAAATAAGTAGCAGAAACTCAAACACATTTCGGGTGCCCTCTGGCAATGTTTAAAATGAAATCATTTATGCATGAAATGCGTGCAATTTGTTGCATTTACAATTGGTCCTTGGCACTCGGTTCGCACTTTCCATTAATTATTTGAGTGCTTCGAAAGTAGTTTCTGTTTCTGTTGTGTTTCAAATGCAGAGATGTAACCTAACGCCTGCAGCTGTGAAAACTTACGTTTTCTTTTAAGCTCATGTTGCGTTCAGTTCAGTGAAATGCAAAAATTTGTAATATTGTCAACTTTGGTGCGCTTCAATTAAACTCGCAAACAAACTCAATGCAAGCACCGTGCCACATGCATCATGTGAGGCTGCCTCCCGCCTCAGTTTTAACTAGATCCGTTTTTAATTAAACTCAACTACAAACCATGTTTTCATTCAGAAGACGCTGCCAAACTGCCAGACGACAGGCTTGCAGCCTTGTAGACGACTTAGCGCATTTGACACGCAGCTGAGGTTTTGCCTCCACTCCTCAGAAACCTAAACAGATTCTGTGCTCCCTTCTCAAACTTGTTTGCACCTCTGTACGTATATGTACACCCTTAGAATGGCACCCAAAGCCTCCATCTTTCTGCCTGTTATCCTGCCTGACTGCCTGACTGCCAGCCTGCCAGGCTGTCTGCCAAGGTTGTGTCAGTGTTGCGTTTGGGATTATGCCAAAATGCAATTTGCATTTGGAAGGCGTTCTCAAGTCTTGTCAGACAGCTCCAGCAACATGCGCGTATTAATTTTAAATTGACTGTGAAATTACAATAAGCGTTTTGTTAAGCCCAACCTGAATGGTGGCGCTTTTGTATCTTTTAAGGCATCTTAACTTCGTTTCAAGGATTAATTACTCAAGTATTCCTCTTCTACTGTTCTAAGAGTCTGGGTCTGTCTCGATTTGAGAGTAATGGACTGTCGAGACCTATCAATACACAGATCGAGTTCCAAAAAGCCTGTTAGCAGCTCGTCAAGTGGATAAATCGCATAAGACAAAGCTTCAATTGCAAAGTGTTATATTTATTTTGCTTTCTATCTATTGAAATATATAATATAATTCATATATCTTTACTCTGATTCTTTTTCAAACTTATTTTTATTTAATCTGTAATGCATAAAAAAGTTATTAAAGGCAATGCTTTAAAGTTTAATTTTAATACGATTTTTTTAAACATTGCAGACTTCACCACAAAATCCTTAGTTTGTGTTGTGCTTATTTAAGGCCATTAAATTATGAGCTCAACGTTGCAAGTTAAAGTTCAAGCACGTCATTTGTGGCGCTTCAACTTGTTTACTTTGCAAGGCGGCAAATCCGCGGATGAGTGTGAACTTTTTTTAGCCACGGTGAGTGATTTTTTCATATATTTTCTGGCTGTGATTTTATTACATTTTATTTGCTTAACAGTTTACGTTCAGTTTACGCTTTACATAAATTTATTTATATATATATATGTTTGTAGATCAAACATATTCAATTTATTTATGTTGCGTAATAAAATGGATTTTCATAGCATATTTTTTGATTTTGATCAAATAAAATTGATACTTATGAATATGATAGTCGCATAAGTAGGTCTTGTCAGAGAAGTGGAAGCCTTGAAATGAAGCCAATGTGTTGCAAAATGTTGCTGAATGTTACCCCCTCCCCGCTGCCGCAGAAATGTCCGTGGCGACAGATTTTGCAGTGTGGCAGCAAAATCTTGATTACGCTGAAGAGCCACAAGCATTTTGCTTGGCTTTAGATATTTTCATTGCATTCACTTGAACAACTTTCGCTTGGCTGCGCAATTCAATTGCCGCTGGGTGTGGCAACAACAGCAATAAGAATAAGAATAAGAATAACCCAATGACATACATTTCGCCGCTAGTAACAATAACTTTTATTATTATGAGACCACCTTCAGGCAGTTGGCAGTTCAGTTGCCAGTTGCCAGTTGCCAGTTGGCGTTGGTGTCGGCCATGTAGATGAGCTGCAGCAGCGCCACTGATGACTCTCAGTTAGCAAATAACATTCTCACACAATGGCCAAAGCCCAAAACGGGCCCAGGCACAACGACAAGAAGTGCCAGGAGGAGCGCTAGTCAATAAAATCGAACAGCTGCCATTAAAATCATTTAAATGTTATTGTCTCTGTGCCATGCCGCAAGTTATTTCTACTTTGGTGCTTCTGCGGTATGCTCCATGCCCCTTGCTCCCTGCCTCATGCTCTTTCTGCTGACTCAGTCTCAATGAGCTCCAGCTTCTGATTCAGCTCCGACTCCTGCTCTTACAGACTTCTGACTGCTGACTGGCTGCAACTGGGGCTTGCCTCACTTTTGCTTTTTCCCGTTGAAGTAGCCAGAGCTGGAGCTGAAGCTGGAGCTGGAGCTGGAACCGTAGCTGTAGGTTTACCCGTAGCCGTAGCTGTAGCCGTAGCGAAATGTGTGTCTGTCAGCAAGTTGCAGTTGAATAATACCCTGGGGCGTAATTGCTTTAAATGTCTTTGTATGAATGCGAAATGTGGAGCGTGCTCTGAAGCCATTGACAACTCTTTAAGGTTTGTTCCTTCTCGACTTTTGAGTCTGTAATACTTTCCTCGAACATTTTCAACAACCAGCTGAAGATCTCTTGTAAGTATTAGTCAAATTGATTCAATTATAGGCCAACTCTATTGGATAATGATAATTAAATTGAAAGACTAATATCAAGAGAATTGAATCTATTTCTATGCCAATTTGTCAAATGTGTTGGTCGATTATATTGGTAAACAGAACAATTAAGTTATCGAGGCAGGAAAGCAAAATTAATTGAGCTCTGACTTTGATTGAAGAACAAACTGTTCAAATTTTAAAAATATGAAACGCAATTGTGAAAAACGAATTAATGAAACTTAATAAAAATGAATAAATCTTCTACAATAATTTATATTTAGACTATGAGTAGACTATGAAGAAGGAGTAAGGACATAAGCTTTTCCAGTTTTAGTAAGAAAAAAAGCCTTTTTCCCTTAAGATTATTAAAAAGTTGAAAATGTTTGAATGTGACGTTTGACAGGAAGATGGCAGAAGAAGTGAGACTCAAATATTTATTTAATGTACTTCTAATTTTTTTCGAAGCGCATTTCATGTTTAACACATCTCATTTGCAAGTACCGCCAAATAAATAATATATTTTTTAATAACAGAGCAACGTGGCAGCAAACAAAACAATTCGCATAAATAATGTAAGAAATTTTCAAGGACCTGCCGTTGCAACATTAAGAACAACAAAGCCTGGCAACAACTGCGACATGCACATGTGTGAGCGGGCTTAGGGCTAAAATAAAAAGGAGGAACGAAAGAAAAATGAAGATAATCCAACACATGGGCTAAAGCTTGCTTGTTAATTAAGAATGTGAAACAAAGTCATAAAGGAGACAAGACAGAAAAAAAACACAAACAAAATACAAACAAAACACAAAACAAAAAGATGGGGGAAAACAACAAGAGCAACAGCATCAGGTACAAGCAACATAAAAGAGAACGTGCAGGATAACAGATACACGTATATAAATATATGTGTATGTGTGTATCATATATGTATTTATAGAACGGAGGGGCGTGGTTCGCTTATTAAAATATGTACTTACTTTTCCGTGCATGCAAAATCACATTCTCATTCATTTTCGTGGTTGTATCGTGGGGGAGGGAGACGGCCTGTGCGAGGCCTGTCGCTGCTTAAAGGCTCAATATTTTATGGATTTTCTTATGAGCTGGTCTACTTGAAGCACGTGGCGCGTAGGCGACATCTTTGGGCCATCATTGGCTGGAAAACTGTCCCATTTTAATGAGCAAATTCGATTTCATTGTCACGCATGAAGGCAGAGCAACCGCATACACAAAAATTACGCATACGTCGCGTGTACCGCGCACACCGAAAACGTGTCTGGGAATCCGTTTGAAGCAGCGCTTCTCACAGCACTTATCCTTGCACGCGTCTCTTAGCCGCAACTGCGCCCGTACCCGTATATTTATTAATGTATGCAGTACGCGTTGCCGTAGCCACTGGACCACGCACAGCCACTACGACTACTGCCCCTAGGCCCAAGGGTGCCCTCCACCAGGCCAAGCTCACGAATATGACGGACAGCATATCCTGCAATTATTTATATGTGTGAATACGCTCCCACAGACACACTTACGTGTGCAACTAAATTAAATGGAATTTGAATTGCCGTTAACCTAACGACTTTAACAGATGTGTCGCAAGACGTGGGCCGCGACCTAACGAGACCCGAAGCATATGCATAAATATATATACATAAATGATTTGCATTAGAGGTTATTTATTTAGGAGTCTTAAGAGCGAAATTACAATATTACATGATGAATTCTTAATTGAAATTTCTCTGCATAAGCCATGTGTCATTATCTATTCACAGATTCAAAATGCAAGGAATCGGTTTAAGGAAATGCTTTGATTTCATGGCAAGCTAATCAGCATATTTGGGTCGAGATGTTAATCTCGTTTAAACGCTTTTCCATAAGCTAAAGTGCAAGTCTCTCAGAAAAATATCTAGCTGACAAATGCGGAACACACAGCCTAAACTATATATACATGTAACTCTCTCTCTGTGTGTGTGTGTGCAACATCCGCTGCCTTCAAATTCTGTTGTTATCTGCTGTCGCCTACACACACACACAGACACACACACAAGCACAACCAGCAGCAACAACAAAAGGAAGAAATGCATATGCAAATTTGATTTTTTCCAATGTCGCACATATTTGCATGCTTCTTTCAGTGGAGCTGCTGCAACCTGCTCCTGGCTTTGCCTGGTAAACAGCTTCTTTATCTAACCCGCTTTTGCTCGTTGCCTGTTTGCAATTTTCAGTTTTAAGTAGAGCGGAAAATTAAAAACAAATTTGCCGCACATTCCCAGCATTTCTGTTTCCATGCAATTCCTTTCTGCAATATTTTTGTACCTGCAAATTGGATTTCTTATTTCTTCGTTTCATTTTGGGCCAACAAAATCAATTCTATTTTTTTTAGACGTTTATTTATTGTTGTGCAATATATGTATTTAGGCTAATAAAAAGTTCTAAGGTATTTTTCAGGTAGACAATTCATACGAATTTACAATTAACATAAAGTTTCAAACGAGTTTTCTGTGGCACTACAAAACGATTCTCTGTGCCTACATAATGAGAGCCTGCCAGTCGACCAGTTATCAAATCTTCGATTGCTCTGCTCGTGTTCAATGACAGCTCAAAGGCAACAGGGGCTGGGGTCAGATGCACATTTTGGGCTTGCAAACAGGCAATTTGTGTGCTGCAGAGTGAACCGTGAACTGCCGTCTGGGCCGATATCGAATTTTTATTTGCTTCTCTTTGGCCTGGGCAATACACCTTAATTACGGGCAATTATGCGCTCAAAAGCATAAATGATGGGTGCCCATGCTGCTGCCAGACGGTTATGACTCCGAGTTGAGTTCGAGCTGACCAAATTGCTGGACATTTGGCCAGGCCATTTAGCTTGTGCCAATCGGTTTAGGCCTTGCACGTTCCACACTCCAAAATTTTCTCTGTGCCAAAAACTTTTACGGCCCTGACTCTGCACTTTTTGGGTGAACTTTTATTTTATTTGCACAAGGCTCGTAATTAAGTTAAGCAAGTGCAGATTTGCCGATGTCGTCGAATGTCGTCTGGGAGTGGGATTGGTATTGGGTCCTGCACTGGGATTCTTACTAGGAACAAGGAACTTCAAGCTCAACGCAATGGTGCTGCCTGAAGCACCGTCGAGTGTTGAGTTGCAGGCAGAATTCTGGAGAGCAAGTGCTGGCTGCTTAGAAACTGTGATTACTGGAGCTGGCACAGAGGCAGAGGCAGCCTCGCAGAGCACTCAACATGCGCTTGGAGTAGTCGTTCTCTGTAATTTCTGTAAGCTGATTTACGCAAAATTGCCAAGCAAAGCGGATAAGTTGTCTACAAAAGTTTTGCCGTACAAAAAGCAATATGCAAATAGAGCGATTTTGACGGCTGTCGACTGTCGACTGACTACTGACTAAGCGACTAAGCTGCAATCAATATTCAAATCCACTTAGTATTCGAATTGGACGTAATCAAATTTACGATTTTTGACTTCAAGTTTTGGTAATGGGTTGCAGCAGCATCGGGAGAAGCATCAGCAGTTGGTTAAACAGCCATTTCCTGTCCTGACTTCTATTTTTATTTATTCTAATCTTAAGGTTTTAATTTCCAGCATCAGTCAAGCGACAGCGTTGTCAAAGCTGCCACTGTCCAGCCCAGTCCAGTCCAGGCCAGGCCAGGACAGGGTTTCTCATTCAGTTCGCTCATCCACTTGAAATGGAATGCAAATCCTTTAGAAAAGCCGAGCTGGTTGGAGCTCACCTAAAGGTTTTGGTCCCGGTCTCAGTTCATTATTATGCCAGGATATAACCTTTGTCTCGAATTAATTAAAATGGATTTACATGAGCTCAAAATGTCGCAAGCGCCACGGCAGTTCAACAAAGGCACCTTTACACCACAGCTTGAAGCTCAACCTCAAACTTCGGACCCTAACTGCTCTCTTCGCTCTCCTGCTTTCAGCTGTCCCTCGACACTTTGGCCAGGTCCTGGCACTATTTTGCATGCATATCTCATGGCCTGGCTTGAGGCTCACTCTCTCAACGCCTGAACGCCTGACTGACTGACTGACTGACTGACTGACTGTCAACGTTGAGCTCGTACCGCAGATAAATATTTATATTTCGCTTTTTAATCTTTTGTAATTTTAAGTCGCGTCATACTCTCTCCTCCCCCTTTTCCCCTCCCTCTAACTACTCGCTAGTCACTACTTACCCGCTCTCCCTTCCCCCTAACGAGCTCCTCCTAGTCGTGCTCTGTTGTTTTGTACGCTCAACTTTTGCTATTTGCTGTTTTTGCTATTTGGCCATGCTTTCTGTTGACTTTTCAATTTGAAAGTTGAAAGCACTTAGGGTTATTAGAATGAGAAGCGTGGAGTTCGCTTCAAGTGGCTTTTTTCAGCAAGTGGAAGTAAAAAGAAGTCCAAAACGGGGATTTCATTTTATATTTGACTGCATTTGATAATTTACTCCAAATATCTTACAGAGGTTGCTCCACCTTCATGTGTGTTTATTCTCTTTGTCTCATTGTAGAGTATTTCTATCTTCTAGTTTAAAGCTTTTAGGAATTTAATGCCAAAAGCATGTGTTACATATAGTAGAACAATAATTCAATAATTAAAAGAGGATTCAAAAGTGATATAGATATATTAAAGGGAGTTGTGTATTCTTTGATGGGGCATTAAATATGTATGAATTTATTAAGTATACGACCTAGTGGCTGGCATGGTATGTGACTTCATAAAGTGCCTGTCAAATGTCAAATTCATCAATTTTGAAAACCTGTCAGTAGCAATGGTTTCTTTTGGGACCACTTCAAAGGCTGAACAATAACAGAGCACATTACCCATATTACCCACATCAAACCAACCGCATCAGGCCATGCCATGTTGACCATGGCCATTTTGTGCCTTTGCTCAAGCAGAATTAATTTCAATTTACATTTAAATGCAGTCGCCTGTCGACTGGCGACAGGCGGCCAACATTTGACCCGACCTTGTTGCGCCTCAAGTCGAAGTCCTGGCGTCCTGGTGTCCTGGTGCCATGGTGCACATTTTTTATGCCGTCAACTTTACGTTTTTTAATACCATAATTGGCTTACTGATGAAGGTTAGCGGGAGGACACACACAAGACGAAGACGAAGACGAAGAAAAAAGAATGTACAAATGAAAGGGAAGAGCACAGAAGAGAAGAAAAAAGACGCCGTGGAGTAGCGCACAAATTATTCAAGAAATATTTTTGACAGCACTCGCGTTCGTGGCACTTGAAAGGACAACCTTGAAATGAATTTGCGCCATTGCAAAAAAAAGGCTCGCAATGTTAAAGATTTATTAGCTAAGTGCACTCTCCGTTTGCTGACTGAATTCTCTCTGCAGCTTCCACGCGGCCGAATCTTGAATTACGGCCAGCAAAAGGCCCAAACAGTCAAACAGTGAAACAGACAAATGTGAATAACGCTCTCTACGTAGGCAGTTTGATTGCGTATGGCAAATAATTCATTTAAATGAAACATTTATTGTATAGAAGTCTTTATTTATTAGGCAGTTGAAATACGAACAAAGATCTCTTGGAACATTAGTCCAAAGATTCAATATGGCACATCTCTAGTATATATTAGAGTATATTTAATTTCCCATTTTCCTGCTTTGCATTTCTTTCGCTGGGTTCAACTGCATCGCTTTGACCCGGTGCGCTTTGCATTGCGAATTCCCATCAAACATTTCCATTTTGTCATCAAGTTCATTTGGCATTCGACCCCCCGTAAGCGCCTTGTCTGAGCGCTGGGAAAGGCCTTGGTATATGCTACATCAATTTTATTGACTTTTCCCATCGTTCCACTCGATTGAATGCACAATTTCATTAGCAGGCGTGCCACATGCAGCTGTCTCTGTCTCTGTCTCTGGAACTGCAGCACGCCATAGAAATGCTTACCCCAAGCTGAGCTGCAGCAGCGCAAGGACTAATGCATCCTTTCGAGCTGACTACATTCGGCATTTCATTGTTCTTATTTTTCGCTACTGTAATCCACTGTCAATGCCACATGCCATGGAATGGCAGAACTTAAACTCATCATTTGGCATTTGGCATTTGGCAGTAGTCATTGAGAGGCGTTGGGACAAGATGCTGTTGGTGGCAATTGGAGAGGAGCATTTGATCGTTGACTCTTACACAATCGCATTATCAACTAGCTTGGAAGCAGGCAGCGGAGTGAAAGTTTTAATTTAATAAACTCAATCGTGAAGATAGAGTATACACGGGAGCAACATCTTAATAAACTTTAATTCCCAGCACAACAGCTGGGGAGGCTGAGGCTGAGCCAAAAACTTTTAATTAGTAAGTAGGCGGGCCCAAAGTTTTTCAATTATTGCCACCTGCAACTTGACTGTACCCCTTGCCGGAATGACCACACAGAAATAGAGCAGGTCCTGCGAACATTAAAACCAATTTGATTTCAAGTCAACAGCCAATAGCAGAAACAAAAACACACCCTAATGATTCGCCTGGGGCCAGCCAAGGCCCTTTCAAGTCGATGGGTTAATTAGCCACGGCAGCGGGTGCAAATAATGTTTAAATCCGAGGCGTTGCCACAGTCAGAGGTGATCTGCATAATAGACTTCAGGACTTGACTCCGATGCTCTCACAGCTTTATAAATAATTATGTGTACTCCTTCGTATACGCTACTCGGTTTTAGACGATGCTAGGCAAAATAAATGTATCTCTGGCTGCATGACAAATGCCGTCTAGACGCCGGCAGCGGGGCTTAGCCAGGATACAGGACAGAGGACTCAGGACTTGGCTTCATTTCTCTCTGGCTTCATTTCTATTTGATAACTGCAGTCTGCAGCGAGCTCATCCTTCCTGTTCGCGCTCTACTCCCTCTAACCACCGCTGCCTCCCTGCCTCCCTGCCTGCCTGCTGCTGGTGACATTCGATTTGGCCGTTTGGCAACTAAATCCGTTTCAGTTTTTGACTGCTAGCAGCGAGCAATGACAATGACAATGGAATGGCACCCTGCTAGGTGGCCATTTTTTATGTGCCCAGTGTGATACCAAAATCGGAGACCAGAGACCGGAGACTGGAGACCTGTCTATAAATGGTTAACTGTGTAACTGCTCCTGGCAGGAATTTCGTTTGGCAAATGGCATCAAATGTACATTTTATGGATACTCCTCGGTCGCGCGGTCGCTGTCCAAGTTGCTCTTTAAACTAGACTTTGTAAGCTTGAATTGCAACGAATGTCTCTTCGGCTTTTTATCGATTCAAAGTAGCATTAAAAGTCAAAGGCGAGTCTAATTTGAATGTCAATATACTTTCATGGTGAAAACTGAAAACGCTTTATGTCACAACGAAAGTTCTGTTAGTTCTGCAAATGAAATTGTGCATCCACCGTATGAAACAGGTCATCAGATTTGCAGCCACCGTTAACAATGTAATCGTTTGAGTCTTGATATATGCGAGTAAACAGTTTAAGTTAAGACCCCCAATAAATTGATGGAACCTGAAAGTACGAAAGCTATTTAATAGGATTATACATGCCTTTTAATTGGAACAAGTTTCATTTCATATACTCGTATGGCTGTTAAATATTTACTTTCCGACAAAGCGAAACTTTTTTCTATGGCTGTTCTCACGGGTTGTTCGTGGAACTTTCTCGTAAATTATTTACTTTTCTTGATGTAGCTGTAGCTGCTCTTTGTGCTTCCACGTGTCATATTTCTATGACGGCACAGAAACCGCCACATAATGAGCTACCATGACAACAGCTAAAGCCGTCACCATCACCATCACCATCACCAGGCAGCGACAGTAGAAAGTCTACTTTGCAAATTACTTTCGCGCCTTAATATTCACATCCACATCCAAGTCTGCACGGAAAGCAATGTCAGCCTAGAGCCTGACCAAAGCCAAAGCCAGAAACAGAGCCAGAGCCGGAGCCAAGTGGAAAGCAGTGTAAACCTCAGCTCGCTGGGCGTTCAATGGAGCTCTCCTTGGGTGTAGGGATTGCATTCGAGAGACTGTCGCATAAGGGACTACTAAGCACTTGTGACATGTCGTGTTGCATGCATATGCAACATTTGTTTTCGCTGCGCCGACATAATTTGCGTCAAAGTGCTTTGAAAGTGTGCAGCTGGAAATGGAGAGAAAAAAGGCGAAATAATAACGGAATTCCTTTAATTTTCACGCTACTATAAGACTAGGTGGCTACACCTGCCCGGAGACAGACACTAAAAGAGGCAGCGAGACATTGACGACAGTGTTGCCCAGAGGCAACAAATGGAGGTAAGCTGGAGGAAGTCCCCGACCGGCATCTTGAACGGTTAAGTACTCTGCACTCCCACAGCAGTCAAGTCAACTGAAAACGTGACAGGATATCCTGCTGTTACTTCTGCTGCTTGTCCTGCTGCTCGTCCTGCTGCTGCTCCTTCTATGTTGGTGGTGATTAAGTTTCCCACAGCTCCTGCCGACATGCAAATGATAAAGTGAATGGAAACGTGGCACTTAATGTGCGTCACATTATAATTTGGCAGCTGAGTGAATGGCCCAGCAATCGTTGGGTTGAGTGCAGTATCAATATTTCATTACATTTATTTGGCATTGAAATACTGATCTCACTTCGTTTCAGTGCACTAAATTAAGTTGCAAACTTGTGTATTGGGCATTGACTCTTAAACTTAAATGCTAAAACTCATTAAAAGAGCTGCCAAAAAGCGACACAATCCCTTCTCTAATGTGCTGGAAATGTGGAGAAAAACTTTTTTCTGTGTCAACATATATTTACTACAAGTCTGTTTGTCTGTCTGTCTGTCTATATGTATGTAGTGTTTTGTAAGCTTTTTGTAAGTCAACATTTGCATAAAAGTTGTGACAAGCTAAAATGGAAAATAATTTACGTAAAATGACAATGGCATATTTTTTGCAGGCAGCTGCAGCGACAACTTTCAAAAAAGTTTTCTGCTTTTTATCATAAATTGGGCGTTGTGGCAAATTTATTTTACAAATAAATTACAAAACGAAAATTCAATGAAAATAATATTACAAATAAGAATACAAATAATACTACGAGTAATAATATTAATAGCAAGAATTATTTAGTCTTCTTCCTAGTTCGGTTTGCGGTGAGGCAACCGACTGAAGCTGTCACACAAATGAAATTTATGTGCATCTGCGGTTTCTGCTCTTTTTCTGTGGAATGTGGAATGCACAGCAATATTGCTATTATCAGCTGCAAGGTAGACGTAGAAGCTCTTATTGACTTAAACTTATGTTTAAATATATATTTATGCACATTGATGCAGATGCAAGTGTTGCTCAGAGAAGCGTTTGATAAATGAGTTTTTTGATATGCAAATAAGTGAGTGGCAGAGCAGCGGCCCAGACTTTAATTTATGGTGTAGCAGATAGCAGAGGGAATCCTCGATTTCTTAAGCTTCTTTATTGACACTTGATCAGGGAGGGAGAGAAATTTTAAAATAGAAACTGGAAGTTTTTACAAAAGGCGAAAGAAATGTCTTTGTCTTAATTTATTTATTTATTTCATTTAAATTAAAATCGGCTATAAACAGGCGAGTTTAAGGTCATACTTTGATTATAAATTATGTAGAAATAAAGTAAACATAATATAATATATAATAACATTGTTTGAATGCCCCATTTGTATACTTGCAGCGTATCTCGTAGTCGCTAACTTGAAACTTTCCTTGCAATATTTGTGTGAATAATTTGTCATTTGGAAATATTCTTGTGATTTACCTTCGTTTTGTGCGTTTTTATTGTGGATATTTGTAATTAGAAATGCAAATATGAAACTCGACCATATTGGTATGCAAAGTAAACATATCATAAAATTGATTTTCGAAGGGAAATGATAACGCTAATGTAACTGAAAAGGAATCCAGCGATGTGAATTGTTTATACAAGATACGAGCACACAATTTTAATATTCATTGCGCATTTAATATTTTATTATTATTTTCCCACTGCCAATCAGCCATGAAGTATAAAAACTATGCAAATAGACAATAATCATATTCAAAACTGATTATAAACTGTGGTTTTCATTGATTAAAAACATTGTTGATATTCAACACGGGGGCGACAAAACTCGCAACACTTTTCATTTTTTGAATATATATTTTTTGAATGAATGAATTTGGCAGAGCGCAAATAAATATGAAAATGAAAACAATAATAATTCTAATTTAATTTGTGTTTATTTAGTCATAATTTATAAGCTAAAGCTTGTATAATAATTTTACACGGCCCATCTGCCGTTTGCATATCAATTAAACAAACCGAAGTTAGTAAATTGAATAAAATACAATTTTTGGATGTGTTTTTTTTTAAGGGTAACTTTCGATATTTATCGCCCAGTCTGGCCCTAGACTAGCCGTGAGTATAACGAAATTGCAATATTTATGGCACATTTTAAGCAAAAGTAGGCGAAGGCTTTGGCCAATGTCCTTGACACGCAATATTTATTGCACAAAGTCGTACATGGCGTATACGTAATATCGAATTTAGCTGGTAGTCAGTGGCCACTAGCTGGCCCGTTAGCTCGTTGTCCCATTGTCCTGTTGGCCGTGTCCTTTAGCAGTTATTGTTTTTGTTTTATGTGTGCTCCATTTGTTTTCATTTACAAGTATTTCACTTTGAAATTTATTTGCCCTACACATTTTTATGGCTTGGCTCGACTCGGCTTGGCTTGGCTTGGCTCGGTCTTGCCTGACTTTATGTCGCCCGGTCTTTTAAATTATGTACGAGTTTATGCGGCAGCTAAAATTAAAATTTATCTGCAATTGCCATTTGTGTATTTTATAGTTTTATCCCATGGAAAAACAACAAAAAAATAGAATAAAAGTGAAATGAATAAATAAAATCAAGCATATGCTTTGCATGCTACACTGCTCCCGATTCGATTTGGATCCATTGCTCTGACAATTCAGTGTAAGGGCGCGAGCTCTACGTGATTTCCGCTGTCTAGCAAATGACAACTGACAGCGCACTTCCTCTTCCGGTGCTTCGGTACTGCTGCTGCTGCTGGTGATGTTGCTTCAGCTCCTGCTATTGGCGTTTTAATTGGCAATTCGCTTGAGCGACGGCTCAAAGAGTTAATAAAATGAATGCCGATTTCATTGTTTCCGCTGAGCACTTACCTTTTTTTTAATGGCCAAAGTTTCGTCGGCGCGCTTTTAATTTCTTTTCAGTTTTTTTCCTTCTACTTACGTTTATTCTCTTTCTGTTTTTTGTGTTTTTGGGGCAACAGTTTGGCATGCAATAAAAACATCAATAGCCTGGCAGCAGCTGCTGCAACTGCGCGTGAGCTGGCATTTTAATACGTAGTCTTAAGGCAGCCATTATGGTAAAGCTGCAGCCATGTTGCCTGCTGTTTTTGGGACTGTTTTTATCTGCTCTTTTTTGTGTTATTTGGCAGTGTCTTCCGCTTTTAGCAAAATGGTAGTGTCGACGACAAAAACCTTTGCCAGCCGCTACTCTTAAAATCCTTTCGCTTAAGCTCCTTTCTGCATCGTCCCCAAGCCTCTCTCTCTCTCTCCCTCTGCCTTTCTCTCGCCTCGCTACTGTCTACGAGCGTATATATTTTATTGTGGAATTGTATTTTGTGCTCGTGAGAAATGAGAAATTGTATGCTGCGTACAAAGATGCTTAAAACTTTTACTTTACTTTAGTTTATTTTCTGATAAGAGCTTTGCTGCACTTGAGCCTCGCGTAGCGAATCATTGTTTGTCTACTGAATGCTGGCTTAAAACTTTCTTCCACATCGATTTGAATCCTTAAGGCTAGTACTTAGCGACGTTGCAGCTTGCTTTCTTCATGCCCAACGCCTTCACAAGCCAGTGAGTATATCAAAAGCGTTGTAAATCTAATATGCTGTAAGAGTCTATTGAAAGTGTTCAAGCTGACACTCAAACAACAAAACAGATCATAAAAAACACTTTATCAATTGAAAATATTGGCAGAAGTAATATAACAATATGCCGACTGAGTATCTACAGAGAATTATAGACATTAATGCATTTCTCCTGAAAATGCCAACAATCTGTTTATATTTCTGCTGCGTCTTAGTTCAAGAAGTTATTATATTTAATTGGCCATTTTAGATTTGCCTTCGCGGCACTTGTTAAAGGGATGAATCCGCATGAAGTGTGTTGTACTCGATGCTTGTCAACAATTTGTTCGGGCTCTAGTCCAACTGAGTGAGCTCCTACACAGATTGCAAGCCAACGCCGTTGCTAGGCGAAAGTTGTTGTAGTCATTTTGAGGAGTAGCTTTTAGTATCATTTTACCATGGCGGACATCAAGTGACTTAATTACCTGGGTACGAATTGAGTGACATAATTGTTGGCTCAATGTACCGCAGATTAGTTGCGATTTCAGTGTCTGTAAACATTCCGAGCTGGCATTTTTTGTAGGAAACAATAAATAAAGTGTCAGACATTCAGCTGGTGTTTCCTTTGTCAGCTCTGGACTCCAGCAACAGCAACAGCTACAGCTACAGCTACAGCAATAGCTTCATTACAAAACACCGTTGACATTTGCCAAACCGAAACCGTAAAAATGTCCGACATTTGCCTCTGACTAGCTGTGGCAGCAACAGCGGCAACAGAAGCAACAAACACGTTTGCCAGCTACAGAAAAACTGCGAGCTATTTACAGGGATTGCCGTTGTTGTGGTTTTAGCTGAATCTGGCTTTGCCTTTGCCTTTGCCTTTGCCTTTGCCTTTGTCGTTGCCGTTGCCTTGTTGTAGTTGTCATTGTCGTTGTTGCTTTGCACTTCCGCTTCCGCTTTGCTGCCAGAAGCTCCACCAACACCAGCAAAAGAAGTAGCAACAACAGACAGCATTGGCGACACGGCGTCTGACATCATCTTCAGCGTCGTTGGGTCTAGTCGGTTCTTTGTGCTTTGCTTCTAGCATTAAATCAATATTTCTTACCCATATCATTTGCAGGTTAACAGTAAGCCCAAGCTCAAGCTGAAGCTTAAGCAGGAGCTGAGCTGAAGTGAAGCCTCAAACTTTGCCACTTCACATTAAATCGGTAAATATTAACTAAGCAAAAGTCAGCAGACACAGATGTGAGAATTACTTGCACTTGCCACTTGCCACTTGCCCTCTCAGATGGGGCAGCAGCAAGCGGATCCTTGCGGCAGGCATTGCACTCGCCGACTACTGTTCCGGCTGAATGCCGAACTTTGCACAAACTCCACTCATTAACAGCAGCTGTCTTTAGTTTTCACTCACTAAGATTCTATTTACTTTCGAGAAAGTTAATTATATTTGAGGATCTAGCTTCCCTTTCCCTTTGCCTTCGACCTCTTATTCTATTTTTCTACTTTTTTAGTTTTTAGTTTTGCTTAGCAAATTGGCATTTACTGTTTATTTTGCAACTAGTTTGCAGCGCCAGTTGTAGCGTAAAATTATTAAATTCCGTTTTCCGTTTCCGAAACAAAAAAATCAACGAAAAACAACTAAATATATGAAAATGTGTTGCAAACTTTGCCGCTCGCTGCCAATTTTGCTTTGTATTGGCAGTGCAAATTAGTTTTAAGTGTCCAAAACTTTTAATGAAATGAGCCAGTCGAGTCGACTTTCTGTGCCTGTCAGACCAGGACAAACTCAAGCTCTCTAAGGAATATTGAACTGCGAATTACTGAGAATTAATGACACAGCTGGCTTACAACTATTTCTCTGTTCAAATCTTCATTGAAATGCAAATGTTTCTTCTACGATTGCAAAAGTAATTTCAATTATTTACAATGAGATATGAAAACTCAAGTTATACTTCATCAAAATAAGTGAGCTCTCGACTCGACTGTACTTAACTCTATAACAGTATTGCACCTTAAGAACTCCATTTGCATTTGCTTGTCTCAATCATGTTCAACCATTTGTGTTACAGAATCTGCTGTGATAATATTTCTACTTAAGTACAAGCAATCATCACAATTTTGGGTTTGCTTGTCTGAATAATACTCAAACGTTTCAGTTGTCTTTTCAACCATCGATATAATTAATTTTCTATTATTTTAACAATTATATACGTGTTTAAGTTGTGCACATTACGTATACGTAATACGCAGCGCTGCTTGCAGCTCGGTCAGTTTATTTTCCACTTCATTTCGTTTCTCACGTTTCATTGTTTGCTGCACATAATAAGCAAAAATGAAATTTTCAATTACCAAAGTAAGCAAAAAGCAGTCAGCTGCTGTTGAGCAATGTCTATGATAAGTAGCACCTATAACCATATACATACATACATACACACATACATATATATATATATATATGTAGTATAATGAAAACTTGAGCGAACTCCGGACTCGTTATATTTGTTGATTTTATGCAGTTTCTGCTGCCGCTTGGCAGCGGTTAAATGAGTTTTTGGAGCAAGAATTTTGTTTTTAAAGCTCGTTAAGCGCATCTGCCCGCCGCTGCAACTTTGCGATTAAACAAGGGCGTGGCACTATAAATTAATTGTATAATGTGTTTTCATTGAATTAATATTGGATTTAGCCGGCTGGGTTTCAATTTATGTTGCTTATACCCAGTACACATTCATTGCCCAAACAGGGTATAACAATATATCCCAAGAAGCTGTTACAGACAGAGGCAGATCTCAGTTGAATCAAAAGTCAAGTAGACCTTTCCAAGTATCTCCTTTTTCATATTGATTTGTCCTTCAATAGATTTCTCATCTGCGGTACAGAGTATTTTCCAGTCGACTACTGTAAACCTCGTTCCTGTTTACATAATCTACATTAACGGGTAAGTCAAACAACATTTAAAAATTATTAATTTAATCAAGGACGTCGCAGGACTTGCGCTTCAACACTTTTCTGGATTAAAACATCAGGTTTATTGTTCCATAAATACCATTAATAATTATTCAATTGAAGTATATCAACAATTGTTACACATAAATGGATTTCGTTAAGCTGAAAAATTGTGTTTGTAAAAACAAATAAGCTTCTCCTATTGCTGGCGATTCGCTTTATGTCCTTATTATTTCAGTTAACCTTGTTTTGTCTCAAACCACATCAGTCAAATATATATAATTCAAATGAAATATTTAAATAATTTAATACATTTTATGCTTATAATTAACGTCGGTTTCCATTTGTAGCTAAGCAGGCTTAATAAATGATAATTATTTTAGAATTAATTGCTCTTAAAAGATTTAGACGCAGAATGATATACGATCGCAATATGTTTGTGGTCTTTTAGGATATAATATTAGGAAATTTTAATGAGAATCACCTTTTTTCGTTTTCAATTTAACTTTGCATTTATTTATATTTTAATTAATGTTGCTTCTGACATATAGGAAATGAATGTCCTTAGACATAACAATGTCCAATCCAATCGCAATTGCCAGTTCTTCCATTTTTTGTTGCATACCTTTTCGATTATTATAATGCATATTTTATTTTATTAAATTCTGCAAATATTTGCAAAATTGTGGAATTACACTTTGAATATTATATTTATGGAATTCACAATGGATACAAGTTATTCTGTATTAAAGTTTATTGTTAATGGCAGCTTGTTATGTGCATTGTGCAAATATTGTCAATTTGGCTGGGCCTGAAATTATTTTGTAGATACTCGAATGCAAGTATTATATTCATGCGATTTGCGTTCGCATTGCACAATAGTGAGAAAATTTGAATTGAGTAAATGGCAAATTGCACACAAAGGTAAATAGAGTACAAAAGAGCTTACGTGTCTGATGCTATTTGCGAGTCCTTTCCCATCTGCCTCAGCTCGCATAGCCAGCTGACAGTGTAAACCAAATCCCCATCCAAGGAGCAGCAGTTGCATCCACTCTCTCGCTCTTTGTGCCACCGACTGGCGTCGCAATTGTTGTGCCACACATACATCTTACGGGCTGGCAGTGTATTATTTCGTTGCTCAACGTCGGCAACGAGCAAACGTGTGATGGCATAAATGAAAGGATATCTGATATATGCACCTACAAAGCAGCCGTTGCAAGCTCATTCAAGTGGCATTATAATAAACTAAGTTAAGGCGACAATTTCCACGTACCTTATTGCATGTTTGTTTGCATTCGTTGTCGTGCAAATCGAAGCAAACTACAGCTCCCACCTCGCTCTACTATTACGCTACTTGGCAACTTGCAACCTGCTTGACAGCCTGCCACATGCCACCTGCAGCTGTGCAAATAGCTCTCGTTCTGAATAGTTCACCCATACGAGGAAATTTCGCCTTGTATTTACTTTTCTTTTTGCAGCACTTCTTTGGCTTAGGAAGCGACGTGTTGTGCTTTACTTGCCACATCGTGTATCCATATGCAACAGGACTTAATGTCTAATTGCTGTGAAGGACTCTGGAGTATATACTTATCTACCAATAAACTAAATCTATCAAATTCCACAGTCCAATGACAAAATGAATACATGCTACACTGATTAACTTGATACGAAACTTCTGCATTAATATGGAACAATTTTCAAGTTGAACTTTGGGTAAATGAAGTCAAAAATTCAATAGAAAATTAATTTATTAAATTTGTCAAATTGAAGACAGAAACAGCTTCTGTTTGTCACAGAGAAAGTGTAAGCAATATTAAATTAAATTACAATTATTTGAACACTTCAGTTTATTGACAATTAATAAGTACTGAGAAAAACTTTCAGACATGTAAAATACTCGTTTTGTACTCAGTTTACGCTATATATATATATATATTGTAACATTATTCAGTCTATTTTTCTGGCTATCAGTAAGTTTGCTAATTAACTGCCGCTTCAAAGTGTTTTTAAGTAGTTGTCGCTATCGAGACTACTTTTTAATACCTTCAAAGAGCTGGAACGTGTGATAGTTTATAGCGAAGAAGAGGTAGAAATAAGTATGAAAAATATAAAAACTCAAAGAGCTTAAAAAGTCTACACTGACTGCTATAATTAATTGCAGCTTTTCAAGTAAAAAGTATTCGACAGGCGGAGGGAAAATGCGACATTTTCACATTTTCAATTTGCACACATTCCCCGCAGACTGCCTAATTGGCCATTGTCTGGCAGACGTAAATCGGCGTACTTCAGTGGGTCTGAGAAACGATTAAAATGCATTAATCATACGACGTGTTGCCAAAGGCAATCCTGAGTGCTGAGTCCTGGCTGAACTGTGGGTGGGGTGAATCAAGCACAGTTGAACGACTTGTCAACAGCGTCTCAGCTGGCGCTGCGCTCTTTGTCTTTGCATTATCCTAATTATGATATGTTTGCAGTAGATGTTCAGATTGGCACGTGTACACAATCCTTACATGGGCTCTGCTATTTTCGATGTGCACCTAATGGGTGTGTGTGTGTGTGTGTGTGTGTGTGTGTGGTGCCCAAAATGATTGATCGGCTGTCCCGTGTGTATGCATTTCCCAGGCATAAATCACCTAATGGCTTACCAACCGCATTAAGAGCTGGTCGGGATTGTGGCTAGTAAAGGCACCAGAAGCTACAGCTGTACTCAATGAGATTACAAGATGAATGACGCCAGAGAGACAACTGAAGTAAGAAACTACTAATCAGACTCCCTACTCAAGCATTTTCCAAAGATACCCCTACTATCTACCTATTTAACTATCTAAAAACAAGATCTGCATACTTAAAAAGAACAGTAGACAGAACAGAGAGATAAATGGATAAGCATAAATAATAAACTGTTCAGATATTGGGTTAAAAAATAGAATTATTCTATGGAATAAATTATATTTTTTGCTTTATTGACATCATAAATAATGCAACTTTTATTGATTCTATTCATTACACTCTATTTGTGTTTATTCAAACGAAATTTGTGTTTTATTATTCTTTTAATGGCTATAATTAAAAAGTGAATGAAAAAAGTATTTATTATTCAGATTTCTTTCTTATTTAGGCATTTATTTGCATTCAATGGAAACTCAGCTAATAATTAGGATAAGATTCTTAAAGATTCATCAAAATATATCGAACAACATTAATTGACTTAACATGCGAACAGAATTCGAATACTGGCGACTAAATTACTGGAACAACTTGCCCACAAGAAGTGAAATTACGTACAACAGAGGACAATGAAGCGATTATGCAATTATGATGAGAACAGAGAGAGAGAGAGAGAGAGAGAGAGGAGAGGACGAGCTTCCATTCTATTGAACACATTCCCAGGATGTTTACATATGCGAGCACATGCTGGCTCCGACATTGTAGTTGACATTGACTAGGAAAATTTCATATGCAAGGCACATCATTAGGTTCTCCGAAAGGCAAAGCTGACAAAGTGCTTTACCAATGTACGACTGACTGTTAGACTCAGTGACTCACTGACTGACCGACTGACAGCCAATAAATGTCACTTTGTCAACGTTGAAGTGTGAAGTTAGAACCTATTCGGGCTTAATTCTGCCCTCTCCCTGGAGGCGGAACCTGCGAACTCTCTAAAGTGCCCGTTTATAAAGTCGAGCTGACATGTCACAAATAATTGACAACGATAAGCTGATGAAATTGAAACAGACAGTTCGAGATATACTCGCACAAGGACACGCACATACATACAAGTATTCTCAAGGATGCAAGTACATACGAGTATAAGAAATTCTAGGAGCTGTAGGCGGAAATGTTCCTTCAAAACAATCGCAATTTCCAGTGAAGCGGATATTAAGTTTGATATTAAGTTTAGTGAAGTAGGAAATATTTCATTATTTACATTACATTCTATGGCTCATTGAGTTGACAACATGAATGTATCTATAAACATTTTCTTAATTGTGTTAAGGCCTATTATTCTATATAAATAATATGACTTTAAGCTTGTGACTGTTCTCAATCTCGAATAGTTGAGAGTAAACTTATTTAAGTCTTTAAGGCAGCAATGATATCAATTCTTATAATGTTGAATACTTCGTGCTTTTTTTATTTTTATTTATGTTAGTTTCTTATTTATTCATTATATTCTAAAGTCGCCAACCTAATTCCCCTGATAAATGTAACAAAGCTCATTAAGAGTCAAAAGTCTAGAGTCTAGAGTCTAGACAGTCGATGTGCCAAATGCTTATCGGATGCTGCCAAGTGAGTCCATTAAGCGGTCACTCTGATCACAGTTTCCACTCTAATGTCGTTTATATAGAGAAATTATGTAGTAAATCACTGAAGATATTCATTCATATGGGGCTCAGTTTAAAAATTAAAACCAAGCTGCTGTCAGCAGATATGAAATACAAAGTGATTGTGTCGAATCAATAAGGGATACTCATTTGGCATGCAACATCCATACGCATCGTAAAAGCGTTAAAGCGTCGACATGGACGTGGACAAGGACCTGGTCTGCAGACCTGGAGCTGGGGAATGCGAACTGGGGAAATGAGAGTTGCGATTGGCAATGCAGAAAGCCAAATATTAGCTCTGCAACTGGCAGAATTTTCAATTAATTTCACCAACTGCGTCTTCAATCGTGCATTAAAATGAAAATGTAATCAGGACAGCGACCGTGGCAGCAACAAAAGGAATCCAATACCAATGTGACCAGTCCAGTCCATGGCAAGCATACATATTGCCAAGATATATGTAATTAAATTCCTTCTTTGCTTGTCCAGTTCCCTCACGGCGTGAAGAAGACGCCGACGACGACGATGATGTCGACTTCGACAGCAACAGCAACAGCAACTGCAACGGCAACATTGTTGATGTTAAAGTTGACCCCGTTGAACGTTTTTCATTATTTTAAAATTTCGAACCTCAAGTGTTGGATATATATTTGCTTGACGCCCATAAGCGTACGTCTTAAATGCCTGTGGCAAGCCTTTATTCCCACACACAGACACAGACAGACGAACAGACCAACAAACGAACAGACCAACAGACACGCTCGTACCCATTATTCTCCACGCTGATAGAATAGCGGCTATGCCAAATGAATAAATGAAATATTCACTTAAGCTGAGCCCCAGTAGGCAGCATTTCCCGTTCCCACTCCCGCTCCCTCTTCCACTCCCACTCGCAGTTCCATCTAGAGCTGCAGCTGGTGCAGTTACTCAATGTCCTTCATGTTTCTGGTGCTTCTTATCTGTACGCTGGGCTGACTGCATTTATATTTAAATGTATTTAAACGACCGACAATTTGAGAGCATCATCGTCGAGCATTGTCAGTGGCAGGACCAGGCAGGACCAAGCACATTTATCGTCTGTCTTGGACCGGAAACCCCTTTGGATGCCCATTCGCAGCACCCCGAAGACCGAACACCGAAGACCGACGACCCCATTTGTTTGTGCGTGTTTGGCTTTGGCTGCTTTCTCTGAGATAAAAGTAAATATGTGGCATTGGTTAAAGCTCGTGGTTTCATTTGCCCAGAACCCCCCCTTCCCCTTCCTCCAGCCTCTACTATACTCGTCTACTATATATCCCATGCCCAGAGCGAGGAAAATTCTCCTCAGTTGCCGTTGTTTGGTCCTTTATCCTTCTTTTTGTGGCTCAGGCGAATTCTTGCATAATTTTAATTTATTTTCGCCGCTTTTCGTCTTTTATTGAATTTATTGCGCACATGGCATGTCGCTTGGCATACAATTTGATTATAGTTTGCTTTGGCTGTCCTCTGCTGTGGCTCACAAACGAACTCAAAGGAATTTCAGAGAACAACTGTTCTAAATTCCATGAATTTATTCGTATAATAGACTCCCAATTGTGTTTAGTAGAATGCGATTTTAGTCATATAGAAGATAAGGCTACTTCCGACACATACAAGCCAGATTAAAGAGAACCTTTCACAGAAAGTTGCAGTAGTTTTTCAATAGAAATATAGAAATGAAACTTAGGAATAAAGTGACGCCAGGAGCGATGACCTCATTTGTTTGCTCGGGAGTTGCAGTTGGTGACAGGCGTCACGCAAAGCGCTGATTTGCAACGCCCCTTGCCACTCGCATTTCGCATTTGTTTGCATTTGCGTTCACACTTACTTCATTTAACAGCCCACAGCAGCAACAGTTGCACACAACAGCAGCAACACTCCCCAGCAGCAGCAGGAGTCCTGCATATGAGTGCAAGTGCAGGAGCCGCCGGCTGCAGGTTAAGGACCTTCTTTTGAACTTTCAAATGTTTGCTGATGTCCACGATGTGGGTGACAAAGGCCACCCATTCAGTATATAACTTTTTCCGACTACATTTATATATGCCCACTGATCTGATAGGATCAACAGGGTATATCTATTTGGAAAGGAAAGGGAACATGTTAATAACTTTTATTGAAACACAAATTATTGAAAATGCAAGTGATAAAAAGTACCTTGACTTGTTGAAGTATAAGTAGCAAATTCACAGGGTATATTCTAGTCGGCTACGCTCCTTCATGAAGATCTATTTGTTTTTCTTTCTTTCTGTTTGTGTTTATATTTGCTTTGTGGGCTTAACATAGACTCCCAGAGCCCATGCGCTGCTTTTAATCTTAAGCGCATTTCATTTACCACAATGGCCATTAAAATTGTCTAGGTTGGCAGGACAGGCAGGCGACACTCACACACGCACACACACTCACAATACCACTACCACTACTACTGCAACAGGCACAGTCTGCCTAGTGCCCAGTGTTAACTTAACATTTTTTACGCCTAGCGACTTGTGGACGGCTTTCGTGTATGCAATCCAATTAAAAGGGCCAATGGAATGGTAAGACA
This sequence comes from Hirtodrosophila trivittata, assembly GCA_035045065.1. Classification (NCBI taxonomy): domain Eukaryota; kingdom Metazoa; phylum Arthropoda; class Insecta; order Diptera; family Drosophilidae; genus Hirtodrosophila; species Hirtodrosophila trivittata. The sequence continues at coordinate 817,807 of JAWNNK010000866.1, forward strand.
TGTTATAACCTGTAAATGAATTCACCTTTGGGAAGGGTCCTAGCGCACAGCTGTTCCAAATGTGGGTATTTGGTTGTATAGAAGAAGTAGAGTTAAAATTTCGGATGCGTAAAATAACATTTTTAGCAACATATATTTTAAAACTTGTTAACATAAACAGGTAGGAATATCCTTTGGTGAGATATTTCTGATTGCTCAGTAAGAAGACTTTTTTGCTCACTGTCGAAACTTTTACTTGCAATATTAAGAGCTTAAACTATAATCTACTTTAGTATGATTAATCAAACTAGTGTTTGATTTAGTCGTTGAATATCAACCACTATCAATCAGCATTTAACTAAAGCCCGCACTGTTTGCTTTAAAATCTAATCTAGCAGCACTGCTTTGGCCTAAGTTTAGAGTGAACATAGCCGTTCCGCTCTATTGTATCATCAGCATAAATAGTTGGCAAAATAGAAAAAAATCTCTTTCAAATTTCTCAAGAACATTTAGTCTTCACTTGTGTTAGTGACTCTTTTAAATTGGTTTCCTCGCGTTAATTCTGCTCTTCAGCATCAAAACACCTTTCGAATGGTACATTACGCTTCATACCTAGGTAGTATAGTTTAAAGGCGATGTAAGGGCTGAACCATTGCCTATTTAATATACATAAAGGTAAGAAATAAATCTATGAGAAAGGCTTGTATATATTATATATATTTATTTATATTATATTATAGAACTAGTTAAAGTTATCTGGAGATGTATTCTGTTGCCTGTTGTTTTACTATTGGTTAGCTGTGATGCAGTCCTGTCGCTGTGATGATCAGCTTAATGGCACTTCAAGCGCTTGCTGCGCTCTCGCTCAACGCTCTGGTTGGGATTGAGGCAACCAAAGCTTTGACACGAACGGGGCGTCACTTCCGCAGCTGCTGCTCTCAGGGTCGCCGCGGATTGGGAACGCATGCGTTGCCGTCGCTCAACACTTTGGACAGGATTCAGGCGCTTAAATGTTTGATGTGGTTTTGACGTGAATGGTGTGCTTTGCCCTTGCCTCATATCAGTTGCAGGCTGCGAGTCAGATAGCGTATTGTGTTGCTTTTTGTTCTCCCGTTTCAGGATCACATCCTCTTGGATTTGGTCGCTCTCAAATTTGGCCGCGTACCAGAGCAGGACGCATAGTGCAAGGGCCACGGCGACAAAGAATTGTGCGTTGTCCTGTAATTCCAGACTCCGCAGTAGTGGCAAGTTGGACAACAAAATGTGTGTTGTATTAAACATTGTTTGTCCGGTTTATATCTTATTCTCTGTGTTCTAAATATCTGAAGGATAATATAGACAACTCTCACTAGAGCACGCTATGTTTTCAATTCAAAAATGTACTGCTCCGAATGTTTTTCTTTCTTATTCCATAAATCACAATCTGAAATACTTAAGACAACAACATCAGTGGGTAGGGGTACCCAGTGAGACTGAGATTGAGACTGAGACTGAGTCTGAGACAGAGACACTGCTTGACCGTATCTCAAGGGTTCAAAAAGGCTCTTAACCCGCTGCTTGAGGCTGTGGCTAAAATTGCAGCAGAGCTAAACAAATACGTTCAGAGGATGGGTATGAAAATAAATTAAAAATGTGTGAAGCTTGGCCACAAACTCACACTCACACTCACACTCGCACACACACACATACGCATACAACTCACACGCACTTACGTAGACATATTAAGAAACGTGACTTGCCATCCAGCTCCTAAGTACAAATGGACATATGTACGAGTGTGTGCGTGTGTGTGTGTGTGTGTGTGTGTGTGTGTATGTCATATATCCATACTTAGCATGTTATGAAAAATGTATACACAGGCGGCTCGACTTCGTCTGGTGTCTCGAATGCGCCGCCTTTGTCTGCCCGGCACGTTCCACAAGCAGAAGCACAGTAGCAGTCGCAGCTGAAGTAGCTGGAGCTGAAGGAGGTTGAGCAGGAGGAGGAGGAGGAGGCAGAAATGAAGGAGAAGCAATCTTCCCTTATACTGGGAGGCTAGCATTTAATGGCAAAAGTTATGACGACAAATGACTCAGTTGACTTTCACTATGAAATCAGAGCTGGCACAATGGGACCATGAATCATTTTTCGTTGCGCTGCTTTTCATTTCATTTTTGCCATTAGACCGCTGATTTCGCAGCTCTCTCTCAAAGCTGCGCTCATTTATCATTATGCAAATTGTTAATTAATTTTATACACATATACATATACATATACATATACAGAAACATAAAAAAGAAGTAATAATTACGCGTATTGCGGTTGCTTTTTGCATCGCAAATGATTATGGTGAAAATCGCAACATTCGCTAAAATTTGTTATGTAAATGAATTAGTTAATCGACAACGCTTGGAGTAAATTGAAAATTGTAGTTTTGCTTCCTACAATTTCAAACAGAGTTTTATAAATTTAAATATGCAAATGGGCCATATGATAATTAAGTTAGCAGCACTGCATATATTGCTCTCTGTTTCATAAAAAGTGTTTCATATTAAGGAAATGAACATCAATCGATTATAGAATTAAATATTTTACATCTCAGTTTAGTTAAGCTATAAATTTCTTTGAATTTAAATAATTGAGACTTGCAGCAACCCTCAAGGGCTCTGGCTTACTCCTATCTATGTGTGTACTCAATGCAATACTTTATATTTAAACATAATTACGGCTGTCCATTTGTCGTTATTTACTTCGAGGGCTCAAGAAACAAACAAGTGGTTTAAAGCTTGTGAGCAAAGCAAATAAACAGCTTAGAGAAACTGGACACATGCACACAAATTATGGACATAAACTTGTTAGTTATAAATTAAGATAATATTACGCCACTTGGCGCTGAACAAACGCCTGTCAATATTTGTGTACTTTGGATGTGCTTCTGCTGGTCGCATGCAAATTATATCAAGTCAAGAATAAATTGGTCAGAAACTCCAAACTTAACTTATAATAATTGCAAAAGTAAATCAGCAGACAAGTTGAGAACGCTGCAGGCCAGTTGTCTGAGAGCCTGTCACAAATTTGTGATTTCATTTATAACCAATAAAGGCTTTTATGTGTATTTATTTACAAATAGAGAGAGGGAGGTAGAAGGAGAGAGAGATTATTTACTGGCAAGCAGGCCAAAGGCGAAAATGTGCCGGAAAACAGGCTTGTTGGCATCGACTAGCGTTAATTTAATTTTATTACGCATACGCAGCGTGTGCAACCCACAAAGACATGCAGTAGGTAAACTTCAAGTGTACATTGAGGTCCGACAAAAGTCTGAGTATGTGTGTGGCTACTTGACAGTGTGTGTAAATCTGCATTGCGGCAGCTTTAAGTGTGCATGTGTTTATTTGCTTTGAGCACACACACACACACTTTCAGTTCCACACACACGCACACACACCCTCTCGAGCCCTGCTGCAGCAATTAATTAGTGTACTCTTGATTACTTATCTATCTATTGGAAAGATGCTTAAGCTGGCACACGCCTAATAAGGCAAAGTAAAGGAAAACTCTCATAATAAATTAAGTATTTAGTTTAACTGCAAGTTTTAGTTATAAATAGGATTATATCGATCGAATTGTCAACTATTCCAATTATGAAAGATTAAAAACTTGTTTTGAAATCAGTTTTATTGCTTTCGATACCAAAAAAAGAAGGAACAGAAGTACTTTATAATGTATGTGAATAATCATATATTCAGCTATTTATTAAGTTATATATTATAGGATGATTTATGATTAATAATTAATGTTTAATGTTAACAACTGTAGTTCCTTTTTACGACTTGCTCTTTCGACTTTCAGCTGACAACTTTGTCTTGCGACTTTCTAACTGCAACTATGCTTCAGCTGTTATCCTACTGTTAACAACTATGTCCAGCGCTGCCAACCTATTCACAGGTTTAGCGGTTTTCTGTATTTTCATTTTAACTTACAACTTTAAAGCATTTTTCTTTGAATTCTGATTGAAAGAACAGTATAAATATCCTTTTTAATTGTCTATTCAGTATAATTATATTTTTCTTTAATTTTCCTACCTTTACCATTCCTTATTTACTTAAGTTACCTTTTGCAATTTCTTTACTTTTTTCTGTGGAATTCTGATTCATTTGAGAGAAAAATAATCCGAGCACGCATAGTTATTTCTGCCTTTGAATACAGCCATTGCATAAGAGAAGGGTAAGCGAATAATACGCACGTTTCTTTCATATATTCCAATGAAAAGTAAAAAGGGAAATTAATTGAAATACTCGGAAAAGAGAGAAACAGTAAAGAATCTACTAAATTCTTACGACTGTCATTACTAATAATTTCGCATATTGTCTTACACAAATATAAGTTTGTATTTTTTTATAATAGTTTTTTTTATGATGTTATGTTATATGTCAAAAATTCAATTAATATTATAATAAAAACATTTCTATAATGACAGAACATTTTTATCGCGATGCTAGTATGAATATATGATATATATAAAATATTAATGGTGATTTGTATGCTTGAAAAATCGGTTTTCATGCATAATCGATAAATACTTGAGCTACTTGTGGGATTATTATACTACTATTTGCATGTTATGTATGGTAGACATCGAAGTATTCTTGATCTGCGTTATGATGTAATTGAATTTATATACCAAATTTGGTCTTTCTAGGTGGAATAGTCTCTGAGATCGACGAATCGAAGTATAAAATATTATCTTTTGCACTACTATTCAAGACGAGCGATTGGTTTTATTATACTTTTATTATATTTTATGTATAAAATCATATAGTTAAGGGTTAAACTACTAGCTATGGCCTACGACTCGATGATAAATAGTATTATAATTCTTGATTTCCAATTTTGTAAGCTAATATACTTTGTAGGAGGTAGGAGACGGTAGGATCTTAGATGGTATATTTTATTATAAAATATTATGTTGGATTGCATTATATTATATTAAATTATATATACCATTATTAAAATATTTTTATTGAACTGAGATGTAAATCTAAAACAAATTATTATCTTAACTTTGTTTCTATTGAAGAGGCTTTTGACTTATGTGGAAGATATTCGTAGATTGAACCTATTGGTGCGTAAGAGTAGTCGTTTTCTTCTGCCAATATCTATGAATATTTTTTGGCTTTTAATATTTTATAGTCAAGAGTTTTTATGGACCGGAGTGCTTGCGGGGAGGGGGGATGCTGTTACCACTTTGCTTTGTACAATTGCTTTTGCCGGATATTGTTGTTAGTTTTTACTTTTGAGCTTATATTGTTTGGGTCTTTTGTTTAACACGGCCTGCATTGAGATTGCACTCGTTGCTTTTTGTGTTGTTGTTGCTGTTGTTGTTGTTCTTGTTCTTGTTCTTGTTGTTATTGTTGATGGTTCTCGGCTAGTGCAGTGCCGTGTCCTATTTGTATCCTGTCGGTAGCGGCACCTCGCACACATTTATGTCTATTGGCGCGCGTCCATTTCCATTTCATTTCCGTTATTGCAAAACTTTTCGTATTAAATATATTTTTCTCTGTTTTGTTCGCATGCCGCGCTCCGATTGTTTCATTTCGATGGCTTTGTTACTGTTTTTGTTGTTGCTGTTGCTGGTTTTTGCACTTTGGCAAAGTTGTTTGTTGTTTGTTGTTATTATTTCTGGTACTTTATGCACCCGTTGCCATTATTGCAGTTGCTTCCTTTATTGTACTTGTAAGCATAAAATGTTTGCATTCTGCATATAAATATGACTGTATATATATATATTTATATGCACATACTTTATTATATAAATATTCCTTCAAAGCTTGGCTCATTTAATGTGGCCTACATACGCTCACTGGTCCACTCATATGGAGTGGGAAATTCACTCAGTTTTACAAATTGACATGCAATTTGTAATAATTGCCTGAAACCCAAACCTTAAGCACCGACTTAACTACTTACACAGCATCTGCTCAAACCCACTCGACTCAACTCGACAAAAAACCTGACCCTGATTAGGTAACCAGCAGCTAAATTGCTGCTCCTGCAATTAGCATATTGCGCTGCTATAAACAAAACTAGCCACAATGCTCCAAACAACGTGGTCAACAATGTTGTTTGACCCCGCAACAGTTTTCTGTGTCAAGAGATCTAAAATTTACTGCATACACTTACCAAATAACATGTGGTTGCAGTTGAGCGAAAATAACATTTTTAAATATATAGAAATAAAATGAGATCATATAGATATAAATTTAAATAATTTAAAAAATAGATATATAAATAAAAAATAATAAATAATAAATAATAAATAATAAATAATAAGTAATAAATAATAAATAATAAATAATAAATAATAAATAATAAATAATAAATAATAAATAATAAATAATAAATAATAAATAATAAATAATAATAAATAATAAATAATAAATAATAATAAATAATAAATAATAAATAATAAATAATAAATAATAAATAATAAATAATAAATAATAAATAATAAATAATAAATAATAAATAATAAATAATAAATAATAAATAATAAATAATAAATAATAAATAATAAATAATAAATAATAAATAATAAATAATAAATAATAAATAATAAATAATAAATAATAAATAATAAATAATAAATAATAAATAATAAATAATAAATAATAAATAATAAATAATAAATAATAAATAATAAATAATAAATAATAAATAATAAATAATAAATAATAAATAATAAATAATAAATAATAAATAATAAATAATAAATAATAAATAATAAATAATAAATAATAAATAATAAATAATAAATAATAAATAATAAATAATAAATAATAAATAATAAATAATAAATAATAAATAATAAATAATAAATAATAAATAATAAATAATAAATAATAAATAATAAATAATAAATAATAAATAATAAATAATAAATAATAAATAAATAATAAATAATAAATAATAAATAATAATAATCGATATCATACACATTAGAGTACAAACTATAAAGCATACTTAAAGTTTGCCAGAACTCTCATAAATTCTTTTTAGCCATATTTTTTAACCTCTGCAAATTAAACTAATGGTCTGCAATATTTTATGACCCAATTCTAGGGACATTCGCAGCTAACCGCGAAATTTAGCACATTTAAATTAATGATTGGAAGTGACAGCAAAATGTGGAACCGCAATCATATTGGACATTTTATTGTATATGGAATGTTATCAATTATCTTAAATTTAACTTGTCAATATATAAACCAGAACTTTGCACTAGGTTGTTGAATGAAGGCTGAGTCAATTTTCAGGGGAGCAGATACTGTAAAGATTACCTAGGAGAGCACCGCGTCTCTGAACCAAAGGGACATGCGATCCTCACGGCATTTCTTGCGCCGATCAGGGATCGTATATAGCTCTCCCAGGGTATGATATCTATTGTGATTGAACTCATTGCCAGCCTTGAGGCGTTCACTTATCTCGGCCGCCTTTTGGGCCAGATTCTTCGATGTGTGCATAGACTGTGAGAGTTCCTTTTTAAGTGAGTCAGCCAACTCCTTCAGCGAGGGCTTGCTGTTGCTTATGCTATTCGTTGCCTTAATCTTGTCGATGGTTGATCGTGAGACATTATTCTTTGCATTGGATCTCTTGGAAACATGAGAAGCATTATCACTCGCCTTGGACCCTATTGAAACACGAGATTTATGGTCTGCTTGATGGTCACTCGTCTTGGATTGGATCGTGGCACGAGACTTATTGTCTGCCTGCTGGACACTCGTCTTGGATCTGATCGTAGCACGAGATTTATTGTCTGCCTGCTGGTCACTCGTCTTGGACCGCACCGAGGCACGGGATACATTTGAGCGATTGTCACTTGACTTCGACTTCACTGAGACAACCGTTTTATTATCTGCTACGTTCGACCTTTGCGTAACTCGGGAAATATTATCTGCCTGATACACAACATTTTTAGACTTTCGTGAACCTGTTGAGGCCCTGTCGGAACTGCGTTCTTTTGGCGGAGGTATTTGTGAATCAAACGATGTCCTCGGCGCATAATGGTCTCCAGCTTTTGCTCTCAGAGTGGTGCGTGATGCACGCTCCGTCGCTTTGGACTTCAACGTCCCCTTGGACACTGTTCGCTTACTGGCATTGGAACGTACGCTCAGCTTGGAAGACATTTTGTCTGCAGATCTGGATACCTGTGACTTGGCTTCACTTAGGCGGGATTGATGACTTTTTATGGATGCTGCTCGTGAACCAGCGCTTTCCACGGACCTTACAGTAGACTTTGAATCCGATCGGCGACTCTTGGCGGGCATTATAGTTTTGACGTTCGATAAGGAGGCTTCAGATCGGTCCCCGGCCACATTTGGTTCGTATTCAACACATCTGCCTCCGGCATAAATGCGCGGCTCATCAGTTACCAGCATTTTGGTGGCTGCCATCTCTCTGTTAATAGCTCTGGACATGGGCGTTTCGCCCTTCACGGACTTGCGGGATTCAGAGATGGATTTCTTACTGACCAAAGTCTCCTGCGATACTGATTTGTTCTTACGCTGTTTGGGCGGCGGCCACGTGGCATATACTGGAGGGGGATATGTTGGGGAATTGGGCACCTTGTACTCATGGCGTTTGTTGGTTTCCGGAGGACCGATATTGAAAGGATTGAAGAGCACTCCTTCGTCGTCAATCATGTTTGGTGATCTAAAAGATATACAGATATATAGTTTAGTTCTCCTTTGGTCCGCGGAGTACTTACAATACTGTATAGGAGTTAAGCTATTGAAGTATGAGCTTTTTTTCGTGAGTGTTAATTATGCCAAAAATAATTTAGTATCGCTTGAATTTCAATATGTTTTCATTTTCCTGGAAAAAAGCCCTATACTACTCGTTTAAGTTTGAAACTTGACTGAATACTCAACTCAAAGTAGCTATTTCCATATTTCAGCTATTTCACGTGGCATACTTGGCATACACCAAAAGTAAATATTAACATCAAAGAAGGTCTTTACTCAGGATTAGCCGACTATCCTTTTTTCTTCTTGTTGCCAAAGAATGTTAACTTCTCACGAAGTTATTGATATGAGTTTAGTCTACTTTAAAATATATGTTAGATACTCAGTTCCCTTCCTTTTTCCTTGCTTTGAGGAATCCTGTAGAGTATCTGTTTTACCTATTAAATGCTAGCACAAACTTCAGCATTAATTTAATTAAAATCCTGAGTTACAAGCAGACTGTAATCAATAATTCAGATCCTTTTAATGTACGTGCTGATAAGTCAGTTGGTGAAAACGAATCCCGCTCTCCTTTGGGTTTGAAAATTGTCGAGGAAACATCATCCAGTTGGGAATTGTAGCTATCATTAAATGGGTAGATTGTCTGTGGTTAGTATTGAATCGTGTGTGCTTTGACTTTGGAGTACAATTTGGAGTTTTGAGCTGTTATTTTCAGTTGTGATACAAATCTCAGTTATCATACATCTATAAAGCTCATACCCATAAGGGCTTATATTTTATTTAGACGCAAAATCATTAAGAAGTACCTTTAGGCCATAATTAATCAGTAATGGATAGATTTCAAAATGTAAACCAAAAGGGTTCTGTCCAGAATCTTCCTATCGATAGCCTTGTCGTTTACGGCGATGGTCTCGTATATGGCGGAAATTCGTATCCTGGCTATGGTGTACCAATGGTGTCGGCTCCAATTGGGAAGCAACAGATTCAGATGCAACAACAGCAACAACAGCAACAACAACAACAGCCGCAACAACAACAACAACAACAAATGTTTCAACCACAGCTGCAGCGCCTACCACGAAAGCCGAGTACCAGGGAAACATCCACAGCCCAGCAGCAACAGCGGCAGCGACAGCAGAATATGACTGGGGTACAGACGCAGGCAACACAGCTGCCGCGATACATGAACACGGCACAGGCACAGCCACTGGCGCAGCCACTGCCACAGCTCAATGTGCAACCCCTTCCACAGCAACAGCAACAGCAGTTCCAACAACAGCAGGGCTACGGTTACTGGCCCTTTGTTGGCGGTGCTCCAAGCAACAACACCAACAACCACATGAACAGTAGCATCAACGCGATGGCCATGCAACGTGGAAGTACATCGTTGCCATCTGCTGAAATGTACAACTACGGATCACTACCTAGCCCGGGTAATATATCTGCGTGGCCCGGCTACGCCTCGGTGGCACCCATGGATCCAAGTCAACCGTTTGCCTTTGGTTGGAGCCCCACTGACTAAGCTTGTCGAAGTTGGACCCGATAGATTTTAAACAAGACAATAAAAACCTCTGGATGCAGAAATTCAGCACTTTGGATTTAATACCGAAATTCTATGCACTTTTTGGATCTTGAGACTTCATAAAAAAAAGCCCCCAGTTTTATACTCTGTATGTTCTCCATATAGTCGGATGGCCCTAAGAATTTCAAAGCCATAGAAAAACAACAAATAAAATGTAATTTTGCAACTATCAAAGATATTCTGTATTGTTATTGCATTTTCGAAGATTTCATTTGAAGGATTTTCACTTTTTCCCAGTGACAAAGATGTCTGAAGTTTCTTTTGCATTTCATTTGGGTTTTCGGTTGAGACATTTCCTTTGTCTCTTTGGCTTAAAGCAGACTTTGGCATTATTTGGGACAGCTCATCTGACTTGTGTTATACCCTTACACATAATCGGGAAGGGATTGGGGGTTGGGTGTGGGATTGGATCAAGTAGAGCGTCATTTAGTGGTAAATTTTCGTCTTAGTTGCCAACGAATGTCATACGTGACATTTTGTGAATTCCGCTTTTAGCGTTCTATAAACAGGGAACGGGTACGTATGTGTGTGTGTGTGTTTGAGTCTGTGTATGGATAGGACGATGAGAGTTATGGGATAGGGGTCCTGCAGATGTGGTATTCGTGTACCTGTCTTCAAGTGGTTTTCGATTTTTCCCACACTATCCCGCCTCATCTGCAACTCCCGTGCGGTAGATGTCACTGCGGTTTTCTTTCGCCGGATTGCTCTAATTATGTACTGTCATTGTGAAGCTTCGCTACTGTGTTTTACGTGGAAGTTGCTTGACACTTTGACAAGATTGTTATGCTTTTTTTGTACTCGCTTTGTAAAAGAATAATTGCTTTTCTGTGTTTCCGTATAATAACTTGGAGAATGAGTTTTTTGGCTGTACTGCAAAATTAATTTATGACTTCTGTTTAAAGGATGGGGATTGACAAATATTTAACTTCAATGTTTCTAATCCTTGGCGATATTTTGTTGACATTTTAATTTATGTGACTAGATAAAACAAAAGAATATTTCAAACGTAGCTAAAAGTCTTAGCCTCGAAGTTATTTCCAGCACGCAGGAAAGCCTCAAACCACAAGCTGCAAATGCGGCACATAGGAAGATGCCACAGACGCAACTTTCTCTAATGATGATCCCTAAAGTCAACTTGCTGAAGTAACAAGAGCTCACACACACACACACACTGACGAACTCATACCCTAACACCCATGCACCCATGCAATCGGTGTGAGTTTGTGTGAGAGCACACAATGGAATTAACGCCATAATTCGTAAGTTACAGCACACACACACACACACACAGACACACCACAGAAGGATTAAGTTATATTAAAGTTGTGAACATTGCATTTTAAACAAGTTTTTGTGTCCTCCGGCAGATTCTGTGCCTTTGACACTTCGGGCTTATGGGTCCTGTGGAACACCACCAATACGAGCGAGTGTGTTGCATTCTGTCCTTCGCAAAAAGGACAGCCAAAAAGTGCGCTATGCAAAATTCGCACTTGTGTTGACCCACATAATAATAATAATAATAATAATTTAAAGGGTATTTGGCAAACAGTTGAGAATATCGCACATAAATGCAAAGTATGGCATACTCTTTCTCTTCTCTTCCCTTTTTTTTTTTGTATAGCCACCCTTCAAGCTGGACTCCGGCGGAGTTGGAGACGGAGACGCATTTTATTTGTACTGTTTCTACGGTGCGGCGTATAAATGAACAATATTTTTTTTATATAGTCGCCGATGCAGCTTCGCCGACTTTTGCCACCGGTTGCCACTTTGTGCACTTTCCATAAAGTTACGGGTCAAGTGTTAATATTTTTGTTTTTTCCTCTCTGTTTGCCTTATTTTTGCACGCATATTTATGTGTAAACTTTGCTCGAAGTTTAATTTTTAAAATGCAACGCGCCGACTTTGGTTTCTCTCAGGCAAGAATTAAATCACATAAATTGACTTTCTTTCACTGGCACTTTGGCTCTGGTTATTCAATTTATGTCTCTTGTTGCAACAACATTTCACTGGCTTTAATTACCCACAAGCTGTTTTGCATCATTTTTAATTGTTTTGTTTTTCATTTGGTTTTTTATTTCAATGGAATGTTTTGCATTTTTAGCACTCTCCACAGCTCTTTATGATTATTGCACTAAGCTGGTTCTCCATCTGCGGCTGTCATAAACATTTAGTCGACTTCATCTTTAAGTTGTCATATAATATTTAAGATGTCCTTTTCGTACAGCGTAAAGCGCTTTTTTCTCTTAAGATCTTGCCGAAATGTAGTACTTCAGAGCTCTTTCGTATCTTATAAAAGTAATCTGTGTGTCTTGTTCTGTGTGTGTGAGTGCTATAAAAAAAGCGGAAAAGCAGCAACACTTACCAAAAAATACTGAATACGGTCTTTAAAACGACTTCGCTTAACTCAAAAGAGTCAACTTGCTGGAGTGTTGACTGATATAAATCCCGCTTGGGATTCAATCTAAATGAATAAAATATTACCTCAATAAGCTATGCAGTACTCGGGATTATTCACGTCTGTGTAATCCCATCTAAGCCACGTGTTATAAAGCTATTAATGACATTTCCTCATTCATTATTAAATGTTAAGTAACTCAGTCAACCGCTTTCTGATTCAAGATATAACAAGGAATCATTTTTCAACATATATTTGAAAAGTATCAAAGAAAAGGATTATTTTTTGTGTTTCTATTTATTAGGGTATACGGGGATATTCCCCTTTTTAAACTTTTTCTCCAGTTCTTTAGAGCGAAAGGGGCGCAGCTGCTTATTATAAAAATATATATAAAACTTAGTCGATGTATTTATATATTAGTATTTCTTATTTTAGCTTAGTATTTCTATGTTAATATTAGAGTTTTCAACTCCTCTCGCCCTGGGTGAGCGGAGCAATAAGTCTTTGACTGACTCCTCTTTATCCTGCGCTGGGAGTGTATTGTTGCCAAGCTATTGGCCAGAAGGTTTCTGTGTAGCTCGAGCCTAGAATTACACCGGCTGGAGTGGAAGTTAATTTGCTGCAAGACAGGGTCCGGGTTCAGATCTCTGTGCAGCATCTCATTTCTGATTAAACATTCGCAGCCGGTCATCATTCTCGCTATTTTGTTTTCTCTGTCAGCAGCCAGTCCCCAGATGTGGCAGCCATATTTCCAAATGGGTAATAGGATTATTAAGGAAGTAAGTTAATTCAATATTTTTAGGTTATAAGGAACATTGAATGAGTGAAACTTGTTCTGTATTCTTTTAATAAGAGTTTATTCAATATATTCCATATCCACTAATTTATGCAGAGCTACAAACATCATCTACCAACAAACAGATATCAGAATATTTGATTTTTTCAAGCTCTGCATAGATCCGATTATTCAGCGGCATCTCTGGGTACTGAAAGTTGAAGAGTTTGAAATGAAGTCTAAAATCTCAGTAAAAGTTTACCATTTTGGCTATCTTCCAGCAATCTAAGGCCGTCTTAGTGTGACCCAAACGTAAGTTTATTACGGCCAAGTAGCCCCAGGAATCAGGCGTAAATACGTCAACTTCTGTACTGCGAGCCAGATATATAATGGCCTGTTGAAGGTTATCCAACTACAAAAAGGTAATAAGACCAATGCGTTCAGTTGCTATTCGTAGGACTTACATAGTATAAAGACAGACCCATGCCATAGTTGGCCAGGAAGTTTTTCTCTGCTTTGTCCTGGGGTACACAAAGTTCATAGGCCTTTATGGATAGCTCATAGTCCTCACTCTCAAAGCTCAGACGAGCCAGGCGCATTAGGCTTATATAGAAACTCTTCAGCATATTTGAGTCCTCAGGGCTGATGTTCAGTAGATCCTTATAGTATGTGATCGCCTCCTCGTAACGACGACGTGAGTATTCCACATTGCCATTGATATGCGCTTGATAATATCTCTGTCAGCAAGGAGAAAAACTATCTCATATTAATGAGAAATAAGCGAAAGATACTTACCAACGTTCTGCCCCGTACGCTGTTGTCTGTGGGCAGTCTTAGTATTCTGAAATTGGCTTTGATTTCACCCTGCAACATCATCAGAGTCGTCTTGATCAAATAGGCCTCGACAAGTGAGAATTCACCTGATAATTCTTCAAGAATCACCTCTGCGAACTGATAGGCGCCCAGATAGGCGAAGGTCTTCAAAACCTCGTAGAACTTTTTGCTATATAACGACTTGCCACTTGGTTGAAAGTCAATGGCCAACATGCTTTGATATAAGGACATTGGCATTAGGGGAAAATTTTTACTGGCCACATCGTCAAGATTCTCATACTGCAAGCGAGCATATTCCATGCCTGGCAAATATTTACTATTTTTGTAAAAGCAATACAACAAAATCCACCCCTCCCGGTCCAGGCTGTAGTTGCTGGCGAAGACCCTCAGCTGTTCGACAAAGCCGCTAAATGCCTCGCCTGGCATACTCTGTGTCTTCATATTCATTTTGAAGTCAACATAAAGCTTTAATAGTGCCCTGCATAGAGCGGTTTGTATATCTACTCTGGCAAACTTATGTTGTTCTAGCTATAAAATAAAGAAATACTCACACAAAATAGTCGCCGTGCCAATTTTTTTCCCTATCATTAAGCAAGAACTTTGAGGCGTGCTCAAAGTTCAGAGTCTCCACGGAATTGAGGAACACGTAGAATTTAAACAGGAATTTGTTGGAGCAACTCTCTCGCAGTTCATTAAACATCTGTTTGGCCAACACGCAGTCGCCAGCCATGCACATATTGCGATACTCCTCCAAGAGGCGTCTGATGCGCAGCTGATCGCTTTCGGGCTGGAGCACACATTTCCGTAGACTCTCCCAGCTGCAGGCGCAGATCAGCTCATCGCTGCGCATCATTAGCTCCGAATACATGTGAGTGAGCATTTCCTGTTCGGATAAACTAATAGTTGTATTCATTTACCCAATCTGGCACAGGCACTTACTCGAAACTCAATATTCGTCTTGGTGGGCATTCGCACATTGAAATCACAGCCGCAGATGTCCACCAGAAGGTTCCTGAGGTTGCCCAGATTGCAGCAGAAGAAGCTGCGCTTCTCGTCGATGCTGGTGACGTCGTGTCTAACGATGAAGCTGATCAATTCCTTGATATGCTCATCGAAGGCTCGATACAATTCCTTTAGGATATCGCCGTTTTCCTTCGACTCATGAGCAATCTCCATCTCCAAGCAGCGGCACAGCTTGGCGGTCTTATACTTGTTCTCATTATACGCATCCAATGAATCATTCGGTCTGGTAATCGTGTGGAAGAAGCAGATCTTCACGATGGCAAATATGGGTAAATCAGAGTGAAGTGATTCCATCAATCTGGAGGTCTTTTTAGTTTTTCTGATCGTGGACGTAAGTAAAGCTGCGAACCGGCAATTGTTGACTGGGGCAGCATACGATTTGAGATAAAGGGATAAAATATTATAGAACAGGACTCTTTCTCACCGTCAGGATAACCAAAGATACTTGGATTTATAGTGCCTTCGAACAAGACATTCTCTGGGTTCTCCTCGTAGAGCTGCAATAACAGCTCGTAGTCATTCTGCACCACAGCAGCTTCGATTATGCCGCACATCTCTTTGGTCAGCACGAAGCGGTGCTGTGAGTTATTTATCAATGCCAGATCCACCTGTGGGTCAATCTCAGTCAACTTGAAGTCAACACCTTGCGTCTTGAGCAGCTGTCGGAACAGACGTGGCAGCTTGATGCGTGAATGGGTTTCCATTTGGTTGTTGCCGACTCCAAAGCGCGCCTTGCCCAACAAGTCGCGTTTGATGTTCTCCCACACAATGGATATATTCTGTTCGCTGATGATTTGGGAGCCAAAGCCATAGAAGTTGCACAAAGGCAGCTCCAAGTACTCTTGATTCAGGTTGGGAGCTGTAGCTCGAATGGAGATTGTTAAACCCAGATAGGCGGCTCTCTGGTGAAGCTCCCTAGGGGTATTGTAGATCGATTCGAGTGTTATGAAGGCCAGATTGGAAAAGTTTAAGTCCTTGAGTATAGGCAGTATAGAGTACATGTGCCACTCGGTGGTGGTGGTGATCTTCTGACTGGTGTCCGTCTCCAGTTTGCTGTCGTATTCCGGATAGAGCATAATGGGAATGTTGCTGATGAAGCGTTTGCTCTGAAAGAGTTGCAGCAAATCGCAATGGCCGCGAGATAGAAACTCCAGCTGTTCTTCAACCATTTCGTCATCCTCGTCCTCTCCTTCGGTATACCCATCAGCATCTATGGTCGTGTCGATAGGTCTCTCTGAAGTAGTTTCCCCAGCACCCTTGTCCTGCTTTTCTCCCTTCGGTTCTGATTCTGCTCCTCTGTGCATAGCCCAATAGGAAGCTTCTGTTCTCACTCCTTTTACAGTCTTGACCTCATTCCTGCGATGACGTGGAATGCGCTGATACATTGTGATGACCAAAGGATTATCACTAAAGATGTTCAGGTCGTCGATGCTATCCTGAATGATGCCCATCGCAAAGGCTGGTCTCTGCATGGAGAACTCGTCCTCATAGATCACAGTTTCCGTTGTGTAGTGCTCCGACATCTTCTGAAGAGTTGATTTGGCATGATACAAATGCACCTCCAAAGGATATGCAGCCACAGGAGGGTTTACAATGTTTGTCAGTTGCATATAAAGAAATACCCTTTGTATCTTGGGCCTGGGCTCCAAGTGAATCGCAGGCTTCACAGAAGCAGTAGTTGTCCGTCTCGTCTTACGTTTGCTTTGTCGCGAGGTCCGATTTGGAAATGCCTGTTCTACATTTACCGACGCATCCATTCGATTGGCTTTATGTAAAATCGTCAGGTAAAATTTGTACTATTGGAGGGGGTCTTCTGATGAATTTTGTGTCAGTGTTTGCTAAGAGTTCACAAGTATTTGTTGAAACTGATTATGCAATTGTACAGGAATTGTAGTTAAGAAAGATATTCAATATGCTTTTCTTATGGTTCTGCCTAGAATTTTCCCTGAAGAAGTTCAGTTGAAACCTTCGTAGAGAGTAAAGAGTTAAAGTTTGTGTGAGCTATCACTCTGTGAACACCTTGAATGGTTCTTCTTTGGGCGAAGTGGCTAAGATTTTATGTTTTGTGTTAATGAAAATTAAATATGTATATACCAGCATGTGTTTGTTTACACCCACTTGAAGTGCATGTTTTAGAGAGTGTGAGGAGAGCAAACAATGTTTTTGGGTATTCCATAAGGTCGTCAAGTTCTCCCATCAAGCACGCACTTGTCAAAAATGTAACCACAAAAACACCAACATCAACAACACGTACAGAAACAATGCATTTTGTCCAAGGGCAAACCAACAACACCACCAACACCACCGAAAACAACAACCACCAACAGCAACAACGAGCATAACACGTACTTGAACCTTTTTGCAGAAAACTCAACTCACGACAGGTGTTTGTAGTTGTAGTTTCCATGAATGCAATTTTTTACAGCCACATTGCTCTCGGCAGAGGCTTGTAACACGAGGTAGAATTGATACAATCAATCAGAAAAATATAAACCAGAAGATATATAAATAAATACTAAGGAGTTCCATGTGGGAATTTGTTTAAGCATATTATGAAGAAAGTTAAACGTTTCACCTGATTCTGAGCGTCATATTCTTGTAGACATATAGATAGAGTATAGCATAGGGTGTACAGAACTCGACTTGGTGCTTATGAATTTTATTCCATACGGCTGTTTGTTTTTGTATGTTTGGTTTGCCTGGCAAGGAGTGCTCTAAAATCCGCTTTGACAGCTCGCCTGTCAGCTGAGCCCAACCAAAGCATCCGGCTGTGGTACGGTGGAGGCGGCTTTGTTGGCCTGTATTGCTGGATGTTTACTATTTTGTTGGAACTCCAACAACATATGCTAATGACTAGGCAGATGGTGTTAAAACTGGCACCGAGGCCGGGCCGGGCCGGGCCACTCAACTGGGTTGCTTTTAGGTAGTTAAAGGACAAGTTGCTTGTTCGGCATACACATTGGCTTCATCAAAATGAAATTTACTGGCAGACACACACACACACACACACACACATAAGGTAGAACAGCTTGGAAGGTAACTGGATCGCATGTACGAGTACGTTATGCAAAAAGACTTTAAAATGCGCTTTAGTTGCACAACTTGTTCACTGAGGCTCATATCCCAATCAGAGCTCTACCCCAGCTGCCTAGCTTCCCAGCTTTGTTCCGAACCCTCAACACGCATACGCCACGTGCGCCCTGCTGAGTAAGCTCCGACGCCTGATGCAACAATTCAATTAGACACCTGCCTAGTTCAAGTGCATAGCTCCAACAATCACTGTCCGCATAACAATTGCAGTTTAATGTGCTAGCAATGCCTCCTAATGATAATGTTGTTATGTGCCTATTACCATTGTTGTCTCTGTGGCTGTTCGGGTTGTAGTTCCACTTGCAGTTGTCCTGGTGCAGCAACCATTTGCATTTCAATTGAAATCATCTGCCAAAGCTTCCGATCGATATATATTACGTGTTGCTTGAAACTGTCCTCAGCTTAAAACTAAACTATAACTATAATAACTAAATCCTATATCAATATTACTAAAATGTGATACCAATGGGTACGTTAACTTAATGCATAACAGCCCTGAGGAAGAATGGTATTAATCAAGTTGGTCAGTGCACGAGTAACATAACCGAAGCCACCAACCTCAAGCTATTTCTAATCAAAATCGGGTAGTAACCATGAGCGGACCAGCTCGTAGGAAAATACCAGAAAATCTGCTCAAAGCAGCTCAAGTTAATACTAAAATAGCTGAGCTCAGCGTACACGCAAAGCCACAGAAACCACACATAGCTCTACTCTGGAAGCTAATCGCAAACACATACTCTTACACCACCATATATATATATATACAGCTTTATATATATATATCTTCGCATATATACACATGAGCTGAGCTGTTTGTAAATGGACAAAAAATTTGCTAGATAATATCCAACAGAAAAAAAAAACTAGCAGCTGTCCCTGTGTAACGTTGGCCTTGCCCGAAAGTATGCAAAAGATTTTGGTATGAGTTTAACAAAGCCAACACGTAAAATATATATCGCTACGTTACGTTAAGGTTTAGGTTTAGGTTTAGGATTTTAGCGGTGGAGACATGAAAATTTCATTTGAAATTGAATATGAAAAAAGGTGGCAGAACGCTGTGCGACAGCTGCTGCAATTGACAATTATTATTATTGTCAGTGCGAATGAAAAGCCGCACCGAGGCAACTGGCAACTGGTAACTGGCAGGCGGCAACTGGCATCTGGCATCAGGCTTATTGAGCCAGCTTGATATTCATATGATGGCCATGTAGCTCATAACAAAACTCCGAACAGCCCGTCTGGCTTCAATAAAATCCAATGTACGCATTAAAATCATTTAAATTCTATTGTTTTTGTTTTCGTTTTCGTTTCGCATTCGTTCGCATCGTTTTTACCATCCTTGCGAGAGGGTACCATGATTTCATTTTCAAATGTGTAAGAATCCTCTTGGATCCCATAAAGCTCATATGTGATTAGTCAGAGCGACAATTCCATCATCTGCTTGTCGTTCTGGGCTAGGCTTAGCTATTAGGTACACCTCTTCTATATCCCTTTAATCGTAAATCTATTGATAGATCGGGAATCCTGATACAGAATATAATTAGGCTATCATAGGAGCAATATGCCAATTAAAAACGTAAGGGTATACAATGTTCAGCATCGCACAGAAAGCAGCTGTCGCGTGTTTTTCTTATTTTTTTGATTTGGTGTCTCGCTGACAACGCCGCACACACCAACAACGTATACGCATACACACACACAGACACACATACAGAGGGAGACGTGCACACACCAGGCAGGGGGCAACAAATGCTACGTAAGCTGTTTTCGTTACGACTTTAGTGATATCAGCAAATGCATATTTAATGGCTTACGCGGCGTATGAGCAATGCGATATCCGATACGCGATATACGATATGCTTGTTGGCGAATTTAATGCCTTCCATAGCTCCATAACTTGACACAATGAAGTTAATTAGAGACAAGGAATAGTGTTAATATGTAACATGATGAATGTGATAGATGCTCTGACTGAACTTTGATGTCTTCGTCTCAAATCAATTTCAATTTGTTGCCTAATTAAATATGTTTCTGTTGCAGCTTCAATTCTTTAAGTGTTTTTGTATCATGTTGGGATGCGAGTGTGTATCCATTGTATTTACTTTGTTGGGTCTTCTTTTATATTTATCCTTAAACCATATCGAATTCATAAATTCCAGAACTCAACTCAAGTCAACGCGACGTGTACGAGTATGCACTTACCTGCCCTGCCCTGGTGGCCCATCTGCTTCGAATGTTTGGAAATTCTCCACGTCAAAGTGCGACAACGTGAGGGATATGGGGGGCCAGTGTTAAGAGTCTGGCTTGTTTGCATAATACGAAGCAGTCCACACACACACACACACACACACACACACGCAATCGCACAACCACACACCCTCGCAAACATATATAAATGCTGCGGTTTTTATTTTGCAATTCCATACGAAGCCAAAGAATTTTGTGCTGACAGCAGGCAAATCGTTTGGCAAGCAAAAAAGGATTTTCACTGTTGTTGTGACGCTTTCTGCGTTGATTTGTTTGTTGATTTGCGTAAAGGATGCTGCAAAGTGGCGCGGCGATCAACTGGCTGAGGGTTGGATAGAAGTCAAGTTAAACAAAAGTAAAGCTAAAATCCTTTTGAATGCCATGTCGCAACATTTTGGCCAAGTTTTTCATTTGGCGCATTTATAAATTATTTAAAGTGTCGCCCCTTGATGTATGTTCTACTCAGTTCCTCTCTGTCTAAATGTGTGTCTGTGTGTGTATGTGTGCTGGGTGTGCATTGGTGTATGAATGTGTATCATTGACCTCGTGACCTCAAAAGTGCTTTTACACACATCCAACATTTATACTCATAGTAGACGGACGAGCTGGTCCAGTGACATGACAAAACCATAAACAGTGGCTAAACAAGGTGCTTAAATTATGCCACAAGATCTCACAACTGGCTGTAAATAACCAGCTCGGCCGGAGGGGCGACTGTGCACCATTCATATTTATGGGTGTAGATGAGTGTTCTCACGGCTTCTGCTTACACACACACACACACTCACACACACACATACATTTATAGTTGATGGGCGTGTGTCGCTTGCCACAAAATGTAGCCACTCTCATGCCTCCTCGTCCTTGTTCCTTCATGTTCTGGCTTGTTGCTAGTTGTTGGTCTCTCGCTTGGCTGACTTCGGTTTTGAGCAATCAACGCGCTAGTGTGTGTGTGTGTCTGTGTGTGTGTATGAGCATGGGTTGGCTAGTTGTACATGTTTACTTAACGCTATTCAGCTGCCAGCTGTTTATTCTCACATATGAATATCAATGGCTAACCAGTCGCTTTTGATGCAGGCGCTGATGCAAATTTCTCTGATTAATGGACAAAGTCAGAAATATCTAAATGAAAATTGAAAACTTCCAAATCAGAGTGCTAGACTGGAAGATACCCTTTATTTTTCATACAAACTTCTACTACTTAAAAAAGATCCAATTCCACTGAAGGCGACCTTTACTCTTCGAAATTCTGGGTTAATTTTAACTTAAAGTGGGACAGAAGACTCCTTGGCCTTTCGTTTGAGTGGCAAAAGGTTCAATACGCTGTGAGTCTGCCCAGAGCATCAGAGCCCACATCCACAGAGGCTGCTGCCTGGCTATTTCCCATTCTAATAACCGGTTTGTGTTTGTTTACCTGGTTGGGCGAGCTGCTTCCGTCCTGTCTGTGTCATGGCACATTGACAAAACACAAACGATTTTAATTAAAATCGGATTTGGTATCGACGATTTCCGGGAATTTAATTGCATGTGGTACAACATTTGTTTACACTTCGACGTTGACGAGGCAGACACGGAAGTCTATTCCTTTCCTCTATTCTCTTTTCATTTTTGCTGTGTTTTGTGTTTTGGATGTGTGAACATGTCTTTGAACTTGAGTTTGAATTCAACTTTAAGCAATAGTTGTCAGATTTTCACACTTCCTCACACAATCCCAAAAAAGCAGAAGATAAAGCAGAAGATAAAGATGAAGATGAAGATGAATAAAGTGGCAGAGAAAGATGTCAGCAAAATAAGTAAAATAATAAAAATTCATAAATGAATGCTTGAGCGCTTCTTGACAGACGGATGTTAGTCACCGGATGTGAGTGAAGATATTTATGTATCTACCATATACATATACATATGTATATGTATATGTATCCATGTTATGTATGTGAATACTTATATATCTGTGTACCATATATTATATGTTTATTGTTGTTAGTATCTCTGCTTGTACTGGGGGGGTTTTTGCTTTGTTCAATTTGATGCGGAGAAACGTAACAAGAAAGTGTCCTGTTTTTTGGCATTATGATTAAATCAGTGGATCCTTGGAATACATAAACACATAAGGTACGACAATGAGTTATATACACACATATATAAACAGTTATATGTAGCTACTGCGAGTTAAAGCTAAAGTAAGTTCCACGCCTTGAAAAGAAGATGTTACATAAGCTTGTTTCCTTTATTTTAAAGGTAGAACTGTTATCTTTAGGTCCTTCACTATAGTTACACTTAAATAGATTGAAATATAGAAAAACTTTCTGTATACAAGCTTCATTCGTCTTCAATCAAGCAAAATGTTGAACTTATACGCACGCAATTTGGAGTGCAATTTGATTTAAATTTGTGATAAATTTGAGGGCACTCGCCGACGTGACTGCGCCTGTCAGCCTTACACATCCGTATCCTTTTCCGTTTGAGGCAATAATAAACAGTTTCCGTCACTTGTTTGACATATCTACATGCCGAAATCGGTTTGTGTGCCTAATGATATGTATAAACTTTGCTCAAACATGAACCCTTTCGACGTGCGGACTGGCCCTCCGACTCCCAACAGGACCACCCACCCTGTGTGTGTGTGCGTGTGTGTGTGTGTGTGTGTGTGCTATGTAGTGGGTTAAGAGGAAGACAAAGGTTGATTCACTGGTCAAATATAAAACGTAGCTGCGGTTATTGCTTGATTAATTTCCGGTCAAATGGCTATAGACACTAATGACTATTTAATGTAACAATTTACACTTTATTGATTTGCGAGTGTGTGTATCTGCGCGAGTGTGTGTGTGTGTGCGTGTCTGTGTTTTTCTTTCTAGCTGCCCATCTAAACGGGTCATTATGTCAAGTAAATCCCCTTGACAGTTTTTAACAAAAAGAATTCAACGGATTTGAATACGGTTCCAGCCCTGCAAATACCCAAATTGAGCGAGAGATGATTCTATTTTATAAGGCAGCAAAGGATTAAGGAGTATACAGAAGGATATAGAAAATATATAGAACAAACAACTTAATTGTGTTGTATGTTATGTTTCGAACTGCAATCAGAAGTGTGAAAAAGAAACAATTCTCGAGCACTTCCGAAGCTTTAAAATCTTTAAGGCAGAGAGTATCGAAAATTGAAGAGCTGCCCAAGGACATTCTTAGTTTACTTTACGCTTTTATATTTTGCAAGTAGCCAGATTATGAAAGTGTATAAGCACACTCGGAAACGGAATAAAGACATTTTTCATATAAAGAGACTCCGACGCTTATAAATTTGTGCAGTTTCTCCTAGCTCTGAGCATGTCCTGGTTAGCTCCTACATTGTGGACTGTCACAAAATTGCATAGAGAAAACATAACTTTCGAGTGAACTACGACAGGGCTGGTCTCATTTACGGCTTAAGTTTTCTTTCGGCCTATGCTGTGGTGACTGGTCAGCTGGTCAGCTGGTCAGTGGGTGGGGGAGCCAGTAGATATAGCTCTTCATATTTTAGGACTGCAGAGGCACAAGTGAATGTGGTGGTCCAAACATGCAAATGAACGCCTCCTGAAATGCCAGAGCCTGAGTTTGGAGTGGGAGGGAGAGAAGTTCGGTTGACTTCTAATTCACAAAAATGTTTTGGGACTAGGGGCTGGGCATGTGGGCCTCCGCGTGGGAGCCGCTAACTTATCTTCTGGGCCCGACAGCGCTCATAGTTCATCATGTCGAACATTTGGATTTCATATCACGTATTTTATTACATCGTTATTCATGACATTGGGCTGTAGCCGTATAGCCGTATAGCTCTATGGCCGTATAGCTGTATGAATTTCAGTAAGTGGCAAGTTTTCCATCCTAGTACACGCTACTTGGGATATTCAAAATGCAGTTCAATAGATTTCTCCGCCATAAAATAAACATTAACTTGATAAGGCAGTCAGAAGGCGTCGATGATCCTCTGCCTTTCGCCTTAGAATCTATCCTCCACTCTGCTCAGAGTATACTTCTGGGCTGGGCTGGCACATAATTAAATTGATTTCTACGGGTTTATGTTTGAGATTTATGAGCATATAACCAAAAGTGATTTTTGCAAATTGAAAAGGGAGCCATCGCGCCGGCGACTCTGAGGCAATTTGAAATGTTGCACAAATGGCAGCATAAATTGTCCATGCATAAATTATATGGAAATATTGAAAGAAGTACATAAATGCTACATACATCTGAGAGGGCCTCCACTGAAAAGTAATTCGGCCAAAAGTTCAGGCATTTTAAGTATTCACGTTAAGGCACACACACCCACACACACACACACTCATAAAAAAGAAAAACCCAAACTATATACCCAACATAGCTGAGCATAAACTTATGAACTATGCGCTTTCCGTGTGTGCCGATGTGTGTGTGTGTGTGTGTGTGTGTTTTACTGACTTCGAAAGTCCCGAAGCCCGCTGACAGCATAAAACTTCATGCCAAAATACCAAAGCAAATATTTACATATAATCCATGTGTGCGAAAGGCAACTCAGCTTAACTCAACTTAAGCCAGGACACACCTCAAAACAAAAATACGGCAACAGCAGCAGAAGCAGAAGCAGAAGCAGAAGCAGAAGCAGCAGGACTCGCAGGAAGAACAACAATAACTAAAACAACAATAAAATGGAGCAAAAGAAAATTCTATTAGAAATTATTTCTGGCATTTTAATAAACAACAGGAGCTGGGAAAAATGTGCTGGAAAATATTTTAATAGGTTTTATTTTTCTGAACAAATCAGCAAGCGCTTCACATATTTCTCGAGGTTACCAGGTAGCAGAGCTCAGGAGTTCAAGGAGCAATCTCCAGATCATACTAGCTGAAAATAGTTTCTCTTTCAAAAATCAATTTAAATTCATAAAACTTAATAGCCGACAAGTACTCCTGGCTGGAAGCCAGTTAAAAAAACTTTTAATACGATTAAATGGAGTTTGTTTTTGTTTTTGTTTTTTAATACTCCTTTAAACTACTGTCTGGCACAGCATGTGAGATGATTAGTATTTATAAAAGTTTATTATGTGCATCAAGTTCTGCTAAATAAAAATATTTCAGGCAAACACTCACTTTATTTTAAATAATTTATCAAATATCTTCGTAGTAGGGTTCAACTTCTGTTTTTACTCAAATGAAGTTGAGTTCCATTTGGCAGTTGGAGTTCCTCTAAGTTAAATGGTGACTGCTTAAAAAAGCTTTTTTTTTGTTTGACATTTTTTAAAGTAATTCCCTAGCATTTACAGTTCAGAGCTTCTGTTAATTAAATATTTAGCAATGAGCGAAATTTGTGAAGAAATTGAAGAATAAAGTCAGGAGACTGTAATGAATTTATGCAACTGCTTTGGTGCTCAAGTCGGGCATGCAATTTGCGGTATACTATATTTGCGAGAAGTGTAGAGCTTAAATTAAAGCAACAACAGCTAATTACAAGTCGACCTCATTTTGTGGCAAAGTGCGAAAAAAGGCAACGAAGCTGTGGCAAGTTTCGACGGGGTGTCAATAAATGGCAACGGGGCCAAGCACCTCTAAGGCAAACAAACATGGAACCACAGGGAAATGTAACGTTCTCTGGCTACTTTCGTTGTTTTTGGTACTTATGCGAGTCTGTGTGTGTGTGTGTCTGTGTGTGTGTGTGTCTGTTGGGTTGTTTTTTGCTAATTAGCGAATAACCGTGTTTAGATTGCAAACACTCATGCCAGGAAAAGAAATAACAGACGCCGACAAATTAATTGACAAACAAGTGAGTGCAGAGTTGGCAACTGGAAATTGCCATCCCGGCCACCAGATCCAGCCGAGGCCTAATGCTCTCACACACAAGCACACACACACAGACAAGCACTCATACTGCTGCAACACGCATTTTGCAGTGGCGTGAAAAAATCCTGACCCTCAGCAATGGCAATGGACAGGACGCGTCGACGACATTGCCAGAGCTCCGTTTAGTTAATTAGTTTAGCAGCGCGTGTGTGTTAGTGTATGTGTGTGTGTGTGTGTGTGTGTGTGCGTGTGTGGTAACGTTGCGCTTGTGCCTGTCATTTAGCATCCCGGTTTCGGGGCAGGCCTTGGTCCTGGCGCGTTGCGTGTGTTTGCTGTCAGCGACGCATCAGTAGCCAGTTCGCATTTTTGGACCCCGCCTGGTAAATGGGAGCTTCAATTACAGCTGAACAAATGCCCACATCGGGAGCAACTGAACAACTAGAACTACTGAGCCATTATTTGATGTGGACTCTGCATCGCGCAACTTGAAAACCGCTTAACAGGAGCGTTGTTCGTCGCCAGCGAAAGGATTTGATTCGAGTGTCAACCGGCTGCTGCTCTAATTAGGTTAGGGCGCATCAGCCGATGTGTTCGACGGGGCCAAAAATTCCAAACGAGTATCTGGTAACACTTCAATGAAGAGTGTTGCCAGGTAGGATTACTTGACAGTTAAAGTTGTTGCTAGCGCTCTCAAAGGGATCAATAAAAACCTCTCAGAATTATAAGTCAGCGAGACATAAAGTCCTTCCTGAGATATTACCATTATCCTTATCGAATTGTTATTGTCCTTATCGAAGAATCAAATGAATAGCATTGCGCGTCTACTCGTATAATTAAGTACGCAACGGTGCTGCATAATTTTATTATTATATAAAGTGCCATAATAAAGTTCCACCAAATTGCTCAGAATATTGACAAATATTTTAAATGAAATTTTAAAGCCCTTGCCAAATGGCATTTAACTTTAACATCCGCCTCGCCCCAAAGAGAACGGAGCAGAACAATAAAAGCAACAACAGCTCATAGTGTGAAAGTTTTATGTTTTGCGAAAACATTACCTAAAGCCTATTTGCAGCCTCCCACGCCGACAATGCGACGAGCTGGAGCAGCAGGGACTAGGCGATTCCCTGGGGTGTATTTTGAAGAGCAGTTGCCATGGAATAGAAGGACCAGCAGCGAAAGGAGCCTCCACAGAGTCTCTCCACTGAGTAAGCATTAAAAATTGATGAGTTCTTAATTTGTGTTGCGTTGCCGCTGCCATATTGAAAATAGATTAAGTTCTATTATTTGCAGTCATGATGTGGATTAGCACGGACACTTGAGGAAAAGCGAAAGGAAAAGGACCAAACTTTCGCCATTGCCTTTATAAACGTCATCATTAATCATGCTGACAAGGGCTGTTAGGATTTTCATTTTATGGTCGTCTGTTGTATTGTAGCCAAACACCGCCAAAGGCTTCTCCCCCTCAAAAATTTCGTATTTGCCTTTTACGTTCGGGTTTGTTTGTATAATTTATATGGCCAACATACGCACATACGCACAGATCTGGTCAAGAGTGGAGGGACTGGCCAGACATTCGTTAAATTCTATAGTTATTTATGCGGAGCGGGCATCTAATTGCAATTTCCGCGCAGTCGCAAAATGTTGCAGAATTTATTGCGGCAGCGAGTGCAGCTTTTAGCCGTAACTCAATAAAATTCAGCTGCCTGCAATATGCATTGACAAATTTTGACTAAAACCAGTCAAATACGGCAACAGAGTGCGGATTGTGTTTGTTGTTGCTGTCCTTGCCCCCTTCTGTTTTGTCGGTGAGCGGGTTAAAAATTTATTTATGGTAATTTTGTCAACAGAATCCGAAGCAGACACAGCCAAAGCCTGTCGCTCATGGAAATTGTGCTGGCATTTTATGAAAATTTTCACATGGTAATTTAAACACTTCGCCTCTGATTTTGCACTCATATTCAGTGATTCGATTCGGAAGCGATTCCTTGCCATTTTGCCAAATTTCGAAATTTAATTGAGAATTTTATTTCGCTTTTATTGAGTGCATAACAGTCGCAGTCGCCGTCGCCGTCGCGTCGCAGTTTCAGTTGCAGTTGCAATTTCAAACTCGCAGCTAATTATCCAATCTGAATGGGCGCCTGTTTTTTCTTTGTTTTCGCGTATTTTTAATCAATAATATTTTTGTAATTAGCTTCGAACGCATTTAATTTTGAAATTTAATTAGTCCAAACAAGTATGCGGTTTGTTTATCTATTCAAATATTGTGGTATATCCAAAGTATTTTTATATATTTTCCCATTTTCCCATTTTCCTTTTTTTTCGTTATCTACTGCTAATTATGAGCGACAGACATAATGCGCTTGTCACGCCGCTTGTTATTAGTCTGTAAGCTTATTTATATCATTTATTGATATTATAAATAGTTAATTGAATTACTTAATCGCCAGTTGATTGGCAAGCCATTAAACATTTATAAATTAAACTCTTTAGAAGTGCACACAGATTATTTTCAATTGAACTTCAGCTCCCAATTATTATTTTTTTTAAATGAGTTCGAATTCGCTTCTCAGTCGACTGCCAGATATCATACAGAATATAATTCTATATAGTTGTGCATATTCAATAGAAGTTGTACTTTTTGATTACCTAAGATACACTTTTCTTTTATGTATTCTTGTTACTTTATGGTAACTTTAAGTCAGTTATCGCATCATATCAATATCCTTTACCTATAAATATCTAAGCGGAAAAGGAGTCTATGGAGCCTATACTCCTAGTACTAGTCCAAGTCGAATCACAATACCTTTTAAATATCATTATAAGTGAAATAAATGAAATGAAAATGGTAACTTTATTCAACATCAAAGATATCAATAGAAGTATCAATAGAAGTTGTACTTTTTGATTACCTATGATACTCCTTTGATACTCCTTGAGGGGTTCCTTGTAAGTAGATATTGTGCTGCCCTTTGAGGCGGCTTTCGTACACCGAAAATACAATAAATGTCGAAAACTTTCAACGCCACAATGAGGCATTGCGTGTGGTATAAGCCTTATTTATTTGCTGGCCATAAATAACGCTTAACGCATCTAAATCTTGAACTTTGTGCGAATGTGCTGGCTGACTGGCTCTTTGGCTCCTTGGCTGCCGGTTTGAGCTGTTTACCCGGCTAAGACAAACTCGACAAGGCTTAAACTGTGGACATGAATGCCTTTCGGCTGCCGCCTGGCTCACTTCAATCCAAAAGTTAAAAGTTAGAAAACAATACAGAAATTGTACTGGTTCTACCGTTATATTTCCTATTGTGTTTCTCTCTCTCTCTCTCTCTCTCTCTCTGTTATTTATTTATTTTCTGGGATCGAGATTTATGAGCTGCCTTTTTTGCGCTTTTTTAAGGTAACGTTTCATAAAAAACGCTTTATACTAGATTTTTTCTAGTATCTTTCAATTTGCAGCCAAAAAGCTGGCCGAAACATTTAATACCCTGTGAAAGTACTTGCAATAGGGTTGTATAAATTGTTCACCTGTTAAAAGCTGTTAATCTACTTTAGACCCATCTTATATTAAAACTAAGCCATTATCTTGTTCGCTTTTACATACTATTTCATTTATGTAGTTTTACAGGGTATCTCGTAGTTGTGTAAGTTTTTACTACAATAGTTTTTTTGGTTGTACTTTGTTGATCTTTGGCTGCTGTTTGCAGTCGCTCCCGATTGTTTTAGTAGTAGTTGCGGTAACTTGGGCGCGGCTGTTGATACAAGAATGCACACACTCCGTAAATACACACACACTCATATATTCACTCATAGACATACATATTCATATGCACATACACATACACATACACATGCATACGTGAATGTCTGATTTAGATGCCTTTCATTGCTGTCATGTTGCTCTGCCAGCTGAAGGCTGCCAGTTACCATCCGAAAAGTTGCCACCCACTTAGTGATGTACACCAAGATACGCGTGTGTTCACACACACACACATACATACATATACACATATACATATATTGAGATAACTGCAAACAAAGCAACGCATACATTGCCTTAACCTTAACCAATGTCAGTTTTGGCACCTACAACGCTTTTGTTTTTTGGCCTTCTGCATATTTTTGTTTGACAACCCAAAAATGTTTGCTCTGTGTGTGTGTGTGTGTCTGTGTGTGTGTGCGTGTGTACATGATGGTGTCGAAGAGTGGGAATTATGTCGGCCAGTTTCGACACGCCCTTCACCCCTCGCCCGTGTGTACTTTTCTCACAAATTAACATATAAATTGATTTCGCACAACAAAGTGCTGAACTCCTGTGGATTGTCAATGCGGTTGGAAGGTTGTGCGTGAATGGGCCTTAAATTGCAGTTTCATGTTTTTGTAGATCTTAAAAACTATTTGGGCCCTAGCTGCAGATGCGATTGTAAGCTGCAATTGTCAGAGTTTAGCTCCGAGTTGAGAAAGTATTATATATTATTGTACAGGAATTTAATTATTTTTTAGCAACGTTTAGAGTTTCATGATTGGATTTCATTTGCTACTTACAAAATAGTCTCTTAACTCCTCTCAGAGCTTATGTCCATTGGTGCTGCAAGGCATTTGGCAAATTGTTTAGCCTATAAATCCTTTTTGCGCCTCCTTGCCTGCCGCCCTGCCAGCCAGCCAGCCAGCCTGAAGCCTGCAAGCCAGCCAGCCTTCTAGCCAAAGCTTGTAAGTAGGTCAAGTGGAAATTGTATCTGTGTGTAGCAGGAGGTATACCGGAAAACAAGAAAGCCAGCAGCTTAGACTTATTATTATAGAGATAAGGCAGGCAATAGTTATCTTTAAAATAGCCACAAAATCCATTTAAATTATACAACAAAAGCAAAGGAGTTGCCTTTGGGGCTTCATGTACATCTCGCCCAGTCTTGGCCAAGTTAATTACACTTAATACGCAAGGTAAAGTGAGCTGTGGTCTGTATTAGTGTGTGTGTGTGTGTGTGTGTGTGTGTGTGTACAAGAGTGCAGTTGCATGTATCTCTTTGCCTTTGACCAGAAAACTGTTTGGACATTTGTGTGCAGCTGCCCCAAGAAACTGGCAGCTTGTTTATTTGTGGATTTTATGCAGCAGGTGTCGTTTCTCTCTCTGCGTGTGTGTGTGTGTGTGTGTTACTGTTAAATACCTTGACAAATATTTAAGAGTAATCATTGGTCACTCACACATGAGGGTATCCGTGTGTGTGTGTGTGTGTGTGACAGCAGCTGTAAATAATTTTAATAGTCAGACGATGAACGAGAGAGGACGGATAGAAAAATAAATTTAAAATTCTATCAAATTGATGCTGACAAAATAGTGTATAGAAAAGAAAGAGCGACTATCCAAATCCAATCAAAATATACCCTAGAACGACTATATATGGAATAAGTTGCTCTTTTGTATCCCGATCGAAAGTTGTCGCTGGCCAGCAAATTGATTTATCAAACAGCCACATTAAAAATTGACATCCAAACAAATTGATGCTGGCACAACACGTGTCTATTCATTTGGGATCTAGAGTGTGTTCTATGGAGGCTTCTAACTTGTGCAGCTGGCTGGCTGGCTGGTTGGAAATAAAAAGCAAAGTCTCTTTATTGTCAATATTTTATGAGTCTGAATTAATTTTAAAACATTTCGACAGCTGCCACACCCGAGGAGCCAGTCCTCCTCAATTCGATTGCCATTTAACTTTTCTAGTTTGACATATTCTCGCATTCTTGTTGCCTGCTCAAACTTTTTCCTATTCGCCTCTTTGGGCCATTTTATTAGTTATGCAAATTAATATGTGTCCATGCGTAAATGGACGTGTGTGCATAATACATTTTCCATCTATTTTCACGTTCAGCCCATACTTAGCTCTCTCTTCTAGGAACTGGGTCTAAGGGCGCCTCTGTGCGTTAGTTGTGAACCAGGGCCTAATAATGCTTCCATCATCTTGTTTAACCAACACAGAATAAACTCAAATATTCATAATTAAAAAAGATTTACTAAATTGGATAAGTTTTAATACCTGGAAAAAGAACTTTTCACTCATCAGAGTAGAGGAGAGCTCAGCTTAATCAAAATATTTGTGAAGCCTTTCACAATATTAACTTTAATATTTTATAGAAACAATGTGATAGTTGTAGAAAAGCCAAACAAGTGGCAAAACTAATCAAATATGAACTAATCTAAACTAAATTTAAAGCACAATCTGTGAGTATATTACAAAAATTACTTCAATTTCATAAAGCTATTCCTATTAATATCTTAATTATGAAAGCAGTTCCAATATCTGCTGAATACTTATACAGATTGCAAGCATTTTATATTGTATTGGAGCTTTGGGCCAGCAATCAGTTGACCCATTGAATACCCTTCGAAGCCTTCATTTTATGCGCAGTCACTTCCCAAATACATAAGAAAATTTTATAACAAGCATTAATTTCGGTTAATAACTTTATAAAGGGAACTAATGCATGAGCTGGCCTCGGCTTACACACATAAGCATATCAAACACTTACGCACACATCCGCTTCTGCTTCTCCTTCGGCTTTTGTATTCACCCACACACCAACACACACCAACACACACACCAACACACACGCACATAGATACACAGATTGGGCCAACTTCGGCTTACCATTTTTCACACAATGTTTGGGGCAACGCCTAAGACCAGAGACTACCATAAGACAGTGCGCTAAGGGCCTAGAGCCCAGCACACAGGACCCAGGACCAAGGACCAAGGACCAAGGACCCAGAGCACAGGGCCGTTAGGCATAAAATAGAATTGAAATAACCATACGATAAGCTCAATTTGTGCGCAGCTTTAGTAGCGCATTAGCCATACATAAAGCAAAGATAGATGCCATATAAACTGACTGTACATATACATATGTCCATATAGATGAGTATGAGTGTGCGTGTGAGTGTGGGTGTGGGTGTGGGAAGTGTGTGCGTTGATGTGTGCGTCACTTCCGCTTGTAATTGTAGTTTCAATGTCACAATCACCAGACCATATAAACGCCAGCAAACAACACTAGAAGAGGAGCAAGTACAAGCCGAGGCACACAGACACAACTCAGAGCACACACACACATGGATGTGGCGCATGTCCTAGACAGACTGGATAGTCCTGCTCTTGGCTTTTGTGTGCGCTTTTAAGTGGCACAACTCGCCCACTTGGGCGCTTTATTAGCAAAGAGAAACTTAGACAATGCCTGGCTGCCAGTGGCCGTATCTCAGTCCAAGACTTGTGCTCGTTGCCTCGCACTTGCCACTTTGTAAGTAGCCTCAGCCACACACTCACACACACACACACACTAATACACTCACACACTCGTACACTGAAGGATAACAGAGAATGTCTCAGCCACAGCATTGCCTTGGTAATATTTACAAGTCACTTGTTTTTATGCCTACATTAATTATGCGCGCCTTTGCCTTTTGCCTTTGGTTTTTGGTAACTTTTCGCTTGTCTTTGATTTTGATGCCGTTGCCGTTGCCGTTGCCATTGCCACAATTCCTGGCAGGATTTGGTTTTTGGTTTCGCTCTTCTGCGGCTGCTCCTCTTTCGTTTCTCTTCTCTTTCTTTTGGGGCTGTCAACACTGCTCTGCACCGCCTCACACACACTAGAGCTGGTCATATCTTTCGTGTTTTTAAGCCCAGGCTTCTTGGCTTCGTGGCTCTTCAATAAATTTTGGCCCTCATGTGCTGCTAATGCGGTCTCCTTTTAAGTCAGCTCTGATCTTAATTGGACGCCGCTCAACTTTCTCGCTGCGGCTGCTTTTGTGCAGCTCTCCGCTCATAAATGTCAGCCAGGTTGAGCTGCATTACAGACCAAGTTGAGCCCAGTTTCCCATTGCCACCCGTTACACAGATTCCTTTTTGCCCTTTTAATGGGATTATTGCGCAGTGGAACGCATAATGCGTCAGCCTCGACACTCGCTGACTCTTCCACCAAGGACTCTTGCAGTCGCCGCGTCCTTGTGCACTTCTGATAGACACTGCGTATGCGTAATGTGTGTTCTTTGAGTTAAACATTCTGTATAGGGGGTGCAGTTTTTTTATGATGTTCTCAAACAACTTGTGTGTAGATTTACGAGTCAGTGAATTCCATTTGAAACCTATTTAAATGTATGTCCAATAAATATTTACTACTTCCCGCAGCAGATCGTCTTTTCATTATCTACTTTATAACTTAAAGAACTGCTCTTTACTTTCACCCACTAGCTGAGTTTTCCTCACTTTTCTTTCTGATGGATTTTGCCAATCACCATTGCTTGCAGCTTTTCCTTTTTCCTAAGTTCGACTCCTTTTCACTCTGCCTACTTCACAATGCAATTGCATTTGCATTTTCGCCGTCATGCGCCATTAACATTTTCAACATTTTCAACGCTTTCAGCATTTTCCAGCTGCCCGCGATATTCGGAAAAACTGCTTCTATTCTACTGAATACATTTTCAACGGGAGACACTAGAACTGATTACCATTTGCGCCGCTTTTGCAATTAAAAATGCATAGATTAATTTTTTATTAAATTCTTCAGTTTATTGCATTTTTATTTGGTTTTATTTTATGTTCTTACGCTTTTTACAATTTAATTAATTTTTCTTATCATTCATCGATAATTTGTAGTTTAACTTAGAAAATTAATTTAGGGCTAAATTGTGTATATCTGTTCATTATTTTATGCTCTTGCTGTGTTTCTCTCTCAATTGTTAATGCTGATTGATGTTCAAATGTTTTATTGCCGTTAATGGCCTCAATTTATATTTATATTAATTTAATCATAAACGTTTTCCATTAACCCCTAGAACTAACTTAATGTATTCTCTTTATTTTACAGCTAAAATAGTTCGGTAAGTTATGCGCGTAATCGTTTAAAATTTACTTTTTGTTTAGCATATGTCTGCCAGAAAATTCTTTGTTGAATATTTGTTTTCGATTTTTCATATACTTGAATTCAGTTTACAGTTTCTAAGAGTATTTTCTGTTTTTTCTTCTGTTTTCATGGGTTTCTTCCGGTGCATTTTGCCAACTAACTCACTTGGTGAAATTAAAACTAAATAATTCGCTATATACTCGTACCCATGTGTAAGTGTGAGTGTAATATATATATATGTACGTGTGTGTGTGTGTATTTGTATATGTGTATATTTACTTTAGAGCTAATGATTCTTTTATTCCATTTACAATACTCAGTAGTGTCCTTAATGATTGCTTCCTGTATAAGCAACAGTTTTCGATTTCGATTTCGGTTTTCTATTGCTAAATTTTTGTTTCTTTAAGTTCTTACAACTTTTGAAATTTGCTTTCCATTTGCTCAACTTTTCACCTTCATCGTCATTAGCTTCAATTCTGATCATATCAAATCATTATTTACATAGAAACTTTTGAAATTTTCACGACAAACATAACTTTAACTCTTATCAAAACCCGCTGAAAATATCCGATTTATTTTGATAAATCAAAAAATGAAAGTACCATTTGTCAATTTGAAATTTATGTATAGAATTTCTTAAAGCCTTTTCTTCAATTAACCATTAACCATTCCCTTAGCAATTTGTAACTATTGTTTAAACTATTACAATACATTTACATAGATTGTTAATACTTTAATTTATTTGTTTAAAATTTATGCGGTTAGTTCTTACAGTTGTATTAGTTTTTATGGCTACTTATTTACGATATCTACTCTGTTATATTATTACCCGGAAACACTTGTGTTCTGTTTGTTTATAATGTCAAGTTGATATACGAGTACACTAGTATATAAAAGTATATAGACACCCACAAAAGACCTTGACCATTTCTCTGATTTGTGCCTCAGAATTAGGAAATAAGATTGTATCAAAGAGTTTGCTGAGTAGAAAATAAATACAGTAAATTATTTAAATAAAACTTGGCACTGCTGTGGCCCAAATTAAAATTTCATAAACTAGCGCAGAATACAAAAGAGGACCCTTAATGCCACTCGCGATTTGGCCGGAACACCACTTTCCACTCCAGCTCCACCTCCACCTCCAGCTCCAGCTCCGCCCCTAGCTTCAGTTCCGCCTCCTAGTAGGCAAGCTTGAACAGTCGTGAACAGCACTTGAACTCATTCCCCGTTCAGTTCCAGGTCTAAATCCTTTGTGTCACCGAGCAGGTGTCGTCATGGCAACAAAACATGAGATACTTGAGTCTGGAGTGGGTCGAGCTGTGACTGTAGTAGGACTGCGTCTGGGTGGGTGGGTGTCGCATCTGGGCAGAGGCAAGTCAGATGTCAGCTAACAACACCGCCAAAAGCAACTCAATCGGCAAGCAAACATACCCAGAAGAACATGCACACATCCGTTCACCCAAACACACACACACACACACACAGAGACACACACGCACACTCAGGGACTCAGACAATAGTAGACATAGGCCTGGCATTTCTTTTGCTTTGCTGCTTTCTTCTAAAAAAAAATGTTGTGTGGCCCTTTTTTATGGCTTGAGAGGCCGAGCAAGACGCTGAAAAGTTTATATTAAATGAAAAACTTTTTCAATTACATCAACGGAAATAAAATGCTGCCAGCTTGCCACTCGAGGCACGCATAGGCAGGGCAGCAGGAAGGGGAGTCCTACGCTACGAGCCGAGAGTCGAGGAGTCCCAGAAATAACAAACACAACAATAACAACAGCCAGAGTCAGAGTTAAAGAGAGAGACAGAGCCGCAGTTGGAGCAAGTCTTTTGTTTGGGGGCGCGTCTTTGTTTTTCGGCTTTATTAGGTTAGGCCGCCTCTGGTTCTTTGTGATACCCTTGCAAAGGGTCAAGCAACTTTACGCAGAACTTTGCCAGCCACAATGGAAAGTATTTGTGTACATAGGGTCACAAAATATTAGATTCCATTAGATTTCCATTTCAATTTGTAAAGGACATCGCATTTGTGTCGAGTGAAGGGTGACAGGTCAGGGTTGAACTTATGAGGAAAACTTTGGATAGAATTATAAATATTTTATAAATAGAAATAATAAACCTTACGAAATTCTATGAATCCTTTTAATGTCTTATTAATCAGCAGCAGACCTGTTTCCACTTAAATAATCTACTCTCAATTCCAAGTAACATGATGGAAAATAACAAAAACCAAAATATATTTCTAAAGGGCATTTCGAATTCGGGTAGCGTGACTTTTGTGGGGTTCCTTGTCGACTTAGTTATAGATTCAGTTGGGTCTAACCTTTTGTGTAATTCTCTTTTTGCTTTTCTTTTCTGTTTTCTGTTCTCTGTTCTGTTCTGTTTTCGTTTGTTTGTTTGTTTGTTGTGGGCAAGTGAAACAAAGATACGGACGCAAACTAAATCTAGTTATGTGTAACATCAGCGCGGCCTGTTTACAGAGCCACAGAATCATCTAAGGCAGCGTCCTGG
This sequence comes from Hirtodrosophila trivittata, assembly GCA_035045065.1. Classification (NCBI taxonomy): domain Eukaryota; kingdom Metazoa; phylum Arthropoda; class Insecta; order Diptera; family Drosophilidae; genus Hirtodrosophila; species Hirtodrosophila trivittata. The sequence goes on from JAWNNK010000866.1 coordinate 855,630, forward strand.
CTGGCGGCGGCGCCGTCGCTTTGTCAAATGTCGCTCGTCTCCTGACCGTCGCCCACATAGCCCTCATCGGGACTATCCGCCAGGGGTCCATTAAGCTGCTTCAGCTTGGACGCATCCCCCGACTCGCCGCTGCCTGCGGCACACTCCTCGGCCATCGCCGCATTGGAGCCACTGGGCGATGCCTCGCTCTCGTCCAGTTCGGGTATTGTGGCGCTTCCGTTGCCCGTGTTGCTGTCCAGCGTTGGTGGCGGAGCCGCTGTGGATGTCACCGCTTGCGTGGGCGACTGGGCGATGCCGTAGCGCAGGGGCTGGGCGTGGTAGCCGGGCAGGCAGCTGGGCCACTGCTGGAAGGCTGGCATGGGCAGATCGCTGCTCTTGTAGCCCTCTGGCGGCGAGGGGAATTGCTGTTGGAGCTGCAACTGTTGCTGCTGTTGCTGCGGATAGCCCTCGGCGGTGAAGCGCACGTTCGGCAACTGATACTTCTCATACGTAACGGGTGCAGCACGTTGCACGAATTCCGCTTCCAGGCTGTACCGCAGGCTGGCATTCTGTGCAGCTGCCGCAGCCGCAAACTGTTGCTGCTGCTGCTGCTGCTGCTTGTGGGCGCGGTTGTGAGGCAGTGTGCGGTAGAAGTTTTGATGTGGCGGCTGCTGTTGCTGCTGCGGCGAGGCAGCCACCTGCTGCACCAGATGCGCACTGCTGTAGTCGTAGGCGTAGCCATCCTGTCCCAAAAAGCAAACCGGATTTAAGTGCACATCCACCTGGTGCGGTGCGGTGGAGGCTGCCGCAGAGGCCGGACTTAACACCGATTTCAATTGCATGCCACGTGGCAGAGTGGTCATGGCTGCAGCAAAACGTGATCCCATGCCCATCATGTTGTGCGCATGGGGCGAGGCCGCCGTCAATTGATAGCAGCCTTCGTACTGTACACAATCGTTGGGGCCCTCGTAATCGGCTGCGCCGTCCAGCGAGACGGCAGTCTTCAGCTTGTGCTTCACGCTTTCCGCATCGTTAACAAGATCCGGATTTTTCTCCGGGTAGTTGCGCAGCGAGGCAGGCGGCGAGCAGTAGGCGGCAGCCAAGCCGTTGCTTATCAAAAGCGGCGGCGAGCCGGCAGCTGCTGCAGCCGCCGCAGCATTCATCATGTTCACATTAAGCTGCAGTTGCTGCTGCTGCGAATGGGCATGCGGATGGGTGTTGGGTGTGGCGTAGAGCAGCAAGTTCTGTTTCATTTGACCACCGAGAATAAGCCCGCCGGCACTGCCGACGCTTACACCACCTCCGCCTCCTCCACCTCCTCCTCCTCCTCCTGCCGCCGCCGACGTTGTTGCCCTTCGAAGGTGTCAGATTGTCGCTGAGCAGCAGACCAGCGCCGCCATTCAGGCTGTCGCCATCGTTCAGGATGGAGGCGCACTTCATCATGCCAGAGTCCTGGCTGCTGCCGTTCGTGGAGTCCGTCCCACCCGCAATGCTGGTCACCTGGTCGCACTTCTTGCGCTTCGCCGGCTCCGTGGTCCGCTTGCACTTGACCACAATCGTGCAGAGCAGCACGGCAAAAATGATGCCACCCCCGCGCTGCTGGCCACAATGTAGTTCATGTAGTCGCGTGGAAAGGACACCTCGTTGACCACCGGCGGCTCCTTGATAATCACGCGCAGTGTGTAGTTGCTGAATGTGGTGCCGGCGATGTTTTGGCCCACGCACGAGAAGGTGCCATTGTCCTCGGCGCCGACGTTGTAGATGAAGATCTCGCTGCGTTTCTCCTCGGCGCCGCTGCCCCCACTCTCGTCTATGTGGTAGTACATGTGCAGGTTGTCCAGGAAGCTGTCGTTGCTCATGACCTGACCGTTAAACAGCCAGAGTACCTTCGGCTCGGGTATGGCGCGCACCAGGCACGTGATGGACATATTCCGACCTTCGCTCACCTCCGTGTAGCTCGACTGGGGAGTCACCTCGGGCAGGCAGGCGAGCTGTGTGCGCTGCAGGCTCTTGATTACCTGACCCTTGAGTCGAGCCGGCTCCATGCACTTGGGCTCCTCGGCCAAGGGTGTATTGTGGCTGACCAGCCAGCTGTAGATGTCCAGGAGGCGGCAATCACAGTTCCAGCGATTGCTGTGCAAGCTGATGCCGTGCAATGATTTGGGCAGGATGTGAGCGCCCTGAATAAAAGCAATGCGATTGCCATCGAGACGCAGCCACTCCAGATTGTCCATGCCCACGAAGGCCTCGTTCTCGATGCGCTCCACCTGGCAGTTGGAGAGCTCCAGTGTGGTTAGAAACGACAGATGCCTGAAGGCAGAGGTCTTCAGCTCACGTATGGGATTGCCGCTGAGCGTGAGACGCATTAATGAGCTGTAGTCCTGGAACGTCTCGCTGGGCACATGCTGCAGTGCATTGTCGCTCAGGTCCAGCTCCACCAGATTGGTGAGGCCACGGAAGGCCTTCTCGTGTATTCGAATCAGTTGATTGCGCGACAAATAGATCTTCTGCAGATTGAGTAGATCCATGCGCAGGAAGCGCTCGCTCTGCAGCACCTGGAGGCCATTGCCGCTAAAGTTGAGCACCTGTGTGCCAGGATCCATGCCCTCCGGCAGGTTCGACAACTGCTGGCCACCGCACTCGACTGTCTGCTTGCCGCCCTTCCACTTGCACACGCAGACCTCGGGTGGGCAGGCAGCGATGCACTGCACCAGCACCAGCAGCAGCAGCAGCGTCGCAAGCAATTCAAAGAGGCGTGGCATTATGTTAATACTGTTGTTACTCTCCGTCTGTATATATATATATGTGTGTATAAAGGCTATGTTAAGCTTTCTCCCAGCTCTGTTTTATGATGTACAGTAAAAGGTTATCCGCCACTTGGTCACGTTTGCATGTCAAATTAGTAACTGAAGGTGACGTCTTTAGAGCTCCTCTTCCGCATCACGCAAATATCATTAGTGACATCTATGAGCGAGCGCCCGAGTATTATAACGTTGATCTGGTCTCCTATCGGTGGAGCAGTGAAGGCTCAGCTTGGGTCTTGTCGTCTCGATTTGGCGACGAATCACGTTGCTGTTGCCTACTCGAGTGTCAGGCAATAAAAGCGCTTCCATGCCCGCTGCTGGGCCTCCATTATAATCAGAGTGCGAGTGCGAGTGCTCATCATTGTGTCCACGTCGCTGCTGTCATTGCTGATGATGTTCCTCTGCTCCGATCCCTTTTGTGCTGCCTCTACGATGTCTGCATCCACTGTGTCTGCGCCTTTTGTATTAATTTCATAAAAATGCCAGTCGCTTGATTTTTGCTTGGCAGCCCCAGTAAGTAGGCAATGCTTTTGTTATTGTCGCCTCTTGGGTCCTGCGGCTTTTCTTTCGCCTTCCTTTTCTTTCCTTTCCTTTTCTCTGCTTGCCTTACTACTTTACTTTACTTTATTTTAGTCTACTTGCGCTCTTCCTTTATTTGCAGCTCTTCACGTTGTTGTCGCTGCTAGAAAAGGCTTTTGTCCTTAATGAAATTATAACGCAATTCACTTGTTATTTTCTTTTCTGTTGCTGCTTTTTCCGGCGATCCCTTGCCACATTTTAGTCATTGTGTATGCGGCACGTGTACAGATTTTTAGTACGTTTGCGTTTACGTTACGTTGACGTTTACTTTAGTTGCTTTTTGTGCTTCTGCTATTTGCGTTAAGAGCTGCAAGTAAATTGAGAGAGAGAGGGAGAGAAAACGATTAGATGCAACCAAATTAACTTAAATAATACTATCTCTCTGTTTAATACTCCCCGTAAATTCTTTTTAAATTAAAAATTCTTTATTTAATTGATGAAAATATTGTAAATATTTCTTAATTGATAACAATTTGCAATGTACGAGGTTCATTAAGGTAAACAGTTCCTGCGACCAGTCAGAGATGATTTGTTTCTCTCGATAAACGTAATTAGCGTTATTCACTTTTAATGAGATCTGTTCATAGTCTTTGCAAATAGATTTGTTATTATTGCATGGTAAATTTGTAGTTTAATCGTGAAAGGAATTCTGGAGGTATCTTTGTGTTCATTAATATTGGTTGATTTATTTTTAATAACCTCCGCTGGCAGCTGGCAAATATTTCAACACCTGTACTTAATTATTTATGTGCTTTAATATTATGCAATCTGACTGCGTATGTTAATGCGAAATAAATCCATCGGATCGATATAAACTTAAAAGTGAAATCGGAAGCATCAGCAAGCAAATTATTCCATATCCTGTTGTCAATATGCAAATATGGAAAAATATGCACAGAAATGAAAATGAAATCGCGTGTCTGTCTCAGTCTCAGCTGTGGAAAAGCAATTCCACGCACATTGTTTCCATTAATTGCATTTCATATTTGGAGTCAACTGGAACGGGAAATTTCAAATGAAGTGAAATATACATAGGTGAAATTTGTCAGTCTCTGTCAGTCTGTAAGTCTGCGAATCGGCAGATGGTTTATTATTTCATATTAATGCTGATTACTGTCCCATAATGCTCTTTTCTTCATTTGATATTTATCTGTATCAGCAGCAGCAGCAGCTGTAGTTGGCTCATTAAATTACCTTTTGGCCCTTGCAGGACACAAGCTGACATTTATATTTGTCCAAATTAATCAAAGGGCATTAAAATGCCAAAAGACAAAGGACAAAATGAAGAGAGAGAGAGAGAGGGGAGCAAAGTAAACCAAAACGTAAATAAGTCAGCAAAGGACAATCGAATGAAGATGGCAGTTGTAAATCATGCAACACATTGCAGTGTACCCAATTTGTGTAAACAATATATAAATTACACTGAAATTGAGCCAAGTGCAAGAATCCACATTGTCGCACAATGAAATTGCTCGAAAAACGAGAATGTCCAAGGAAACGCAGCAATTCGATCCATCGGATAAACAATAACAAGACACGCGCTTCATTAGCTGCTTCCCCACTGAAACTGGCTTAAGGACAAGCTCAATGACTGACTGACTGACCGACTGACTGAGTGAATGACTGACTGACATTTTACTTGCTCGAACTGGAACCGGCTGGCGCCAATGCAAATGCGTAATGGATACTTGGCCCTGCCATTATTTTGTTGTCTAACAAATTGACTTGATTCGCTTAGCCATGGCAACTGCGTCCGTCTCCGCTACTTCCACCTGGACTGAGTTTTCGCCATTATTAATAACCTGGCATTAATCTTGGCAATGTCTTCCCTATGCCGCAGCTGCTTAGCCCTGTTAGCCAAATGTTTAACGCTTAACTTGTAATTGTAGCCGTAGCTCTCACTGAGATTCGTTCTCTATCGCAGAACAGGTGAACGCGGTTGCTTTTATTTATGGGAGTTAAACTTCTAAAAAACTCATGAACTGTTTAATTAATGAGTTGTTTCCGTAACCAGAACTGAATACTTCTAATTTATGGTAATTATAGTAAATTTATATGACGCAAAGACAATTAACTAGCATTTAGTCAATAAAATTCAATAAGAACTTGAAATTAGAAACGAAATATATTCAACATTAAATATTCTGATTTCCTGTTGAAGTTAAAACTAACAATATTAAAAATAATTGTGAAAGAAAGAAAGAAACTTTTACAGTTGTAATTACTGTTCAGGATGAGAGGTCCTTATTTAAACATTTTTCCATATTGTGAAACAAAGTCTAATTTAATTTATGTACCTGGAAATACTCGTACAGGATATTTCTCATTTGGCTGCCTTGACATCGGTTTGTGCACATTTTTGACAAATTCATTTGTCAGTTATGAAGAGGCACATACACACTAAGAGAAGAAGGACTCAGGAGTCAGGACTTGTGTCCTTGTGAGCTGGTGTGCTACATCCTTATCACAAAATGATTTGACAGTTGAGAGCAAGCGGCAGTTGAACTAGCCAAAGTGAACGTGTGTATCCGATGTGTGTGCGTGTTTGTACAAATTTCTGCTCTTTTATTTTATTTTATTTTATTTTATTTTATTAAATGGAATGGGACGAACGCCGACGAGTAAAGCCGTTGGCAAATCGTAGAGATTTGTACTTTTCTGGCAGGCGGCTGCAAAGTGTCACACAGAAAGAAGACGAGAAGGAAAATTTTGAGCTGCCTCTAATAAATAAACATTTATTTTATTTAGCACATGACCCATGTCTCTGTGCTCTGCTCTGCTGAGTTGTGCTGTGCTGAGTTGTGCATTGGCACGTCCTCTAAACTGCTATCATTGAAAATAATTTCAATTTGATTCGAGCCCTGGAAAATCAATAGACATTTCTGCAGCAAATTGCCATTTTACACAGGCATCAGGAATTGGTTTGCCGCGCCCTTTCTGCATTTTTTATTAGGCGCTAACAGTCGACGCTTTGTTATACGGAGCGTATGCTTAATGCATAAAAAGTGTACGTATTAAAAACGTAAAAGCCTCAACCGCCTTTTCAAACTTCGCGAAGGAGCGACACGTGGCGAGACTTTATCCTGCCAGTACATACACTTAATTTCTCTTTTTTCTTTTATTTGAGAGCTGCACCCGGGGCAGTGGCTGACTTCAAGTTAAGCACTTAATTTTGAGCCGTTCGCATTTCGGTTGTGCAGCGCGTAAATAATGCCGAGTTCTTGTGGCTTTTATAGATTTTGAAGCCAGCCAAAGTGCCTGCTAATACGCTTAAACTTAATTAAAAACTTATCAACAGCTGCGGCAAGCAATTTGGCCGGAGTCTTCAATTGCCTCTGGCAACAACACCAACGCTCGAGCTCTGCAGCGACAACTTGAGACGACCACAAACAGTGCCGAGCAGCTCTGAGGATGGAGCGAAATCAGCGAATGAAACTACTTTAATCTATTGCTCTAGTGGTTAGCCAGAGACAAAGTTGAGCAAAGATGGATGACTTGCTTTAAGAGAAGTTTTCTATTTTCCTCTACTTAAGTGGATAAACGTATATTGGAAATAACTCATTAAAGAGTCTTGAAAACTACTTTACGATCTGGCAAGCGCTCCACACTTGCAACTCGTGTCCTGTGGCAAGGAATGTGGAATGTGGAATGTGTGGGGAATTCTGTCATGGTGGCAACTTAAAAGTGGCGTTGCAAACATGTCATAACATGTGAAAATTAAAATGTACATGACAACTTAAGCGGACTCCCGCTGCAGGCTTTCGCTTCACAAGGTGCCCGCCAGCCAACCCACACACACACATTCGTTTTGGCAGCAGTCAGAGCACTTAATTTGGCATGTTGCCTACTGCTCTGGCCGTGGCTAAGGTAGCGTGACAACAAAACAACAACAGCAACACGACGACAGGAGCAGCTAGAGAGCAACACAAACAACCGCAGGTGCAGCCACAGCGGCGGCAGGACAACTGCCAGGACAACCACCACAACGAGTGCCACTCTGTAGCGTGCATAAATTTTTTACAACCTTCAAAAAAAGAGGAGAAAAAAGAGAAACAGAAAGCGCAGCGATGGCCATAAAATTTATACTACCTGCCACAAACTATGAGCACCCAACTAGCATCAACAAAAACATTGAAAAAGTGCGCGGCGGCAAATAAAATTACGCATGCAATGGCAAAATAAAATATGCATAAAAAATAAGCTGCAGCAAAATCTGGCTCCAAAGAAAACAAAGCAAGAGTAATGCGACAATGGGAAATAGCCGACACCGAAATACTCTGTACTATCAGTTCTACTTTAAAGTAAATTGAAACTAAAGAACAACTTTATTTTTACTCAATGAGAAGAATTAACCAAGGAAACACTTACTCGTGTTACACAGGAGAAAAAAGGTGTTTGGAACTTTGAGTAGGTCAAACTTTAAGTCTCAATGACACAAGCCGAAGCTGACACTTCAGCTCTGGACACATCCAACTAAACACAGCAGCTTAAGGAGTAAACAATACGCAGGACACCTCAACTTCTGCTGCTCCTTTAAAGCGCTTTTTGATGTAATCATTTCCATATTCGTTTCAATGTGTAAGTGAAGCTCGTGCTAGATACCTTAGGGCTTCACTTAAGGTAGAAAAGATAAATAACTTTGTCTAGTAATTAATTACAGGGTATCAGCGAGTGCGGTGAGCGGAACGTAGACGGCAGAACGCAAATAAAATTCCACGTTTCGCGTTCATTTTATGTTAATTTCTGCACACTGCACACAAATATGAATTTGAATGCGCAGCAAACATTTCAACAAAGTGCAAACACGGCGAGTGTTTCACTTAAAAAGATGTTTACAATCCTTGGCAGCAGATGCTAAAAGCTTTAAGGATGCGCAACTGCCAAAAAGGAATCAGCTAATTTTCATTTTATGCTGTGTGGAAAACAAAAAAAAAGAGAGAGGCGCAGCTCAAATAAATGTACATATATTTTTTTATTCGGCAGACAGGCACACGCACACACACACACACACACACACACACACATACATATATAAATTTATATATATATGTATACAGGGGGAAACAGCCTCTAAAATTTTAATAGCTCACACATTATAAACGCAAATAAACGCCAAACGTCGAGCAGTGCGCGCTGAACGCGGAGGCAGCTGCCATTTTGTTTGCTGCTCACTCAAAGGCACTTTGGACTTGCTTTCAGCAAGCATTTGACGCGTGTGTGTGTGTGTGTGTGTGTGTGTTTTCCTTTTTCCACTTTTTATTTGCCTAGCAGCTTAAGTTGTTAGAGAATGTGGCACTTAAAGGGAAAAGTTCGCCTCCAACTTTGGCGGCTGCCCTCGCCGCCACGCCTGCAACTTAAAGGCACTAAAGTTGCACAAAATTAAGCATACTTTTAGGCACTCGCCGCCACATTATGATTATCATTAGTGGAAGCACCATGAGCTTAAGTATATGTTGCTCTAATGTTGTTATGCATTTGTTGCGCAGCTGCTCCTCAAAGTTCGTGTCTGTAGCCCAAGGTGTGCCCGTTTCAAACTTTCTTCTTTTCCAGCGGACCCAAAAATGCCAAAAAATCCTGACATTGTAGAAAACTTTTTAATTGCTTTATAAGTTGGCCTGCACTCTCTACTCTCTACACTCTAGATCATATTTCGTTTAGCAACTTATGTCTCTCTCTATACTAGACCAAGAAATTAAAGCACCAGTTGGTCGCTGAGACCATTAAAGGCTAAGTAGAGATCTATATCAACTTATATTATAATATATCCTTAAGTTCATGTTTGATATCCTTCAATTTGAAAAGCAGAATTTCAGTGCTAGACAAAAGCATTTGCTCCATCATCGTGAATGCTGTTCAATGCATTTCGTTTTATTGCCGACATCCAATGCTTAATTATACGAGAGCTGATGATGTCTGATGGGTTTTCCTTTGGCGCATAAACATAACGCAGTTTATATTTTATTTATTTTAGGTTTCTTTTATTCCTCTTTCTTTTTCCTTTTTTCTTTTTCTCTTTGTTGTTGCCCCCTTTTGGCTTGGTTTGGCTGCAAAACCAATCATAAAACCCTGTGGTAAAGCAGGCTGCCAAATGTTTTTATTACACACACACACTCACTCGCACATATGTACGAGACACACACACACACACTCATATGCGTCGGTGTAATTTGCCATAAAAAAATTGGAGCACAGGCTCGAGAGTATTTGTGCAATTTCACAGAAATTGACAATTTGCGCCCCAAGCTCGTAAGTCTAAGCCTAACGACAGCGCCCATAGATAAGGCAGGAGCCAAAGGAGGAGGAGCAGGAGCTGGAGTTCGTCCTTGTGCGGAGAGCAGGACTCGGGCACGCAAATACGCGTTGATATTTTTATGGGTGTGTGTTTGAGTTGCAAAATCGACTGTTAACATTTAACGCCGCAAATTTAACCGCATTTATGTCTTTGGGTCCCTGGGCTTTTATTTGATTTTCATTTAATTTGGCATACGGCATGCGGCGCCTTAAAAATTGGTATAACAATTACGTCGGAAACGGACAACGAACAAGAGCTGGTGCCGCAGTCGGAGTCGGAGTCGAAGCCGGTGACGGAGACGGAGACGGATCCGGACAGACTCCGAGCTGCAATCTGCAGTGCTGACAATGAAACTTCAATGGAACATAATTGCTCTGCACACAGCGTCGAGGGGAAAGGACAATGGGGAATGGTGAATTGTGTATGGTGAATTGTAAATTGTGAATGTGAATGTGAATGTGAATGAAAGGGGCGGCCATTGTGCACTAGTGCAACATATCCTTGCAACTAACGCATCCGTTTCCGTGCCACCGTCAAGGCGGTGACTCTTCGGCTCTTACTCTTGTTCCTGTTCCTGTTCCTGTTGTTGTTGTTGTTGTTGTTGTTGTTGTTGCTGTTGTTGTTGTTGTTGTTGCTGCAGCTGGAGCCCACTTCTGACCGCCTTTGTTGCCACTTGGCGTGTGAATGAGTGCAATTAGCAATGCCAGTTGCACTCGTTTGTATGTTGCACGTTGCACGTTGACTGTGGCACTGAGAACACACACAAGTTCGACGCTGATCTGCCGTTAGGGCAGCATTAAGAATTAATTGTTCCATGTCTGTGCTCCCAGTTCGTCTTTGTGTTGTAATTCTGTAACTGTAATTGTAATTGTAATTGTGAGTTGTCCAGGGAAACGGCTTCTATGAATTTTTCCCAAATTTTACCTACATCAAATGGACAGTAATATTATCCTTGAATAAACAAACCATTTGCTTTGAACTTCTATAACTTCATTTCGAATTTCAAGTTCCATTTACATGAGTTCCGAATGTGCTTTCTCCATTTTTAATAAAGGTAAAAATAAATTTAAATATTTCCTATCATTTCAGCAAATGTCTCATTTAAACCTCAAGAGAAAGGTGCTTAAGACTTAAATATATATTATTATTTATATTATTTATTATTTATACATTCCATTGAAATTATTTATATAGACTGAATAAAAGTTGCTTTTAGAATTCAGTTCTTAATCAAATTATTTCATATGAAATGCCATTTAAATAATCTTTCATCGAATTCATTTGATCTTATTGTACCTGTTGCCTAAGCTTTGACATTGTAGGGTCTCGAGCATTTAAGATATTAATTCAACATTCTAGGAATGTGGCAGAGAATTCGATCAGCATTAACTTTAAATTGATATTTCTATTTACATTCACATTGTATTGAATTTTGCACGCATGGAGAAGTTTTGATTAAAATTACATTTGCTGTGTCAAATTGAGTGCGTTGCCCTTGAAGTGTATGGAGTCCTGCCTGAGTCCTGGCAGGAGGTTTCCCACTGGTCTGCCTATGGCAATTTTATTTTGCCATCTTAAGCCCTGCACGTAAGCTGAGCTGTAAAAAAGTTGAATAAGTGTGGAATAAATTGTGAATGGTCGTTTGTGTCACGTTCCTGGACACTGGACGCTGAACGTTTTTTTGTTTTCCTTCTCTTGCCTTCAGAATTTTATAAAATTTTCCACTTCCTTTGGCATTTTTCGCTTACCTTCTTGGTGGAAGTAAGCCCTGTTTGTCTTTTGGCCTTCTCTGCTGACTTAATTTAGCCCACTCAACCGCTCAAGAGCCTTGATGGATTGCTTAACTAATTAATTCTGCCGGAATTTTCTAAATTGCAGTTCTCTGGAAATTATTAAATTCACTAATATGTCTCTTTCCTGAGGAATTATAATGCCTGACAGCCAGCCATCTGCTGCTCGGCATCTAAACTGCTTTTAATATGAATCTGCCTCCAATGCAATTAAGTACTCCTCCGCGTATCCTTTGAGAAGCCTTTATCCTCTTTGCATTCCCTTTAATTATCCCACTACTGATAATTAGTGTGCTTAGGTCTGTTTGCCGATGCCTTTTATTGGATTCGCACTGCAGTTTTACAATAAAATGCCAATTTGACTCATTAACAAATAAAACTGAAAATTTTCTGCCTCTTTTCTATTTCGGGGCTGTATCATCCGTTGACCCTATTTCGTTATTTCTCAAGGTCTCAATGGGCTCAAAGAAGCTTAAACCACTTAACGTAGATTTAAATTAGAAACAAATCTGAATAAATATATCTTAAAAGTTGACTATATAGAAAGTATTATATATATTATATTTCCTGTTTGGTGACTATTGAAGTCTAGAGCTATTTACCCATTGTTCAATAAGTTTTTTGTTAAGATACACAAAGATTAAAATTTATTCATGAATGATTTTTATATAAATTGTGCATTGTTAATCAACAAATAAATCCTGTTTGAAATTAGGTATTCTCCTTTATTTATTTAGAGTCAACTAAAAGCAATCGACTATCAAATAAAATAAGACTTGCAAAATGAAAATAATAAAATTTTATTCCTAGTCCTAAAATAAGGTGACCATATTCGAGGTATAGAACTTTAAGTTGGCATTCCTGTTCAAGATGGCGAATGATTGACTGACTGTTTGGTGCGCTTTATGGGCTGGTGGAATCATTGAACGATACAGTCAATGGTGATCGGTATAGAGCCATGATTACTAACTTTTTCATTCCAAAATTGAACAACCATGATGTCCAGGAGCTGTGGTTGCAACAAGACGGCGCAACATGTCACACAGTTCGTGCCACAATCGATTGTTTTATTGCAATTTAAAGTTCTATACCTCTAAAAAAAAACACACCGTATACTATGGTATATATATATATATATCATACAAGTATATATGTTCTTGAGCAGTATGAAAAGATTAGTCAATCTACTCATCAGAGTATTCATCTGTATGATTCCGATAATATATCTACATAATATGTTCAGTATCATGTTTTATAATCATTATTATTTATCAATTATCAGTTCTGATATCTTACACACTTATACCGAAACCCACTTTTAATCTGCTTTATGCTTTACCAAACTATCAGAAAATTATTAATTATTATTAAAAATATAACATATTTAAGAAACACCTCAAAACGATGCTGCCTGGCTCTGGGAGTATTCAAAACTATAAATGAATTAAAGGTGATTCAACATTTTGCTTGGGGAAAACCCAATCAGATCAGTAAGTTAAAGTATGTTCATTCTACAAATATATTGATATACGAGTTAAAACGCAGAGGATAGAATGAAAGAGGCAAGAAATATGTTAAAGGAATGGAGAATAGGAAAGGATAGAATATAAATTAAAGAATAAGAAAATAAATAGCAAGAAAGGAGGTTAATTCTACTAAGATGTAGAAAAAGAGAACATTTTAAAGAAGAAAGAGAAGATTTCGTTTGATTATTTAAAAGAGAGTTAAAATGTTTTGCTACTTTAATTAAAATGATCTTGTGTATAATTTTTAAAGCATTGTTGACCTAACATAAAAGGCAGTTATGTATTCTACAGGCTTAGCCATTTCAGCATTTCGCCAGGAAGGAGTTATCTTTTCATGTGTCACCCATTTTCGTTTCTAAAGGACAGGTGTCCCCACTCCACTTTACTCTACTCCTGCCACTTATGTGTGTCGTTTCCCACCGTGGAGTAGCGCCTTTTTCCCTGCTCTATTGCCGTAACAAATCCATTTTAGCTGTCAGCTTTAACGCGTAAGCAAATGTCAAAAGAGGCGGCTGCTAGATAGAGAAAAGCTCCAAATACCAAGGATAACCACAAATAGAAGTACTCCTGCTACATATATACATATGTATGTATTTCTATATTTCTATATTTCTATAGTTTTATTTATTCTGATCGCTATCCAGTGGTCCAGCAGTAACAAAACAATATTAATTCATTGTCCACCATGGCCTAATTGCTTAACTTTGAAACTTTGCTGCCAGCGCGCCGGCTCTCCGTTTAAATCTGATGATTACTCAAAGGAAATGTAATTTAATAAATAAATTCATTTAAAGAGAATATACCAACATCATGTACTGATATCACCTCGAACTCCAGCTTTGTTTGCACGAATAATTTCCTTTTCAACGCAACAAGCTGTTTTATTCGATGAGATTTCATAATTTATCGAATTTTTTATGATCGAAAATAAATAGTTTTGAGAATTAATGAAAGTGATTTTGTCTATTGCGAGCTGAGTTCCACGACGTCAGCGCCTTTATATAAAAGATAAAAAATGTACTTTAGGTAATCTTAATAGTGATAAATAAATTATTTATGGCACTTTCACGCTGTGATACAAATGTTTTATATTTAACCGTGGAGTAAAATAAATCAGAAAAATAAAAAGTACTTTTTGGGTTTTTCAGCTTATTCGAATCTAAGACTTACAAGGCAGTTTATTAAGGAGAAAATACCAACAAATAATAACTAAGCTTTGAGTTTTGCTTATTGAGTTAAATAGTTTATTATGTGGATACCCAAGCACATGAAGTATAATTAAACGTTATCAAAGTCCGATTCTTGGTGTCTTTTTAGGCTTCAAGACTTGTAAGTCTCCTAATAAGTTTAATAAAAGAACTTAATTTAATTCGTTTTGTGTAAACTTACGTATATTCCTCTTATTTTCATATACATGGGATATGAGTTAGTATATAAAAACATAATAATACATCGTAAGAGTCTTATAACTGTCTAACACTTCGATCGTGTTATATTCTATTCAATGAACAGTAAAATTGAGTTTTTGCACTTTTCTCTGGCACATTTCCCAATATCTGTTATTGACTTTTATCACAATACTTCATTTCGCTTAAAAAAATAAGGAAAAGTCCTAGAGTCAAGTTGCATCTTTGAGTTGCAACAAAGTCTCCACTGGAGTCAGTCGTAAAGGGAACAGGTGCTGCACACAGGAGTCTGATAAGGCATCCTGTGAAATGAAATGTGTAAAATAATACTAGTAATAATAAGGAGAGCACATTTCAAAATTTGTTGCACTGTTGCAATAGCTGGCACGCCCCCTTTGCCCCCTTAACAGAGCCCCACAACACATTTGAATAATGAGCGCCGGCGGGTGTTGTAGCTTTTTGGCTCCTCTTTTTGGAGCTGCAGCTGCCGTTGCCGTTGCCGTTGCCTGACTTTGTCCCTTGGTAACCAAGTTGTCTAATGCTTTCCCTCCGCCTTCTTCGGGGTTTGCTACGTCCTCTCCGTCGCTTTTGGCCTCTGACATTTTGGGATTTTGTGCGCAAATTTGAGTTTTAGTTTATGCATGCAGTTGGCTGACAGCAACCACAACAATAAAAACAATGAGAGCAGCTGCTAAGTCAACTAATCTCGTGTTCTGTGCTGCAGCTAAACAAAAGTTTGCGACTCGATGCTAATTATGCCAGCCGGACCTGAAGACTGAACGAGACATGTCCCCGGTTAAGATAAAGACAGAAGACAGGAGGCAGAAGGCAGAAGCTCTCTTGTCTCTCGTGCAGCTCTTGCCTGGCAGCTAATTTTTGGCAGCTGTCAGCAGTGCACACATAAATCTCTCAAAGTCAACAACATTTCACCCAAGTGGCACATCAATTCGCATTCATGTCAGCCACACACACACACACTCACACACACACACATACGGGACACAAAGATACCTAAATACAGAACATGTCACATCGCACACACATCATATTGCAATCGTCAGTTGTGTCGCCGCATGCAACGTCGCTTATCGCTCAGCTCTGTAATGATTGCAGCATCCGCAGCCCCAAGTCCCAATCCTCTACTCCCCACCCCAGTTCCAGCCCCAAGCAATCCCACGTCTGTTATGCATTTTTCATAACGCAATTCATGTTCTGCGTGCACCCGCGACAAGACGAAGCTCTGCCCCGTCCTCAACTGTTACCCAGTGGTTCGCACAGTGGTTCGTAATACGAATATGATATAATATTGATGTTTGCCACTAAGTATGTTCTGAATACATGTGGAACAACTTACTCTTTTATAGTTCACAGTTAGTAACTGGAAGCTGCTTTCATGATAGCTACAACAGAAATCGTTTACGACTAACTGGAGTCCTTCGTAAAGAGCTTAAATGAAATCTTAAATCTTAAGTTCGAAGTTGAATTTCTGACAAGGGTTTCAATAGAAGAATAAAATGAATGAGTGAATAAGTACAATCATTCGTTCGAGAAAAGCAGCACTTACTTTGCCACAGATGGACACCTGTTTCCATTTGCCAAAATCAGTTGAAGTTGCAGTTAAGTTTTCCCTTTCCGCTTTACAATAAAGTTTTAGTTGAGTGAATTTTATGCTGAGCGCAGTATAAAAAGCAGATAACATTTAAAGACTTTCACACAATTCTCACCCACTGTGCAGCATCATAAAAATTGCCTCATTAATCATCACACCACATGCCGTTCATGTTAAGTTATTTTTGTGCTGGTGCAGGAAGCACGAACTTAGTGTGAAAATCCAAAATCCACAATCAGCCCAGGCAATTAAATTGGCTGCGCGCATCGATGCAGCAGCAACAGAAACTCCCCTCTAAAACAAGTGCAGGGCGCATAAATCAAAGAGAGTCCCCAGACCCCTCGGACCCAGCAGAACGAGACGCGTCGAGGGGCCTCTGACTCCCATTCCGGGCAGGCAGCCGTGACATGTTAAATTAGCTGCGTCTTATTTCAAGCAGCAACAAATTAATCTGTTCCTTCACGCCGCTTTCTGGAACTGCGCATTAATAAACAATTAAGTGTTTTTAATTGGAGTTGCTTATTTTTAAATCAAAATCCTAGTGCACTTATAGAGAAAGAGTCTCCAGCTGCCACTTGCAACTCAGACAGCTCCAGAATGTATATCGATCTGCAGCTTAAATTCATAGGAAAGTTAACTTTTACTATGAATCCTTGTGAACCACAGGCGTGTCTGCAGACCCAGTTTTTGTTTCGTATTTATGAGTCACAGCTCGTTGGCACTTCAAGCGAACAACCTAAGCCGCTTATGTTTGTCCTGGCTGCTGTGTTGTGTATAAGAAGGGGAAGGGGATGGAGAGAGGGGAGAAGCGTGGGGAAAGCTGCTTGGCAATTCGTAGAATTATGCTACGGATAGGCGTGCAAATTAGCTTTTCTTTGTAAAGAGATGAGAACGTAACATTGCTACTGAAAGCAGATATAATTTATGCATGGTCTGCTCTTAGCCAAAAGAACTTTGCCTGTAATAATCTGAGCCGTATGTTAAGCTTCTCGCACAATGGGCATATTAAATGTTATTCTCACACATAAATATAGCTTAATTAAATTTTTCATACATCCAATGTAGTCATTTCATATACGCTATAATCCAAAATAGATGAATAGTTCAAGTATTTATAGCAATAAATGAAACAGCTTCAGTTCTTAGAATACATTTTACGACACTTTTTATGGCCGAATTCATTTAAGTGTATTAAACAGGCATAGTCTATAAAGCTGAATAGCTTTATATGATATTGTGACATAATAAGATTCTGTTATACATTTTATATTCTGTATTTGAACTTACCTTTGGGAAGCGAAAGATAATGATTGTGTCCAAATTGACAAGAACTGAAAGTAAAAAGAGTAGAAGTTAATTTAAAATGTCAGTTTATTGAGTTTAGCAAATGTTGTACTCGTATCTATAGAGGAAACTCATCACAAATGGATTGGGAATGGGAAAGTTGCTAAAAGAAAGTCACATTAAGCAGGCTTCAATGATACTGACATTCATAAGAGACGAGAACTGTCTAGGAAAAACACGGAAAAAACAGAAGACATCGGACGTGTGGGTGGAAGTGTGTTCACATCGGGCAGGATAAGCGAATGACAAGCGGCAGACATTGAACACAACACAAAAAAGGAAACTAGAGCGAAGACATTAGCCTGAAATGACAGCGACAAGATGCAAGACATACTCGTATAGCATTCCGTCTTATAGCTCTATAGCTCCATTTTTCAACTGACTAAAAGAAAACTGAAGCCGAAACGGAAAACAGAAAACAGAAAATAGAAAACAGAAAACAAGTAAAGAACATCTGGTTGCTTCTAGTCGAAGTATGGACTAGTGCGTTGGCCAGTAAAGGACTCTGTTTGCTCATTCAAATCTGTATAGTCTTAGATTATAACTGCTGCTGCCAGTCTTCTATTGAAAAGCGTTTTCCCTGGCCCACCAGCCAGAGCTGGCCCACATCTTCAACCATATCCAATCATCACCCACTCACTCAGGCAGTCATTGAACATCTGGCGAACGATTCGCGAGCTGCTCGGCTATGCAATATGCAGGGAATATGGCTTAAATGGAGACTTTCATCACGACCTGCCAGCTGGCATGGGGTTTCCTTCCATTTTCCATTTTCCATTGGAGAGAGAGACGCGGCCAAATGCTTTTCGTGCCAATGCTTCAGCTTAAATATTTATGTAAGCGCGGCATTTCTTGGGAAATATTTTGCAATTGCAGCATAAGTATTTTGCTTTTATTATTATTATTATTAAAATAGGCCAGGCAAACGAGCTTATGCTAAGCAGCTGAAGCCGCTCTGGCCTAAACCCCTCCCTCCTCCATCCGTCTCCACCGTCTACCCTTTCCTTTACTGCTCCCACTGCACTCTGACAATGAAATGGCAATGCCAGTGTGCCAAGGAGCTCGTGTTGTAGGTTCCACGTGGAATTTATGAGTTTGTTTAGTGTTTGTGGAATTGGCAATGATAAAACTCCTGCTGCACTATAATCCAAATGAAAATAGTTAAATATTTAAAAGACTCCGTATACTTTAATAGATCGTATACGTAATGCGAATATAAGTTGGAATAAAGAACAGTTTCGTCTGATAAATGGAGAGATATATTTTCGTTTCATCTAATTTTGAATAGGTTCTTAGACTTAAGGTCTTAGGCTTTAATCCGACGCTTTGCATTGTGAATTGCCTATTTATTTAATTCTCTCAAGCGGTAATACGATAGGGCTGAGGACTTAAAGTCAGGACAAATGTCCTCGTAAGGACGTAATACGAGGCACACACCCAAAAACTCAATTGCGCATGCAATGGCTCGAAGGGCTTAAATGCGTATAACATTCAATTTGCGTTAATGACATTAAGCAAACACACACACACGCACGCTCACACCCACGCACGCTCACACCCACACACACTCGCACAGATTTCCAGTTGGGCCTAAGGAACATGCCATGACACCGTTTCACCTTTAAAAACAATTTCATTGGCCGGCCACTTAAAAAAAGGTTGTACTGCCAGGACTTAAGCCTCTCGGCAGGGATACAAACATAATATATATAAAAGAATGAATATATATAAAAAGAAGAAAGAAACCTGAAAGGGATTTTTTGTGTGATATTCTTAAATCGCATTAAAAATCATTGGCACATGTTGCCGAAGGTGTGGGAGAGGGCGGAGAGGGGATGTGAAACTAAAACGTAGCTTGTACAAATAACAACAGTTTCATTTTCAGTTTAAAACAGGTAAAAACTTGCCGCACACAACATAGGAACTTGTGTGTGTGTGTGTGTGTGTGGGTGGCAACAAATCAGGCAAAAAAAGAGGAAACCGCTTTGGGGTGGAAGGTGGAAGGTGGAAGCGAAGTAGCAAAAAGTTGTACTTTAGATAAAGTTGCCGCTGGTTGCTGTTTTTACCAAACATTCGACATGCACTGCACGTACAGGTACACCATCCACACCCAACACACACACACACACACACACATAGTATACACCTGGCAGAAGTTTCTATGATAGTCGCATTGAATGCGCTTGTTTGTTGTTTCGTTTTTTATTTCCTTTTATTTTGGCCTGATTTCTTGAGCTGCCGCGCAATTTCCCGCACACTTTGAGCGATTCCTTGTTTGTAGCAAGTTCATAAAAAACTTAAAAATACGAAAAAGAAAGAGGAAAAACCAAAGAAAACACCCGCATAAAGTGTACACTCGAAGTCGCAGAACCATTTGTTGGTGGGACAAGCATCTGACTAAAAGTCCCTTGTGAAAATGCGTAGAAATGTGGCATACATTTCGAAGAGGCCGTCGCATTGAACAAGATTTGTGTTTTACTTGCATTTTCTTGTGTAACTTACAAGTATACACAAGCACCCACAAACACCCACACACACACACACACACACACGCGCACACACACTTAAGCGAGCGCACACACTTGCTGGCAGACACAGTCAAATGATAAAATAAAATAAAATAAAACACGAAAACTTAGGCACTTGGAGATATTTCGGATCTCGACTCCGGCTTGGAGTCGACTCTCTGCTCCCCAGTCTCACTGCAGTAATAATAATAAAGGGAATTGTTATTGTTTTCTATTAATTTGCCTCTGTTATTCGACTTGTTGTTGTTTTTGGCTTCTGTTTTTCGTGTTACATTTTCCCACCCGAGTTTCTGGCGCTGCAGTCGCCAATTCTGTCTGCATTTGATTTGTTTTCTTTGATATTTGTCTTGACTTTGATAAATGTTTTTTAAACTCATATTTTAGGGGATCTTTGATATTTCTGTTTGGCCAACAGTTTACAAGGTTGTTAACACAGCTTGGGAAAGTTACTTATGAATACATATTTTTATTTTTAGAATTTGCTTTGTCTTTGTCTAGAAATCAGCAAATATCCAAATAACAATCATTAAATTCACAACTGAATGAAAATTCAGTTCTCAGCCAACTAACTTTTCATTGATTAAAGGAAGTCGTTCAACTCGCAGTTGGTCAGTGACACGAGTTCCCCTTAAAGTTTCACTTTGGCGTTGGTTGTTTAATTAAATCGCTGTAAAACTTTTGATTATGATTAATTTCGGTTTAATAAAAGCTAAAAGTTAGAGCGCAACAGCTGCTGAGGCACATTTTGCATAAAAATGAACAAATTTATTCACAAAATTTGTACAACCGCGTCGCCATATTGAAGGCAACAAACTATTGCAACTTTTTAATTTGGGCCAACTTATGTGTTAAAGTTTCTTCGGCCAATATGTTGACCCCAAAGGCAATTTGTTTCCGTTGGAGATTTTAGAATCTGCATGGGAAGTTTGCTTCGTTTCGTCTCGCTTGCCTCAAATCAAAAGTACGAAATGCTAATCAAATTCAATTTGTTAAATTGCTCTGTGCATTGCAGAGCTTAACTGCATGTTGTCTTAATGGTCGAAAGTCGTCTGGTTTATACCTAATTTAAGCATCTGCAAATTCCACTCACACTCCCATTCCCATATAAACTGAAGCCAAGCACGCAGCCACAAATGCGAGCAAGTAGTTCTTTCCGTGATCCAAATAAGCTGCACATTAAATGCAAGCCCAGGAGAAGAGCCCGAAAGTAAGCCAAGACCGCCCACCAAATGTGGATATAATGAAAACTAGCTCATCTCATTCACATTTTCTATGGCCACTCTTGGCTATAGACAACTCGTATTTTGTCTTACAGCCAAGGACACAGCCAGAAGGTAGAAGCTTCCAGCCAGCTGGCAGTTACCTTCATTGCCAACACTTTGTCGCGCTGGGGCTTAAAACAGCCACACTAGAAGCCCATTACAACTACTTAAGGTATGTAAATAACGCTATG
Organism: Hirtodrosophila trivittata; assembly: GCA_035045065.1. NCBI lineage: Eukaryota > Metazoa > Arthropoda > Insecta > Diptera > Drosophilidae > Hirtodrosophila > Hirtodrosophila trivittata. The sequence continues at coordinate 876,940 of JAWNNK010000866.1, forward strand.
TGCGCGGGCGTTCAAAATAAGCCAAGGCAAATCATAAGCAGGTAACAGTAGCAGTAGCTAACCCCATCCCCAACCCCAACCCTTAGCCAACCCTCTCACAAGGCATTAGCATAATCGTTATGGTTATGCGCGACGTGTGCATAATGGCTAAGAGAAGGGGGAGGGAGGAGGGAGAGCTGTGAGCTGTGAGGTCTAAACCAGCGCGACACGCACATATAAACTATGTTAAGTGCGCTGACATTGTAATATATAGTTTTCCCCTTGCCCTCAGCGAGCAGAGCATCAACACTTTGCAAACAACTTTGCAACAAATTACAGCAGTTAGTGTTCTGGGTAGCAGATAAACCGCCGTTCGACTGTTCTCAATGTAAGCAATTATATGGCGGAGGTCGTGGAATAGTGTAAGCGAAAGTAAACAAAGTCTTATTTTGATTGCATCTATTTACAATGTATGTTTATACCTTTTCTTGGGAAGAAGTTCTGGTAAGGTAGGGTATCTATTGTTCGCTGTGTCCTTTGGCGAGAAGTGTTTTTCTTTGGCTTCCCAGTGCACCTCAAGTGCTTGGTCGGCCTTAAAGTTGGAAGCTAGCGCTGTGTTTGCTCAGGTGCGCATATTAAGTAGCCGCTACATGTGCGTGTGTGTGTGTGTGTGAGTGTGTTGTGATATGTGGCCTAGCTTTTGGGCATGCTATTAGCAAGAACCAAAATACACACACACACACACAGACAGAGAGTCTAGAGCCCAACAGAACACACACGTACAAACATAATAAATTACGGGGAAAGTAACAACAAAAACTCGATGGCAGCTTAAGAAATCAAGAGTCTGGCAGGCAAGCTGAATGGAAGGACAGCTAGAGAAAAGCGAAAGCTTAAGATCTCTATGTGGCATATTTAAGATTCAGCACGCATAACTTATAAAATAAAAATTAAAATTCCAATTGCAAACCTCAATAATAAAACACTTTTAAGTGCCGCCACTGCCTTTTCCCAGACGTAGCCGAGCGCCAAAAAGGTAGCGAGGAAGACGTCGCCATTACAATGTAGGCGCCAGGCTTTTCCCCATTTTCCTGTCAGACCTTTTACGAGTATCAATGTGTGTGTGTGTGTGTGTGTGTGTATAGCTCAAGGAGCCTCACAAGTTTATTAAAAATTTCGCCAAAAGGCATCTATCAGTTATGAGGCGCACCCACGTCGACAGTGTGCGACTCATTTCAATGAGTTTTCTGCTGTTTTTTGGCTGCCTCTCTCTCTCGCACTCTCACACACTCTCCCTATCTCTTTTTGACACCGTAGAGATATTCTCCCTTTCTTACTCTCTGTGCTTCCATCTCTCTCTCAGTCCTGCCTGTGGTCGCCACATCTTGTAATTGGCATTCCGCACGCTGGCCAAAATGAAAATGCTACGTGCTTTCATTTCACGTTACGGCATTGCCAATGGCAGCCGGATAAGTCCGCACGGCCAGAGAACGACGGTACACGGTCCATTGACCACCGAAGGGAGCTGGAAATGAAACCGGAACTGCACAAAATGCTCACCAAAATGATGCTTATTTACAGCGTTGGCCTTTTTAATTTTTTACGTTCCGGACACACAGCTCCTGCTGCTGCTGCTGCTACACTCCTTAAACTCAATCACATCAGTAGACACATTACGAGTCGGATGTACTCCAGGACAACTCAGAGCAACAATCACAATCGCAATCACAAATACAGGACTCCCCATACATTCTCGAGACATCCATTTCGCTCGGGGTGGCATCCTCAAGGATGCCTTATGCGTTTCCCACAAAGGGAAAGGGAAGCCCAATGCGAAAATCGATAACCACACATATTGAACTCCTGTTGGCCCTCATCTTTCACTCCCGCCGCATTACGTAATGCATATTCAACGGAATATATTTTTTTGGCACGCCTGAAATTGACAGCCAGCAAATTTTGCTGTCAGCCTCATGCGTCTTTCGATTGTTTGCATTTTATTGTGCTTCGTTTTTTACCCTTTTTTGATGTGGCATAGGTGAATATGTGTCAACCCCCTTTGAGATGCGTCAGGGAGAGCCAGAAATTGAATGCTTTGTCGTTGCTTTCGCATGATTTTACGGACTCCTCACAATACCAACACAATATATGCATGAGTGCTAAGGATTTCGTCGCAATCTTAAGTATACAGCACTCAAATATGAAGAGTGAAAGGTTTCCCCAGAACAGCAGCAGAAACTGAGGAAACAGGAGCTATAAAATGCTCATTAAACCCTATGAAAATGAAGAGTTAAAGATTACTTATAAGGCGTAAACGATCGATTTGAACATTATGTATTAAAGCTGTGAGATAGATAATATTTATATTTATTATTATTAATTTGAATGTTTGGCATAAAAAATCTTGGAGAAGGCCATTCTTGTGCCTAATAGAATGAGTGAATACCTTCTTAAAGATACCTTGGCCCATACTCCACCTATTGATAGGTTTCATATCTGGAATCAATATCAATATCTCGAGTTGACAACGATATATGATCTATAGTCCTTTACTCTCTTGCAACCGTTGCTGACTCAATGGGAGCCCCTAGACATTCTCCTTGATATCTGACACTCCACAGCCGAAGCATCTAATACTTCTGTCTACCACGAATTAAATTCAAAGAACGTCTGCAGAAATTTGAATTTTCCTTTAAAAAAATTGTAAAAAAGAGCTGAAACGTTCAAAAACCTTTTACAGTCTGCAGAAATGGTTAATTTCCTAGAAAAACTCCGCATATTTATTCTAATATTTTAGGTATTGGTTCTGTTTCTTTTGATTTCATTTAGAAATCATTTTGCTCTAAAATAATATAATAAGGATGATTTATGCAGCTTATTTTTAGCATTTGACCCAATTTTCACATACTCGTCTCGTTCCTCAGAGGACATTTATCAAAACAGAGAGAATGTGAGTTGAGTTCTCCATTATTTTCAACTCTGTCTTATTCAGGGTGTGTGTCTCTTCCATCTATCATTGAGGACTGTCACAAGCCTTTCATGCACCCAATTTATAAGCACCCGAAAAATACTTGTACGTTTTTTGAGGGAGGCTTACATAAATATCTGTGGCACTCGCCAGACCTCAAATTTATGAGCGCTCGTCGCACTAACTCATAAAAATGGATTATTCCTTATATATAAAGAAAGCATTTTCGCAACACTTCCGAGGGAAGCACGAGACAACAATTTGCATGTGAAAGGGCTTTACGTGCTGTTCGCGGCACTTGTTGTCCCGGACTTGTGACTACATACGGAGACTGGAGCCTGGAGCCTCCCAAGTCGGATACTGGCTGGCTAAGCTGGCTCTTCCAAATCCGACCACGCATTTAAGAGCTGTTTTCACGCCTGCCTAGACAAACAGAAAGAAAACCAGAGCTGTGTCTGAGTCGGAGTCGTGGCTGGGAGTCGGGCTGGTGCTGATACTTAAGCGACTTAGAACGCAATAATATATCATCTACAGTTTATCATTGCTATGACGCCAGACTGAAATTATTATCCAGCAAATTTATTGCCAAACAATAAACGCGAAGTGCATGTGAGTGCGGGTATCTCTGGCTCTGTGACATTGCCTGGCATCGCACCAGCAACCAGGGACAACAACATCTGAAACAAAAGCAGAAACAACAACAACGACACAACAACATCAAGGATAACATTTAGAATGACAACCATTTTGACGAGCCTCAATTTCAACAAGCGAAAACCAACAGAACAAACTGAGAACGAAGAGAGCGAAAACATTTGTAATAAAATAGTTGACATGTTTATATTCTGTACAAACATTTAATAAAGGAATACCCTATATGAATAAAGCAAACATTATTCACTACTTAAAATTTCATTTCATATTTAAGTTGAGAAACTTTTAAAAACTTTGTGTGGAAAGTCTTAAATAGATTCATACATTTTTTTAATATTTTCTACGACAACCACAGGACTTCTCGAAGAGCTGCCTAAAGAAACTCTGCTAATTGTTTAGAACTTATTTAAGATATACAAATATGAATATTAATTCATTCATAAAAGAAAACACATATTTTGTTTTCTAATATGTCAGTTTACCTAAGTTAACTGGCAGCAATGAAATCCTGGCGCAAATCTCTGACTAGGGTACATATTTCCTTTGTCTTGCCAAGGGTATTAAACGTCTCTTAATATACCTTAAATACAGATAATAATAATACTAATTATGATAATAACACTCTTCTCTGATGTAGCCACGCCCTAAGGCTCATATAGAGGATAATTTGATCCTTACACTTGTGGCCAATAGAAGCCTTCCCACAGAATAAATCTTTTTACAGGGCATGTCACATGCGTCCATTTTGGTGTTTGTAGTTTTTCTGCTGGGCAACAGCAGCCTCTGTTCCACACACACACAGGCAGATAAAAAAGTTATATATGTATATGCAAATACATACATACACGTGTTTATATATTCATAGCAATCTCGAGAGCTGTCACAGACTGCGTCGAAGTTGACGCGCGCATATTTTTTACTATTAGCCAAGGCAAGAGGCAAAATTTGTCAGCGCCAGGCTGGCAGGCAGCGTGGCAGGCAGCGTGACAAGCAGCGCGGCAGGCAGCGCGGCAGGCAGGCAGTCAGAGCCAAAATCAAATTGTGCCTGCCCTGTCAACTTTTTGCGTAACAATTTCTTTTTATTTTATTTTGCACAGCGAGACAAATAACACAAGTTTTGCTAAATTGTCAGCTGCTGGCCTGGTGCCTTCCATCCATATTCATATTGCATATACAGCATACAGGATATTCCATATTCCATATTCCATATTCTCTAACAGTTTATGTTTTACCCTTTGCCTATGTTTTTATGACAAGCACTCACATCGTGTACCCAAGCGTTCCACACATAGTTTGTTGGCATAAGCCTTGGCATTTTAAGGATATAGAGAGGGCATTGGGAGGGGGAAACTGGACGAAATTGCCAAACATTTTGCGCATAAATGACAAATGCCTTTGATGGCATAAAATATGACTTTGAAAATTGTTTTGCAGCATATAAAAAGGCGTTGGCGTTGGCGTTTTCGACATCCACATGGACATGGACACTTACCCCATCCCCACCCCATCTCCCCTCTCACGTACAAAGGGAATGAGCGATGAAGGCTACTTTTGAAAATGTGCTGATGGATGAGAACAGTTCTGATTGCAGCCCATACAAATGAGACTCTATTTATTAGGTACGAGTTGTGTAGAAGTCCTAGTTATGCTCAATCTAACATATGAGTATTTGATGGAGACTTATAGATTAGATACATATATATCTAAACATACATCAGACCATTTCTCATATATTTCTTATAATGAAACCCATCACATTTCCAAGCTAAAGATTATGGAAAAGGGGGATAGAAGCGCAGCTTTAATTTATAATGATTTCTCATTTGAAACGTTTCAATTTACTGATGACAACACCAGTTGCCTTTCAATCGCAATCTTAAAATCGAATTACCCCTTCCAGGAGAACTTTCTCACCGACATTTAACACTCTCACTCATGTGTCGCATTAATTTCCTTTCCCTCATATGAATGTGAGTTGTTCCCTTTTTAGTGGTGTCCCTCTCAATTGACTGACAATTGAGTTGTCAGAGCATCAATTGTAATTGACAGCATCTCATTTCCAGTCTCCAGAAACCAGAATCCCAAAAACCCATTTGCGTTTACAGAGAAAGTAATAAGCCGGAATGTAACTTTGCTGTAACGCCAAGCCACAATCGCAGCTCCCAGCTTCCCCTTATGCATGCAATATGAGCTCCACCTGAAGGGGCTGCTGGGCATATTGAATTTTACAAACATTATCAATAAATGCGCTTGTAAATGGACGCGTTAAATATTCAATGGCATAAGGATAATCATTTGCTGGGCGCAAAATTCATTAGCAGCGCGCTTGCCAAGGCAACTGTCACAGCTGTCGCTCCGGAAACCTCAAACTCTAGAACCCGAAACCGCCAGAGTTGCCGAAAAAGCTGACAGCCCAACGAAAACTAAGTAACACACACACATACACACCCACTAAGCCACGTGGCAGGACTGCCACCTCTCCGAGTCCTTCGGCTCTGCGGCCGTGTATTCTGCTGGTAAACAAACATTACACAATTTTGATTGTATTTCCGTTTCGTATGCGTAGAACGGCAACAAAAACAGCGGTGACAGAAACCGGAAGCTGCGCTTATTTCCGTTTGTTTACCTTTGCGCTGTACCTTGATTAAATGTCAGCCTGTGGCGGGGCATGTAGAACGTAGGATGTACGATGTACAATGTAGGATTTGCGGTCCTATGGCCCCTGCCACACTCCCAGCTGGCATTTCCATGTTATATTTTCGGGCAGAATAAATGGAAAAGCAGCCAGAAAATAAAATAATTTTCGCTTTCATTACTTCTTCAGCAGCGCTGCAAATGTGTAAACAGTTCGCTAATCATCAGCGCACTTTTACGGGGTCTTGAGCTTTGATTATATTTCTGCTCTTTCTTTTTTACTTTCACAAATGAAAAGGACTTAGGTTAAGTTGTTTCAGCACTCAGGGAACATTACAATTGATATTTAAATTATGCTTAATCTAAAGTGGGGCTTTATTACAGATTACAGATAATTGAATTGATCTCTCAATTGCTTACTGTATTTAATATTCAGATACAGCTTGACCTTTTCATATTAACTGACACTTTCCGCTCCATTTAACGCGCATATTAAAAAACGTTTTGGTCACAACAACTTGACTTAATTGTCACTTTAATGTTAATGCATATATCCATATATAATATGCTTTAAAGAATGCTGTAAAAATGAAATATTATTATAGGCATTCGGTCTGCTGACTTTACAAGTAATGAGAATGACTAATTGCCGAGCAGTAAAGGAATATTGATTTAAAAAATTATTGAAATAAATCTTTAATGAAACATAAACTGCATGTTGAATTGCCTGAGAATCTGACAGCATAATATCTATAGGTCAGCCTGACCTTCCACACAACACTTGGGGTCAGATACAAGCATATATTGTCGCAGATACATGCACGAGTACCAGTATTGTCCTTTATTATTAATAGCTTTTTATTGCATTGGTCTGACACTGGGCCCAATATATCGTATGGAAGATATGTAAGTGGAAGAGTGTATGTAATTATTCGAATACTCGCGGATGTGTGTGTGAAAATTCTTAAATCTTTGGTGAGTTTAAATAACATTACCATTACATGGCTGCTGCAGCCGCATGCCGCTAATTAATGGCCAGCAATTTGCGTGGACGCGCCCCGAAAAGTATGCTAGGAAATGTGCGCCTGGCATTTGTAGGTCACCAAGGATATTCGGTTGATGTTGTTGTTGTTGTGCATTAAGGAATCGCTATTACTTTTGTTGTTGTTGTTGTTGTTTTGTTGTGGCGGAAAATGTTTGTCGCTTGTGTCGGCGCATGCCTTGGCATAATTTATGTCGACAAATTTTGTATAATATTTTATTTGCCTCAAAGTTGTAATTCTTTTGTTTCAAACAACTCTGTCCTGTCCTGCATGTATCCTAAATATTTTATTTGCCAAATTCTGCTTACATTTGCATAATTGCTATACACACACACACACACACACACACACACGCGCGCGCACGGTGTGTTTTTTCGCACCATCAATTTTTGGCATCGGCAACAAACGCGAATTGTGTTTTTGGTCATATTTTATTTATGCTCGACGTCTACCAGAGATCACCGAATTTTCCTATTCCAGTATTGATTTATTATTTATTTATATATAAATTAAGCTGAAAATTATGCTGCTCAATTTTCGGACATTTATTCAAATTTGCGTCAGTTTTACAATTGTTTTTCATTTTTTTTCCCATTCAAATTGAATTGCGATTGAAATAGAAACTATTTGGAACGTCAAAGCTGCCGCCGCCTATTCAAACGTATTTCATATTGAAAACCTCTCAATCCATTGATTTTTATAAGCCTTTTGAACTTTTGATGCCTGCCAATGGGACGAAAATAAAAATGTGAAGCCCTTGGCAGGAGCTTAAACGTTAAATCAACTATGTTTCCCAGGCATCTCTTAGTCATATTCTCGCATAGATATCCCAATACATAGTTACATGAACATAAATGCTCATTCAAGCGTTTCATAATGGATATATACATCTACTTTATACATATATCTGTGTATATATCTATCTAGCAACATGCCCCAACACATTTGCCGCAGCATCAACTCATTTTCACATTAAAGGACGCCAGTGTGGCGCTTTGGCAACATGCCAAAAATGAGCCCCGAAACAAACATACACACACTATACTCATGCACACACACCCACCCACACATACCTCGGCAAGTGTGTACATATGTGCTCGATAGCTCCGTATAGAGCCATTGCTGATACAGAGAATAGAGGAAAAAAGCAAAAAAATGTATACTTCTAGTAGCACAAGAGACCAACTAAATTATCGCTAATATGAAGCCGCTACGGAGGATAACAGGATAACACTACAACTGTGTAAGTGTGTGTGTGTGTGTGTGCTGGGCGTGGCAAATAAACACATCAACTAAAATGCTTTTTACTTAAATTAACAACACAAAACAGCTTGCATCGATTTTGGCCTAAACGACGGCCCACAACTAACGGCAAGTCATTAACTTTAAATGTGTGTATGTCTGCTTTACATATGGGTGTGTGTGCGTGTGTGTGTGCGTGTGTGTGTGCGTGTGTGTGTGCGTGTGTGTGTGTGTAGGGACGTATGTGCAGCTTAACTGCTTGCAAGGCACATTGAAAGGAATAACAGCAAATCAATGAAACGAAAGTTAGTCAAGGCAGGAGAAGAAGGTATCGAATGAAAGTCGAAATTGATATGCTCTGAGGAACAGGAGAAACTTTATCAATCACACAAGCACGAGGTGGAATCGGATTATATCTTTCAATACATATATATACATTTTGATTTGCTTTTTCTAAACTTTTTTAAGTCGCTTTTGATTTGTTCTTAAGTTATTCAAATATGTAATGAAACTCAAATCTTTGCCATAACTTAAAGCGATCCTTGCATAATATTTCTAATCTAAGAATTCTTTTTAGTGCTGTTTCTTGCATATATATATATATATCATATCGGGTGTGATTTGATAAACTAATAAGGTATGCAGCATGTAGGGTTGTACACGTACTTAACAGAAATATAATCATAGAAAGCGAGTACCCTTTTTCCTCTGCCAGGGCATAAAAGGCTGAATGCTGCGTCCTGCGTCCTGCGTCCCTCTGCTGTGGCACACTTAAGCAATCGAGGCAAATGTTTTATCGTCACTTTGCCACACACTTACACACAGCCAGTATACGCGTATGTGTGTGTGTGCTTGGCATACAAAATGGCGCCAGTTCTCTTGGTTTTTCCAATGCCTCTGCCCCAGCCTCGTTTGCCTCAATCTCAATCTCTCTGAATGCCTATCAATAGCGAGCAGTAGGAGCCAGCGGGGTAGAAAAAAGGCGAGCAATGGCGGTAGAAAAGTGGCGTATCATGGTGCTTAGGCAAATGCTGAGTGAACGTGTGTAGAGGGCATTGTGTAGGGTAACGTGAATTCAATAAGGTATGTGGAGGAAGTAAAGGCGAATCAAAAATTCAGCAATTATATGGTTACATAATTACCGGAGCCTGGCAGCTGATTCAATGGGCCCGAAAATCATTCGCCAGAGGCTTGCAAAACAAACAAATAAATTTCATGCAAAAGAGCAAAACTTTTCCACAAACTCAAACACAAACACAAATGTCGAAAGTTTACAACACGCAATACGTAAAGCCGCAGGCTGAACGCAATTCAGGGCGTCTCCTGGCCCCAGGATCGGGAACTAACTTCAACTACAGGCGGAGGCTGGAGCTGATGCTGAAACTGAAACTGCTGAAACTGAAACTGAAGCCGGGAATAGTCAAAGTCAAAGCCTCGATGGCAACAAAAGGCTCAATGGCAACGGCGTCGACTTCTAAATTGCCCCAAAATTTATTATTATTGTTTTATATAAACAGCAAATGCGCGAAAATAAAACAGCATGACAGGGAGCCAGACCGCCAGACAGACCGTCAGATGATATGATGAAGGGTCCCATCCTTGCTAAAGCTCTGCTTTTATTTATTTTCCTTGTGTGTCGAGTGTTTATATAGTGCCCTGCTGAATTCATCCACCATTAAAACGCAACAGTTTAAAGAGTTTCAGAAAAAACAGAAACAGCAACGCGAATGGTCCTTTTATATTTAACATTTTACATATTAGAGCTGAGCCACAAATATTTGTTTGTTTTCCGTTTTGTTCGAGCGAAACTTTGTTGCATTTTGTTTTCCATTAGAAAAGCGCATCAGAGTTGCTTTATTTTATTTTCGCGGTTTGCTTTGTATCCTGATTGGCATAGAATGTTTCGCTCTATTTAAAACGTGTATAGAATATTTTTTACTACGCGTAGAACAATTTCCAGTGTAATGAAATATATTTATAGAGTGAAAAAAGGTTCAGGTAAATATCTCGTTTAAGTGTTGACAAAAAGAATTAAGAAAATAATCGAAAAAATGAAGAGAGATAAAAATAATCCTCGATTGCCACTTCTCGCAACTTTTCAGATAATTTAAAGCAAACATAAAGTGTCTGCTCTTAGCATGATAATTTGTAGTATAAATTGTGAAAAGAAATTCTTGTTAATTTGTGGAAAATATTTCACATTTAATGGATATTAATTATGGAAGGAATGAGTTGTTGGAAATCGCTAGTAAATATCTATCTGCATCGATAAAAAGTAAACTGTATTTATTGTTTCCATTGGGCATCAGTTAAATTCCTATAATTAATATTTGCCAGCTGTCAAGCAGAATGTGGTTGGAAAAAAGGAATGTAACAAATTGTATTTTGCATTAAATCAATTCGCTTTGACTTGTTGAGGCCAACGGGGAAACCACAAAAAAACGGTCAACGGCCAGCGGCCAACGGTCAACGGTCAAAAGTGTGTGGGAAAAATGGCAGGAGGGATCAGCTTTTCCCCAGCTGTGCCCCAGGACACGTATAAGGATTCATATACATTTAATTAAAAAGCAGACAATGTTCATCAGGCGCAGCATGTGATTGGTTTTGGCTCGCTGGGGGGCTTAGTGAACTTAAGCAAATTAAATGTCAAGGGATATGTCGAACTTGTGCTCTTAAGCGCCCCCAACGAATTACTCCCACTCCCTTACAGAGAAGAGAAGCCCCAACGACGATGAAAATTGTCTTTAAACTGGCGACACAAAGCGAAAAGCAATAAATGCTGAGGGGTTGTTATTTACGAATCTCACTCTATACGTGTGTGTGTGTGTGGCTGAGTGTGAATGTGGGTGGGTGGCTTTAGGGGTGGTGACTATGAGCTACAAGAAATTTACATATTTTAAATAACTTCTGGGGCACACTAGAGACGCTGAGAGTGGTGGCTGGGGGTTGGGGGAGGTTGCGGGTTGACAATGGCATGACAACTCCAATTTATTTGCAATTTGTTTGAAATTTATATCAAAGGCACTCAGAGAGACGCCCACACGCCCACATGCACACACCCCAAGCCCCATAATTGCACTCATAAACTGGGAAGAGCTCAGCGCCTCGGCGCTTGCCGATATTTATGCGTATCTAACTGCACACAGACAAACAAACAAATTATGTGCTCATTTGAATACACATTCTAATTCGAATCACGTTGACAGAAATTCATTGAAGCGTGCAGGATAACCCCAGGACGAAGTACCTTCGGTAGGGTCCTCTTTTTTCTCCCAGTCCGGTTTTGGGTCTAGGCAGGGAGGTAGGTAGGTACCTTGACTTTTGAACTCTGTCTCAGTTATCCAATCAGCAATTGCCGCGTCAGGACTAGGCGTAGGAGTATGTGTGACAAGGACACGACTTATTTTGGCAGACACAAACGATACCCAGTTAATCTATCAGGACATGGCACAATGTGTAGAAAATTAAATGTGCGCCCCTCCAGAAGCCACCCAGGCAGTCATGTGTGTGCCTGTCCTCCATCTCTTCAATCGCAGGAGTGTGCGTGTGCGTGTGTGTGTGTGTGTGTGTGTGTAATGTAAATGCAAACTAAATACACAGCAGGCTGAGCATTAAGTCGATTGCTTCAAGGACCTTAGCGCGCTCAAACAGAGATCCTGCCAGCAACAGCCACAGCCACAGCTACAGCTACAGCTCTAGCATCAGTTTGGCGCTTTGTCATTACCTCTAACAGCTACACCCCCCTCCCTCACCCTCCTCTCTTCCACCCCTCCATTCGCATGTGTTGTCTGTGGCTCCAACTCACTTAATTCTCGCTTTTGCTGCCACTTGAAGTGTAAATGAGTAGCTCACTCCTCGCAGCCAACCAGTCGTCCACAACTTGTCCATGTGTCTATGTATCACTGTATCTGTGTATCTGTGTGTCTGTGTGTGTGTGTGTAAACGCTGAGGCTGCTTTTTAATAAGCAATTTACTTTTAGCTTAACAACGCTCAAGTGCCGTCGCCTGTAATGAAATACCCGGCGTAAGGCCTAAACAGGCGGCTTACAGACACGAGACTCCGAACTCCGATGATTTTTCTCTCGCTGTTTGCCAACGATAATTAATTTTTTGGCCCGTTGCGAGCAAAAGTTAAGAGCTTGGTTTTCCGCTTGTATTAAAAATAAATTACAATGCTCTTATTTATTTACATATGTGTGTGTGTATCTACTCGTTGTGCACAGCGACCTTGGCAACCAGCTTCAATCTGCTTGTTTGTTGATCACAAAAAAAGCGAATACAAAATGTTCCTTAAATTATTCAAATGTATTCAACTTCATTTTCATAAACCATTCACAAAACTTCTTAATTCCCTTAACAGTCTGTACGTCATAGAAATTGAGATGATTTTTGTTAAATTTATGAAGTCTAAAGAGAGTTCCTGGCAGAGAATGAGTACCAAACGGTACAGACTCAGGCAGGGTGAGGATCTATAGGAGAATCTATATACAGCGCCAGGACGAATCATAATACCAGCAAAAGGCTAATAGTTGTGGTAGAAGGGAAGAAACTGCCAGAAATGCCTTTATTATAAAATATATTTCAAAGATTTCTATGATTTAATTTTGCCTCCCAGTTTCTTTATTTGTATAGAGTTTCAGTCAGTTTTCATTGGAAACCCTAATTGCTCACAAATCGCCGCTGGCCATAATAAACTTGAATACAATTCCTGGAATACTCTTCCATTGCTATTTTTAACGAACAGAAAGATGGTTCTCCTGGTAACGAGCCTATCAAAGATAGAAATATGTTTGGCTATCGGAGTGAGTGAAACTTGGCCGCAAATCATTTCAAGTTGCCCCACTGGACGCACGTCTGCAACAAAATGTGGCCACATTTGAGCACCTGCTGGCCGCACGCACCTGGAGCTGGGTCCAGTTTTTTGTCAAGGACTGCAGAGCTGCTGGGGCAGGCAGGACAAAGAGTGTCCATCATATTCAATGGCCACAATGGCGGCGTTAACATGGCAGAAATATTTAAGCTGTTAATAAATCAAATTGTTTTCCACTGTGCCGACCATTTTGTGTGTGTGTGTGAGTGTGTGTGTGCACCTTTTCGGCCACAATTTTCCGAGTTAATAAACCAAAATCGGAGTCCTTCTTCTGGGTATTGTGCATTGTGTATTGTCACGCGAGTGTATAAATATTATTTTTAAATCTCAATGATATATGACAGACGAATTTTGACGAATGGCTCCTCATCTCTGCTTGCATAAGTTACATTCATAAATAAATAAATGAATAAACCGAATGGACCCTGACAGGCCAGAGCCAGAGCCAGTGCCAGTGCCAGTCAAGTGAAAACAAACAGACAGCCATTTACGAGTATGTCAAGCCGAACAACAAATTAAAAGTTACTTCAAAGCCAGGCGGCCATTTGTAATGTTATTTGCACAAAGCAAAAAAAGCTGTCTACCTGAACAGGTGAGTGGTGGGATTATGGGGGTGGTGTATCGCTTTGATGGGCAACGGATTCGCAGTGTTCGAATGTCAGTCGAGTGCAACCGATTGCAGAAAATTGATTTTGAATAAAACGGAAATTACGAATTCATATATCGAGGGGTATCTACAGGTCGATCATTTTGAGCGTGAAACTTACCTTCATGGGCTTAATCAGACTCGGCTTATTCGTCCTTTGTAACCTGCAGGAGAGAAAATGCAAAGCAGAAAAGGGTTTTTTCATTAGAAATGTTTATAACTTTTTGCGTTCTCGTTGCTCTTAAATTTATTTCGTTCCTTTTTATTTTTGGGTAAGCAAAATGAACAATATGCAAATATGTCCTCGGGATGCTTGTGGAATTTAAATTTTGTAGCTAAGTCTGGAAATATGCGACAGCCCCGCTCTCTCAGCCTGGCACTGACCCTTTCTGTGACGTATTCTCCTCGACAAGGACACGCCGGCAGCGACAACAATAAAATTAAATATTCTGTTTAATGGCGTCGTAGTATGCCAGACGCATTGAGTAACCGAAGGAGGTCGAAGGAGCAGCGAAAGGGGGCAGATTCATGCAATTATCCTGCGTGAGTCTGTGGACAGTACATCCTTGAAAAAGTGAGAGTTGCTCTAAGGAAGTCGTTGAACAATATTTGAATAATTTAAGTAATGTTACGTCTTAAATTCAACATTGAATATCTCAGCATATATCTAAGCTCTATGAAACAGGAACAAATTGCATATACATTATATCAATTTTATTGCTGGTCCAGTATCCAGTATCCTGTAGCCAGTATCCAGTATCCTGGGGCTATTACTCTCTTCGAACACGATTCGGGTCCCCGCCAGGAGCATGTAAATAAAATAAAAAAAGATTTTATTGACGGTCTCGGTCTCGGCTTTTGGTCCGGCCACAGAGTCCTTTTATTCTAATTTCTGTCTCGCTTTCCCTTTTTCATTTTCTTTTCTTCTTTTTAAGCTTATCTTTACTTTTTTTTAGGAATTTTCCTGTGCATTTTACAAAATTGGGGGTAACTGTTAAACGAAATTTTCTGTTTCATATAAATTAAGCAGATTATATGAAGCAGATAGGATTGGGTGCGTCTATATATACTTATGTGCGGCAAATAGGAAACCAGATTGTACCAGAACCTTTAAAAAGGCACTTAAGATATCCTGAACAACCTGAGCAACTGAGCAACTGAGCAGCTGAGCACCTGAGCAGCAGCTACTATCTTCGGGCCTCAGCAATCGATGACACAAATAATGCCTCAATTAAGCCTCAAAAACTGTGTGCTGCGGCAGCAGAATTCAACGTGAGGCGTGCAACATAATGAAAAAAACGGGCAACAGTATTTTAGGAGCAGTCAGCGTGCCCCAATTTATGCCACAATATTCTACTCAATAGATGTTTAATACTCAGCAATTTTTTGTACACAAAAAGGAGAGGGAGAAGCGAAGAAAAAAAACGAAAATTTCCCCAAAAATAAAAAAGGAAGCAAAAAAATCGAGGAAAGGCAACCGCAGGAGCCGCCGCGTTGGCAAACAGCTTCGAACTTTTCATTCTTTCTTTTTTTCCGAAGGTCGTAATGAGTTGTTCGGCGGTGTGGCAGGGCGTGGCAGGGGCAGTGGAGTGTCCCTGCCCTCCCCGGGCCAACATTTGTTTACATAATATTTTCATGTATATTTTGCAGCTTGTACATAATTTTTAATGATTTTTTTCGTGCTGCTTTCGCTCTCGGAAAAGTTTTAAAGGCGCCGTTTGCCGTTCTACGCGGCGCATTACAACTCACTTGCCAGAGGTTGTTGTTGATGGTGCGGCTTTGGGTTTCGACCGGGTGTATGAGTGGGTTGGTGGGTTGGTGTGAGGCGGCACTGATACTGGCCCCCCCCCCACAAAGTAACAGCAGCATAATTGCGCTGCTGCCAGCCCCAACCTGCCACGCAATATTGAAGCGGCGAACTTTTCAAGTGTAAGAAATTTAATTTTCAAATGTAGGTTTAACGAACGGAAATTGCTTTCGCTGCCTCAAAATGGAGTAAGTTCTGGTATTGGTATATGTGCGGACATTGTTCCCTATGCTTGTATACTTCCTCCTTCTGGTGTTGTTGGCGAAGGCATAGAACCATTGGCAAATAATGAAGAAGGGAGAAAAATATAAATTTAGCTTTTTACTGCTTGTTTTCATTTTGCAATTTGTTTGCTTAACTTTCTGATTGAGCTGGTGGCTCTTTTGCGCCAAAGAAAATGAAATTATTTAATGTTTTACATTTGTTCGATGGCACCAGCTCTTCGCTCTTCGCTCTTCGCTTTTCACTCTACACTCTACACTCTTTGCTCTTCGCCCTTGGCCAGCAGTTAGCCCGTTGCCCCGTTGGCCCGCCGGCTGGCCTCTTGGCCTCGTTTTCACTCTCTGTGGCAGCACAGCGCGTAATTGCAGCTGATTTGTTTGCCATTTTGCACGGCAATTTGTTTCCGTCATGGTCAACTTGAGGCTGGCCAGGATCTGGGCAAAGGATGTGACTCTCACTGTTGATTAAGTCCACTGGGAGTTCGCAATGGCCAGTAAATTGGGAAAAGTTAAGCATGCAGTTAAATATTTTCAATTGTTCTACGATATCCTTTGACACATTAAATGCATTGCCAGAGGTAATCAATTGCACAAATAATGACAAATGAGTTTAATTACATTTTTCACTTTTATAAATATTAATAATTGCTGACATCTTTCGGCTGCAGGCGAACAGAATTGCAGACTGTGAAATATTCATATATTTATGTTAACATTAAATAAAACACAAAATTGGTTACAATTTTGTTTTCTTCTTAAATATGTGCTTAAATTTAATATTTAGAGACATGAATTTATTAACATACGAGCATGTCCTGAGTTGAGTTTTTCAACATGATAAATAATGATATTTTTCAAGACTGCAACAAACAATTAATCACGAATCTGTTTAAACTTCTTTTAACTCTCACAATATGGAAATTTTGCAGATTTTCTTTTTTTATTTATTAATTTCGTTTAATTTTTTATTAAAGCCTTTTTCTGCTTTATTAAATAATAAAAACAATATAAAAAAAAATTAGAAAATTTAATAAATTAATAAATTAATAAATAAATATATATAAATTAAATAAATTCATATAAATAAAAGAAATTAAATATATATAAATAAATAACTTAATAAATAAATAAAAAATAAATAAATAAATAAAAAAAAAAATTAATAAAAAAAATTAATAAATAAATAAATAAAGAAATAAATAAAGGAATAAATAAATTAATAAATAAACAAATAAATAAACAAAAAAATAATAAAAATAAACAATAAAATAAATAAATTAAATAAATAAATAAATAGATAAATAAAAAGATTGATGAATAAATAAAAAATAAATAAAAAAATAGATAAATAAATTAATAAAAAAATATCGAAATATATACAAATAAATAACAAAATAAAAGGAATACTTTTTAAAATAAATTTAAAATTTTATTGATTTTCTTATTTTTTAAATATTTTTTAATTTTCCTTTGGAAAGCACACATAGTTATACATATTCCCAATTATTTCCAGGATCAATTTATGAAATTTCACTGCGATTATTCTGAAATCTTTTCTTTACACTTATTTTTTGACATACTTTATACTACTGCAGCTGCCATGAAGTTAGTGGCTCATCACAAGCAAAGCGCTGGCAAAGGGAAAAGGCAACAGATTTTCAAAGCGAACCTATCTCTATGAATTAAGAAGGAAAGCCAGCGTCAACCCAAGGTTAAGCTGTGCACTTAGCGGCCACTTTGGACTGCATTTGCCTGCCTCATGTCTCTGCAGTGGCACCTCTAATATGCAGCTACATCCGCCGTATTTTGAAATGGAAAAGGTGCAAAAGGCCAGAATGGACGGTGAGTGGCATGTTTTAGAAAATTTCCATTAGCAGTTCTAAATCCGGTACATAAAATGCACTCAGGCTGCGACCCCACACACACGAATTTGACAGTGTTTCGATGGAAAAGTTTGCGAAAATCAACGTTAAACTTTAGCAAATATGTAGCTAAATCTGAAAATAGAACAAGCAGAAACAGGGAGTCGTCTGGCTTTGATAAGCTCCGGGAAAGCTTATAAAAAAGCATTAATAACATTAGCCTTCTCCCTCGAACACCACACACACACACACATACATATGCAAAGCAAACTAATCAAACTTTGTCCGGCACCAAAAACTGACAAAAAAAGAGGGAAAAACAACACAAAATGCGCAAAACAAATTGCTTTATTTTCTAATGCTGCTGCTGCTTCTTTTGGTTCGTCTTCCTTCAAATTTTAGAATATTAACCCAGAAAACGTGCGGCGCCAACTCGCTGGAAGCAGCAATATCTATAGCACAACCAGCACCACCAGCACCACCCACCACCCATCAGCCTTGAGCGGTTGCGAATAAAAAAAATCGAAAATCAATTTTGGTTAATGTGCCTGGGCAAGTTGTCTGCCTTGGGCCCCACTGCCAGGAGCACGCACACATGTGGCAACTTATGCCGCCCACAGGAGCCCCACCCACCGCTTCCCTCCTCCCACTAGACTCTATTTCTTGCCTGGCAAATCTGCGTTGCGCTGCGTGGGTAGCCGACGGTGTCCATAGCATATTTTTGCATAGTATACGAGAATACGTAGTGTATGCAAACATTTTGGCCAAAGCCCGCATAAATTATGTCGTTCAACACTTTGCAACACTGTGGAGCTGTCTTGGCCAAAGGACTCCGCCATATCCACCATATCCATGCATACTCGTACTCGTTTATAAAGGGTGTGGCCCAAAAACTGGCCTGCCAATCGCTGTTTACTCTGCATGTCATTTCTGAGGATAAGCTGCCAGAGACACTTCAATGCATGGATACGCTTTTTTTCTACTACTTTTCTTTACATAAATAACAGTACACACTTACAGATCTAACTTTTAGATGGCACACTTTCCCATCTTCACGATAAGAGAAGCTCTAGATAAGTTGGTTTTTTTCTATCGTTATCACAGCGCTAGCTCCGTATCCGTATATAGTACACATATTGTGGTAATAGGACTTATCGAAACAAAGGCCAGACTAGTAAAATCAACATTTATTATCTGCTTAAAAATATTTCCATATCGTCCTACTACTAATTTATAATAAACCTGAACTGTATGTTACAAAATATGACTATTTATTGTATTACGAAAAGTTTTAACTATAAAAAGTTTTATTTGTTCTTAGAAAGCTCTAAAAATGTATACCCTTTACTTCCGACTAACGTTTTTATGTTTGTTGAAGATAATATTTATAATAAAATTATATTTGAAGATCCACCCGAGTGGGAAAGGATTAAGCACATAAAATCCAAAGAGAAGGAAATAGATATGTATTATCCTATCTCATTGAAGGAAAGTTCATGTTATACTCTATATTTGAGATAAGTTTTGTTTGATCAGCCTGTATACCTTTGGTTCATATTGATAACATATAAACTCTATTATTCAGTTCTCTTATCAAAAGTAAACATAAGTTATTATTGTTATAGAGTTCAGTTACATATTTTCATATGGTATGCTTAAGTCTGATTAATATTGATTTTAAGGATTTGGGAGCCACTTAAGCTAAAAAAAACAAGATCATTTTTGTTTTTCCAACCACGCTGAAAATAGCAACTGCTGCTGCTGCTGCTGCTGTGCGCTTAGCAGTGCTTACAAAATGTTTGCTCTTGTTTACATGGTTAACCGTGTGGCGCTTTGAAGCCAGGGCTGACTCCAAGCTCTTATAGCTGCTTCCGTTTCCGGCATGGTTTTCGTACAGCATTTCGCCATCATCCACATAAACATGCAGAATTTCCGGCTGGTGTCCCAACGCACGTCAGCTTTAGTGGCTGCCACTCAGCAGTGAGTTGAGGATGAAGCTCCTCTTGAACCCATCTCCACCTTGTCACACCTTGGGGGCCTAGACATCTATTTTACCGACTTCGTCCTTTAGCCGCATTCTGTGTTTATTTTATTGTACAAGTACATTTGCCAGGAGCGCAACTGAAACGTGAACGGCGTGTCGTCATCATTTTCATTTTCATCGCCATCGCCATTACCATCAACATCATCATCATCATCATCATCGTGATCATCATCATAGGCATCATCATTATGATCATTATTGTCCGCCCATCATCACCGTTGTGTTTTCATATGAGAGCTAAATTTCAGCTAAAGCTCCCATAGACAGGAGACAAGGACGAGACGCCATTTTCACAGTGCTGTTGTCGCTCGGCATTGTTATTGCTGTTTTGGTTGCCTTTTTAACGTGAGCCTCTCCTCATGTTATTTACTTAACAATTTACTGAATAATTTAAATAGCTTTCTCCCCCCATTCTCTCACTTTTGTTATTGTTGTTGTTTCTGATGCTATTACCCCGAACACTTCCTGTTTACCGTTGCTCCCTCTCAAAGGCCACTGAATTATGAACATGTTCTCAGTTTTTTTTCCCCGTGTAAGTGTAGGTGTAAGTTTGGGTGTGAGTGTGGGTGTGGGTGTTGGCGTCTGTCTGCCTGCCTGCTTAAAGTGTGGGTGATAGTTGTCCACCCACAGACACAGACACACAGACAGTACGTGTTCGTCTCGGTGTGTCTGACTGACATTTAATGCGGTTTCCATATGTCTGTAGACGTGTGTGTGTGTGTGTGCTGGTGTGTTGGTGTGTGTGTGTTGGTTACACTCTGTGTTGATAATGTGCATAATAAGCCTTAATTAATGTTAAATAATGAATTTTCTCATTTACACGCCAGCAATGCTGAAAAGCCAATGGCCCCGGGAAACTCTGCTGTTGCTCCAGCTGCTTTTCTTCTTATACTCGTGTGAGTGTAAGTTTTCTGTGGGTTGCCAAATATTTGCAGGTGCCGGTTACAGCTTACCGTTTACCGGTTACCAAATACTGAAAGAGTACTTCAACTACAACCACCACCATCACCACCAGGACCACCAGGGCCACCGCAACCTTTCCCCGGCCTCCATGCGGGTTGCCGCTTTTGTTGTGGTCGATCTTTGGAGTGTTCCACTCTTAAATTTACACAGCCGCAGCAAAAACATTTAAAACTGAATAAGTTTTATTCTGGTATTTCTGTTTTTATCAGTTTGTGTGCTCTATTTTCCGGCTGTTAATTAAATTTCCTATGAAAAGGGTTTCCAGCCTTTTAATTGGGCGGGCGCCAGAAGGCGTGCCATAAATTAAACTCTGCTGAGGCAGAGGAAAATATTTACTTCCACACATATTTTCCTTTCAGCCTAAGAACAACAATAGGCAATTGATGAAGCCCCCAGTTAGAGATAAACGTTGAACAAAAGCCATAAAAACTGTCAACTAAACAGGAAACAAACTAAAAAACATAAAGTTTTCCAACTGCTTTTCCATTCAAGCTAAACTCAGTCCTAAACAATTTCAAGGTAAAAGTAAAAAGTGAAGTTTCATATAATATTTGATGCTGTTTAAGCTGATATTTCATACATGAATGCGGGATTGTTACACTAAAATAATATCAAAAGTTGGTACCAACTTTTTTTTTATACGTATATGAATACTTAAAAATAAAGTTGAATAACATTATTATTAACTTTATTATTTTGTTAAAAATCATTTTCATAACACATTCCCTCTTTTTTTTACTAAAATGCATGTTGAGTGATTCAACTTTGAGTTGGATAACGAAAAGTATTTGCTTTAAATGAGATATATTTCAGTTTCTCTTCGCCTTAGAAGTTCTACTTTTATAGGCAAGATCGTAGACTGTCCTCTTTCTATCATTTGATTAAAGTTAGCAGCGATCACATTTAAAAATAGCTCTTTCTGTTGCATCTTTGGAAATATTTGTGAATGTGATCGTAGTACATGATCAGAGAAAAATATATTGATAACCTTATGATGCTTCTACTTTTGGTGTGTACTGAGAACAAGGATCGTAAAAAAGCTTTGATGGAAGATTACTCGTATATCAACTGGATTGACAATATCCTCGTTATGTGATAGGCTATTTGAGAAAAACAGTGGGTAGAAAAGTCAATGAGTAGGTAAAACTTTTTGCGATCGGCAAATAAATGATCATTTATGAAAAAGTCAAGAAATTAAGAAGTGCTTTCAGTTAAATATGCAAATATGTAGTAAGAGGTCTTTCATGTGTTTAATAGCTTTGCAAAGCTAATTAATGTTTATCTATGCGATTAACTCCATTCAAAGAAGTTTCTAGCGACAATATGTTTTCAATGAGCCCAGACTCAAAGTTTGATCTTCCTTAACGACACTCGACGCAATTAGACAAATCAGATGCCAAACAAATCCCCGTAAACCAGCAAAAGGAAGGGACACGACTTGGAACATTATCCGAAAAGGTTGCGCATAAAAAGTTGAAAACAGTCTGCGAAACTATGACAGCAATATGGTTGAGTTTTATGTAGAGACAAGAGTAATAAAAACAAGGAGTGTATACAAGGATTACAAGTAGAAATTAGAAATACTCATAACATACCGCGAGAAGTGTCCATCCACAAAAGTTTCGATGCGCCCAACTTTTGCTCGATGTGTGGCTGATACTTTCTTGTTGTTGTTGTTGTTGTGATTGTTATTGTTGTTGTTGATCCAGTTTGGCGTTGTTGTTGTAAGATTTGAACGATGGAAAAATCAATGCGGGTATATTTTATCCTTTTTATATGGTACACACACAAGCACAGGAGGAGCACACACAGACACATACACCCATAATGTGGAGCACATGTGGAATAATGGCAGGCAATGAAAAGCTGAGCGACAGCACACAATGAAAAAAGGGAAAAACTCAAGAAAACTTGCTTAGCTCAACGATTCTGGATGCTGCTGGGGTTTTCTTCCACGACTAGTTGATTAGTCGGGATTCTCACTATACGTACTATATATTATTATAGCAATCTATATATGTATGTATACACAGGCTTCTTTTATTCACTTTTTGTCTTGTTTGTGTTTTGTTTTGTATATTTAATAGAAATTTCTCGCTGACAAAAGTGTTTCCTTAGCTTGAAAGTATTTTTGTCCAATCTTAATGGAATAGTTTATCTTTTTCTGGACAACTATTTTATAATCAGAACTTGTTATTTGGATATTGTTTAAGTGTTTTTGGATTCTAGAAATACGCTTTGGCTGCAGCAAACATTCAGATGCTTCTGGGTGGCCTTCGCTAAGTGCTACGTCAATCAAAATCAATCAAATTTTGTTACAGTTGAGCGCCACTCCACAGGCTGCACTTACTCGCTCGTTAGAACGGATGTCGCTGTTGTCGTTGTGGCTGTTGCTGATGCACGTCCTCAGCACGTTGTTGGCTCAACTTGTGTCAATGGAATTTCACGGAAGTTCATTACAAATTGTCGACACACCCGTTGCGCGACACCGACACCGGCACCGGCATTCGCGTACCGCAATTGCTCGATTTTTGAAACACTTTTCGAGGCAGATCCTGACTGGATCTCGACTTGCCACCGCACCAAAACACACCACACACACTCAACGATACTTTGTTTGTACTTGTTTCGCCTCCGTTTCTGGAGGCCACCGGCCGCGTTGTGCTTTATGCAACGTTTAGTGGCAACTTTGTTTTACTTTGACAACTCTTGTGCACCGCTTGAACTGCATCAAAATATTCGAATCTGTTTCGCCTGGGAATATGCAAAGACTGCGTCACGCACGACGCCAACTCCCCCGTCCGTGTACGTCAATGGGGCCACGCTGTGTCTGTCGTTAACGGCGGACGCTATGAGACTGCTAGGCCGCAACGCTCCGACGAGTTTCAGCAGGCGGTCGCCTGACAGCGAGGGCAGCGCAGCCCTCGTCGCAGCGCAGCTGCTTCGGGTTCGGGTTCGTTCGTTTCGTTCGTTTCGCTCGGAAACTGTTATACGCGTTCGCACATATAACGGGTAACTTATATGTCGCTACAAATAGACAGAGCGAGACAGCGCGCATAAGAAATAGAGAAAGCGAGATAGAGAGGAAGTTTGAGTGCGTTTGTCGCGTTACGCGCCTCGCGCTTGTTTTTATTTCTATTTTTTATATATTTATTTTTATTTTTATTCCCAGTGCTTTGCGGTATGTGATTTATATGTGACCGTAAAAGTGCATAATAAATGCGGGTTATCAAATTAAAATTAAACAAGTGCATAAAAGAAAAGAAAAAAAGTGCAGCTCAACTCTCCTTCTTTATCTTACATTTCACTTGACAAATATTTCTTGAAAGAATTTTAATATTATTATTTACAGCTAGATAAATGTCAAAGCTAAAACGTAGCTTATAAATTTTTATATTCAATGTTTTATGTACAAATAGTTATTTTTTTTAGATTTGTCTTATCTATTAAATATATATCTATATATGAACTGACTATAATGTCTGTAGTTGATCAATCAAGTCGATCTACCCTGGTTTTCCTCTAGTTGGAATAGAACATATTTTCTTCGTTTTAATACTATTTATTACAAATATAAATTCGCTTTTTATATACCAGTTTTTAATTTTTTAACTTAATTTTTATTGCTTATAATCGTTGTCTTAACTGAGTTTTAAAAACAAGTAACTAAAATAACCTAACCTTATTCTAATCTAAAGTATATAAATAAATTAATAAATTGTAACTGAATTGCTTGAAATATTTGAAATGTCAGAGTTATCATTAAGGGTCCTCCATCTTCATCTCTGGTGTTACACCCTGTTATCAGTTGCTCCTCATTTCCACTCGAAGCATGTCTTCTATTCGTGTTCCTGGTTTTTATTTTACAGCTGCTGCCTGATAAGCACTATCAATGATTTTTGTTTACATATTTTGCATGCGTTACCCCTCACACAAAGTTGCCCCTGAGCTTGTAGTATAAGAGTAACTGTTCCCAGTATACCGCAACATGGGGTGAAATTCATATATTCTGTGCATTTGTATAACAGAAATAGCTGTGCTAAATTGGTGAATTCTCTCTTCGAGTGAGTCGGCGCTTTTCGTGCGTCGTCGGAGGAAGAAACTCAACACGCAGCTGACCGAAACTTCACCTCAATGCAGAGCGTGGAGCTCAAAGCTAAGGTTGAAGCAGGAGTTGCCAGGACTTGGACACGACTTGCCAAGACATGGCCTGAAATCCAAGAAATCAACTGCTAAGCAAACGCACTGCAGGCGCAGAAAAGCCGAAAAATATCGATTCAATTCGTTTCGATTCGTTTCGATTGTTACGACGTGCTTACTTTCTTACCCTTCATCCCGAAGCTCCTCTCTTGTCCCGTCGTTGGTAAGTAGGTACGAGTATATATATATATATATAGCTTTATAAGCTACGTCTGTCTTCCCTTTCCGTTTTGCGGTCGCTTTTTAAAATTTTGTTCGTCCTGCTGTTCTTCAATTTAGCTGCTGTTTTTCTTGTTTGCCGCGCGGCAGCAGCAGAAGCAGAAGCAGCAGCGGCGGCTGTGGCGGTGGCGCCTCCCACAAAAAAAGCAAATAACCAATGAAGCAGATAGTAATGTTTATTGTTATTCTTGCCTGCCGTCCGTCCCTGGGGCCATTCAAATCAATTCGCTGGCCGAGCAGCAGAAGCAGAAGCAGCAGCTTCTATCAATGTATATCTTTATTTAAATTTTTGAATTTCTGAATACCTCTGAGTATCTGTGAGTATCTGGACAAAGGCAGCAAAAGCCAGTGAAGCATTGCATATTATAAATGTCAAATAAGCAAGGAGCCGTTCAGAGAGGGAGAGCTTCTTTTTGGTTTTCTGCTAATCACAGGACGTAAAGAGGGCTTGTCAAGCGCGTATACGCACCATCAGCCAACTACCGCATAGTGCACGTTCCGTGGCTGCATATTTTGAAGCGAATTAAAACTATTTAAGTTTTTAATGCCCTAACGGCAATGATCCTATGCACGGCATATAAATTGCTGAGCTGCTTGCCGCTCGGCTCCTCCGCTTTGAGCCAAGTTGAGGCAACTTCAAAGGCCTCGCACGTCGTTGTCAACGACGACAGCAACAGCGACAAGGATGAGTAGGATGAGTACGATGAGAAGGATGCGAAGGATCCGAGCGATGCTAAGGATGAGGATAAGAACGTGTTCGACTATATTGCGGTATGGGCATTGGGTAGTTACCACCAACAGCAACTCGCAAGACGTTGAGCACTTTGCCAAAGTTTTTACTTGGCTCGTTGGCAATTTTTTACTTTGTTGCTTTATAGGGATTTATGTTTAATCGGCCAAAGGTTGCGCGCACACACACACACACACACACACACACGCACACACGCAACTCTAATGTTGAAAGCTCTCTTTGTTTTAGCCACAAGAAAAAGGAGCAACAGAACGAAGAATGGGCAAAAGGGAAAGGTTAAGCGAAGGAGCCTTCTATATGCAATAGTAACGTGTAGCGTGGCTGAGAAATTATTTTGGCCCTTGCATATCGCAGCGGAAGTAAGAAACGTTGATAAACATTTAACAGGTTTAAACGGATTGCCACCAGCTCTGCAGGGGATCCCTTCACGCGTATCTCTGCATGTGGATTTGGTCTAAGTGGAGCACTAACTTAATGCTACTCAGAAGTGCATTTTAGCTAGAGCTATTGCTATTGCTATTGCTTCAATCTATTCGTATTTTGGGTATAGGCAAGTATCTTTATTAGACCAGAGACTAGACAGGTAAAATGTTTATCTTTGTTGTCTTTGATAGAAGAGAAAAACACATCGAAGCTGAATACAATCTCACAGAAGATAAATACAAAAGAGTATTGAGAATGTGAATTGAAACTAATTGAGGTCTAGCATCGAGGAAGACGATAACTAAAGTTATAATACAATAATTCATTAGAATATTATTTTAAAAAAATAAAAAGTAACAATTTAAAAATAAAAATAAATAAATAAAAACAAATAAAAGAAACAAACTTCTAAGAAAAAAGAGTTTAATTTTTTTAAGTTTTTATATTAAAAAGTTTTCTTAAAATATTTACAAAGTGGGATACCAACTTGTTTTACGTCTATATTAATCTAAGAACTACTTTTATTTTTTTAGTAGTTCTTGAAAGCTGTTAAAATTATTTGCAATACACATATTCTATGATTTTGTTTAAGTGGTAGTAAGCTATGCTTGGAGGAAGTTTCTTATTCTTTAAGAGTCATTAATACTTTATAGTTGGTCGTAATAGATTATATTTCCGTTTCCAAATGTTTTGTTTCTTGGGAAAAGGAAATGGATATAGGAGGGAGTTGGTTCCAAAGTGGTTCAAGGAGTTTATTGTTTTGGCGTGCGAATATTTATTAGACTTTTCGGTTTTGTTTACTTTTAAAATATATGTAAAATATATTGATATTAGAACTTTATGTAGCCAAAACAATCTCTTCGTATTTTTCATTGTTGCTTTGTGATGATGTTTATTTGGTTATTTGTGAATTCGAATCTGAATCTGTTTAGTATTTTTTTAGATATATGCGAACTTAAACCTGGTTAAATGCTTCAAAAATACAATTGAAAAATACAATACGCACATGAATTTTCCCAGTGAAACTAGCTTAATTTGACAACCAACTCTATTGCTTTATAAAGAAGAACGTTTAGGTTAGGTTAAAACTTAAAGAGCTGCCAGTTCAACATTTTAGCCACAATTTTTTTACGATAATTACTCACAAAAGAAGGAAATAGTTTTTTATTTTCATTTCGGATTGTTCAGGTCAACTTATACTCTGTGATGTGTGTGTGCTTGAAAATATCTCCCTTTGTGAAGTTGTTGCTCAACGAATTGGCTAAAGTTTCCTGTTGTAGGTTAGAGTTTCTTGACCTTTCTGCACTACCGGCTAAAAGTTGAGTAAATACAGCAACTTTTCTATGACTTTAATTAACGAACTCGGGTGAACGAGTAGATGATAACAACGGGCCAAATCAAAACAAGCATCTCTGCAAACCGAGTTAATTGAAGCAGCCTGGAGTCATGGCTACATGCCTCCCTCCTCCCCCTTTGCCTATGATCTGCCAGGAGGCAGGTGAAAATATCTCTCACGCCCAACCAACTGCTGCCTACCCCAACATTGATTGCTACGGGCCGAGCTACAGTCTGTGCACGTGTAGCAGAGTGTAGCATACAATTTGGCGCAGTTCTTTGATTTGAGTCTAGACAATTGTAGGCAAAAAGAAAAAATGGCTGTGTTTTCTTTGGCACTTCACGGCCCTGGCTCAGGCGCAATGTTTTGTAAGAAATTGGTATCTCTTTGTCTGGCGCCAAGGCACAGTTTATGCTTGTTGTTTGCCCTTTGACGTTACAAGAATTTTAATTTCCGCACGTGGCCGCCAATTGCAAAGCGCCAAAATACTCTGAAGATGCTGAGAAACCTGCGAGTATTATATTTTCGGAATTACACGCAAGTATCTTAGCTTGACATTCGTCTCTGTTGACTCTGGGCGCTGAACCGAAAGCTGTACTTGTAATTACCCCAATCGAACTCTAACTAAATCCCATCGAGGATTTCTACAGGCGACCTTGTTGCGGATTCATTGGCATTTTGGCTACAGCTCACTCGAATATGATTCAAAAAGTTTAGTGTGCTCAGCAATATGAAATAAAAGTATATGGAAATAGTTTGAATTGCTGTTAACGCATTGTTCAATGCACTTCGAATATTTGTTCAAATTTTCGCCAGCTTTTTTTCCTTTTCCTTTTGCCTTGTTCAGGTTATTGTTCTACAACTTTTCAGGAAAAATATTTGACGCCCTTTGCATTTGATAGCCGAAATTTTTAGAAACTGCTCTCACAGCACATCTCTGGCTGTGGTTATTGGCAGCTAGCCATGGCTTAAACCCGCAACCCGCTCTCCCATTCATTTGAATCTTTTGTTTCGATTTGCAATTGGTTCCGGTATTTTATTACCCAAGTTTTTATGCACTACATGATTGACTAGGGGGTCCATCAAAGGTGAAGTTATGGTTACAAGTGAATCTCTCGATTGATTGTTGATCAAGTCGCGTTAAGGCTATGAAATTTTCTCAATTCTAGCTTCATCTATTAGAACTCGACTCAATCAAAAGGCAGAGTATCTCTTAGCCACTCTGCTGACAATTTCGAAGTTTTCTTCTTATTAATACTTAAAATGCGCTGCGTTGTTAGGCTGGGATTTGTTTCAATGCTGCACCCATATGGAAATCTGTGCGCTCAGCCGATTTGGGCACGGCTTGCATAGTAAATGGGAAAGGCTTTCAGAATGGAAACTCGTACGCATATTTGCTGGGCTTTTTAGATGAAACAAGCTCTTTAAAATAATGTTGCCGAGTTTAAAATCCAGGAAAGAAGAGAAAACAAGATTTTACGCTACACTCGAATGAGCTTAAGTAGGGGAAGTCCTTCGGGAGCTGAGCAGTTAGATTCATCTCTGCAAAACTTTTTGCAAGTATTGACCTTATTACAGATGTATATATAAGCCGTAAGGGAAGGAATGTAAAATAAATTTGCTTAAATTCATTTAGTAATCCCTTCTTATTGATACTTGTGTATGTTTTCCTTTGACTCAAGAGAGAGAGATAAAGTATCTGCTATGTCATATTTACGAGTATCTCCGAGTTGTTTTATGGAACGCAACTCTTGGAATTGAACATTGTTAAGAATCTCTAGGAGGCCACTCAGAATGCAACGTGAAGTGTGCAATTAGCAACCTTTTGCCGGGAAAAGGAAAAAACACAGCTACAAAGTTAAATGGCTAAAGCCAGAATAAAATTGCAGCTAATTGCAAGCAATTGAGAAACTGCCACAGCAAAGTGCCACTTGAAGGCGCTGGGCACGTGAGACGTGAGGTTTAAAACTAAATACACTTCAAGTGGCACACAATAAATGTTACAAAACATTTCAAAGAACAACCATTTAAAGCACTAATACACACACACATACGTACACTCATATATATGCTATATACTTGAGAAAATATATAATTTAAGGATTCTCACAAGTAGCCCGCAACTGCCAAAAAGACATGAAGGTTAATTGCATTGCTCTATAGCCAAAAGCAGAACTAGTAGTTATCTGCATCTGCATTTCAGTATCTGCCGAGTGCGTGTGTGTGTGTGTGTGTGTGTGTGTGTGTGTGTGTTTGTATGCCTTACAAAATAAATTACATTTGTGCTGGCTGCCAAGAAAATTGAAAAATTCTGCATGGCTGACAAGCACTTGGCCTGCAGCTGCAGTCGCAGTCACAGTCACATTTATGCATTCCCCACAAAAAAGCAAGTAATAATGTTAAAACATGCCGACTCACAGATACCCTTACAAGCAATCGTACTCATCTCTTGGTATACTATAAGTTCACAGCTTGAGAAAGAGATAAAATTATAAATAAGTTATCCTCAATTCCAGCCATTATTATCAGATTCATTTTATTGGGTGCAGGGCATAAAAGCGAAGATGCAACCGATTAAACACGATGCCAGATACACACATCCTTTCATACTCGTATATTGAAGTGTAGTTAACCTCATACTAGACACATGCATTTCGCATGAATGCAACTTGCAACTTGCAGCTTTGATGCGTCCTCTTTCATTAAAAAGATGCAGATGGATTCACTGCTTCAACCGAACTAAATGTTCGCAATGATTCAATTGAATTTAAAACCTAATTTGTAAGGACTAAAAATACTTTTAATCTTTTATTCGTGTTTCAGTTAATCGTTTCCTGACTTAATGCTCTTTTATATGAAATTTGTTCAAGCAATTAAAAGCATAAACAAAATAACGATTATGATTATATTGATCATTGATTATTATTATCTTAATAGAGTATACAAATTATAATAGAGCCTGTTCAACATTTCCTTTCAAGCGAGCTTGTACTTTAATTCATCAGAAGCACAAAAAGACAAAGTGTATGACATTTTCCCCGCTTTTCGTTGGAAAAAATATAAACTGAGATGCGCAGCGCCAATGTCAAAAGCTCGTCAAACACAAACAGTTCGACAGTTATATAAGATATATAATATATATATATATAAATAAAGCTCCCTCAATGGGAATGATTTCAACTTTTAATAAATGATTTCACAAGTTCTTAGAATATAACATTTTCATTCGCGTACAATATGACTTTGTGATTATTGAATGTATCGCAGAGGGAAATTGTTGTGCGTGAAAATTTGAGACGCATTGTCTTTTAGGACCCTACCCACATGCCACACACATGCCGCACACACACACACACATGGCACATACACATATAAATTATACTTAACAGATACTTTTTGGGGTTGTTGCCACTCAGAGCGGCACTCGTCGCGGCACGTTGCACGTTGCAGGTTGCAGGTTGCACGTTGCTTTGCTGTCCATTTTAGGAGGCAACTATTCTGCACTTTGCACTTTGCGCTGAGCGCCAAAGTTTTATGCCACTTTTATCTGGCAACGCGTAAATATTCGTTAAAAGTTGAAATTTAATTTTATATCCCGGGGCAAGTTGCTGCTGCTACTGCTGCTGCTGTTGCAAGTGCAACCGCCGTTTCGTCAAGTGCAGCGTCGAAAAATAAAAGAAATAAAGAAAGATAAAGATGCTGCAGCCAAATAAATTTCACGCGCACCTTGGCGGAGTCTCAAGGCTTGATGGAGCAACGGAAGGAGTAACAGGGAGGAGGAAGGACGCATCTGTTTCTGGTCGCTTGTTAGCATTAAATTTATGGCTTAACATAAATAAAGCTTTTCTTAACAGTTTGCGTTTTACGTGTACTGTGCACTGTCTTTCATACATACGAGTAGTTAGAAGGAGTAAAAGGTCGAGAGAGAGCGAAGAATCGAGATTAGTTTGTCCAGTCGGCACATCTTCATTGGGCCAGGCTTCAATTGGTTGGTAACAAGACACAAAAAACGCAAAGAGTAATTTCGGGACACGCAATTGAATTCAAGATTACGTCGTTTAGATAATTTAACCCAGATAAATTCTCAACAGCTCTAACAGCTCCGTAATGGCATTTAATATTTATTATTATTATTAATCCGCATGCGCTCAGCCAGCATCGCATAAGGAAGTATTCTATTCTTTATGCTCCTCATAGATTCCTTTCTGTTCACCACCCACTGGTACTTTTTTCTCCTCTATGTTCTATGTTCTATGTTCTATGTTCTGTGGGCAGTTCAATGACTTCATCTTTCCCTATTGTCAGTTGAACGCAGAGAAAGAAAACATTTTATTATTGATGTCTCCATGTTGTTTATGTGTCAACAACAAGCGAATTCGCATAAGCAGAAATTTCATTAAGTACATAATAAAAATTGCTTAGTTGTCGCTGGTAATGGCAATGGAGGGATCCGATGACACTGGAACTGACATCCAAAGGAACTAATAAGAAGGCGTAGCCCGAAACTTTAGTTTTCTCTTTAAGTCCTTAGCCTAGGAATGTGGTTCGAAGCCCAAATAACAAAAGTTTCTCGTCGAACATTCTCCGTGTGGTTATTTGGCTAAATAATTATATTTATTCAATTCGTTCTTTCAGCTCCGCAATATAAATTAAAGAGATAACTTTTCGTATTTAAAGATAAAAGTTTTCCACTCGATGGCAAATGTTGTGGCGATTCTCTTCTCGCTGTTGTCTGTTTTCACTCTAGCATTTTGATTGATGCTTCAATCAATAAAGTGAAATCGATATGATTTTTAGCTATAGCAAACTTTTATTTGAGTTTAATTAAGCTAAAAGCCCATAGAACCACAGATTAAATTATGAAATTAGCACTTTGAAAGAAAAAATTATTTATAATATGCATAAACATAAAATTGCTGGCTGGAAATGTGGCACCTTAATGGGTAATGGAATAAATTAAAAGAGGATAAATTTAAATAATAATAGCAGTCGAATTTAAGTCACCTTAAAGCAGCTGAAGAAGATTTTAAAGAAGAAAGAGAAGAAGAAGTATAGACTGTTAAAATTTACACATAAAGCGTGGAAAGAGCTGTGTAAGGCATATTCGGTTTTGCACGTAGGAAGGGACAATGGATATAATATATACACCCAACTCTCTTTTTACACGGTAGATACGTTCCTCAGAAATCCGTGTAGTAAAATGGGGGATACGTTCCATGTGATTTGAAAACCGTGTAAGATGAAATAAAGAACTATATTTACTTCGAAAATCCGTGGAAAAAATGTTGAAAACTATAAAATTTCAGATATGCATACAAATTGTATGTTCATATGGCAATTTATTGAGCATTAAAACTTAAAATACATAATTCATACTGGTGAAAAATTGGTAGAGCAAGCAAAAAACAAGAGCAATTGTTTGCGACGATCTGGACTAAAGTCGGTGTCATCACTGGAGATATCCATCAAAATATCCAATGGTGAGTTTCGTCCGGTAATAGAGTTTTGAAAAAAACTATTTTTGAGTTTAGATAAAACAATTTTTACAAAAAACATTTTTTTCAACCGTGTAACTTCAAATCAGTGTAAAAAAAAACCGTGTAAAAAGAGAGTTGGGTGTATAGTATATCGACGAGGAATAGAAAAGACGACCTAAAAGGAAAGAAGAGTCGATATTACCAATAATCAATCTGTATAGAAAAAGAGCACCAAGATTTTTCTACGATTAAAATACTTAGAGAACTTAATTTAATCAAGCCAGGTTATTCAGATGGAGTACCAGGATGTGTACTTAGGTACTGTGCTGATTCTCTATGTAAGCCCTTGCTTAAATTATTTGAATTGTCTATTAACTTTCTTTCCCAACCATTTGGAAGGAATCATTTATAATTCCTCTTCACAAACAGGGTTCAAAGTCTGATGTTAAAAACTATAGGGGTATTTCCAAGTTTTCCGCGTTGCCTAAAGTGTTTGAGAAGTTGATAACATCTCAACTACAACACTCATGTATCTCTATCATTTCACCCTGCCAACATGGTTTTGTGAAATCGAAATCTACTACCACTAACTTACTTGAGCTTACCTCCTTATCTTATTAAAGGTTTTCAGAACAAAAAGCAGACTGACGTAATTTACACAGATTTCAGCAAGGCTTTCGATTCCCTTAACCACTATCTCTTGCTTAGAAAACTTAGTACTATCGGTTTTCCACACAGCCTTCTTATGTGGATTTCCGAAAATCTTTCTTGTAGAACCCAAAAAGTTATCTTTAAATCCTCACTGTCTAAGCCTGTCTTTGTTACCTCTGGTGTACCCCAGGGTAGCCACCTTGGGCCTTTACTTATTAATTTATTTATTAACGATCTCCCGTCTATTTTCCTTCACTCCTATGTACTAATGTACGCCGATGATGTGAAGCTGTGCTTATCATATAATGACAACAACTCTCCTGGACTGTGCTGACTATAACTTTTTCGAGTCTTCAACTCAGAGTCCTCTCTTGATAGGATTAAAAACCATATCCTTAACTTTTTAGCACGTAGTAATGGATAATCATAGTGATCCGATTGGGTTTTTCTGGGTTTTTCCGAATCCTCGCAACAAATGTTGGATCATTTGATATTCTCATTACGAACAACCCAGATATTAACTTTAATTTTAAATATTTCATTTTAAATTTAAATTATATTTTTTCAATTTTAATTTATATTACAAATCTTAATGTTACTTTCAAATTTTGATCGACTGTTAATAGTTGACATTAAATAAATAGATATAAATAAATGCAGTATGACGATAGACGAAGATTGGAGTCCCAGTTTAATCCACGTAAAGCGAAGAGCACAAATTGCTTCTGAACGGATTCAATTCGATCCTGGGTGGCACTGTACTGTGGGCTCCAGACGCACGAACAGCATTCCAGAAATATATAAACATAAATACAAAATAAAAACAGAAAAAGTTGAGCTTGAAAACAAAAATAAAAATCATGATAGAATAAAAAAGAGTACGAAATGATGCAACAGAATGAAACATAAAATAAAATTATATAGAAAATTTAATTAATAATCCAGAATATTGCAGATTACCTTTACAAAAAAAGCAGGTGGAAGCTGGCAGAAACAAATTTGATTAAAATTAAATCGATTTTTAAAGTTTCAGCTGAAATCGCGTGGCCGTCCCAAATTGTTAAGTGGAGATGAGTTTGTTTATGTAATAATATTTGCTTTCGATTTAAATCAGAAAAGTTAATGACGATAATTATATGTCACTCACTCACTGTTCATTTTCGTTCGAAGTTATTATACATGGAAACACTTCTCTGTTCAGGTTAATTATGGCTCGGCCGCAGTTTGTGTATTTAAATGGAAAAGTTGTGACAATTGATTGTCATTTTGCTGACATTTGTATGTTAATGCGAGTGCAGCAAAGAGTTCGATTCGAGTCTCAGTCAACCAAATGCGAATGATTTTCATTTTCATTTCCACTTGCACATCCTTTGGACTCCTTTCCATTCAGTGGAACTTCAGGAATCGCTAATTAATATTGAAAAGAACTGCCAACTGTTTCAACTGTCAAAACTTGTGCAATTTGTATTAAATTACGATCCATGGCATCGCAGCATAAGCAAAAATCAATTAGAAAACATTCCATAAAATGGGCTTGCCGCAATTTTATTGCTTTCTATTGGCGAACGTTATTGAAAGGCGTTGGCCAGAGAAACGGGGCTCCTCGATAAATTGAAGTAAATTATTTTCTGCCTTTCTCTCCTGTAGCTTGTTTGGAAGGTGCGAAACATTTCTCAAAGCTTTTTAGAACAACAACAACAGCAGCCACAATGCGCAGCAACAGAAAACAGAAAACAAAAAACAACAACGAAAAAAGTGCAAAAATATTTTTATAATTTACAGTTGACAGCTACAACAATAGCAGCAACAAAGCGAAAATATTTTGAAGAAACTGGCACAGCCCAAGCTCTGGTTCAGGCTAAGGCTCAGGCTCAAGCTCAGGATGCGACGGTGGCTCTGCCAGCTAAATAAATAGTTGTGCAGGTGGTGTTAATTGAAAAACTTTGGCAACACTAATTAAAAGTTTCTAAACAAAATTTCCATGAGTATGGATATTGCGTATAGCTTTCAGAATATCCTTCGTCGTCCTCGTCGTTATCCTCATCCTTATTCGCATCCCTATCCACGCTAGAGTGCATCATGTCGCGGATGTACTGAAGGAGACCACCATAGAAACAAATCAGTTTCAAATGTCGTGTCCTTTCTTACACTCCCTCAATTGGCTATAATTAACCCGAAGCTGTCAGTTTCTTCCTTCAGCGAATGCTGCGAAGTGTCCAATGTAATAATCGAGAAATTTCGCTAGCAATCACCTAATTGATGTGCGAGTTATATGGCAGGACAGGAATCAACAAAGTGAAAACAATTGCAGAGGTGTTCTGATTATTATTGTTATGACGATGATTATTGTTGTGATGCTAGTTTTCAAGACATGCGTCTTAGGGTATAAGCTTCAACTGGAACTGAGCGTTTGAAAGGTGTAAACAAGCGTCTTATATCAGATACTTTATCTTAAGCAATGGCTGTGAAATTTAATTGTAGCTAGAATCATGCCCCAGTCAGTAATCAACTGCAAGTTACCTTCTAACTCAGAGTCCTATGTTGAAAAAAATGATACATTAGACATCCAGTTTAACGAATTATTAAATGTCAGCCCAAATTGGAAAGTTTGTTATTTCGAGTACCCAACCTATCAGCAAGTCTTCTACCTATAAATACATTAAAAGTTCTTCTAATGCGAGAAACAACGAAAATGTTTTATTTATATTTAAAGTACATAAATATGTAGATAAATAACTTTGTGTTTAATTGAAGTTTGCTTGAAGCTAATTTGCTTCTTTGCAATTCTCTTAAAACTAAACACTTTGCTACAGCAACATTATTTTTTTGGGCCCATTCAATTCAACTAATAGATAGTTAAGGGTCCCAATGAAGAGATCGTTTTTTACTCTTAAATTTTTTAATTCTATCATTGCTTTGTTTCTTTATACTTTTGCGTTGATTTTATGTTATCTTCGCATACATTTCTTTATCGTTCGCTATTTAAAGTATACGAGTTCGATATATACTCATACTCAAACACTTTCGTAGGTACTCAATGTAAAAGTTTTCGTTGAGGCGAGTGTACGTTATTATTATTGGGGTACAGCCTGATGCACAATCTCCCTCCACGCGCTCCTGCACTGTGCGCCTCTTCTCCAGTTGCTAATACCTTGTGACGCCAGGGCTTCCGTCACTTGGTCTTACCACCGCAGCGGGGGTCTTCCCCTTCTTCGTTGTCCACCAACTACCGCATCAAATACCTTACGAGCTGGAGCTTGTTCATGAACAAGGCGAGTGTACGTTAAGCCGTTATTTTCTTTATAAGATCAATTTGCATACATTTATTATAAAATACAAATAATTATACTTTATAACTTGATCAAAATATTAAAGTAAACAGATAAAATAGAAAGATTCAAATTGTTAATACTAAATTGTCTTTAAATTATGTACAGTAAAATCTATTTTTACACGATTTTGAAATAACACTGTTCGTCAAGAAGAAATTTAAAAATGTTAAAAATGTTAGATATCATCCAAGTAGCAACTCTACTTCACGGTTTGTTTACTTTAAGAAAAATACCCTCTAGACATCCCTGCCAACTTTATTTAAGACCAAAAAAAATATCAGTTTGTTAATGACGAAATATATAAAGTTAGCTACTTTTTTTGCACGGTTTTTAAATGTTTTTCATTTTACACGATTTTTATAGGTTGTGGAACAGATCCTCAAATTTACATATGAATCGTGTATTTTTTTACACGGTTTTCTTAGGAACGTACCTACCCTGTAAAAAAAGATTTTACTGTAACACTTAACCCAAATTTCGACTTAATAAATATCTATGAAATAGCTATATTAAAATAGAAGTTCAGAAAGCAAAAGACCCAAAGATAGAAGTAACTAGGGAATAGACTATGTAACGATTAGTCGGCATAATTAAAAGCTTTCATTTCGTTAATTTCGATCTGATAATTATACTTTCAGTTCCCAGTTGATCGAACTCGAACACTCTAAATAAGCCACCAAGCAAACCGCAAAATGTTTCAGTTTCGTCAGTGAAAGAAGATCCCATCGAGTTGGTCTTAATAGAAACGCTTAAATGGCAGTTACAATGCGTTTAATTTCCGTGACAACATCCTGCCATTTGCCGCACATCCTTGGCTCATTCCCAAGCTCAATTGGAATTAACTCTGGTCACTCTGGGCGTGTTTTCATATTTTTCCCCATCCCCCGCCACTTCTTGGCACTGAAAACTAATACACAAGAAGAGGGGAAAAAACAGTTAAGACAAATGCAAGAAATGGGAAAAGTCAAATATTTTTTTGCAAGTGGCGACGTTGTTCATGGCACACGTATCAAATTTAAAATAAGTTAAAGGACTTGAGAGAAGTCGGGACTGGTGGAAGCGCTGCTATTGTTCCAGGAGTTGTTGTTGTCAGGAGCTGTGTCACGCCGGAAGTCTTCGGCAATAATAGAAAACACACCCAATTTACGTGGAAAATAATTCACTGGGCGTTACAAAACAGCAGCTGCTTTGCTTACAGCCTTGTGGCTGCCCTGTGTCCTCTGTGGAAATTTACCTCTTGGACCCTGGACAGCTGGACAGCTGGACGCTGCCAGCTGCCAGCTGCCCTTGCCGCGTTATTTTGTCAACTTTTGTTGTGGCGCAAAGTCAAACAGAAAGAAATAAATAAGAAACACAACAACACAAATTTGAATAAAAATAGCTGGAAATTCACTTGGCACGTGCACACACAAAAATATCCTTCGCCAGCGAAATTCAAATGATAATCTGGGTAATGGACAGGCCGTTTGGTCGGAAATGACTTAGTGTTTCTTTGAAATTAAGCGCGACAGCTCAGGACTTGTTGGAGCTGGAGACAGGCCTTGAGAGGTAACTGGCCTCTCGGAAGAAGGTGTAATGAATTTAATTGGAAAGTGCGTGTCTTTTGGGGCACAGGAAGTGGGCGGCCATTAAATGCCAATGCCCCAAAGTAGCCGATAGAAAAGTTTTGCGCCACGCGACACAAATTGCCACCAAGTGCCACAAATCGCGCTAAAAACACACCGGGGAGTGATTTTTATCCGGAAAAAATTGCTAAGCAAACTGCTTAATACAATGTGCTAATAGTCAGTGTTGAACTTATATTGTATTATTCTACTACTTGTACAACGTGTGTCAATATTTCCACTGTAATTAATTAACCAAATGTCGATGACAGACATATTTTTACTAAACTCAGACACACATACACGTGCTCTTGCTCGTTGGGGGGGAAGGAAAGCAGAAAGAAGAGTCCTTGAATGCTCGGAGATATGGCTGAAACGAATTCATTTTTCTATATAGATCCCCTGAGTGCCGTTTGAAGCATTTAACATGTGCGATAAATGGGACAGTCGCTTTGCTAATACATTCCTATTAATAATAGACTCTGGCAGTGCCCATTTGTCATGCATTCAGACAGAGGCAGAAGCAGAAGCAGAAGCCCTGACTAAATCAGAGATGGAGATAGCGACAGGGATAAGGATACTCCAACAGATAAAGGCAGAGATACAGATATAGAATAGAGATTGAGAAAGGGGCAAGGCTGATTGCCTGAAGGTAAACAGCTTCATAATTCTCCATTGATTGTCGATTTCTGTGCGCTGTCTGTGACATTTCGATGAAAAATTGCCAAGGAGTAAACAAAAATTATGAGTACATTTAATAAATTATTACCTGACATATTCCGAGAATTATTATTATTACGTATACACTTAACCTTCAATACGAATACATATACAATTCGTATATAAATAAATGACTACGAGTACAATAAGAAATGCTTTTCATAACAAGTGAATTTCCTCAGAATGACGCATGCTTTATTTAATACCTTTTTATTGTGAGTGTATAACATGACATATTATTTAATAAAGACTCCAATGAAAATATCAAACGAACTTATTAAAAGTAACTTTGCCTTGATCAAATATTTTTCTATGGCTGTTGAAGACAGTTTGGATTGGGTTTATGAATGCTGCACAAAAAGAAAATATTATTTTACGACTTAACAAAATATTTAGCTTGCAGCTGTTTGTTTGTGGCTGCAATTTAGATACTGTTTCGACATTTGGATATTAAATGAATAAATGTGAAATATTTAAAATGAAAAAGTAATGGCAGACACATGTTATTTATACAAAAGCAAAGTTGCAGTGAACTCAGTTGTCCTCTGCAGTGTCAGGTGCCGCTAAGCAAATACTTAATATGACATTTATTCTGGCAGAAGCCAAGGCTAAAGGCTAAAGGCGAAAGGCGAAAGGCTAAGCAAAGGAAATAGCGTCAAACACATGCGACACGTTAGCCCATACACAGCTACAACTACTTGAATACAAGAAACTTTAGATAGTAGTAAAGTATTATATAGAGCTAGAGAGGGAAGTGTATAGACTGGAAAAGTTTGCAGACTGGCAAGCGCCTTGCATTTTGTTTGCCTTTTGATAGTTGCTTTCATTGTCGTCTTCGGGTGCTGCTGTTGAGAATCAATTTGGCAAAAGTCATTGCATCCAATTGTTACTTGACAAAGGACAAATGGTGTTGATGCACACCAGCATTTCAACACACATATATACTATGTATATAAATGTTATATAGATGGAGCCAGCCGACGACTATTTATTTTAGACACATGTACTTTGAATTTCCTCTTGGAGTCGCCGTAAATTGTTGCCGTTGCGTTTGCCAGAGCGTTTAAAAAGTTATTGGCCAAGTGGCTTTGGTTGAAACAACTTTTCAATTGCTTGCCAAAATACTAAAAAGAGACTCGCCCCAGACAGACAGACTGACAGACAGACAGACAGACAGACAGACAGACAGTTGGACTGTTGGTCCAGTCAGACAGAGCGTGGTCCATAACATAAATTTGCAAAGTGGTGGCATCGGTTGGTGCATAACTTTTGTGGCATGCCAAAAGCCGCAAAAAGCAAAACCATTGCTGCCATGAATAACATACACTCACGCACACACACACACGCATACAATCCAAATTTCCAAATACTTTAAAGGCATTTTATAGCGTTATATGTGGCATACTTTTCTGGGCCAATCCATAAAAAAAATCAAAAAGGAAAAAGGAGGAGAATATCGTAAGCCAATGGCGGCGCCAACAGGCGTTTTTATGTTTCTGGTAGTTTCACTACTGTGATAAGTGAGTGACATGAATACACTCACACACTCACACCAGCTAGTCCTAGTCCATTTGGGTCAGTGCAGAGTGCATCGAACTCAAAGAAACTAATTAAAAAGAAATTCCACAACCAAACCGCAGCGGCCACAAGCGTTTATGATTAGGCGATTGCTTTTGCAACTAACTTTAGAAAAACATACTGAAGTTCCCTTTAACTGCTTTTGAAATGATCTCTAAAGTTCAGGTGAATATATAACCTTTGGTATTGATTCATAAATTGATCTGCTCTCTTTTTTAGTCTTGTTATGAGTTAAAGGATCTACTAATATAACAAGTATAGAGACAACTTTACTTACATTTGATTACATTTGAACTCAGGACAATATTTTAATATACCCTCTGAAATATGGCGAAACAGGAAATAAGACAACCAAAGGGACACCCAAAATGACTCCAGTGATTGACAGACATCGCACAGATGTCATCACACAGAGAAAACTGGGAGTTGGAGCTGGAAGCTGGGAGCAGGATCAGGAGCTGCTGGGTAAGTACCAAACTGTAACTGATGAGCCAAACCAAAGTAGAGGACTATCCAAAGCTCGTATCCATATACATATCCATATTCGTATTCGTAGTCGTAGTCGTATTCGTATTCGTAGTCGCATTCGTATTCGCAGTCCCTTGGCTTGGCGCCCTGGAAGGCATAAGCGTAAGCGCTTAATGAAATTGTGCACTCAATCGAGCGTAACGATGAGAGAAGTCAGCAAAAATTGAGGTTGCCGCTGATGTGGAGCGTTATGATGTTATGATGATGTTTGTGGCGCTCTTTCGCTTCAATGTCATATTCGAAGCTAGGTTGGTAGGTAGCATACCTTTTTTTGCTGCCGCCTGGCGGCACAAATTAACGTCAACGACGTTAAACTGCTATCGCAGAGAGCATAAAGTGCACAGGTGTGTGGATAGGGTCTGTGGCTGGGATTTTCGATTGGGGATTGGGGATTGGAGACCAGGAGCTGGCAGCTAGGAGCTACCAGCTGAGGATGAACAGCCAAATGTTAACACTGCTGCCAACATAAAATTTTGTTTAATGCCCGCATGTCGCTATGCAGCCAATGGGAATCCCGATCCGCACCATCGCACCACCCAACCACCGCACCATCACTCTATCGCCAATGAGATTTTGAATATTTAGCGTATTAGCCAAATGGCCCGCTTTTTACTTGGCGCATCCGTTGCAACCCAAACGGAGTGTAGCTTTCATGCACTTTGCATGTGGACTCAGGGGGAGGTGGTGCTGGGGGTGGCTGGGGGAAGAGGTACGTCGTGCTGTTTTTAAATGGCATTTTGAATTTTAACGACCATAAATGCAAGCTTATCTTAAATGCTCTTTACGGTTGAATTTATGTTTTGCCTTCTCTGCTCTTTCTTTTTCTTTTAT
This sequence comes from Hirtodrosophila trivittata, assembly GCA_035045065.1. Taxonomy (NCBI): domain Eukaryota; kingdom Metazoa; phylum Arthropoda; class Insecta; order Diptera; family Drosophilidae; genus Hirtodrosophila; species Hirtodrosophila trivittata. The sequence goes on from JAWNNK010000866.1 coordinate 919,523, forward strand.
TATGCTTCGCGTTTTTTCGGAGCTGCTTTCCCTGGCAAACAAAATCAACTCAAGATTATGACTTTCAATTACCTTTCTAGTGCCATTCTACTAGGTTTATTAATACGTGTCTGCGCTCACTGAATGTTAAGTCACGGCATGCAAAGGGACTTAATTGGACACTTGTTTAGTTAAGAGAATAGTTAAATTTTTAGAAATGACAAAAGGGAACTCCTAAAGAGACTGCAGGCAGATATTAGCCACTTCCCAGTGGCATCTGCCGATCGACTCATCTGGGGATGAAAATCAATTCGACAAATGGATTATCTGAAATACATAGGTCAAGTCAAGCAAATAGAGTTAATTGGACACTTATTTAGTCAAAGGAATAGTTTAATTTTTAGAAATGATAAAAGAAAACCCAAAAGATACACAGACGCATCTTCCGATTGACTCATCTGAGGATAGAAGTCAATTCGACAAATGGATTATATGAAATTCTTAGGTAAGGGAAGGCAAAGGGAGTTTATTGGACACTTATTTAGTTAAAGGAATAGTTAAATGTTTAGAAATGATAAAAGGGAACGATCGACTCATCTGTGGATGAAAATCAATTCGAAAAAGCGATTATCTGAAATTTTTAGGTAAGGCAAAAACAGATAATTGGACACTTGTTTAGTTAAATGAACAGTTACATTTTAGAATAAATAATAATAAATGATAAAGAAGAACTCCACCAAAGACTATGGCGATCTGCAGTCAGATATTAATCACTTTCCAGGAACATTTTCCGATCGACTCATCTGTGGATGAATATAAAGTAATTCAAGTAAGAGTTGGTTTTTGTGTGTCCAATGGCGGCGGTCATTTGATCGACATTTTATTCAAAAAGTTATGTAAATCAAATGGAATAAATCAAAATTAATAAATAATCTATATTTATTGAAATCGGCTAAAGCATTCTCAAGTTATTCAATTTTAAAGTACCGAAGCAGTAGATAGCGCACCCATCTATGTATACAAATGGATTATTTCATCTGTTTATAAAAATCAAGTATACAAATGGATAATTTCATCTGTGGATAAAAGTCAAGCTTACAAATGGATATTTTCTAGGGTAGAGAAGGACTTCTACAGTATTTATGTAATTCTATATAATAATGTTGCACATATTAAGTTTATTTGATAAAGATAAAGTAAAGTTTATAAGGTTCATGTTTGATCAGTCTCAAGTGGAAAAGTTATGATCAAAGGGTATTTTCGTTCAAGTTGTTTGTTTGTTCTGTCAATTATAAAGAAATTAAAAGTGATTTTCACAGATCGTAACTTTTGTCCACTTTTGTGTTTAGTGGCCTTAAGCAAATGTCAAAGTTAGTTGCTTCTTTTAAAATTGTGCCACAAGGTCTGGGATGAAACTCTCAAATGTATTTACTAGTCAAGAATTTAAGTGCACATTTAACGACTCAAGTAAACAGGACACACACCCATGTGTGTGTGTGTGTGTGGGCAAACGCCTTAAAGTAGACTGCAATTCGCATCGTTTGGTACAGTTTCGACCTTCGACGTGCCTCATGGCACTTGCCACTTGCCACTTTCCACTTTCCGCTTGGCACTTGCCACTTGCCACTTGGCAGTTTGCAGTTGCCAGTTGCCAGTTGCCAGTTGGTACATAGTTGGCACCTGCTAAGAGTAGCGCTTTCTTGGCTCGTCATTAACGGGTGCATAAATATTTACAAGGCACATAAAACACACACACATATATGAAGTAAGTGAGACCAACGCCAACACTGCAACGTGCCACGTGCAATAAGAACACTGAGGGGGGTAGAGGCTTGGGCTCATAAATTGAGCAGCTGCCGCCAAGATGTCGCAAGAAAGCGGCAAGGTGTGTGTCTCTCTCATTTGAGATTTTAATTTCAACATGAGCTATCATCACGTCTAATCGCGTTAATTAAACAACTTGTTACCTTGGCACCACACACACACACACACACACACACAAACACACACGCACAAAATAGCTGGGAAAATTTAACTTCGTTTAATTGCAGTCTATGTCGAGTCGAGGCAGATCTTAAGATGTAATTAAGCTTCGACCAGGGCCAACCTCAAGTGGGGGCTGAGGAGAGACTTAAAGTTGACTTTGTTGTGGTTTTTAATTGCAATCGCCTTATGTCTGTTTATGCAGCTCCTTGATGAGTTGTTTACTATTTCTATGCGAAAGCTTTGCAGTCTTGCATTTATAAATTAATTTGCGGTTTGACTTCAAGTTAACTGAAATGTGCGAACACATTTCACAGTCATTTATGCATTAATTATTAAAGAACTTTTGCATTCGGCTTTTGTTTTCTTTTTGTTTCTGTTTCCCATTACCGCAACGAGCATCAAATGACTGCAGCACTAACACTACGAAGGACCTTTTCAATGGCTCAACACTAACCAGAGTTGACAAGCTGCAACATTTCCGTGCCTCCAACGCCATTCACCATCCTCATTAACTTCACTTACCCTGCAGCAAAATTCGAGTACTAAGCACCGAGCTGAGCGCTGAGCGCTGAGCACTGAGCTCTGAGCACTGAAATCTCCCCTTATTGTTAATCCTCAGCGGCCTAATGTTCAAATGTTGGAAAATTGAGCCGACAAAGTGGGTGGTGGTGGGGGGGGGGGGGTGAGGCTTGGAAAAAGGAAACTTTTGAGTGATGCTTACTGCGCGATAAGCGCCCCAGCTACAACGAGTGTAAGCCTCTGACTCCCAGAACGCTCTTGACTTTTTCTACACTATGCAACAAAGTGAAACTTAAACTTGAAACGTCGATGCCTTTTATGATTTCCTTTCACGTAGATAAAGAAATCTTTAGACAGCTTCGACTTGTCAGTTTTCTTTCACCTGAAGCCTGATTTTCGATTGGCCTTCAAGAGCTGTTGACCAGTGTGATTAAAGAGTGAGTCGTAGGCCAGAACTGAGACATTTTGGGGGCTTGGGGGTCACCGCTTTGCTGGTCCAGGAGAAGCGGCACAAAAGTTTGTTTGTTCATTTGATGGTAATTATTGTAAATGGCAACAGCGGCGCAGGTGGAGTTCTATCGCTTTGATAAAAATGAGGCAGAAGCAAAAGCGAAAGCGAAAGCGAAAGCGCTTTGGGCGCTGATTGAGCAACCAAATAAATGCGCCAAACTTTGACAATAGCTGATGATGTTGATAATAGCAGAGCGCGGCTGATGATACTTCTGCTCCTGCTCCTGGTCCTTGTTCAGCTGATAATGATGATGATGATGGTCATGATGATGGTGCCCAGCTTGGTGTTTATTGTGTTGTGGCTGTGGCCTCGCTCGTTACGTTCTCGAGGTGTGCCCCAATTCCTTAGCATCCTGCTGGTCCTGCGTCCTGCGTCCTGCGTCCTGCCGTGTCTGTGCGCCCAGCGGCTACAATGTGAAAAGTTGTCGCTCCCAACTAGTTAATGGCGTTTGTGTGTTACCAGCATCCTGAGTCCTGAGTCCTGCTCTCAGTTGCTGTTGCTATTTTGTTGTCTGCGGCGGCTTCGTGGTACTGCCCCGAACTGTTGCAATGGCAGCAACACACACATATTAGTCAAAAGCTTAAGCTGCTCACCTTAGACATGCTGCCTGAACTACTAATTGAAGGCAGCTGCCACTTCGCCCAGCAATATTGATCGACTTCTTGGCAGCTCTCTGTCAAGGGTGCAATCTAAGGGCAAACGAGCTACCCTAAATTATCTACTTCTGATCGGAAATAAGGCTTACATCCTTCAGGTCCCATCGATATGTGTTAGTTCACAATGGCCAGCAGCAGGTCTAATTTGATTAGTTGAACTGAATTATAAAATGTCTTGACAATGTCCAGCTGTCGTCTGCATCTTATGGCAAACCTAATAAAAAGCCATAATTCAATAAGCAAACAAATTAATGGCAAGACCACGCCCACACCCAGCCATACATACACACAAATTGCCATTGATTGGCACACACACACACAGAGAATGTCCAGGAGTATTTACAATAAGAGGAAATAGGTATTTTAATTTCGCTAAGATGCCCGAGGACAGTTGTCTGAAAGGAGTTGCTGTGGCAGCTCACCTACGAGCATGTAAAGTGGAAAATGGAAAATCACATTTACATTTACATTTACCATTAGATAGAAGGGCTTAGGGGGATGACGCAGAGCAATAGAAATAAAACTAACAACATCTTCGACTTATTCAATTTTTGTTGCATAAAGGAATAGGGAGAAGGAGGAGAAATCTTTGCTGGACATTATAATTTTATAAGAAAATTGCAGTCTTTGCTCCTGGCAGGACGAGCTCAACAAAAACCAGCAGCAACAATAGCAACAACTCATTGAAAGCCATTCAAGCAAACTATAGACTGGCAGCAGTATGGGCAAAAAAAGGTAAATGAAATGCTGGCCATGTGTGTGTGAGCTTTGTGACTTGTTCTTTGTGATTTTTTGTTTTGTTTGGCTGTGTGGGTGTGTGTGTGTGTGTGTGTGGCACAACTCGCTTTGGCTTTCAAGTGCTACACAAACACAAGCCAAAGGACTATGAGTAGGAGAGAAATGAAGGCATCCCGGCCAGCTTAGACCTGGCTGCAGATGTGGTGGGCACTTAGTCTGGGTCAGAGGCACTGCTAGGGTTTTATATTTTCATTTCCGCCATTGTAAGTCATAAATGAAATATACGACTTCCGCCATTCTGAATGTTCTATTCATCCTCTTCTTGTTTTTTTTAAATACTCTTATGTGAGTTCTAATTCAAAATACAAAAAATAGTGTGAACAGTTTTCGTTTTGAAGGTGAAATAAAGGACTTTGGGTATTGGGCGAGCGGTCATTGCATTGCAATTTCGCAGCAAAAAGCCATTGCCAAAAGTCAGACACATCATTTTGGATTAGCTATAAATACACCATAAAGTGCGTGTGGCTGTGTGTGTGTCTGTGGGTGTGCGTGTTTGCAGGTATTTGGCAAATAGTTGTTCTTTTATCTGCATTGTCTTCGTTTATTTTCCAAGCTGTTGACTTTATTTTACTCCTTGTGCACTCAAAAGGTTGAGTGTGCAATGTCCTCGAAAGTGAATGGCATCCTCAGCTGACCAAAAATTGTTCAGAGTTATCCCCGTAATGAGAAACGCTTCACTAGCTTTAAGTGCAAGTGATTTGTTTGATGGCCCATAAACTTCTCGACTTTAAATAGTTATCTTGCTTTTACTACCTGCTGCTGCATTCAATTCTAAATTTGCCATCTCGTAAAAAGTTTCCCTCTTTAACTAATAACAATGCTTAAAATAACTCCATGTTCATTTCATTGAGCTAAAAAAGAAAGAGTTCTATTATATTTGCGAGATTTTAATTATAGCGAACTTTAAATTTTAGTCTTCCTCTCTTATTATAGGGCATAAGATTAATTAAACGCTTTTCTAAAGTGAATGCGAGAACAGCATCACAATAATTATATTATCTTTAAGGATTTATAATAATAGAAGACATCACAAGGTGATGTTATTAATGGAAGGCAATAATAGATGATGTGCAAAGGGTCAGAGAAAATTTACTTATTTATTAATTTTTTGTATATATTTAAGTTAGCTTAGAGTCGACTACAAACAGCCAACTTAAAGATAATAGCTTTATAAATTATAAATATAAATTATATAATATACAAATCTGCAAAAGTAATCTGGAAATTCAAAAGGTAAAGTGAAAAATATCTGGAGGTATTATTAAAAATAATTTTGAATTGGTTCAAGATTTGCTGCAAGGCCCAAATACCCAAACAGAACAATAAGTGTTAGTGTTAGTACCTACAAAAGATTTCACCGAAGGTGACAGAAAAGCGAAAGCCTAATCGAACGAAGAGAATGTTCTGAAGAAAATTGGATTTATAAAGTGAACATAAAATGCGAAAAGGATAGTGCAAAGCATAAGCTGTACTGCTTATAGGAAGATATTAAGATATTAGATTTAATAGTAAGAGAGAACAATTATCAAATTTTACCACGTGCATGGGAACTGCTGTTGATTTAGTGTAATAATATAATAATAAAAATAATATATTATAATAATTATTTAAATAAAATGTAACATCGATCACCTTACATTCTATTTACGTTTACGTATTTATTTTGCACCTTCAACTAGTTTACAACCTGTACTTGTTTTGTCAAACCTTTTGTATGAATAAACTTAACTAGTAAAAGTCCGATTTATTTAATCTTTAAGCTCATTATGCTATAACACTATAGTCCTTGTTAACGTATGATCAAAATAAAAAGTTACTTTTTAAAAGTATTCAAAGAAAGGTACAAAAAATAAAAAAATCCAAAAATAGAGGGAGCTAGTTTCTAGAAGGAATAGAAAATTTGAGTCGACTTAAAGGAGAAGAAGAGTCTACGTTGACGTTTAAGAATTTTTGAATAAATAAAACAGATAAAGTTGTTCTACAGATAGTTAAAGACGGAAGATTTAATAGCAAGAGTCTTCTAGGTTAGGATTCCCAATAAAGATAGGGATCCCAATTTTAATAACTAAGGGAAGAAACTTCTTCTAGACTGACTCAATTTTGAGGGCAATGGAAGATTCCTTGAGCCGGGCGAACCTGGGGAATCATTGATAAGATTATAACAAAAGCGTTTTTAAATTAATTTACGATGTTTTCAGCTTGTTCCTCGATATCTGAGTCTACATTTTGAGTTATCTTTATCAATCCGCATAACGATCATTGTTGTTATTCTCGTTTTTCATGTTTTCTGGACATATTCGAAACAAAAAGTGTGTAAACTGTTTGCATTGTGCATAAATCATAGGCCAAAAAGTTTATGGCTTAGTGTAAGGATACGTGGAGGAGTCCTTAATGTGAGCAGACTATTGATTATCGGCAATGCATACGGTAAGTTTTTAATGCGATAAGCTGGCAGCGCCCGAAATGAAATTAAAACTTTTTTGGCACAAACAAAAGTCAAAATAGACATCGAATTCGCATAAAGTTGTGCGGGTCGGAAGCAAATAAATGTATTAAATCAATAGAAGCTGAATTGGTGGGGAGGAGGAGGGTGCAGGGGGGGTCCCAAAATCAAAAGTGATAAATCTAAGCTGGACGTGTGTATGGGTGTGTGTGTGTGTATGCTGACAGTAGTCAACACTTACAGAAATTGAAATACGAAATTCAAAATGAAAATGAAAATGAAAAGGACATGCGAGAGTGTAGCAATAAGAAGCTGAAATAAACATCTCGACCAATCCGGTGCCGAAACTATAAATTTTATTTCGTTTCAAGGGATGCCAATTTCAATGACACTTTAATTTAAATTCACCCAAACGCAATTGCTGGGCACGCACATCCCCATCCCCATCCCCATCCTGATCAGCCATCGTCATCAGGCATCGCCATCGCCATCGTTGCTGTCGCCGGTTGACAATCAAAGGAACTCAGCAGAAGTAGCAACTGTCGACCCCGGAACCCGGACACCCGTGCACCCTCATACAATTTGGGACACCATTGAGCAAGTTGTCAAATTGTTTGAATTTATTTATTGACTTGCCGGGGCGGCATTTGCATTCCAGCTGAGAGATTTTTGACTCCCAGCCTTGCAGCAGCAGCAGCGGCAGCGGCAGCGGATGTGTAAGCTCTTGCTTTTACTCTGCATAATGAAAGGCAAGTGCAGCCAGCCGACGCCCAGCCATTATGCTAGAACAGTGGATGAAATGCTCCCAAAATATCAAAACCAATTAAGGTTAACCAATACTAAGATAACCCAGCTCTGCCAAGAAAGTAAACTGGTTTTATAGCTGCTGATCTTGTCAGGTTTATGGCCAAGGCTAACTCTGGAATCACTTGAAGAACATCTTTGGAGAGTAGAACAAATCAGTTGTATTCAATTATATTTCATTTCTTCTACTCATTATCTCTATCTACTTTCAGATATAGTCTTTAACTTTTATATCTAAGCATTAATTATTGCTCTCTCTCATCTTCTAAGAACAAACACATCTGCAGCAGATCCTGTTACGTTTGCTCTTTCATTAGTTGGGATAGCTTTTTATTTGCCTATGTATTTTATTTCAATAGAAAGCAGAAACTATTTTACATAACATTCGACATACATAACATTCCTGTTATTATTTAACATACTTCGCTTATTGACAAAAATATATTTGATATGATTACCACTGTTCAAATTTCGCACAGTTCAATTGAATGGCAAGCGGAAAAGTGAGCACAGATACGGATGCTCCCCGCCCACCGAGCAGCACCCACTGCCTTTCCTTGGAAATTCCAACCAGGCAAGAAACACACACTGAAAGGACAAGGGACAGGGGGGCAGAGAGGGTCAGAAGTGATGTAGCCGCATAGTTGTAGTGTAAGTTTGAGTGTGTGTGTGTGTGTGTGAGGGTGTTCTTAACTTTTTCGCATGCTTGATATACTATTATACTAGCGTATGTACAAATATCTGTATATAAATGTGTTGGCATTTGTATGTATATATGTGTGTGTGTGTGTGTGTGTCATGCACGTCTCACTTTGCCCCACTTCGGCTTTGTCGGTGCGAGTTTCAGTTGACTATTTAATAAATCCCAGTTTTGTGGTCAGCATACCAAATTAATGCGATTTACTCTACGCACATGGTGGGAGTAAGAAGAAGAGTGGCAGCTTGTAAGTGAGGAGAAGGGGGAGGGGAAGGGGCAGTTTCAGAGGGGCAAAAGCAAAAAGAAAAATTCATTTAATTTATTCTAAAGATTAGCCATTCATTTCAGAGTTACCAGCGAGCGTTTCTAAGTCAGGCTCTGAGTTTGGGTGTGTGTATAACAATGGGTGTGTGTGGGTGTGTGTAAGAGTATCGGATGTGAATTGTTACACACATTGAATGGTGTTGCAGCAGGCGCTGAATCCAAATGGACCGGAGCCAGTTAGCAGGTGTCCCGCCTGCAAAAACTTCTGCCAACTTTTCCTGTCTACGGCTCCAACTGGCGGCACGTGTTTGACTTATACGCCGGGGCCATACGCAAAGTTTAAAGTTTGCCCAACACCCAAAACTCAAAAATGGCCATATTCCTCTATATGTGTGTGTGTGTGTGTGTGTGTGCTAAATCAAAACGCAGAATGTACCCAAAAGTTTGAACGCAATGCCAACACCGGACATTTAAGGCCCGGCAAGTAATTGGCATCAGGTTGGAAACTTGAGGAGGGAACTCGAGTGCCAGGGCCAGGCGCAATATGCTAATTTCTTCGAATACTTTACATATTTATTCTATTTATTGTTTATGTTTTTTCTGTTTTCTGTTTTTTGTTTCTCGTTTCTTTCACTTTTCCTTTTTGGTTTGCTGCTGTTGAAAATAAGTACCCAAAAGTATTTAGACACTGGACAGTTGCTGACGGGGCAGCTCTAAGACTTACGAACTCTTTGTGACTTTCATTTATACTTTGGCTGCTTTTGCCTTGGGGACATTGTTTTAAAAGCGAATGTCAAGTGAATTATTAACAAAAGTGCTTTTCAAATGTTTATTTATGAATGGTCAACTTATTTTAAGTAAGTGAATTCACTCTTTGTCTCGAAACAATGTTCTATTTAATGAAATCTCTTACTCTACTCTTTTATATATAAAGAATTATTTCTAGTTCTAGTTCGATGCACAAATGTTGAAAGCTTTTTTTAATACAAATCAAAACTGTATCTGTAAATATGTTGAGAGATATCTAACAGCTATTTGTCGACTGAGAGAAGAATTAAATTCCCAAAATCAATCAAGGCATATCGAAGTAGAAGAGCTTCCAATGACTTTAATGCTCACGAGGGTAGCTTCAAAAGTAACTGAGAAGTGATCAAAATAATGTGAGACTTTTCCTACTCACAAGTTATTTCATATATGTTAGGTAACATTTCCTGGAAATGTATTGTATTCTTAAGCACTTTTAGGTACTTTTCAAGCAACCCTCGTGCGTCTGTGCAATCAAACAGGAGGCAAAACCGCTATCGCATCTTATTAGAAAACCATTCGGTTTGTTATTCGTCTGTGGCCGAATCACTCAACTAAGCTGTCTGCATTTGGACCAACTAAACTGTCGTTGAACTTGCCCAATTTGAGCGAAGGCCAACGAGGCGCTGAGCAAAACAAATCAATTAAAATGCCACACACTTGTACACACCCACACCCACACACACACACACAGACACAGAGGGAGATACGCAGCTTAGGCTTAGGCCAAAGTCTACATTAAGTCCACTTCAATCAAACTATTACATAATTAAATCACAGGATTCAGCTTACATACACACAACTACCATCAATTCACACACACTCACACACACACACACGCACACACACATAGAAAGAGGCACAGTCATCATGATATACTTGGTACTGGGAAGGAAATGGTAAGCAGCGTAAAACTTGTAATAAATGGTGGATTATGTTAATCAAGCAGAAAAACAGAGACACGCGACTTCGGAAAGGGAAATAGAGAGAGAGAGAGAGAGAGGGAGAGTATGTGTGAGAGATACAGCAGAAGTAAGATTGGGAAAAAAGAGGCCAAAGTAAATGAATGAAACATTTTATTAATGGTTTATAGCAAAAAGTTTTGCCAAGATGTGAGAATAAAAAATACTTAAAAAATGCACCAAAACAAAATACGAATAAGTCAAGCAAAGAAAGCGAGAAAGAAAGAAAGTAAAAACAACAAAGAGAAGAAGAGAGAGAAAAACAAAAGTTATAAGCATTTGGCGCTGGCTTGGCCTTAACTTTGCTTAAATAATTCATTAAATTAAGTATACAAAACAATCAATCAAGGCGCATTTAGTCTTCGGCATTGAAATGTTAATGGAATGCTCAGATTTTCTTTGATTTTCCCTTGAATCTTATATAACCGAACCATACGTTTACGTTTTGTTTTCCACTGAGTTTCTATTTTTGGTATATTATTATTTTTTTCTGTGGAACTTAAAGCCGCTTCTCCGCGGCATCAAATAGGCAGTCTAAAGCGAAATGTTTTGCGTCTGTTGCCGGCCCAAGAGAATTTTAGCCAACATCGCCAGAAACACGCCAAGCTCAAGGCAATTATGGCAAAAACGCTGCAACTTTCAAGGCGTCGTCGAGCAGTAACAAAAAAATATGCAGAAATGAAACTGAAAACATTTTAAAAGTATGTATTTTCCTCTACCCTCTGAGCTTATATTGCTGGTGGGGTATATTCGCGAATATATTAGACATAAATGATACGTATACTTGATACAGAAATGATTGAGCTAATTCCTAAATCAATTTAGCAATATTTACTTATAGAAAAGGGATTTATCAGTTAAGTGAATACTGAAACTTCTCTTTGATACAAAAACTGAATAGAAACCAAGTTTCAATATGAGAAAAGGGTATTATCCTTCAGGACTCTCACATCGCCTGATTTCTGCTAGTCAGCTTTGCGTCATAAAGGTCAACTCGACTGACAGCTGAGCCGCATACATTTGCCAATTGGCAGCCAGATGCTGAGCTCCTGTTCGTCCTGGCTGCTGTCTCCTCCCAATGCCTTATGAGTGCAACACACCAGAGCAGAGCAGAGCATAAAAATGCGCATAAAAAGTTGCACATTTTTGCAGCAGCCGAAAGAACGCCCAGGACAACGCTCAGAAGGCTCACCAGTGGGAGAAAAGTCGCTGGAACTCTGTTGCAACCAACTAAGGAAGAACGCTGTGACCTTCTCTCCGTCCCCAGCCCAAGCCCACACTTTATATTTCTGTTTGTCGCGCCGTTGGATCAACTCGATGTGGCTCGTTCTCGTCTCATAAGCAGTTGCAACTTATTGGCGCAAGATTTCCCCTGGCGTCTATTTCTGTGTGTGGGGGTGGGACGCATTCAAGGCGAACGCCACTGCCTGCAGCATAGTTTAGAACTCCGACACACACTCACACACACACAGCCACACACACACAGAAGCCACCTACAGAATAGCCCCGAAAAATATGTGGCGTAAATGTTTGCCTTGTGTTGCATTTTTGCAACATTTTTATAAAAATATTGTTTACAACTACATTTTTCCTTGGCTTTCGCTTTGCTTTGCTTTGCTTTAGTTAAATATGAAGTTTAGTGTAGTTTATAAACGTTAACAAATAGTTGCCAGTCCATAACTGGCGATTTTTCAACAAACTTATTTACTGGCCAAATAGTTATAAAGTTGTTATAACTTAGTTACTCGACTGCCAAACAAAATGTTCTCCTCTTTAACTACCTGAAGCTAACCGAAGACATAAAATTAGTTATTGTTACCAATAGTTGTTAATTTCATAAAGTTCTTAAAGCGGCTCTTTGCTGCATTTGCCAGCAGCACGTGCTGCCCGCCAGCCTTTCAATTATGTAAGGTCCTTATAATCGAATAATTAAAAATGAAAAATTAACGCATGAAAAATGCATTTTCAGCTCAAATTTACAGCGGCAGGTGCACTGGGTCGCTCCTCTTCTCACTCTTTGTTCGCTTAATGCTATACACTTTTCTCAGGAATGTACTATATAGAAAACAAGGATCAGATCTTATGTAACTCTCTTTAATCTTTGGTAGAATTGATATGCCTTATATATCTGATAACATTTATTAATGTTTTCTTTTACCAAAAGAAGAAACTTTCTCATGGTAAAACTTATTTCACTTCTAGAAATCTTCTTAAGGATAAAGCTCAATATATATGCAATAGATGCAATATTTGCAAAAAAGGATCAGCTCTTTTATAACTCTTTATAATCGTTGGTAGAATCCCTTTTATCTCTCATATATCTGATATCATGTACTTTTATTTCCTATTGCAAAAGGAAGAAACTTTATCAAGGTTCACTTTACTGCTAGAGTTCTTTTGTAGATTATAGCCATAATTCTACTCTTTTGCAGGGTATCTGAAAGTTAGTTACACTTTTTGTTATATTTGCTTATCCCGCGCTCTGCCAATTGGCAACTCTTTGAGCCCACATGTAAATATAATTGCAAGATATTTCGCATGCTTTATGGCCGGCAAGAATGGCGAAGCTGGTGAAAATAGCAGAAGCCAGGCGAGAGCTCAGTTCAGCATTTAATGAAAACTGTCTGAGTAATTAAATGCATGATGACAAAAGTACACAACCCACACACACACACACACACACACACTCATTTGTAGTGCATGCGAGTAGAGCCGAAATTTATTTATTTTAAGTACATATAGACTCTATATATATATGCAGCGATAGGGCAGGTTGAAATATGCGAATTATTTATGGCATCCATTGAGAAGGACTATGGAGGACATGAGCAGAACGGATCCATTGACTTGGCCATTTTGTGGTATGTGTGTGTTATTATTGGCTGCTTTGCGACGCCTCACGGAGCGGCGAGTCCTGCGGACGCCTTCTGAAAGTTAAGCGCATTTCCTGTGGTCCTCTGGTCCTCTGCTCCTGTGCTCCTGTGCTCCTGAATGCAGCTAATGCGTTAAAGAGTTGAGCTCATTAAGCCGCTGAGGGATCCCGGGGACCAAGTTTTAACGTCCTTTGTTTGTGCTGGGGCAACACTTTTAGTGCAAATAATTTACAAGGAACCCGGCAAATGGCGGAAATGTAAAACCCACCAAGTAGTGTCCGGCAGAAAAGCATAAGAAAAATTTCAAACAAAACTTAATTACTCGCCTGGAGTTGTAGGGCCAAAAGGGCCAAGGGGGCTACAAAGGGGAGGAATGGGGGCGGAAACAAATTGGCCAAATTTGCTTGACTTGCTGGCGCGTTTGTATTTTGTATTCCGTATTTGTTGTACTTTGTTTATATTAACTGAGCAAGGGTGACACTTTTTTCCCCTTTTCAGTTATTTTAATGAGGGTTTAAGTATTATTTGCTCAAGGGTTGCCTTTGCCCTTTTGTTTAACGACGATGGCCCATTGCAATATACCTTGTCGCCGTTATTTAAGCGGGTCAACAAACAACTGAAATTATATATACCATAACAAAAAAACAAAAAAAAACACACTCCTTACTTAAATTGCGTGTAATAATTTTTAATTTTAATTTTTAGTTCGTTGCGGCCAAAAAGTTGGCTTTTTCTGTGGACAATTTAACGAACAAAGCCAAGGAAAAGACAATGCAAATGGCAAAGCAAAGATAAAAATTCCCGCCGTTTGCTGGTTTAGAGATAAACAAAAGTTTCTGGTGTTAGCCCAGCTTAAAAGAAGCAAAATAAAACTTAAAATTTATTAATGCACATGAAATTAAATGTTGCTCCTACACAAAATTATAATTCAACTTATTTACGCCAAACCCCCAAATCTTCAGTGCAATTAAGGAACACAATTGCTTTTTTGGTTGAATCTTTTCTGCTAGAACTAACATCGAATGATCTCAAGATGTATTAAATATATTAAGAACTTACATTTATAGTTGGTGTTTATATTCAGTAAGGGTCCTTTGAGTAATTGAGTTGGAGCTCCGCTTGCGTGCCCTTGAAGTACTCCAGTTCAAGTCGATTGATTATTTCAATGAAACCTTTCTGTTAGAACCAACATTGATCAAATGATCTCTAGAAACGTTCAAATTTTAAAAAAATAAAGACAAAAAGAATACTTTTTCGGCAAATGTCCTTTACAGCATAATTTGTGTAATTAAGTTCCAACCACAAATTGGAACTTCTCATTAGCCTTATTTTTCCTGAGTGTTCTTAAGTTCAAGTATATGATAAACTTCAAAGGAAGTCGATTGATTATTTTATTGGAACTTTTCTCCTAGAACATGTTATCTCAAGATAAGTTAAAATTTAAAAAATAACAGACTAAATTACTGGTTATACAATAGTTATTTTTGAAACATAACTTGAGTAATTGAGTTCTCATTTAGGTCTTTTTTCTGCATGTCCTTTAAGTGCAAATAGATTATCTGCTTCAGTTCAAGTGGATTACTTAATTCAATGAAACTTTTCTCCTAGAGCTAACATTGATCGAATGATCTCAAGATATGTTAAATATTCTAAGAACTTACAGTATTTATATTCGGTAAGAGTCCTTTAAGTAAATAATTTGAGTAATTGAGTTCCTATTCGTCTCTTCGTTCTGCGCCTCCTTTAAGTTCCAGTATTTTATGAACTTAAAGTTCAAGTCAATTTATTATTTGATTGGATCTTTTCCTCCAGAACTAACATTGATCCAATGATTTCAAGAAACGTTTAATATTCTAAGAACTAATATTCGGTAAGAGTCCTTTGAGTAATTCAATTCCAGGCACAAATTGCAGATTATCTTCCCTGCTCCTTTTCTTTTTCATTCAAATACAGTTCAAGTCGATTGCATATTTGAATGAAACATTTCTCCTAGAACTAACATCGAATGATCTCAGGATGTTTTAAATATATTAAGAACTTACATTTATAGTAGGTGTTTATATTCGGTGAGAGTCCTTTGAGTAATAATTTGAGTAATTGAGTTGGAGCTCCGCTTGCGTGCCCTTAAAGTCCACTACAGTTCATGTCGAAGTTGATCTAAATTGATACATTTGGCTTTTTTAGGCTGAGACAAGCATTCCTATTTATAAAGGGATATCAAAGTCGATCTAATAAATTAGCTCTTTTAACTAACAAACATAATAAATTCTATTATTCGACAAAATTGTGCATTAAAGCAGAATTTAAGTAAATGAGTTCCAGGTATTTCTCTTGCGTCTCCTTTAAGTCCAATTATTATATTATGAATTTCAGCGCAAGTCGATTGTTTATTTCAATGAAACTGTTTTGTCAGAACTTACATTGTTCGGATGATCGCAAGAAACGTGAACATTTTAATTATTAATAGATACATTAAATACTTATAATCGATAAAACTCCTTTAAAGTATAATTTTTTTAATAGAGATGATGATAGCGATTGAAAGTTCTCATTTGTCCTTTATAAGGTTTATTATAAGGTTTAGTTCAGGTCGATTGCTTATTTCAATAAAACTTTTCTGCTAGAACTAACATTGATCGAATGATCTCAAGATACGTTAATATTCTTAACATTTTCAAACAAAATGAATATTTTTATTCGGCAAATTTCGTTTAAAACATAATTTAAATAATAGAGTTTAAGCTCCTTTTCTTGCGTGTCCTTTAATTCAAAGGAAGTCGATTGATTTTTCGATTGAAAGTTTTCTGATAGAACTCACATTGATCGAATGATCTAAGATATGTTTATATTTTAAGAACTTACATACATAAGAAGTATTTATATTCGGTAAGAGTCCTTTGAGTAAAAATTTGAGTAATTGTGTTGGAGCCACAGGTTGGCTGTCAGCTATAAGGCTTGTTCCTTACGTGTCATTTAAGTCCAAGTATATTGTGAATTCAGCTCAAGTCGCTTTCTGCTTGAACATGGATCGCATGATCTCAAGAAACGTTAAAATTTTAATAAATAACAGACAAAATAAATACTCATAGTTATTTTTGAAACATCATTTGGGTAATTGTGTTCTCATTTGCCTCCGTTTCCTGCGAGTCCTTCAAGTCCAATTATAAACTTCAGTTCGGGTCGCTTGTTTATTTTCTCCTAGGATTAATATTGATCGGATGATCTCAAGAAATGTTAAAATTTTAAATAGTAATATATATATTGAATACATATGTATAATCGGTAAAAGGTCTTAAGAACATAATTTGAGTAATTGAGTTCCAGGCACACACTTGAACTTCTCATTTGGTTCCCTTTCTCGCGTGTCCTTTAAGTTAAAAAATATCATGAACTGCAAAGGAAGTCGATTGATTATTTGATTGGAACTTTTTCTCTAGAATTAACATTGATCGAATGATCTTAAGGAACTTAAACAGTTTAAATGTTAACAGATA
This sequence comes from Hirtodrosophila trivittata, assembly GCA_035045065.1. Classification (NCBI taxonomy): domain Eukaryota; kingdom Metazoa; phylum Arthropoda; class Insecta; order Diptera; family Drosophilidae; genus Hirtodrosophila; species Hirtodrosophila trivittata. The sequence continues at coordinate 936,313 of JAWNNK010000866.1, forward strand.
TATTGAATACATTCGATAAGAGTCCTTTGTAGTATATTTCAAGTAATTAAGTTCCAGCCACAAATGGGAAGTTCTCAGTTGCCTTCTTTCTGCCTGCGTGTCCTTTGAGTTCAAGTATATTATGAACTTCAAGTTGACTCACCTCTCTGTCAGTTACGCCCAGGCTATACATATAATTACCATTTTAATAATGAAAGCGAGAACGTTAAGGATAACGAGCCTTGTTGACATTCCGAGTGTGAGGCGTGGAAATGAGTTCAATTTTTTGTTAATTGTAGAATTTCTTTGGGTCTGTTTGTCAGCTCTGGACTCAGGACTCAGACTCAGACTCAGACTCAGACCAAGCATTGCAATGACGACTGCACTGCCACTTGACTGATGACGACAATGAAGGCGCTGACTGCTCTGAATCGTCTGGTCTGGGCCAGCGGACAACAACGGATGCCAACGCGGAGACGGATGCGGCTGGCCAGTCGAGTGGCTGCCCCATGGAAACATTGTCGTCTGTCGGTGTTGCACGTTGCAAGTGGCGCATTCCAATGGCTGCTGCCAATTGCTGGTGTTTCAATAATTTGTGTGCTTTAATGAGTTGTGGGGGTCATAGGTCAGGGCTAAAGGGTAGTGGGTGGAGGGTGGAAGGTGCAGGGATCAGGGCAGAGTGCAGTATAAAAATAATTTTAAATCAGCTGCATATTTGCACAAAGCTTTATTTGATTTTAATTGATTTTTTTCTTTTGCTCCAGCTATTTGCTTTTAATTTACCAACACACTATACACACACACACACACACACACACACACACACACACACACACACACACACTGATACACACATGCAGACTGTCAATCGTGGGCTCAATACGTTTCAATGGGCGTCTCAGCTGCTGGATGGGTGCTCCATATTTACCCATAATTCGACTGTTTGATCTGTTAAAAAAATATGCGCGTATTTTAATTTTATTTGCTTTTTAAATGAAGCGGCAGCTTCCTCCAGGCCAAACAGCTGATTGCGTCTGCGCCTCTGGCACACACAATCAGTTGCCCAGAATCCTACCCCCCTCCAGCCGTAAACCTACGAGTCATCAGCCAACAAAATCCCCCCTTGAATATAAAAATTAACCTCAATGCAAGCAATGCGTATGCTACCTAAATGTATACTCATCACATACATATATATATATATATATATATATATATATCGGGGTATACAATAAAAAGATAGGGAAAAAATGAAATGAAATTTTATTTACGTTGTTTCTGTGCTTGGCCCGCGGCTAGTTAAGTTTTTGGCTTGTCGTTTGTTGTGTGTATCGTAAAATATTTGCGTTATTATGCTAGTAATTTTTTGCAATGTTTTCCTCGGTTTTGCTCTCATCTCATCTCATCTCTACTCTTCTGTCCTGTCATGTCCTGTTCTGTTCTACTTTTGGGGTTGCCGTCACAATTCACTAGCTCATTTTTATTTCAGCGCCTCGGGCGGGGTTGACAAAATTGTAGCATGCATGTGATGAGAGGAGCTGGCGTTCAGTTCCCTTTTCGCAATAAAATGTCAAGTATTTGCTGGCAGGAACAACAAATATTTTGTTGCTAATAAAACTAAACCAACTGAAGCATGCTTTCTGCTACTTTCAAATACATATCTGGGGAGTTTGAATGCATCGCTCTGTAACCCGAATAAGTCAACCCAATAAAATCAGAAGGCAGCTGGGCTGCTGTTTAAGCCAATTAGCAGGGCCTCAAAATTTGTTTAAGCCAGCACAAATCGGAAGCAAAACTCTATAAACGAGTAGAGGCGCAGACATTTTAATGTCCTTTAGCCTTGGACAATCTGTCGAAAATGGCAACAATCGGGGCGTTAACGGATATTGGCTTAAAAAGCTATAAAAATTCTGCCGGCAGGTCTCAAACTGCTTCGAAACTGATGAAGAGCTAAAGGTGGGGCAGCAAATTTATTGGTAAATAAAGTTCCTGTTCCGGCCATGGCATAAAAGTTAATAATAAATTGAAAGAATGAAGCCAAATTGTTGATCTTTTGCCGAGAACATAAAATAAAAATCAACTTTATAGCTCTTGTAATAAAACTTCTAATGGGCCTCTGGCCAAGGCATATGAAATCAGCTAGAGAAAAGGCGGCTATCAGTGGATTTAATTAAATTTACGATACAATTTCGAGCTGAGTAACTGTTTAGACTAGCAAAGACACACAAATCAAGAGGAAATCAGAATGAGATCCTTTAGAAGGATTCCTAATACTACTTTTACAAAGAAATCTGTAAACATTGAGGAAACTGTAACAACAATCTGAATAGAATTGAATCTGGGTAGAGTCCAGAAATATGAAATGAAAGTAAAAATATATATTTTAAATTTAACAAAATAAAAGTAAATTTAAATTCTCTCTTGAACGTATTTTGAAGCTAAGTAAATGCAATAAAAAAGGAAATTAAATTCATTTACATCAATTTTATATTCTGACAAGGTAAAATTTGTATGTAAAGTGAAATTTCAGAATCCTTAAGAAGGATTCCTAATAGTTCTTTTACATAGAGGTCTATAATCTTTGACCAAATTGTAACTAAAATCAGAACTGGATTGGATCTAGGTGTAGGTTTTATTTATTAAGAGTCCAGTAATATGAGATGAAAGTGTAAATATATATTTAAAATTTAATAATGAATATATAAAAATAAAATTTAAGAAGAGAAAAGTGAAAGCAATGAATCGAGGTCAACCACTCTTGAACGTATTTTAAAGCTAAGTAAATGCAATAAAAGAGGAAAATAAATTAATTTACATCAATTTTATATTGGGACAAGGTAAAATTTTAATTTTTATATTTGAGAATAGAATCTTTGAGTGCGAGTATGTAAAATGAAATGTCAGAATCCTTAGGAAGGATTCCTTATAGTACTTTATATAGGGATCTGTAAACATTGACCAAAATTGTAAGTGAACTCTGAACTGGATTGGTTCTAGGTGTGGGTTTTATTTACTTATTTATTTTGATTCCAATATCAAAAGATAAAAGTGTAAATATAATAATAAATATATAAAAATAAAATTTAAGGAGAGAAAAGTGAAGGCAATAAACTTAAAGTCTGAAGTAAAAAGGTTATTCGGGGTCAACCACCCTTGAACGAATTTTAAAGCTAAGTAAATGCAATAAAAAAGTAAATTAATTTAATTTACATGAATTTTATATTGAGACAAGGTAAAATTTTAATTTTTATACTTGAGAATAGAATCTTTGAGTGCGAGTATGTAAAATGAAATGTCAGAAGTGTGAAGCGAATGTGAGGGTTGCGTGTGAAATGAAATTTTAATTAGCTATCGTTTTCTGGAGTGAAAGAGTAGGGGAAGGGAAAGGGGAAAGGGAAGAGGAAAGGTGGCAATGACTTGAAGGCTTACATCTGGCAGGAGGAAAAATGCTAAGGAATATCAAACGTACGTAATTAATAATGAAAAGGCAATGTCAATTAGAGGCCGACGCCTGGCATCTTTGGCAGCATTTTTTATGCATGTCACAACATTTTGTCATAAGGTGATAAAGGTAAAAAATCTACAGTGGGCGAGAGTGAGAGGGAGAGACAGATCTCCGAGCTCTTGGGCCTCTTATAGATGGTAGATGGTAATCTTGGCGTCGTGTGTCGTGATTGTTATGCTTGGCTCGCCAGCAAACCTGAAAGCTGAAGGCAGAAAGCAGAAAGCTGAAAGCTGTAACTGAAGACGATGGAGATGAAGATGCCGCACGCATGTGGCATAATTGAAAGCGACATGGCTGCCATGTAGCCACGTTGGGGCAGAGATGTGACGCAGGCACGTGGGTAAAGTCAGGTGCACGTTTAACTTTTGCTGTCGCTGGCTGCTGTCCTGCCCGCCTTCCAATAGAAGATTATAATGTACGTATTGCTTAATTTGAATGCTCTGTGTGTGTGTGTGTGTGTGTGTGTGTGTTCGTTTGTGTGTGTGCCGACTGTGACTTTGTCTATGGCAAATGAAATTAACAGCAGCTGCTGCGCAACGGAGCGGCGATAACAGGCACTCATGTTTTAAAAATTAAACGAAAATAACGAAATTAGCATAAATAAGCGGCCCTAATAGGATTTCGTTTGTAATTATCGAATTGACGTCGTTCAAAAATGCCCAAAAGTAATTGAATTCAATTAAAGTTACGGCCTGCCAACAGATTTGCCATAAGCAATGCTCCAGACTTATGCCATTATTTATTAGGCCTCAAATACAGCAAAAAAGAAGAGAAAAGGGAAGAAATTTACATTCGTTTTGACACCTTTTTTTTATGAAAAAGTTTTATTTATTTCGTTAATGCGTTTGATTTTGTTTAAAATTTATTGGGTGGCTCGCCAAATCGATTTCGCGCCACTGCAGCTGCTAATTTGCTTAAAAGCATAATTAACAACCAGCAAACACACACACACACACACACACACGCATGGGAGAACATAAATAGCTACACAGACATGGACACCCACGTAGTCGCATACGCGATTTTATAGTTGCACGTGAGTCGTAAAAAACAAACAGGCGTTGTATAAAAAGCAAGTATATAGAAAAAACATTGTAAATCAACGCAATGAAAGAGCAGCACACACACGCACACACACACACACATACATATATGTATAAAGTACAACAAAAGGGAACAAGCACAACAAAAAGAAAAGCGACAACAATAACGTCAGCAGCAGCAGCAGCAGCAGCCCCACAACAGTGTCGCGTCAGACACGACGTATACGTAATGTATTTCTCGTATGTTTTGTTTGGATGTTATGCGGTTTTTGCGCAAAGTGTGAAAATTGTAAAAAAAAACATCAAGACATAATAGCAAACTTCGAGCTGCCGATAATTATATACTCTTGCTGAGATTTCATTTGAATAATTTATCATATCAAGAAGTTCAAGTTAAGAAATAGGTGAAGAATATTCATATACTTTTTTCTTATGATATAAAAATTAATATATGAAATTATATTAAATATAGTCGCAATATATATTCTTAAGAAATTCTTAACAAATTCTTAATATATTTTTAATAAATTCTTAATATATTCTTAATACAATATATTATTAATAAATTCGTCATATATCTTTAATATATTCTTAATAATAAAACAAATTCTTAATATATTTTTAATACTTTTTTAATATATTCTTAATATTATTAATAAATTCGTCATATATCTTTAATATATTCTTAATCAATTCTTAATATTCTTAATATATTTTTAATATATTCTTAATATATATTTAATATTTTCTTAATATATTCTTAATATTTTCTTAATATTTTCTTAATATATTCTTAATAAATATTTAATATTCTCTTCATATATTCTTAACTGATTTGTTTCGACTACTTTTTTTTTTAAAAATAAACTTTCTTTGCCAATAAATAAACTTCTTTCCATGATGTACCTAAATTTGACATGCGGCAGCTCGTTCCAACTGCGAATATCATATTGAAAGCATCGTTTTAATGCCTATAAATATATTTATGTATATATTTATGTATATATCGTTATCGTTAACTCTGACAAGTTTATGCTTTTCCCAACAAGAAGTACAAATATTATTTCTGTCATAATCAAAACTACTTCAAAAAAAGGTAAAGCAGGCTGGCAGATTTCAGGAGAAATATGAGGATTATTTGTGGCTTATATGTAACAGAATTCATACAAAAAGGTTAATACCTGCTGCCAGAGTATTTTAATTGCAATTGCAGTTGGCATGTGTAACACTTTATATATCGATTAATCAAGTGTTCTCTGCACTATATATATATATATATATATATATACCATAGGATGTTATAAAATGGGAAAGTTTGACTATACGCAGATAGATGGAGGAAGTGATAGAGGATCGAGGAGCTGTTGAGAAACGAAGAGCTAATTGTTAGTTTTGATGAAGAGTTAAATTTATTTAATTAACTAACGTATTAAAATTTGTAGAATTGAATTTCCTTTATTAAGGAACAATCTCCAATTTCAATTCGTCTTCTTTATTACATTTTAAGAATAAAATTTTTTTAAAATAAAAACTTTTCTTTGAGATTATAAATCTCGCAGTTAGCAAACTTTTTGGCGCCACTTTAAGAGCACAATTTAATATTTTAATAGCTGACATAACTTTGGGTCTGCTGGAGCGCCTACAAAGGAATATACATACATATATATACTGGTCTACGGTCTACGGTCTATGGCTGTGTATCCTTAATACCCGAAGGCAGGCAAAAAGGTTTTTATTTTTCGGCGGGGGCGGTCGGCTTTTCATTTCCATAATTTGCTTTGTGCACCAATTAAAAGTGATTAGTTTCGTATTGCGCCATTTATATAATTCTTCTTTCTTATTCCTTATTCCTTATTGCGAATTTTGTTTTGTAGCGCCGTAATGCGAAGCCAAACCAAAGCCCCGCAACGGCAAACCGAGCAAAACCTTTTAAATTCTCTGGTAATTAATTGGTGGACTAAGAGCAAGGAGGAAGGGGGGAAAGGAGGAGGAAGAGGCTCGTCTGGCATCGCGTGCCGATGCACGTAAACGTTTACCTATAATTTTATGACTTTCCGAGCAAAGTTTTGTGTTGTTGTGAGACTCCCCACCCCTGCCTACCCCGCCCCTCCCCTTCTGTTAGAAAAAATCCAACTTTTCTAATTATAATCTACATAACTTAAAACGCGAGCAGGACGCGAGGGCAAAGTTGAACGCGAGCAACGCATGTGAAATTAAATTATAGCTGTGTGTTGTGATGTGTGCGTATGAGTGTGTATAGATTGGGTGTGGGTAAACAGCTGTTCTGAGGAAAAACAAATACAACAAGAGGAAAGCCAAAAGTCTGGCAAAGTCGCAAAATGGCAACAAATGCAACCAAACAAACTGCAAACTTCAGCGAACGGTTGCTCGGCGACCGTCTAAATTAAATTTAAAATTTTTATTGATGGCTTCATTTGCATGGCAAAGGCACACACACACACATATGCACACACACGCACACACACATACATGAATACGTGCTCTCTGTTGTGCTTGAGAGTGTGTGGAGCGAGAGAGGAAAGCAAAGTGCCTCACAACTTGCCGCGTTTATCCTGAAAAATCATCTAATCTGAGCTAGACTTCATATTTTTCTTGTTGCTAAGCTGCCTGTCATATGAATATGTATTGTGTATCTTAAATGTTCCAGAAATACTTTTCTCCTCACTTTCGCCCAAAAGAATCTTGGCGAATGCTGATAATCAACTAATGGACAGACAGTCTGCATTCCTTAGATGAACATTTTTTAATTTATTTGTCGACTTTTTAAATAGAATTTAGATCTTATTTTGCTTACTTTTGATTCGCTTTAAGAATAAAATACGATTTGAAGGCGTTTCGAATGTTGGGAGTGTGTCTTGATGTGGGCGCTGGTGTGTGCAGCTAATGCTTTTTCACTTTGGCCCCCGGGGGCTGTGTCAAGTTTTTGGCCATACACCCTGGGGCATATTTTAGAGGCTCATGTGACAAATTGCCAACGCACGTGTATTGCATGCTTATTCGGAGCGTTTCGTTTCTGGTTTTTCACGTTTCATGTGCCAGTCGCTCTGCGAGAGCCTTGTATGTAGTTGCCATTTGCCGCGATGACAAATCCAATTCATTTCAGGCCGCCTTACGTGGCGTATGCGTAATGTGTCTCAACTAAAGCTAATGGCGAAGCGCCTTTTACCTGTTCTACCTGTCCGTGCGCTGATTTCTCGCGAATAATGAAGCCTAGAAATTGACGCGCACTTCAATCATTTTTTATGGCCGCTTCTTCTATGCCGCGCGCGAAGTGAAAGCCAATCAAAAAAGTTGCGCCTTACAACAAAATGTTCAATGCAAAGCCAACAGCTGCCCCCACTGTCAGACAACAAGTGCGCTGATGTGGAAATGCTGATGTTGCTCTCGTGTTGGGGTGCTTGGGTGTTGTTGTGCTTCGCATGCTGAAGCTGAAGCATCAATATCATCTGCAACTGGCAACAATTACGCGTTGCCTTAATTGCCACACACTCGTTAACAAGAGCAGCAGAGCAACTCCTGCAACAGCAGCAACAACAACATCGACACATTTACACTGAACTGCTGCATACTCCGCGCTGGGCTTGAAATCAAAATCATTGGTGTGAAAATAAACTAATTGAAGAAAAATTTCATTTGCAACAGTGGCGGCACAGGCACAGGGACACAGACACAGACACAGACACAGACACAGCCACGGACATCGACATGGATGTGGACGTGGACCTCGACATGGACATGTGGCTCAACCCGTTGCGTTTGACCCGAGTTCAAGTTGCAGTGCAGTGCACGCATGGGCTGTGCAACCGGAGACAGGCTCGTCGGACAGAAGACACTACGGCGTACCGTGCTTATTTATCAGTTAAGCCAATGCCGCTGTCGATGCCCGAGGACGAGGACGGAGCACAGAACAGCAGCAGCAGCCTGTGCTGGCAATATATTTTGTCCGAGCTGCCGCCGGGGGGCGACTATCAAAATGAATGCATGAAAAACTACGGAATGGTAATGTGCCGTTGCCATGCACATACAACACCAACAACAACAACAACTTGATGGGGTGCACAATTGCAGGATACACTTTTGCCAGCCCCTTGGGCTTGTCCTTGTCTGTTTATCTACTGGTTGGCTGCTGCCTGGAGAGCCGCTTATATGCTTTCAATGCTGTTGTTGCCAGCAGCAACAGTTTCTGTTGCAATTGTTGCTGCTCCTGTTATTGTTTTTGTTTTTGCTTTTGCTTTTGTTATTGTAATTGCTGTTGCGTGTGAAAAATTGATGGACATGTGTACGGACCTCGGGCAATGCAGACAGCGACACAGCTGCTCCAAAATGGACGTGAAAAACTATCGGCTGCACGAGTTTTCAATTTCCCACCTAATTGGCAGCGAGTCAATTGTATTTAAAGCACAGCTCACTCAATGCAAACCAAATTAGTTAATATAAACCATTCAATACTGAATCAATCGATTAATCAGAATTATCGATACTTACGTTTATCTGAAAGTATCTCAAGAAGGTAAAACTTCTGTCACCTTGGGCGACCCTTTTTTCATACGAAATGTATTGGTCAGCCCGTAAAATTTGTTGGACACGACGCTTAGAGACTGGAAAACTCAGTTCCCCACAAATTTCTTAGGTTTTAATTCAGAACTAGGCGTTTTCTTAGCCAGAACGTGGCTTCTTTCCGTAGTAGAAATTTTTGGATGGTATAAAAGCTTCTTTCCATTCTTTAAGCTATTTTACGTAATAATATTCCTGTTTCTCTATATGCCAATATTTTAGCTTTATTTTGATTATTTTTTTTAGTTTCTGTACACTTAAAATCAAAAAACTTGTCAAAATTTGCATGTGAATGCACTCAAACAATGTCAGAAACTAAATTGTTCAGTTCCTTAACATTTCGCTCTTCGTCGAGACGCAGCTGACAATTTCCATAGAAATATCGAAAACTTATTGCGATTTCTGCTTCATATGAGTATTTCAGGCAAGAGAAACAGTTTACAAGAAACCAGGCAAAAAACGACGTTGAAAATGAATGAAAAGCAAAGTAAAGACGAGCTGTGATAAAATTGATAAGGTGACTTTTTATATCAAATAATATTGTATCATCAAATATGATTACCTTATTGACACTCTTACTGAACTTTATATAGAATACATTAACATTTACACCTACACACACACACACACAATAATCGTCGAACTTTGTTGCAACCCCACGCAGCGTCGTGTCAGATTGATTCTTGCATAACATCTGCGTTTGCTGTGAAATTTTTCTGAAATTTCCAGCATAGATGAAAAGTGTGCTAAAACGCAGCTGTGCCAAAAAACGTCAGTTGAAAATTGCACTCATAAAAGTTTTTCTTTATTTTCCTGTATTGTGGGAGATTTGTGGGCGATTGCAAAATTTGAAAAACTTGTTTTGTATATGGAAACTTTAAACCAAATTTGTTAGTTCTTGGACAGAAGCAAAGGGACAGCAATAGCTTTCGACTTTGTCAGTCAATCAACAGTTTTTCTAGTATCCTGATATTTGAGAACCAATCATAATGCTTGTTAATACTTAAATTAATCTGGATCTCTGTATGCCTGCATTGTAACTAGAATCTAAGAGTCAAACCGCATTTGAAAGCATAGAAAATGTTGCATTTTCGTTGTGAATCTCTCGAATTGGACTGCTGGATAATGGCTGGATTCGATTTCTGTCTGCCATAAAGCGATTTCTTTTTCGCTGTGGTTTGAGTTATTGCACTTTAATTCCAACAGCAATAGAAACCAGGCACACAATTTGCATGAAGCACTCCCATTTCGAGGCAGACGTTGTGTCTCCTCGCAAAAACTGGGTCGTCCTCCCCTACACAGAATGTGGCTTTTCATTAAAATCTAAAAACATAAATCTAAAAAGTGAGACCAACAACGCCACTGAACCAGACAGATGGGTAACACCCCCCCCCCCCCACCCCCTCCCTCCATCTCCGTTTTATTTGAAGATCGGGGGGCGGTGCACGTGCTTTATGCCTTCGCTCCTGTCAGGAGGAGGCTGCGACTCGGGGCTAATTGAATTTTGAAATTCAAGTCGAAATTAAAAAATTACGAGCAGCCGCCGCCGCAGAGCAGCCTTCGCTTAAATAAACTGTAAAACGGAAATGTATTCGACAGGTGGAAATTAAAACTGATTGAATTGTAAAACGAAGCATAAAACGCTATTGCTTTTATTTATGTTTATGCCACGCCACAGATGCTTCTTTCTCCCCCCAGCCACCAGTCCCACCCCCCACACATACAAACACACTCGAAACACTGCTCAAGTCTTAAAAACAAACACAAACACAAATACAATCGCAAACGTATCCTGATAATTTATGCTTTTCGATTTTAATTTGCAAAATTTTCGCGCACATTTTATGGGACTCTTTTGCATATTTCTTGCCTACAGATTTGTCACTCAACAGAAGAAAATTATTAATGTAAGAGAGGGCTGTTCGAAAAGTACTAAGAGTTATTATGTTCCTAACTTACCCAAAGGTTTTGCGATAAGAAATTGCTTAATATTCATTTTTATTCATCCTTTCCTTTTATTTAATATTCAAAGTTAGAATTAGATATATTTAATTTGGATTTTTGGAGGTCTTTAAGGTCTGGGAAGAAGTCTGGGAAGACTTGCTTAGAACTCTTAGCTCTAACTCAAATTTTGAATTCTTCATTATTTTTTAATACTTATATGATAGTATATATAGTATATATATATGCCAAACTTACTCCAAAGTCGGTCGGAGATTACATTCATACGTTATTAGTATTATATTTATATATTTATTTATTAATAGTGAATATGTTTTCTTTAGAGTTCCTTAACTTATCTCAAATCTTTCAGAATCGGAGATAATCAGTACAGATCTACTTTTTTACGTTTATAAAATCAAAGCTTTAGCTTTGAATTTGACATTTTTAAGAGTTTTCTTCGATCTGCTGTGGTATCTACCCCTTATAGTCATTATGCTAGTCGCCTTCAAACTATCCTACTGGTTAGAGTATGTGCACCTCCTTCTATCTATTATTTATATCTGTACAACTAGAATAAACTTTTACTATTTCAACAAGTCTTACGTGAAAGAAGCGAACAAATTAAGTTGTAAAACTAAACTATTAAAATAGATTTTCAAAGGTGACACCTAATGTTTTAATGTATATTCCAAGAAATTCCACACGCACTTTGGAAATAGATATTTAATGACTATTTTTATTTCATTTGAGTGCTAAGTCTTATCCTTCGTAGGTCTTCCCACGCAGCTGGATGTGTGTAGATTACATGTAACAAACCTATTAATAGATTGATTCTCGTTTATCTGGGTCGCAGGCTAAGAATAATATGACTAGTGGGTAGTAAGGATTCGTAAGAATAAATCCAGTTACTTTATATAACTTGTATATATAACTTTTACTCTTATTAAGTGTGCTTAAAAAATATAAAAATACAGTTCGTACTCTGAGAGCTTGTGCCTAAAAGTATGCAACACTTTTTGCTGTCGAAGAACCAACGAAATGGCTTCGAGAATACTAAATTCCTACTATCTGGGACACTACGAGGACGAATTCGATGTCACTCGGTCAGTTAATAGCTTCTAATAAGCTTTTGCAACAAAGTCTTGCAAGATCAGCAAGGATACGGCTGAGATATATACGATATGAAAACTATATGTATGCCACAGGATATCATAATAGTTCTATAGAACTGACAGCTAAGATCTACTTGTTAACATGTAATACCAATTTTATATTGAGATCCTGGATATCCTTACAAACCTTCCGAAATACTTGTAGGAAGAAGATCTTCTTTTGGGTACGTTAGCTTAAAGTTCGGCTGATTCTTGTTGAGTTTTCAAGGACTATCCAGATTGATTGGCATTCAATGATATCAAGTTTAATTCATCAATTAATTTCCATTGACGTGGATCTCGCCAGAATTTGCAAGGGATAAGCTTATGTTTAAAATTAAAAGTTCTTTTTATAGCTCGGGTGCTTAGCTTTTATCTTTTCAAAACTTTTACTCAAAGCAAAACTAATCTCAAAACATAATTTGAGAGAACATTTTGCATTGGGATAATCGATCGGTTTTTATAATATTGGAGAATAATGGGGTCGGTAGTCTAAGAATTACATGTAATAATTGGAATTTATATTGAGCTCAGTTTTGTTGGACTTTGAGTATTCTATTGCTAGTAGAAACTTTTGCTTGTTTCCGCAGAAAATTCTTGAGTTTTTGCTGATTTCAGTTCACCTGGTTTTTGGCATCCAACGAGGCTCAAAAGCTATTGTAGCTGATCATTGTTAAAAATGAATGCGTGAAAATGTCAAACATATAGTCCAAAACGGATAGTCTCAATATTTTCTATATAGTTTTCAATTTTCGCTACTCGTAAGTAGTTCAATCAGTCACAATATAAGCAAATAACGAGAAATGAAGAACAATAACAATAATTAGAACATATTCTATATTTGAAACAAGGTAGATCACATTGGAAAATCGCTTGAACGACTCTCGTTTCATGGTCGCAGGCATATATTTTTATTAGAGCCGTTATTGAAGTTTAACTGCGCATGTAATAAAGGCAATTTTAGCTATTTTCAACGCATTAGCAGCATAAATAATACAAGTCGAAAGTGCGGCATTAAGAGACGCGATATGGCCGACCATTTCTCAGGCTGGAAACGTTGGAGAAAGCATTTCTCATACGAGTCCAAAATGATGAAAATGCGTAACACAAATGAATAGAATGAAATCCGAAGCGAGAAATGAAAGTGGCGCCGCAAAATGGACGAAATGCGATATAGGCAAAGGCGCAAAGCATTACAGACGTGCAGTATTACCAATTGCCATACATGTGGCATACACTGCTACTCATATGTGTGTGCCACACACACCCCTCTCCCCCCTCGTCTACTCCACAATTTGGTGGTATCCCTCATATTGCCCACAGCTTGGCGCCCACAAACAAACGACGGCGACTTATTCATTGCGCTTGCCATTAAGGTTGCTTTTCCTTTAGCTGTTACTGTGTTGGTGTTGGTGTTGGTGTTGGTGTTGCTGCTGTGATATATAACACGCTCATAATTGGTCATAAATCTGACAAATGTAATTTGTCATCACTCAGGCAGCAGCCAGGCGAGAGAGTGAACAGGATGAGAGTGTGGAATGAATGCTCTGTTCGTCCTGTGTCCCACCTTAGTTGGACTTGGCCACGCTTTACTGAGTGCCAAAATGAAAAAGGTGCTTGACACAAAATGTCAGCTGGATATTTTTTATTACACAATCACAGCACACACGCACACACACACCAACACACACACACACATCGACTTTCTCTAGATGCCTAAAAGTATGCTCAAGCTCTTCAGTTTGTCACACAAACACTGCCACAGAGAAAGCAAATGTGTGTGTGTGTGTGTGTGTGTGAGAGGGAGAGAGGGAGAAAGAGACAAACAAACAGTTAAGGATAGCCCCACACGTAAGCCACAAAGTAGTTACTTTTTATGCTTTCCGCTTTTGGCCATTGTTTTTGCAATGGCTCTGGTCACTTGAGGTCGTAAATATTTTACAAGTTTTCCTTTGCCCCTCCGGCTTCCAACCCTCCTCCATCCCCTCCCCTAACTGCCCCTCTCCCTCTGTGTCTCCGCTTGTCTCCAGCAACTAATTTTTGCTTTTAGAGGAGATGACTTACGACTTATTTGGGTGCAGGTTCAACATCTACATTTCATTATAAATGACTTTCAAAATGGCCTAAACGTTCCAAAATGAAGTAGCTGCGTCTTGGCCGCCCGCACTTAAGGTTCAGTATTCGATTTTAATAATGGCTCTTGGGTGGCAATCAATAAACCGTTGAAAATTTATGAGAATTAAGTTGGAGCATAATGAGTAAACAGGGCTAGTGAACACAAAATATGTCTCTACAAGGGCTGAAGATATAATATTAACATTAAATATTCTGACTGAATCCTGGCTAACAACTTCCTCTTTGAGTTTGAGCTGTTGATTTGACCAAGATTATAATAAGATTATAATTATTTGAAGTCATCTTAATTACTCTTAATTACTCCATGTTGATTCTTAGAAACGCCGCGAAACTTAGCTGATTCCCATTTTGCACATAATTTACTGTATCTAGGACTTAAAACATTAATTCGAATTCACAAATCACTTCAATAAAATGTCGGAACCGATTGGAGAAAAGGCTGTCATAGAGCTAATCGGCATCGGTGCAACGCTTGGTGGGATTCGATAAGGCACAAGGTAAGTACTTGGTATTGAAAAAGAATCAGAAATTGTTTATGGATTGGATGAAGGATGCATGCAAGTTCATTCAAGTTCAAAACAGGCTTCAGATTCCTACAACTGGCTTAACGATGGGTGGCAGGAGTTTTTGTAAATGACTTGGACAAAGTTGAGAATAATTTTACCACAAGAAGTTCGAACTTCTATTCATATGCAATATATGTTCCTGTATGATAATATACTTGAGTCGACGTTTAGTTTCGAACTGTCTCGCTCGGCTGAGCGATCCTTTATGTATTGTAAAATTCTTATCTCTAGCAATATCCTTATCTCTAATGCAGTCGTCAGTAAGACGACAGCGTATCCACATCTGGAACTCATTTATGCCCAAATCCTGACTCAAGCGGTTTGGATAAGTGCTTCCAGCTGTTGTAAGATATTGAGCCGCGCGCAGACGTGCAGCGTATCATGTTCATACTTGAACATTCCCTTTACGTTAATGTTAGACTCTCAATAAAATGTAAGCTGATGTTAATTGAAATTGAATGGCTTTGAAGATTTACTATCACGTGATAGTAAATCAGATGATTAATGAAATATAACAAATATACGAACAAAAAGGGTTGTACACAAAGCAATGATCATAAAAAATGCAATAAAAAAAAAGATCTGCTAGAAACTATCTTCCTACATTCATTTATAGTCCTGACCTTGCGCCCTCAGACTTCCATTTGTTTCGGTCTTTGCAAAACTCCTTAAATGGTAAAACTTCTGACAAGGACGAGGATATAAAATCGCACTTGCTTCTGGTTTTTGCAGATAAAGGCCAGAAGTTCTATGAGCGTGGAATAATGAATTTGCAGGAAAGATGGCGAAATGTCATCCACCATAATGGAAAATATATAATTGATTAAAGTTCATTCTAAAATTAAAAGAATTTATTTACTTTCTTTTAAAATCACCGGTTTCTTTTCGGTCAACCCAATATTTGTATATTATGCACACTGTTAATTCTCTTTCTCTGAACCCTCTCATTGAATGAAGAGACTTTTACTCTTCTATCACCTTTGGTGATAGAAGTTTAGTTTTCCCAATATTTGCAACAAATCCCACTCCAGCACGTATAATGACAGATTGGAACGCCACAGTTACCGATGGGAAGACCCCCGCTAATTCTTAAGAGATGCCACCCGAGAGACCTAATACTTCACTCTCCCAGAAGAAGACTTCTCCAGTCAACTGAATGCCTATTGTGAAATTTTCTATATTATAATTTGCTTAAAAATTAACTATTAAACCGCTGAAGACTATGAAGAGGAATAAGGTAATAAGGGCATAAAAGGGATCTTTATCCCTTATTCGTATACCTTATTAAAATATATATATCTAAGAAGAAAACTTGCAACAAATAGTAGATCAATTTAATTTAAAAACAATTTATTATATTTTTTAATACTTTTTGTCTTTTCATACTATTTTTTAAATCTTTTATTAATATATAATTATTAATATCCTATATATAGTATAATAATACATAATTATATTTGCTTAAAATTATATATTTATATTTCTTCTTTGTTGAATAAATTGTATCTTTTAGTCGATTAAGTACAGGTCATATCAGCAGCATTTGAGATATCATAGATTATAGTGTGAATTGCTTGTAACTAACTTTTAGTGAGTATCAATTGAGCCAAGGGGTAAATTAAAGCCACTTAGGGGTTAATTCCCAGATATTACAGAAGTAGAATTTTCTCAGGCTAGTTTAAACAGAATTTGTTGATTGGTTGCAATGACAAGAGCATATTGCGTACTGTGCTCTGTGCTCTGTGTTCAAGGCAGTGCAAATGGAAAATGACAATGCATTTTCATTCAGGAGACGCGACCTTAGATGCTTTTGAGTGACTAGCAAATGGGTCAGCATCTTTGCCAGCTCTGTAACTGTGCTCAATGACGATCGTGAATTGTACGTGATGCAACATACGTAGGCCTTATCTAAATCCCCATTACGGGTATACTCTACGACGAGCATACGAGAACGACTTCTATATAGTCCCGTACTCGGTGGATGCAGTTTGATGCGACACATTTGGCAAATTGGTGCCGAGCGTTTTAACTATAGATATCAACATTGTATCATATTATTTGCTTTTACTGCTGCTGCTGCTGTGTTTATGCTGCCTGGCCGGAGACATCGAGAAAATCCGAGAATTTAAGTACGACTCAATTAGAGGCAATTGAATTATTACACGACGACACTCATTCAATTTTCTGTGATATGGGAGCGTTTGCATGAATTTCAGGCACTCGCAATGCTGTCAAATACAAATTGTGTGATAAGTAAAGTGATGTGACAATTCAGCTGGTTAAAACGATCCAAACAATACGCTACTATTTCAATGTTTAGACAAAACAAACAAAGAAAGTAAAATAAATATGAGTAAAAAAAGAGTAATGTATCCACTCTGAGAAGGATCCTGGTTTTAGATTGCCAGCTAAAGTGGATGTGATCTAGGCCAAAGGGTTCTTCAGCCAATGCTTAAACATATCCTATAATATGCCAATTTTCCATTACATAGGAAATAAAATAGCTAAAAAAGTATATATTATAAGCAATTGGTAATTTTCATAGTCTTTTCTATACTATACTAATATATCATATAAATATATATAAATAAATATAAATTAATATAAATAAATATAAATATATATTAAAAAATATAAATAAATAGAAATAAATATAAATAAATAGAAATAAATATAAATAATTATAAATAAATATAAATAAATATAAATAAATATAAATAAATAGAAATAACTATAAATAAATATAAATAAATAGAAATAAATATAAATAAATAGAAATAACTATAAATAAATAGAAATAACTATAAATAAATAGAAATAAATGTAAATAAATATAAATAAATATAAATAAATATATATATAAATAAATATAAATAAATACAAATAAATATAAATAAATATAAATAAATATAAATAAATAACAATATATGTTATATGAAAGGTTTACAGATGAAACAAAGACTTGAAACAAATATTTGAAGGACATTTCAATAAAAGCAGAAACAAAATAATTTTATATCAAATGATATCAAACGAAATATCTGCAATGGAACAAGAAACCAACGATGTGTATGCATGTATGAGCAGTAATTTCCTGTAGGGTAATAAAAACATGTCAAGCAACATTAACACAGTTTATACACCCGATAATTGTGAACGTAGCGCATCAAGCTACGCATTTATCACTTTCCTGGGATATAGGCGCCGATCTCTGGCTTCGTGTCCCCAGTTTGAATTCGCCTATAGCCGCGTGCAGTTGAGAATCGCAAGCATGAAATATCTGTATTCCTTGGTCTGTGTGCTGTTCATGGCAGCTTGTCTGATGGAGCCAATTGTGGCACGTGGCGGACGTGGGCGCGGTGGGGGGTCATTCGGAGGACTCTTTGGCGGATGGCGTAGCAAATATGGCAGCAAATCTTCTTCATCCGGCGGTGGACGACGTGTGATCAGCGGCTCACCAGTCCATACGGCAATGAATATTCCAAAAGTGCCGCCACCACCGCCGCCACCAGCCAAACCCATGTTCATGCCGAAGCCACAAGTTGCCAACTACCCACGCCAGCAGCTGCCTCCGGGCTATAGCTACGGAGCAGCTTCACCAGGGCAAGGCACATATTATGCAAATGCGCAGGCGCTACCCGCCGGAGCTGTTTACTACGCACAGCCTCCCATGTCGATGGGCTCAGGTAAGAAGTGGTGTCTAATAGGGATGAGCTGTCATAGTAGCTAATCTCATTATCCCTCAGGAGCAAATGGTTTTTGGCTGGCATGCTGGCTGGCCGCCTGATGGACGGCATGCTCTTTGGTAATCGTCATCATGTATCGCACGTCTACCACCAGAATCAGCAACAAGGGCCAGCAGCTCCCGCCAATGGACGAGAGATCATAGTTATCAATAATGGACAGCCGCAGGAAGAGGTAAAGCCAGAACAACCAATTAACGAGACGCTGGAAACGGAACAAACTGCTGTTCCGCCAGAGACTCCTTTGCCGACAGAGAAGGAAGAACAGGAATCTATTTTAAGTGCAAAGACAACGGATGTTGCCGCACTGCCAGCGCCACCTATTGGCGGTATTATATGTTTCCCCATTAAGCTTAACGAAACAGATCCTCAGAACCCGGAGGAATTGGTTGAGGTGGAGCGCGTGGTTTGCTTTCCTGCGCCCAGCACGGACCCACAACTAGCAGCAGTAGACTGTGAAAATAATCCTCTGTGTATTTTAGACCCAAACCACAGCACCACCAGCACGGTGCCACCAATTGTTGCAGGCGATATTGGTGGTGTAGTTGACGAGTTTGATTCTATAGAGGTGACCACCACTGTACCCGACGTAGATGCTGAGCGTGATTAGTTGTAATTTTAGTACGTAAGCTACAACGCAAATAAAATTTGTTAAGTTTTTGATTAACAGTAATAAAAATGTTACAATCTTTCGATCTACACGATAAGCACTTAAGCTACATTGCTTTATACTTGTATTCAACGGTTTTTAAGATCTTAAATATATTCAGAGCAACAAGAAAATAGTTCAGTTGAAAACGAGAAAGAAAATCTATATGCAGCAGGTTATTTACGTTGATTAAGTTATGAATGATATTGCCATGATGGCAAGTACTCTTAAAAATAAAATACACTTCTATTCTTATCTCGTTTCTTTTGATTATGATTCGCAGTTAGACTGCGAGATAGATAAGAACGAGCAATGTGGGCAATTGACGACGCTGGACTCTTTTCACGTATTCCGACTATGTCAACTTCTACATATCTTACTTTAATTGCACAATAAATTTGAGACGTGATAGAAAAGAGAACAGGAGCTTTCCGAAATTCGAAGATGAGGATAATGAACATAAACCTTTTTATAGAAGCTTTTAAGGTCAGACAATTCAGAGGATTAGGCTAAGTTAACTATATCACAGACAATTTATTTCATAATAGTGAGTGAATAGTTTTATAAAAGAATCGGTTGAACTTCAAAAGCCAAACTAAAAAAAAGCTTTCGCTTTTTATGCGCCACAAGAACTTAAAAGCTTTAAAGCCTCGTCTGCCGTCTACTATCTGCCTTCTCTTTCTGTCTTTCTATCACATTTGTATTCCTTGTAGGTGCGTGTTGTGAACCCGCCTCAAAGTTTCTGGCACTACATCAGAAATGTTGACAGCTGTTCCTGGACAGTCGCAACAACAACTACAACAACAACAAAAAGGCCTCTCACAATAGATACAACAATAACAACATAAAGAGCGACGCCCCGGCGCACAGGCACAAAGCGAAACACCTAGCCGCGGGCAGAGGCAGAACCTGAGCGTACGGCAGCGGCAGTGACGTCTCTTAAAGCTTTGACGTTGACGACGGCCGCAAATAAAAAGCATTCAATAGGGACACCAACACAATAGCAATTACGCTGTGTGAGTGTGTATGTGTGTGTGTGCGATGATCCAAAACACGAATAAAGCTCACTTGCGCTCATTAATCCCGCTATATAACAGAGGAAGAGTCACAGCGACAGGCAAACGAAAACAAACTTGCTTCTCATTGACATTCCACGGCTGGATGGCTAAAGGTTAATCATTCACATTTTGAATGATGAATATAATACTAGAACGTTAGACAAAACATTAGCAAAGGAATAATATGCATCAGCTCGTAGCTGATACACATTTAATCCGCTTGTTTATTTAATTTCTGAAACCCGAAATTATTTAGCTTTTCTCGATTTTAATTTATGTATGTGTAGTTGTATATGAATCTAGTGTGTATATTTGTTATTATTTTTTGTTGCGTATATATAACATAGATATATATGTTATATAAAACGGCTTTGCAAGCCTAACTTCGCTTGGTTTCCATTGCGTGAATGAAATCAAAACATACGAAAAAACACAAGGCAAAACAATAGTCACTTGGTCGCCCACTCACTTCATACTTCCAAAAACAAAGCTCAGCAATAGAGAGTAGTCCACTAGGAGAAACCCTGTAGCATAGACTAGACTATAGTACCCAGCCAACTTCATATAATAAAGAAAACATATAAACAAGTTGATACGCTTTAAACAGTTATTTTAATGACTTCTTTAATCTTGTACAGCAACTGGAAAGGTCATTCCAGTTTGCCAATTTGATGAGTACAGGGTGCGAGTATACAAACAAAAATAATATAAAAATGTTGAAGCGAAGCGTTTTCAATGAGACATAGAAAAAGGCACATAGACACACACACACACACACAAGGGCGGATTTAAGCGAAGGCAATGCAGGCAGTAGCCTGCTCGTAAATTTTTTAAGGTCGCCAAATAGTCAAGATGAATTTGTCTGCACCTTAAATTATCTTTGATCCGCCCCTGATAAGAGATGCGATATTGCCCACTGTATGAATGTATCATACGCCATTACTACAACGGTAATCGGCAATTCCCTTTCCCGTTTTATTTTCCATCTCGTTCGCACCTATACGAATGGCAGCAGCTGTCAGACTGCAGATGTGCGTTCGATGGCCGATGACCAATGCCAAAAAGAAGATCGACCAGACACAGGGGCGGATTTAAGCAAAGGCAAAGCAGGCGGGCGCCCAACGACTGAACATTGGAAGCTTGAATGCGATTTTGCCTGCACCTTAAACCTTTGATCCTCCCCTGCACACACACATACACATGGACATGGTGTCTAATTGAGAGAGTGCCGGAGACAACAGCAGGTACAAATGGAGCAACTTAAATAAAATTGACAACAACACAATAATAAGAGGGACAGCAATAGCAGCAGCAGCAACAACAACAACAACAACGCCAGCACCATCAGCATCAACAGCACCAACAAGTTGCGGTCGCTGACGCCGCAGCCGGAGCCGCAGCCGCAACGCATCCTTCGCAGTCCGCGTCGCCTCTCAGCTAACGCACTAAATGAAAAATTTTGAACCGCATTTCAGTTGTTTGAGAAACTTTACACGGAACAAAACGCGAACGCGGCTACAAACCAAATACAGTGAGCAACAAAATCAAGTAAATAAAATAATTATAATATATTTTCATAATTTATTATTATACACAAGTTATAATAGTTTGAATAATAATAATACAAGTTATAATACAAGTAATTAGTATGTAAGTGCGCACCAATGCTTTAAGACCGTTTCTAAAAAAAAACCAAAAACCAGACGCTGCTTTTTATTGTTTTATATTCATATATTCATATATATATTATACATTCATTTTTTAATATTGCATCACAGAAATTATTTTTGCCCTTTGAGACAAAAAATGTTTTAAATTTGTTTTCCCAATTTAAAATTGTTGTGTATTTTGGGTGCTTAATAGGTTTGTTTAGACTCGCCCAAAAACTATTTTGGAGTACTTAGTATTTTCCTTATTCTTCATTTATTTAATTTAAGTCAGCTAAGAACAGCTAACTCCAAAATTTACATAAATTTTAAAAGAGAGTACTAAAAATAAAAATTACAAGTTTACATAAAAATTAAAAGTTTAAATCGGATTAATAAAAATAATTTGATTTATAACGACCCAACATGGAAGTGATTAAAAAGCAATCTCAGATGTATTAGTAATCGAATATTAGAATAGGAGTGGCTAGAAAATTTACAATACATCTACTTATAGATATGTAGATTCGTCTACAGAAGCATATATTGCAGTATTAGATAAACGCGCATTCGTACCTAGGGCTTACACTGTTACTAACCATGTACTCTGAGCCCTAATAGTAGGTAAAAGGAACAGGCTACTACATAGGTAAAGTCACGTACTAAAAGGGAAATACCAGGACGTAAAGACAGGATAGCAAAGCGCTGGAGCTCTAAGCGCGCGGTGACAGAAAGGAACCCAGATCAGCTCAAGGCCATAAGGATAAGACGCCCTGCATCGACTCCTTGAGAGCTGGGAGTTACCAATCGTATAAATAGATTTGGGAAAACTTAGTAAGATTGTGATATCTTCATGTGCGTCTTCTCGATCCAGCGACCGGTGGCTTATTGGCCATGCCTCTGGATGGGTGAAGCGCTGGAGCTCTAATCACGTACAAAACCGATCAGCCCAAGCCATAGCGTGAGACGCCCTGCATCGACCCGAGATCGAACTTCGTATGGCGGCCTCTCCCGCTCGCAGCCCAGTCGAGCTATAGGCCAACTGGCGGCTATGGATGCGATTATGCCAGCCAGTCCTTCACTGGTCCTGGATTGAGTGAGTACCGATCTATAAATAGTTTGAAACGTACATTTCATACTCTTCTGTCTCTTTGTAGGACCGGGGCTTATTGGAGTTGTGGGTGAAGGCTATTTTTCACGTCCTGACACCAAAGCAGCGCGTCGTGTCACCAGCTTATGGCGGCAAACATGGAGGCGGCGGCGGTGGCGATCCAAACAACAATGGCAATGACGGCAAGATCATAATTATTAACAATGGACCCTGGTTCGGCGACAACTACCGACACGCATGGCACAACAATTATTAACGCTGGTGCGGCACAGCCAGTCGCACCCGTTCAGCCTTATGCCGCCCCAAGCGCCAGCGCTACCCAGCTCCAATTGCAGGAGCACCACAAGCGCAACTAGCTCCACTAGCACCAGCTCCGCCTGTGGCACCAGCTGCTGACCCGGCCGTTGCGCCGGGAGCTGTGGCACCTATTGTACCCGCGGCTGTCGCACCTGTTGCAAATGCAGCGCCAACAGCTGTTGCTGCTAATCCAAACGCCGCACCAGCTGCTCCTGGTGCTGCCGCCTCCTGAGCAACCTCCTCCAGGTGGCATTATCAGCGTGCCAGTACGTGTGCCAGAGCCAGATCCAAAGGATCCCACCAAGACAATCGAAGTGGAAAAGAATGCATGCTATCCAGCACCACCAGCAGAGACTGCACCCGTGGCAAATGGTTCAGCGCCAACAGCGTTGCTGCTAATCCCAACGCCGGACCAGCTGCTCCTTGCTCCCTGAGAAACCTCCTCCAGGTGACAGGATCTGTGCAGCTTGCCGCCGATCCAAAGGATCCCACCAAGACAATCGAAGCTGGCAAAAGATTGCCTGCCATCCAGCACCACCAGCAGAGACTGCAGCGGTGGCACATGGTACAGCGCCAGCGATTGTGGCTGCTAATCCCAACTATTATTACCACTATTTGCACTAGATCGAATACGGCTAAGAGCGACCCATCCACTAGCCAAGATGCTCTGCTCGACGGAGAGCGCTTCTAACTGAAGTTACTGAAGGTTCTCGCGAACAAATTCCAGTGGATGACAATCTTCGCTAGTGAATGGGTCGCTTGAGCTGTAACTGAAACCTAATGTTTGCCACTCAAAAGAATGTAACCCTAGCTTATACGTGACATCCACATTGGATAATTCTCTTTCATATTTTGTAAGCGAAATAAATATTTTATTATTATTCGTAGTTCTGTTCAATCAAAAATAAGAAACAAATGTCAATAAAACATTAAAGGGTAAAAACTCAGCTAATACTATGAAGCCCTGCAGGGATTTTAAATAGTATTCAATCCCATAATGTATAAAAGGTATAAAAGCTTTTCTATGTATCCATTCAGGAATATAAGTCAATAAATAAACTAATTTTGAAATAAACTATCTTTATTGATTGTATTGATTGAGAATATATATGCTTCATGGACTTGAAGATTCCTCTAAATGTTCATAACATAGTTTAGCACAACTCTTGTGGTCAATTTCTAAACGTTTTTCAATGGGTTAAGGATCAAGACCATTATGGAAGCCCGTATTATTGTTGAAGTGTATATCAAATTTAATTAAGAAATTTTCAGTTTACAAATTTGTATGTGTAAAGCGACCTCTATTGTCAGTTGAAAGAACTACGGGCAAAGTACAATTTTAAAAATTAAAATAAAAAGAGTTAAATACAGTGAAACTTCAATAACTTTAAATTCTTAAGCTATGTCTTTAGATCGAACAAAACAACTCGCATTCGTCAGTTGTTAATTCTAGATTAATATATAGATGTAGCTGACATACTCTTAATTTCTCTGGAAAATATATATAGCGATCGAAGCTTGATGGAAGCTGATTACGATGTATACATTCTATACTAATACACTATTCCATGCGACTATTGAAGTCAGTCAAGTGAAATGAATCTTACTCATACGATAAAATTGAGTGGTTGGTCAAATTATGCGCATAGCATAAAGATAAAGGACAAATATATTCAACAATTCCAAGAAAGATATAGCGTATTCGATTCTGTATTTATTTTCAGACAAATAGTAAAGCAAATTAAAAAGAAAGAAAGTATAGGTAAAAGTAAAACATTGACCAAAACTAAGATCATTTTTTTAGTAATTCTAACTGATACTTGAGTGGGTACAGTTTAGATTTCTGTTATTCAATATATTTACTGTACTCAACGAAAGTCTGTGATCTTTATAAAATGTGTATACCTCGAAATTTCCCAGAGTTGAATTTTTTTCTTGCATTATTGAAATTCAAGTAAGGGTTGCCTGTATCTAAAATACTTTTCTAAACTGTTTTAAGATTAGAATAAAACGATAATACACATGGACCTTGTGGATGTAACTCGTTAATTTTATTTCAATGATTAACTTATCATTGTTTCAAAGAAATTTACTTCACAATCTTTCCTGATCTTTTTCAAATACAAATGTATAATAATAGTTTTTTTTTTAAACTTCTTAAAAGAGAAACTCCCTAATTGTTCGTTCCTTTTCCTCTTTCATTCTAATAAATAAACCTCTGCTTTTTAACTCTTATACGCATATTATTTATTCATAGAGCATAGTAACACTTATGGATCTGTTTGGGTTTTTCTGGGATTTCCCCAATCTATGCTACAAATGTTGAATGATTTTTTATCTTATATATAATATATAAATTGATCCTGGGCAGTTTGTCCTATGTTTGCTAAGGACTATATCTGTACTTACTTGATGCTTGGGGTATGTCGATAGAGAGCACGTAGCTGCTTGGACTTGGTTTTGCATTTACCGTAGAAATGTCCACAAAGAGCGCATTGTTGGCGTATATCTTGAAGACCAAATAGGTAACTCCAGTACTGTGCAAAGCTGTCCACAATTCTTCCGTTAAGAAAGTGGCAACCTGCAGACCAGGTTCCTCCTTGAGTTCATTCAGGTTCTGATCGGCATATAGAAAGCGATACCAGAAGCCATAGTGCTGACAGTTCTGTCTATTGGGTCCTGCCGTTGAGTAAATGGCGATTCCTGTGTGTTGATTGCATTCAGGGTACAAATAGAAAACACTCAGCTTGCTGCCGATCATCACCTGAACCCCATTAGAGACCTTCACATCGACCAAATCCGTGGGCATGGCAATCGAGTTCTTGGGCTGCTTGCAGTCTTCGAGTGGGCCAAATTTAGATGCCAATGTATTCATGTACCCCTCGAAGTTGTGGAGTAAATTGTTGGTAGTATTCAATTTAGCTGAAAGCTGCAGCACTGACTTGTTAGTTGCCATCAGTTGGTTGTAGAGGCCGATCATTTCAGGGCCGACTTCCACGTCGTCCGATGCCATTGGCATGCTAGATACTATTTTATTAACATTCACCACATCAACAGGCAGAATTGTGTTCTTCTCCTTTCGTATTATATTAGTTATGTTCTCGATAATAGCTACTGAGGATGCACTGCTTCGAAACGAGATTCCCTCAAAGAGGTCCATTCGAAGTTCATTTAAACTTTTACTTAATTCGCCAGTTGAGGGCCCAAAAGTGACAGATAATATCTGCTAGATCCTCCCACGTACTATTCTCCAGACAACGACGCACAACGGGAACTCCATTCCTGTCTACGCAGAGATCCCTCAAGTTGGTGGAAACGAGTTATAATAGATGGTAAGATTTACACTGCCATCGTTATTATCAACTTCATAGAAATGTTGAAAATCCGTGGATGGACAGAGCTCCAACCCGTTCGCGTGCCCTAAGGCGATACTTAGGAGCACCAAAAGAAGCCGATTTAAACACATTTTGATTAATTCTATTATTTAAATATCACCAATAGCTTCAGCTATCACTTTTCTCTAAAAAACACCAATAGTTCACTCGATTTATTATTTAACCTTCCGAGCTTACAGCTGAAATCCAACTGAATCTTCATACTCTATATAAAATTATAGCTGCAGTAAACAAATGGAATCGGATGATTAATTTGTACAATCATATTCGTACTTATTTATATACGATTATTTATAAATTCATATAAATTTAATAAACTTTACTCTTTTTGCTTATCGTAAGTTTTCATTGTTTAAAAATCAAATTAATTGATACATAATTATTAATAAAAATATGTTTTTTAATTCAAATGTGGATGAAGCTGTTGAATATTATATTATTAATATTTGCTATGATTATTAATTATCTTATATTAATATTATATTTCTTTGCAAAGTTAATTAAATTAGAAAATTTGGAATACTTTGCTTTTTATTTATTTTTTTGTTGAATGATTTTAATTCAATTATATTTAAAATATACTATACCTGTATATAGATAAGTATATTACCAGTTTCTCCGGCAAAGCAAGCTATATAAACTTTTAATTATTTTAATGACTTCTTTAATCTTGTACAGCAACTGGAAAGGTCATTCCCTGTTTGCCAATTTGATGAGTACAGGGTGCGAGTATACAAACAAAAATAATATAAGAATGTTGAAGGGAAGCGTTTTCAATGAGACATAGAAAAAGGCACATAGACACACACACACACACACATGAACATGGTGTATAATTGAGAGAGCGCCGGAGACAAAAGCAGATACAAATAGAGCAACTTAAATAAAATTGACAACAACACAATAATAAGAGGAACAGCAATAGCAGCAGCAGCAGCAGCAACAACAACAACAACAACAACAAAAACAACAACAACAACGCCAGCAACATCATCAACAGCACCAACAAGTTGCGGTCGCTGACGCCGCAGCCGGAGCCGCAGCCGCAACGCTTCGTTCGCAGTCCGCGTCGCCTCTCAGCAACAAAACGCACTAAATGAAAAATTTTGAACCGCATTTCAGTTGTTTGAGAAACTTTGCACGGAACAAAACGCGAACGCGGCTACAAACCAAACACAGTGAGCAAAAAAATCAAGTAAATAAAATAATAATAATATATTTTTTTATTATTTATTATTATACACAAGTTATAATACAAGTAATTAGTATGTAAGTGCGCACCAATGCTTTAAGACCGGTTCTAAAAAAAAACCAAAACCAGACGCTGCATCAATTACACGCTTAATTGAAAGAAATATCTCTTTGTTTGCGAATTTGTTCGCATTCAAGGTCTAACAAATTTCTGAAAGATTGTAAAATATACATACATACATACGTATATATTGATATAAATAAATATTTGAGTACTGGACAGTCTAAACAAAACATATGTCTGACCAATCAGAAATTATATGCAGCTCCAAATCATTTAATACTTTTTTATCTTTGACATTTTTCCTGGGTATTTTGCTGGTTTTTCCAATTCGTTTTAAATCCTTTTCATTGAAAATGCTTGACCTCAGTATGGGTGGAAAATGTCAAACACACACACAAACGGACAAACGGACAAACGGACAAACGGACCGAAGCTCAGTAGAAATTATAAATTGCGTAGAAAACCAACGTTTGACGTATTTGCACTTTGAAGCCGGCTTAAAAATCTATTCAAAATGTAGTCAAATAGTTAGAATAAAATATTTAAAACCTCTTTGAGAAAATAATTCCACCTTGATTGGTATAAAATGTCAAAGCTTTTTTATTTTTGTGTATTCATATATATATTCATTTTTTAATATTGCATCACACAAATTATTTTTGGCCTTTGAGACAAAAAATGTTTTAAATTTGTTTTCCCATTTTAAAATTGTTGTGTATTTTGGGTGCTTAATAGGCTTGTTTAAACTCGCCCATTCTAAATCTATTTATTTGTCCCCCTCAACTTTTATAGTCGTCATCAAATATGGGGGAACTTAGGCTAATAAAAATGTACAAAAAAGCGTCTCCAAAAACTATTTTGGAGTACTTAATGCATTTGGGATTATAACATTTTGGTATCTGGGTGTTAGCATTTGTATTTATAATTTATATCATCGTGGTATTATATGTTTATAGATAACTACGGACGAGTAAATAAAGTATTTGTAACCGCTGTTTAAATAATCGTCAGACTACTATATAGATAAGTTAACTGTGGTTCAAAAACAATTTTTCAAAAACTTTCTGCACTATTCGCCTACTCTTCAAGATTTCAAGTCGCTGATTTTGCGGCATTTCATGTTTGTGTAACTAACCTGGAAGGCAAACCGGTTTATGTAATAGTCGAGTTCCTCTTAACGATCATTAACGAATGTGAACAATAAAATTTCCAAAATCTCTTTCACCCAATGCCAAACACAAAGGCCCAATGCTGTGTTTATTTGTTCACTTCAACTCATCAGCCCACATACCTATAAATATGTATAGGTATAAATGAGTAAACACATCAACAAATATAACCGTACAAGTATATGTTCATAAAAATAAAGACAGACTTGACATATTGAACCTAAAAAGCGATAAGAACTGAACAACTTGTGTTTCCATCGTCTGTTGCTTTTGTATAACATTTGCGAATTTCCAAGAAACACATTGGGTACAACAAACCGAGTGACGCCTAAGTATGAAGATAGCTGCGAGATGTTTTATTAAAACCAAATATGACGTCACAAGCAGCAAGTTTTCATACTGTGACTCATGAATAAAATTGTATTGTTCATGTACGAGTTTTACCTGCCTTGCGAGCTGCAACGATCCACTGCATCCCATATAATATAGAAATGAACAATAAGTCTGGCTTAGAGTTACGGGCTGAATATCAGCCGGTTATTTATTATATACATAGAGTATATATAAATTATATATGCAGCTCGTAATATAGAATTAAAACAATTCCAGAAATTCATGATTCTGATTTGTCTCAATAGGCTGTGGCAGTATTTCAATTTTAGAACGTAAAAGATGAACAAACAATATCAGAAATATTAGTTACGAGGTTATTTTCTCATCAGACAACTATTCCTTATATTTCCCATATAATAAAGATCCCATGAAACATATTAATAATTCAAGCAGCAAAAGTCTGAACTATTTTAGCTTCCGGTTCCAAAAATGAATCATTTTAAATCGATATAGAAGCTTTTTATGTTATGTGTAAAGTAATCAGCAGTTTGTTCACGTCCTGACTTCCGCTCTGATATTATGTTTAGGAAACATTCAGGTTGCCTACAGATTAGTTCTAAATACAGTCACCTGTGAAAGTATGTGTACACTTAGATATATCCCTTTTGTTTTGATTGAAAATTTGAAAACAAAGTTCAGTCGAAGGGAAAATTGGGATAAGGGTCAAGTTTATTGTTGAAAGCGGATATATTTATTTGTATATTTAGATTCATATATACGACGATACACACATACATATGTACTTCTGCTTAAATATATATGTATGACAGTCAATGTCAACGGTCGTAAACTTAGAATTGTCTTAATGGCTGGGTGTGTGTGTCTATTAAAAAGCGACATTCTTACAATTAATAAAAGCAACTGCCACCAGTCTGAGGGGGGACTGAAAAAGTCCTCGGAGAGCGAAGTCAATGGAGTGTAGCCACGCGACGAGCTGACCAAATCGGCAGCTTACGTAATTATCATCACGGATAACGCGCTCCAAATTTGGGCAGACACCAAAAGTGGCAGCCAGGGCGTGACATTGCGTCTTGCGTCAGCGTTGAATGGGGCAGGGCTTAGAGCTTAGAATTGCCGCAAATAATTATGGCGAATTCTTGGGAACTCTTTGAATTTACCCAAAGAAACGTCACATTTTGCACAGGAAAGAGCGCAGATCGATGCAGAGTTGATTAATAATAGAAATATTTTATAGAGATGGGAAGTACAGTGGGACCTCGTTTATCTGCGCCTCTTTCGAACATCTCCATTAACCGTTTATACATATGCGACTCGCACGTTTTCTATGAAGAATAATACAAATTTGTATATGAAATCCATTACCATTATCGATTATCCGTAATCGGTCGGATAATCGAGGTTCAACTGTAAATGCAATGAATGATAATGAATAATAGTTATATTTATGACTGTGGGGCACCAGAACATCTGTTTAAACATTCGGCAACAAATGAAATAGGAAATATATTCTTGATGGCTCATGAACACAATGTCGGAATGTACCCAGTGTACCTATCGTACCCAGAGAGCATATAAAGTAGTATTATTAGCTCAAATTGATTCAATTGTTTTCGCAAATAAAAAATTAAGCCACCAAGAAGCAAATGAAGACTGACAACTGAGGAGGAATCCCGAGCGGCGACTCTCCACTCTCGACTCGCCTCTCCAAAACAATCAGAGGTGGGCGGCACAACTTAGCGATGGCTAACGATAACGATACTATCGCACGAAAGTTTTAAGCTGGACTTACGAGACCTTAAACGATACTTAATGATATCGATAGTTCTTGAGAAGACAGTTCTGAATAATTTCGAGCCTGAATCTTTCAAAAAGCAGAAAAACAAATTTATTGTTTGTAAATTTATCAGATGTGATTTATGATCTGTGTGAACTGTGCACTTGCAATAGTATCGTCACCTCTACGATCTGCCATCCCTAGAGGCATTAACACGATCTCGGGTATATAACACATACGCAAATGAACCGTGTGCTCGGGCACAGTCGGGGTTTTTTCTGACGTCCGCAGAACGATCCATTGATAAGCATCAACTATATATAAAACGCTCCAGACTGGCGGGAGCGGATCAGTCTGATACGACGAGCAGGCCAGGCAACAAAATATAATTGGGAAAACTTAGTAAGATTGTGATTCTCTCCTTTGCAGTATGTCGCGCACTCCTAGGCGACTAAGCAGCCTGGCACTTGTGGTGGGGCTACTCATTGTCCTACTGGCCATCCAGGATGTGCAGGGCAAGCGCTGGAGCACTGGCGGCAGTAAGAGCCGTTCACATAGCTCGAGCAGCTATTCGGTGAGACGCCCTGCATCGTCATCGACCTCACATGGAACTTCGCATGGCGGCCACGCCGATAACACGCGCCTCAGCTACGGCGGCCTCTCCCACTCGCAGCCCAGCCACAGTGTGGCCAGCCACGCGCAGCCCAGCTACTCTGCACCGAAACCGGCCGCCACCGCCCCCATAGGGTGGAATGTACCGGCTAAGCCTGCGGGTCCGCCACCAGCCTATTCTGCCAACAATCCAGCCGGTGGAGCTCGCACAAACATACATGAGCCGCCGCCAGCCTACAATCCCTCCTACAAGGCCAATGCGCCACCACCGAGCTACTCAGCGGCTAACACCAACTCCCGGCCAGCATCAGGCAGCTCCAACAGCTATCCTCATCACACAGCCGCCACCGGCTATAGGCCCCGCACAAATTCCACTGGAGGCTTTGGAGGCGCCCATCACACGCCCATCCAAGCCACCAATGCGCAGGGAGTGCAGTCCAGTTATCCAGGCGCCACCTATCACAATCCTGGACATTTGCCAGCTGGAGCTACTTACCATCCGAGTGGTCAGCTACCTGCTGGCGCTACCTATCACAGTCCAGGAGCTCTACCTGCTGGTGCTTCCTATCATAGTCCAGGAGCTCTACCCGCTGGTGCTACCTATCACAGTCCTGGTGCTCTACCTGCTGGTGCATCCTACCATCCTTCAGGCTATGCACCACCTGGTGCCACCTATCATCCAGCCGGTCACGTTCCCGCTGGTGCAAGCTACTACCCAACTGGAGCAGTACCGCACGGAGCGTCATACTATCCCCAGGCACCGGGTGCTGCAATGCCGGCAGGTGCGACCTATCTGCCAGCTGGCGCTGCAATTCCCGCTGGTGCCACTTATTATGCCCAGCCGCCTAAGTCATCGTCTGGTCTTGGATTGGGTGAGTACCAATCTATAAATAGTTTTAAACGTAAATTTCATATTTTTCTGTCTCTTTGTAGGCACGGGTCTTATTGCTGGAGCTGTGGGTGGAGCCATTTTGGGTCACGTCCTGACACCAACGCAGCACGTCGTGTCACCATCTTATGGCGGCAACTATGGAGGCGGCGGCGGTGGCGTTCCGAACAACAATGGCAATGACGACAAGATCATAATTATTAACAATGGACCCCCTGGTTCGGTGTCAACTACCGACGCGCATGGCGCAACAATTATTAACGCTGGTGCGGCACAGCCAGTCGCACCCGTTCAGCCTTATGCCGCCCCAGCGCCAGCTCCAATTGCAGGAGCACCACAAACACAACTAGCTCCACTAGCACCAGCTCCGCCTGTGGCACCAGCTGCTGACCCGGCCGTTGCGCCGGGAGCTGTGGCACCTATTGTACCCGCGGCTGTCGCACCTGTTGCAAATGCAGCGCCAACAGCTGTTGCTGCTGATCCCAACGCCGCACCAGCTGCTCCTGGTACTGCTCCTGGTGCTGCTCCCGGTGCTGCTCCTGAGCAACCTCCTCCAGGTGGCATTATCTGCGTGCCAGTACGTGTGCCAGAGCCAGATCCAAAGGATCCCACCAAGACAATCGAAGTGGAAAAGATTGCCTGCTATCCAGCACCACCAGCAGAGCCTGCACCCGTGGCAAATGGTACAGCGCCAGCGACTGTTGCTGCAGCACCATCAGTTGCTGCGGCTCCAACCCAGACAGGCGCCAGTCCATCGCCGGACCTGGCACCCTTTGCTCCCTTGCAGACTACCCCATTCACAGTGCCCGAAGGATCTGTGCCACTTGCCCCTCTGCTGCCTAACGGCCCACCCGACATAATGCGCATGCCTGGCCAGACAATGGCCCGTCTGTCAGCCGAGTCGGGACTCCATGATGCTCGCAGTGGTGTTACATCCATAACCCCTTGGAGTTCATTGTCGGCACTGTTAACCGTGCTGGTGGCCTACTATTTGCACTAGATCGAATACGGCTAAGAGCGACCCATCCACTAGCCAAGATGCTCTGCTCGACGGAGAGCGCTTCTAACTGAAGTTA
This sequence comes from Hirtodrosophila trivittata, assembly GCA_035045065.1. NCBI lineage: Eukaryota > Metazoa > Arthropoda > Insecta > Diptera > Drosophilidae > Hirtodrosophila > Hirtodrosophila trivittata. Next base: position 970,240 of record JAWNNK010000866.1, read on the forward strand.
CTGAAGGTTCTCGCGAACAAATTCCAGTGGATGACGATCTTCGCTAGTGAATGGGTCGCTTGAGCTGTAACTGAAACCTAATGTTTGCCACTCAAAAGAATGTAACCCTAGCTTATACGTGGCATCCACATTGGATAATTCTCTTTCATATTTTGTAAGCGAAATAAATATTTTATTATTATTCGTAGTTCTGTTCAATCAAAAATAAGAAACAAATGTCAATAAAACATTAAAGGGTAAAAACTCAGCTAATACTATGAAGCCCTGCAGGGATTTTAAATAGTATTCAATCCCATACTGTATAAAAGGTATAAAAGCTTTTCTATGTATCCATTCAGGTATATAAGTCAATAAATAAAATAATTTTGAAATAATCTATCTTTATTGATTATTGATTGAGAATGTATATGCTTTATAGACTTGAAGATGCTTCTAAATGTTCATAACATAGTTTAGCACAACTCTTGTAGTCAATTTCTAAACGTTGTTCTAAACGTATCATTGTTGAAGTGTATATCAAATTTATTTGAATGTGTAAAGCGACCTCTATTGTCACATGCAGCAACTACGGGCAGAGACTAGTACTACAGCGCGCGTTCAATTGAATTTAGTAAAGATTTTCACCAACAGCTCTTGACAGGTTTTTGTCAAAGATTATTCGTTCAGTTTCTAAGACCGATTAAAGCTTTCAGCTATGCTCACAACCAAAGCCGTAAATAGAAGCACAGTAAATACACAACAGATTCAAATACTTTTGAAATCTAACAGATATTTACTTTTATTATTATATAGTAAAATCTCGAAAAATTAAGAAAAAAAACCCGTTAAATTTATTTCAATGATTAACTTATCATTATTTCATTTAGTGTAACACTTTACGACCATTTCCGTGTGCTGATTGACAAGGTGATTTGCATCATTGCTATTTTATCCAGGTATATATACACTTAGCTGCTTTCGAGACTCTCCTTCTATATCTTTAACTATAGTAATATCAATTGTTACGTTTATTAAATAAAATGTGTTACAATGTAAAATGTCTTAATCCTTATCTTTCTTATCTTATTTGTATTTTCATAGCTGGCCAATCTTTTGGCATATAATGATTGTTTGTTGTAGTTGCTAAGCTTAATAATAACAATGTATATTTAACAATAAGTTTACTTGCACCTATATATACCTATATCTATATATTTGCTTATAGTATGAAACTTACATTAGCTCAAGGCTGTTTTTTTGTTGTTTGCCAATCAAGAGAACAAGCCAAGCGCCTCGAGCAACTTTGTCAAACAAAACAAAGTACACAAAGAGCACAAAGCCTTGCAGTGTGGCCAAAAGGCAAAACAGAAAGGTCACTGCAAATCCCAGTTTAAAGAAGGAGCAAATCCCAAAAATCCAAGTCAGGCCAAGCAAAAAGAAGACCAGGACAAAGAACCGCAGTTGCAGTCCTGTTAGCTCGGATCGATTCTGTATTCGAGAAAATCTGTAGAAGATGCACACACAAGTTATCACATTGGCTGTCAATACCAGCCCAATGGGCAGCAGAACCCCATAGAGCAGGCCTTTGCCGGATGGATAGCACAATGTAGCTATGTCATCCAAATCGAATTTGATCGGGCTATATGAGTCACGGTTTAATAGAAGCACCAACCCAGTGGGTACCAGAGGCAGTATCCAGGCTCCAATGGCTATTCGCAACACGGCATGGTTCGATCTCACGACATAGACCTTGACATGCCGCTGGTACTGAAGGTAGCCAATGAGCAGCATCCAACTGAACAGGGCTAGCACTGAGTACTGGAGCACTGCGCCCAAGGCAACGCACTCAATCTGTCCTTGCTTGAAGGAAACTTCCCAAGTCCATTCGTTGATATATAATAAGAGAATTAGGCCAAACAGCAGCGTCATCGCCACGCAGAGATTCAGGAGCAGCTTCGTGGATTCGATACTGCGCCATTGCCTGAAGAGCGCCGCAGTCAGCCATATGCAGAGTAGCCCAAAGATGGATAGTCCACAGCCTACGGCCGTAACGGCATCCAGCACGGACTCGCGAAATTCAATTTCATGCATTTCATATCTGCAATGTCTCTGCTTACAGCTGCCGCCCACAAGGAAGGCGAACTGTGTCAAGTGGCTGGTGGAGCACGCAATAACTGGATCTTTGGGTGAGCGATTCTTTATTGTCAAAATGCCATTACTTTCCCACTTATCGTAGTTCCAATAGCCACAGAAATCGTTCAGTTGATCCCGTTTCCATTCTTCTCTATTGCGTAGCAGAAACACCAATGGATGTGGCAAGTGCTCTATAAAGGGAAGAATTTAAGAGCTTATGAAATAGAACTAAGATATAGATATAGAAGATACTATAGATAGTAAAGGTAATACTAATAATATAGGGCTATATCGCTGATCGATTAAATGCATTCAGAAGTTTCGTTAAAATCTTCTCCTTGCCTATATCTTAGTAGAAATAATTAACCTCCTCTTTAGCTACTTTATATTTTTATACTTCTCTTTCTATTCTCTCCACTCTAAACATTCTACTTGCCTCTTTCTTTCTAATAAATAAACCTCTGCTTTTTAACTTTTATACGCATATCATTTATTTATAGAACAATTTAGCACTGATGGATCTGTTTGGGTTTTTCTGGGATTTCCCCAATTTAAGTTGGATAATTTTTAATCAATTCTTAATTTTTAATATTATTTTTATTAATTTTTTCTGTAGTCGGACTGCTTTAACTCGACTCGAAATAAATAAATAAGTAAATAAATAAATATATAAAATTATACAATAAATATAAGTTCTTCCCTCAAAAGGGTTTATCTGAAGGTTTCCCTGAAGGTTGCTTAGAATTTCGTAACATAAATGGTCGTTATTAAAAGAAACAGAACTTTTTAAATATAACTGTTTCTGGTAGCGCCACCTATTGGTGGGTATATGAAATAAAAAGTTTGATCTCTTTTTGACATTTCGTAAAAATTTTAAGACAATTGGACAACTACAATCGAAGCTATCGATCAAAAAGTGACAGCAGCTTTTGGTCATCGGTCGTAAAATGCATTTCGAACAAAGAGCAAATATTAAATTTTGTTTTAAACTAGGGAAAACGTTCACTGAAACATTTCAAATGATGAAAAAAGTTTATGGTGATCAGTGCCTATCCCGTAGTAATGTGCATGAGTGGTTTAAGCGATTCCAAGAAGGTCGTGAGGACCTCTGTGACGATCAGAAGTCGGGCCGGCAAAAATCAGTGATTACCCAAAACAATACTGAAAAAGTGCAGGAATTTATGAAGAATGAGCCGAAATCTTCTTTGCGTTACATGGAAATGGAGTTAAATATCACCAAAAACTCCATTCATCGCATTTTGATAGATAAATTGGGTCTACGAAAGGTGTGCTCCAAGTTTGTTCCGCACAAATTGACAGAAGAGCAAAAGGCGACGACCGATATTCCCAAGAGCATTCCGAAAAATTACCTTAAACACTCATTTGAAATGCTAATTGACCGGGCTAAACGCTGTATCGAAGCACAAGGAAACTACTTTGAATAAAAATATATAACTTTTGAAAAATATTAAATTTTTGTTGTTTTTTTTTGAAAATTCCTGTTTCTTTTGTATCTGTCCATGTATATATATAATATATAAATTGATCCTGGGCAGTTTGTCTTATGTTTGCTAAGGACTATACCTGTACTTACTTGATGTTTGGGGTATGTCGATAGAGAGCACGTAGCTGCTTGGATTTGGTTTTGCATTTACCGTAGAAATGTCCACAAAGAGCGCATTGTTGGCGTATATCTTGAAGACCAAATAGGTAACTCCAGTACTGTGCAAAGCTGTCCACAATTCTTCCGTTAAGAAAGTGGCAACCTGCAGACCAGGTTCCTCCTTGAGTTCATTCAGGTTCTGATCGGCATATAGAAAGCGATACCAGAAGCCATAGTGCTGACAGTTCTGTCTATTGGGTCCTGCCGTTGAGTAAATGGCGATTCCTGTGTGTTGATTGCATTCAGGGTACAAATAGAAAACACTCAGCTTGCTGCCGATCATCACCTGAACCCCATTAGAGACCTTCACATCGACCAAATTCGTGGGCATGGCAATCGAGTTCTTGGGCTGCTTGCAGTCTTCGAATGGGCCAAGTTTAGATGCCAATGTATTCATGTACCCCTCGAAGTTGTGGAGTAAATTGTTGGTAGTATTCAATTTAGCTGAAAGCTGCAGCACTGACTTGTTAGTTGCCATCAGTTGGTTGTAGAGGCCGATCATTTCAGGGCCGACTTCCACGTCGTCCGATGCCATTGGCATGCTAGATACTATTTTATTAACATTCACCACATCAACAGGCAGAATAGTGTGCTTATCCTTTCGTATTATATTAGTTATGTTCTCGATAATAGCTACTGAGGATGCACTGCTTCGAAACGAGATTCCCTCAAAGAGGTCCATTCGAAGTTCATTTAAACTTTTACTTAATTCGCCAGTTGAGGGCCCAAACTGACAGATAATATCGGGTAGATCCTCCCACGTACTATTCTCCAGACAACGACGCACAACGGGAACTCCATTCCTGTCTACGCAGAGATCCCTCATCATTGCAAACTCATATACAGGAGTTGGTGGAAACGAGTTGTTATAGATGGTAAGATTTACACTGCCATCGTTATTATCAACTTCATAGAAATGTTGAAAATCCGTGGATGGACAGAGCTCCACCCCGTTCGCGTGCCCTAAGGCGATACTTAGGAGCACCAAAAGAAGCCGATTTAAACACATTTTGATTAATTCTATTATTTAAATATCACCAATAGCTTCAGCTATCACTTTTCTCTAAAAAACACCAATAGTTCACTCGATTTATTATTTAACCTTCCGAGCTTACAGCTGAAATCCAACTGAATCGTCATACTCTATATAAAATTATAGCTGCAGTGAACAAATGGAATCGGATGATTAATTTGTACAATCATATTCGTACTTATTTATATACGATTATTTATAAATTCATATAAATTTAATAAATTTTACTCTTTTTGCTTATCGTAAGTTTTCATTGTTTAAAAATCAAATTTATTGATACATAATTATTAATAAAAATATGTTTTTTAATTCAAATGTGGATGAAGCTGTTGATTATTATACTATTAATATGAGCTATTATTATTAATTATCTATAGGGGATAATCAGATTGTTAAAGAATAAATAAATAAATACCTAAATAGTAAACTAAATTAAATAGTAGTTCGGCACTTGGGAAATAATTTTAAATTTTATGTTCTAGGCCAAGTTTCTTGCAACTTTTATGGAGAAATTCTATACTTAATCTAAGGCGCTTCGATAACTGAAAGAAAACCCGATTGGAGCCAAAACTTTAGTAGCATTGACAACAGCGTCAATCGAGGGAATGTCAAGAATTTATTTACTTGAGCAATGCCAGTAAAGGAGAGATGCCTCTGAATAGAATATCTTAGAGAAAGTTTTGAAAAAGAAACTTTTGCTACTCCTTAGACGCTTGCGAAACTGGCGTTTGATTTTAACTTAGGAAAACTTTCTGCTTTGCAGTCAGATTTGAGTTTTTACAATAGGAGCAAAACCAAGTTTTCCAAATAATATGTGAAGACTCGAAATATCCATTTGGATTTGTGAAAACAGGTTGCTAAGGCGATGCATCAAACTAAAATCATTCACAAGACAAAATCAAGTTGCATTTGTGTTGTACATTTCAACGCAGGAAAGAAATGGATGAAATAGACGTTAGCTTTTAATTATAGTTGACACTTTAGTATTTGTTTTTATATATTTATAATTCAGCAATACTTTTCCTATGGCGGTTTCGGTTCCATCACGCTGCGAGCCAAACTGTCATCAATGAGGCCAGCAGCTAAAACAAAAATAAATATATAGTATGAAAATTAATATGTGAATAATAAAACAGAAATAAATAATAAGAACAAATATAAAGTTTAAAATGCTTTAAAGTATAGTTAGAATACTTAAGAGGATAATCTGATCCGATCTGAATCCAAATACAATGTGCACTTACGAGGCAACTGGTAAAGGGAACAAGCTCATTTCCGCTGGATCTGAAATGTTTCCTGCCCCGAAGTGATCCATTGGGCTGAAAATGTGACCATCCACTCCATATTGACGTAGGGGGTGGACTCCTGGCCTGGATATGTGACACAACCAAGAGGAAAACTAGCAGAAACAGCAAAAGGACACAGAATGTCTGTCTCCTTGGAATCCTCGACATCTTGTGGATAAAGTCTTTTCTTTACTAATACTCATCGTGTGAGTTCCCCGAGATTAAATAGGTGCCTTGTTGATCAGTTATAATTATTGTTATTTCCCTTTTAGTTGCTATAAAAAAGTTTCACTTGTGGTAACTTCTCTTGCTTGCGGTGAATGAGTAATGGATAATTCAGAAAACTGACTGATTGACGCCACAGAAAGCCCCGACATGAGATTTCTATATTGAATAATACGTTTGTTATTATTCACGGCAGCGGGAAGTATTTCATATCACATTAAATTGAGTTACTTTTGTGAACAAAAGGCAACTAAACCTAGTTAACTTTGAGAAAAACTGTTAGAAAGCAGCTGATAAAACTTCATCTTTATGATTTCCATGAAATGCTCTTTACGCGCAACTCTCAGGCATCAGCTTAAAGGACAATTCGAAAGCCAAAGAATGTTAACAGAGAGACAGAGCCAAAGCGACCTGCAACCACACTCAAAGGATGCACTCGCCAACACAAACAAAGAGGAAAACACAAGCACTCATCGCAAACAAAGAAAATAAAACACAGAACAGCTGCAGCCTGCCGAGCACTAAACCAAACAGAGACCAAAGCCACATACGCCCATTCAGATGATATATATCGAATATATAGATTTATATAATGATCAAAGAAAGTGAGTGAGTGCACTCACTACTCGGTAAAGTAGGCGAAGAGGGAGTTTAGTTTGAGGTGCTCTCACCTTATGTTGATTTGGCACCCAAGTAGAGTAAACTCCTGGAGGGAAGTGAGGTGCGAGGACGAGTTCAAAGTTATTACCCCCTGTCTGTGCGGCCAGTCACATTTACCATAAGCCATAAGCCACACACGTACTATGAACCCATAAGCTGTCTAAGGCCTAGCTTGATGTGGTGCTTGCAAACTGAGGTTAAAACTTAATGAAAGCAATAACGGAGTTTATAGAGTAGAAAATTATGTGGAACTCAACAAATATCCATCAAGTTCCCAAGAGTCTCCGACCCGACGAAGTGATTGCTGAAGTGACCGAAACATGTTCCGCTCTTGTGAGCAGCCGTATCGATCGAGAAATTTAACAATTGACTAAAATTTGTTTTAATAATATGATTTATATATTTTCAGTATACATCTTCATCATTTAAGCATTAACATAATAATCATAGTGTAAATTGCTGCAGCTTCGCTTAATAAAGTCCATAGGTCAAGATGTTGACATGTGTCTTCTTATTATAATGCTAAATAGGCTGTTAGCAATGAGACAATCACCTGTGTAGACAGAAGAAATTATAAGAAATTTATATCAAAATTGTATAGTATTTATATAAACTAGTGGTCAATGTATTTATTTTATATCTCTGCCTAAATCCAGCTAAGCCTAATCTGCTTTAAAATCTAATCTGGCAGCACTGCTTGGGCCCAAGCTTAGAGTGAATATGAGCACTCCGCTCTAACTAATTGTATCATATTGCATAAATAGTTGCAAGAATACTTCTATCTCTTTCACGTTTGCAAAGTGAATAACATCCAGCCTTTCTTTGTGTTAGTGTTTGTCTACCAATAGTATGTATCCATGTTTTGGCATTAGTATTGGTGACACATTCAAACTAATACTAATTCTAGAATTTGGATTCTGCACTTCAGCATCAAAGTAATTTTCGAATGGTATACAACTCCTTATACCTAAGAAGTATAGTTTATCAGCTAAATGTTAAGACAAATTATATATTGATGTGTAGATCTGCATCTATGTATGTATGTATGTAGGAGAAGAAATATATATTGTATGTGTATGTACAGAAAATAGTCAGAAACCAATCCAGTCTTTCTGAAGATGAATGTGTACTCCAATTCCTTAGAAGCTCTGAACTTAGTCTATTTAGTTGGGTTTATCGTGTTAAATCTGTGAGACATGTGGGAATTAAGAACATGTTCGTATTTCTCTGTATGCAACATAGTTTGTAATGATATAAATATACTGGGAGAGGTAGCCAATTAGAGAGATGAATCCATACAAATTATGACGTACAAGCATTGTCTGAGCTCCAGGGTATATCGAGTGAGAGGTACATTCACTGTCATCGAAGATTGTGACACAGAAGTAAAAAATATTGGCCAATTCTAGTAGTTGCCTTAAGTTTCGTAAACAGATACAGCAGATACATTAAAGACAGTACTTAAATTATATTTCCCTTTTGAATAAAGACTATATAATATATATAACCGTGGTCCCACTATACCAGAAAGGCACTAAGATTGACCGAGTTATCAGCAGCAGCTCAGTCAATGAGAACAGCAATACTCAATGATTAAATCATTAAATCATGAACCACAGCGAAAGCTATTGGTCGAAGCTAGTCGAGCAGATACAGATACACGTGCTATAAGAAATAATTTTACATTCACTTTGTAAACTGAGTACCACCCCTGCTCTGCACTATGTCCAACTGATTCTTATTATATGGTACCGAATGATTTCAAAAATAAATAAACAATCTAACAGAGAACCTATATACAAACTCATACAGACTTTTGAAAACACAGACGGTCGGACAGAAAGATGTATATGAAACCTGATTAGAAATATATACAATCTATGCAGAGAGGAAGACAGGAAAGCGGATGCGAAAGCTGGTTGAAAATGTACAGAATCTATCCAGGATCGGTATGACAGAAGACGAGCTTGAAAGCTATTTGGCAAAATATATAATCTATGCAGGATTGGTATGACAGAAGACTTCATATCCGTCTTCTGAGCTAATTCGAAATATATAGAATCAGTGCAAAGTTCACAAAGATACAAATACGGATTTGAAAGCTGATTGAAATTACATATGCTCTACACAGGTTCATCGATCAGCAAGGTAAATGAAAAAGAGGAAATAACTGATACTATATATTTATATATAGTATATGATCCACGAAATATCCCTTTAGTTATGAATCTTGTATTTCACGAGTACTTACCATTAGAGAGATGCACGGTACAGCCTCGCTGGCACCGGATTTACTCGAACGCATGAATTTTTTATTACCCTTTCCATTACTGTGGTAATGTCCCTTCGCCTCAACATTCGGTAAAATGAAGACGCAAATAAACAGCAAGCCCAAAAGAGCACAAATAAGCACTTTGTTTGAAATCAACGACATTTCGATTAAGTTTAACTTCCACTAAGCTAATTTCAGAACTGCGGCCAGCTTAAATAGAGCACCTTATCAGCTCTGCCCAGTCGCTTACCAAGTCTGATAGATGTAATTTATGATGGTAATGTAAAATCGGCCAGACTAAGAAATTCCCTAGAATATACATGGAGACACTTGGTAATTGCGGGGTGTGAGATTTTTTCAAAGTGCTAAGGCAGAGTGACTGACTGACTTGACCTGGTTTGTGACTAATTTTTGAAAATAAGTTTACATATTTTAGCTCATTATTATCTATGTTAAGATGTCTTTATTAAACTTTTAAGCTTTTAATATACAGAAGACATACGCTTAGCTCTATATAGTATAAAACATAATCAAGTAGACACGAGGATGGCCAGATGAGTCGACGTGCTTTGATCTCAACTTTTATTGTTGACCCACCAGGGTTATCACTGTTATACCCTAAAGAGAGCGAATAAAACTACAATGTGTGGACCAGCTAAATTTTTGATTAAAGTGTGGCAGAACTATGTCTAGGATATAGGATAGATTTCGTCCTCTAAAAAATGAGTTTACTCCTGCCACAAAGTCGGGGATGAACTATAACTAAAAACAGCTCGAATTTGTAGGCAAAGGAATAGGGTTTAGCTGATTTAATTAATACTAAATTTTGGTGTCCTGTATGGGAGTTATTCCTGGAAAAGGACTATAAACTTTTAACATGTTTCAACAAGAAAATGCAACTGATACATCAGTTGGAAGAACAAATGAAGTTGTCTCAATTTGTTCATTATCGAGATTAGAAAACTTTAATTCTCATCAAATTCAAGAAGATGCTTTAAATAAATATATTATTTTTAGTACTTATGCTACAGATTCCAGACTAAATTTATAACGCAAGCTAAGATAGTTAATTAGACAATTCAATAATTAAAGGATATCCTCCAATTCCAAATATAATTTAAATACTTGATAAGTTCTTTAAACGAGCCCCCAAATATGCAGTGTTAGCTTGAAATACTCTTTAAATGATAATTAGGTAGATTGACAAATCACTTGCCCCTGGTCTAATCTACGCAAAATGCTTTCGAATGTTTTGTTGCCTTTTCTTAACGGAATAGCCTAGGCAAGGACATCACTGAAATTGCATAGCCCAAGGACAGCTCAGCGAAGTCTTCGAAACTTTTATGCACTCCTTCATCAAGTCAACCGTTTACTTATTCACTTTTGCACTCCGCGATGCATTCATTTGAAAAAGTTGCACTCGTATTTGAATTTCACTCGAAATACGTTCATGCGTTTCAATAGGCAACTGGCTAAAACCAAAGTCAAGGCAAACGATGCTAAACTAAAGTGCCCTCAAATAGTCGTCGAAAGGTTATTTTAGCTCTTTTGTTTAAATAGGTGGTGCTTATGTCTCGGTGTATAGTATATTTACTGCAGATGAACTCCAATTTTAAACTACCGAAGCACTAGATGGCGCACCCTGTATATGTTAAGCCTAAATACTTAAGTGTTATCATCGTAGCTGCGATAAAGCATTAAGTTAATTTTCCATTTTGTGACACAAATGTAATGATTGCTTATAAAAAGGTATGTACCAAGTCTACATAGAATTACATCAGCATTATATAAAGTTTATGCAATATTTGTTCACTCGGCAACGTACGTCGAAAAATAAAACATTCGTCTTCATTCACCGAAAGTTCTTAAGTTAAATATTCTCGATAAGGATCATAACTGTTGCTCCTTGGTATATGAGCAACTTTGACATCCACAAAGATTTAATATACGATTCGTTAAAGATGAAATCCTATAGATGAAAGCTAATAGATACATAAATAGACTGCACAGCCACGACAATAATCTTGCCCTAAACCTGTTAGATAATAGAAGTGAAAAAGATATCATATATAGGACCTGCCAAGTAGAGTGCTCACTGGAGTCTAAACAAACCTGTTAATCGTAATTTCTAAGCAATTTGTCGATTGTCGTAAGACAGATTAGAAAAAACAAAAAATATAAAATATAAAAAATTATAATATAATATTTATTCCTCCACCTTTTGGAGCTGTGTTTATTGTGTACATAAACTGATCATAATCAAATGATACTCTAACATATCAAGCCCAAGTATAGAAAAATATAAATATATAATATAATAATATGCTTATAATTTTGTGAGACTCTAACTGGCTGTTAATGCAGCTTGAAATATAAAAACTTGCACTACAAATTCGACATCAGCACCCCAACTTGACCTTCCCCAATATAATGTGAACATTAATTTAGCATAATTCAAAATTATAGCAACATTTAAAGGTTTTGTTTTTGCAATACTTTTCCTGTTTTTTCGATAACGGACAAGCTAGAAAATTCATGAAGCAGTTTATATACCAATTACAGGTATGTTTTAACTTAAATTATTTATTATAAGTTTTTATTCAACGCAAAATACAAGTTGAATGAATAACTCTTTTTTACTCATATGTAAACAAAGTAGATTTCTTTGATTCTTAATAAGAATTAAGAGTCGAAGAAATAATTTGAAAGTTGTTTGTGGATAGTCAATAAAGACTTATTTGACTTATTAGATCAGCTTCCCTATGCACAGAAATATTTAAGGATACATGACAGACAGAACTAGAATTTATTTATTTTAATAGAATACATTAATAATATAATTAATAAACTTGCATTAATTAACTTTAAATTGTAAAGAGTTAAGTTAGTTTTTTATTTTATTAAATGAATCGATAAGTTTGATAAACAAAAACAACATTTTCATTTTGGAATTAATGTCGACTATTATTAGAATAACTTAGTCTTAGTACGTGCTAATATCCTATCCTAAGGTCCACAGCCACATATGCCCATAAAGATGATAAATATCGTATATATATAGATATATATATTGATCAGCAAAGAAAGTGGGTGAGTGCACTCACTACTCGCTAAAGTAGGTGAAGAGGGAGTTTAGTTTGAGGTGCTCTCACCTTATGTTGATTTGGCAGCCAAGTAGAGTAAACTCCTGGAGGGAACTGAGGTGCGAGGACGAGTTCAAAGTTATTACCCTCTGTCTGTGTGGCCAGTCACATTTACCATAAGCCACACACGTACTATGAACCCATAAGCTGTCTAAGGCCTAGCTTGATGTGGTGCTTGCAAACTGAGGTTAAAACTTAATGAAAGCAATAACGGAGTTTATAGAGTAGAAAATTATGTGGAACTCAACAAATATCCATCAAGTTCCCAAGAGTCTCCGACCCGACGAAGTGATTGCTGAAGTGACCGAAACATGTTCCGCTCTTGTGAGCAGCCGTATCGATCGAGAAATTTAACAATTGACTAAAATTTGTTTTAATAATGTGATTTATATATTTTCAGTATACATCTTCATCATTTAAGCATTAACATAATAATCATAGTGTAAATTGCTGCAGCTTCGCTTAATATAGTCCATAGGTCGAGATGTTGCCATGTGTCTTCTTATTATAATGCTAAATAGGCTGTTAGCAATGAGACAATCACCTGTGTAGACAAAAGGAATTATGGAATATAAATAAAAATTGAAAATTGCTGTATAATATTTATATAAATGTGTAAATATGTATCAACGTAACAGGGAGAAGAAAGCACCACAATCAATATGTATATATCTATGTACATATATATTTTGATTAGGCAATAGGCACAAATACAAATATCGACACTGCTCTATTCATGATATAGCAACGCAATCAGAGCTATTCTCACTGGTATACCTAGTGTCAGGTACCTTCGCTTTGAATTATATAATTTTATTGTAGTTTGGCTGGTTATAGTCTAGTTTACAGCGCAGATACATTAACGGCAGTACTTAAATAATATTTCCCTTTTGAATAAAGACTTTATAATATAACCGTGGTCCCACTATACCATAAAGGCACTTAGGTTGGCCGAGTTATCAGCAGCAGCTCAGTCAACGAGAACAGAAATACTCTAAGATTAAAACAGCTTCCAATGCTGACGCCAAGCAATAATTTCGATGAGCCACAGCGAAAGCAAAGCCTCGCATAACCCTGACCCTAGACTTAAATTAGTCGAACTGATACAGATACACGTGCTATAAGAAATAATTTTACATTCACTTTGTAAACTGAGTACCACCCCTGCTCTGCACTATGTCCAACTGATTCTTATTATATGGTACCGAATGATTTCAAAAATAAATAAACAATCTAACAGAGAACCTATATACAAACTCATACAGACTTTTGAAAACACAGACGGTCGGACAGAAAGATGCATATGAAACCTGATTAGAAATATATAGAATCTATGCAGAGAGGAAGACAGGAAAGCGGATGCGAAAGCTGGTTGAAAATGTACAGAATCCAGGATCGGTATGACAGAAGACGAGCTTGAAAGCTATTTGGCAAAATATATAATCTATGCAGGATTGGTATGACAGAAGACTTCATATCCGTCTTCTGAGCTAATTCGAAATATATAGAATCTGTGCAAAGTTCACAAAGATACAAATACGGATTTGAAAGCTGATTGAAATTACATATGCTCTACACAGGTTCATCGATCAGCAAGGTAAATAAAAAAGAGGAAATAACTGATACTATATATTTATATTATATATAGTATATGATCCACGAAATATCCTTATAGTTATGAATCTTGTATTTCACGAGTACTTACCATTAGAGAGATGCACGGTACAGCCTCGCTGGCACCGGATTTAAGCCAACGCACGAATTTTACTAAACCGTCTCCTTTGCTGTGGTAGCGTCTCTTCGCCTCAACATCCGGTAAAATGAAGACGCAAATAAACAGCAAGCCCAAAAGAGCACAAATAAGCAGTTTGTTTGAAATCAACGACATTTCGATTAAGTTTAACTTTGACTAAGCTAATTTCAGAACTGCGGCCAGCTTAAATAGGCACTTTATCAGCTCTGCGCAGTCGCCAACTAAGTCTGATAGATGCAATTTATGATGGTAATGTGAAATCGGCCAGACTGAGAAATACCCTGGAATATACATGAAGACACTTGGTAATCGCTGGATGTGCGATTTTTTCAAAGAGTTAATGCAGAGTGAGTGACTGACTAGACCTGGTTTGTGACTAATTTTTGAAAATAAGTTTACAAATTTGAGCTCATTATTATCTATGTTAAGATGTCTACAGGTCGATCATTTGGAACTTTTAATATACAGAAGACATACGCTTAGCTCTATATAGTATAAAACATAATCAAGTAGACACGAGGATGGCCAGATAAGTCGACTAGCTTTGACCTCAACTTTTATTGTATAATGTCTAAACTAGAGAATTCATGATAGAACCAGGTTATATAGATATTATAGCTAAGCTTACTTAATATATGTTTTTAAACCAGAACTAAATGTAATATTTCATAATATAATAAATAAACTCGCATTCATTACCTAGAAATTGTGAAGAGATAAATACATCTCTTAGTTAACTATATGACTCGATAAGTTCTATAAATATACATAACATGTTCATTTTAGAATTAATGTCAACTATAATTAGATTCACATAGTCGGAATTTATCATAATAGAAAGTATATTTCTTGGTGCGAGAAGAATTCTTTCGGTCATTAATTCGCTTTGGTTCGTCTTTAAATAGGCGCAACAATCGAATATCTATTCGCACCCTTGTCTGACGCATCTCATAAGGAAATTTCCTTCGCTTTCCTACTGCTCATAGAAATTGAATTCATATTCGACTCGAGCAACGCAAGTCCTCGATAGTATAGTGGTTAGTATCCCCGCCTGTCACGCGGGAGACCGGGGTTCAATTCCCCGTCGGGGAGGTTATTTCAATTTTTTTTTATTTTTTCAATGTTTTTAGGCACTTAACCCATTAAAAACGGGATATAAGTTGTGACTGTGTTTCTTTTTTTTGGATAATGCATTTATTTATTTTCTTAGAAGCTGTGCAGCATTAAAATTATTTTATGACGTCTCTGTCGCTCCACGAATTTGATTTTAGATTAGCTTATCGCAGTATAAAATGAAAATAGTTAAGTGCAAATCGTATATTTAATGTTTACTCATAATTTTTATAGGGCGACTATTTCTGCGCTTTGGCACCACCGCCCCCCTCACTACCAACCCTTTTCACTGAAAGGCCCTCAATACAGTAGACGCTCCCAAATGCGAACCACTTTCTTCCTCGGGTAGTTCCAGTTTTTTTGTTCCTTCTAATACTTAAAGAATGAAACAATGTGCCTTCTACCAACGAGTTTTCTCAATAATTTTATTATTAAACAATTATTGTTTATTTATCATGCAGAAATCAGAAATGTTTCTAAGCAAAAAGTAAAAATGATGATTGAAATGAATTTGAATCTCAGGTTCCATTTTCAGAGCATTCTGTATTCAATCGAATTTTGGTTCTTAACAATTCAAATTACTAAAGATTCTAATTTGTGATATTTTTTTGCTTTAAAATATGTGAATGATTGTGGAATGATTTAGACTTCTAAGAAAGACGTAAAGACGAAAGAAGACGTAATCCAAATCAACTCGAATCTGCACAAAAATTGTGATACAATGCAAATGTTGATTTGTCTTTTATTACTGAAACATAAAAACGCAAGAATTAAATCGTAATACAACTCTGTAGTATATCATTTAAGTAATCAGAAGACAGATGCTTTCTGTTGTTGCGATAATTGTTTATGACTGGCAGTTAGCAAGTACCAAGCACGATAGATTTATGTGACTTCAATCATTAAATTTTTATTAGACTAGCTTTTAATATTTTCCTTCAATTCAAATAGGCAGTAAGAAGTGTGCTATAAAATTTAATCAAAAAATCAATAAATAATTGAAGTCATGTTCCTTTTTTGTATACTCTTAGCAATGTCACGATTATCTTAACACGAAGATTAAGTTTAAACAGATTTAGCTGAGCTCTGCTTATGCACGTATTGAAAGTGATCAAAAGTTAGCAAGCAAAATGTCAAAGAGGCATGACTAATAATTTTCTGTAGTAGAATCCCTGGCAACAAACTGCAAACCAAGCTAATTAGTTTACTCAATCTTAAGTAATTTAAACTAGTTGTGTCAGCAGGCACGTCTCCATATGCAAAAAAAAACTTTCAATTGAAGTTAAAACATTGGAAGAGCTCGACTACAAGATATCATATCATAGAATGTATATGATCAAAATTAGATTATTTAAGAATCTACTAAACGAAGCTACTAAATACTCCCTAGGATAGATTCTAAGCAGACCGATGTGATCCAGAAAATGTAACTTAATACTTCTGTTTGGTAATAAACCCTTTTCAGGCATTTTCAGTGTGCATAGGGTAAAATATGTAAATAGAATATGAAGAGGACGATGAGAACGTGTAAGGCAATGCATGAGAATGCTGTAATCTGTAACTAGAACTAGAGTGTTTTGCATTTGTTTCGAATTTGTGTGTTTGCAGTAAAGTTTTGAGCACCTCACACAACACACAAGACACACATGGTGAACGCTGTTCGGAAAAGTTGTCTACTCGTCTGACTCCCTCCATAGATGGGACAAAGTTATTCTTAATTAAGAATGTATCTGCAGAAAGTAGTTAGATATGAGATGTTAGCTAAGTTGTTTACACCAGGATCAATATTTAAAAAATGTTGTATTGAAAACCCAGAGAGTCGGGTTAAGATATATTTTCACCGTGTACAGACCAAATGTAATCAGGAGTGCGATGTGACCTCGTTCGCATTTTATACGCCAATTAGAGGGTTACATGTTTGCTGTAGTTGCTGCTGTTAGCAACTCTTTCAGTGCGGTTTCATTAGTGGCTAAGTAAATGGATCGACGACTGCATTCCTTTTGCCAAGCTCCATTTTCAGCGGTTTTCTTTTAGTAGCTGTCTTTGGAAAAACTTTCCCACTGCCAATTTTCTCTTGCAAAACTTTTGTGTCCCTTTCTTCTCTGTGTTGCGTATAAATTGCTGTCAATTAGTTTAATTGTTTTTCAAAAAGTTTTTTTTTTGTTTTTTTTTTCACTTTTTCTCCCTCTTTTCTCCTTCCTTTTCATGATTTCTATAGATGGACCTTCAGTGATAAATTGAGCAAATGTTTCCAAACAGCTGTTTATTGCTATCACATAAAAAAGTTCCTGAGAAATTAATACCTATAATCGTAATGAAAATATATATTGCCTCATACTTTGTTCAAATCATATTCTAACTATAGTTAAGATTTTCTTATCATACAAATAAGAATACTTAATTGAAAGTTCTTGAGTATAAAATAAGGGTATGCTTTGTGAAGGATCCGATAGGTAGAAGCTGACACTTCAGATAATCGAAACCTATATCATGCATTTTAATTAATTACAATTGAGAGACTTTCGCTGAGATTTGACGCTGAAAAGGTAGAAGGATTTCGAAGCTTAAAGAATTTATTTAATTGCTTTAAATTTCGTTTTATTCCCAAGAAGATTTATTTTCATAATAGACTTGGGCTTATTATTAATAAATTTTTCTTGCCACTCTCTTAATGCTAATTAAAAAAGTTTTAAGTAACTCTTCGCCCAACTCCAGAAAGCTGATTGATGGGTATTACTAGAAACTTGGTGCAAAGAGTTAGAACTCTGGCTGCACCAGCTGCAACAAATCTCTTATTATAATTATTCCTGTAGATAAATGAAAAAACATTGTAAATTTTCAATTTAAAAGGTTTCAGTTACTGTTCAAATGTGTTCCAAAAATGTCTCAATTTAAAATTTTTTAAGACTCAAACTAACTTCTGGTAAAACTAGCATATAAATGTCACTTCGCATCGCATTGAGGATGTCAAGTTCTTAGTTTTGAGCAAACTATCCATTTGAGGATTCCATTGGCTGCAATTTGGCTATAAATGTGTTGAGTACACACAACACACAAGACACAACACACAACAATTGGGTTGTGTTGTGTCCTTCCCTGCAGACATTTTTCTATTGCTGCTTTGCCCTTATATTAACATAATTCTCATACAAGGAGGACCTTTGTGCTGGCGGGCAATAAAAGTAAATACAATGAAACTAAACAATGTCCACACTGGCCAAGGATAACTGTGTGATATTCCACAGCTTGTGTGTTCATAAAAGGGGCATAAACGTTTTTATGACTCTTGCCCCTTTTATTCTAGTAAATTAGGTACAAAAAATGTTTATCTGAATTAGAGCGTTGGGAAATGTGCTGAAATTAGAGTGCATTAGGCCACCCTTCAAAGGGAATTGTACAAAAAAAACATAAAGTATAAAAATAATATTTTTGTTACCACGTTTAACGAGTACATTTTTATCTCTATACAGGGTTTTATTAAAATATAAACTGATTTAAGAAAGGATTTCATACTTTATTATAATGAAACTGGAAACTGACGTCTCATACTACTCTCACAATTAGAGTATCTATATAAAGCAATTACAATCATACTGAAGTAGAACAGCTTTGTTCTGTTTATGCTGTACAAAAGGAAGCAAAAAATGATCTATAAATTATGTCACAGGACTTGATTGCACATAAATAGAAGTGGAAGAAGTGCAACAGCAATCGATTTAGCGAGAGCTGTACACACGTCCAACGTGTCGTATGTGTAACAAGTGTTGCACATAAATTTAGCAGCTGGTTGCAGGACTCGGCAGCCACCAAATAAATAAAAAACTGGATCGCTGGAGCAATACCATGTGCTCTGGTAGATACTGGGAAACAGTTGGCAAACAAAATTTAAAGCAATTTGTTGCCCAAAGCGAAACACTTAACTCTGCCACAAGTTTATGGGCTGACACTGAAGAACTTAATTCACAGACACCGCAGAGCGTGTTTCATTTAATTCCGCAAAAGACTAAACCACTTTGTCCTTATGCCCAAGTGCTCCCTCCTGTTAATTGTCCACCAATTAACAGAACCCGCTAGTGGCTAAATTCTCTACTCTCCACGAATTACCAAAATCCATTTACAATTTTGTTCGGTTCGGTGGTTGAGCCTTGGGGCTAAAAACAATTTAAGCTGCTAAGTGCACACAGATATTGCTTTTTTCTTTCTCTTTTTAACATATAATTATGCAATTATTCTATATTTTCCGGCATATTATAATTAAAGTATAAATGTTTTTCACCGCAAAAAGACTTTACACTGTTATTCGTAAACATGTTTTGGCAAGACTTTTAACAAAAAGTTTCTCCGAATTGTTGTGTACTTGGCTTGCCGCTCAGAAAACTTTCCATTTACTGGACAGACTCATGTTTTCCATAGTTTTTTTTTATAAACAAAGCAGAAAGTTTGAATTAAATACCTATTTTTATCTATTTGAATGAGTTATTCACGCACATTAGGTACATATTAGTGACAGGCAGCTCTGAATCCCGAGAACCTATTACACGGAACGCATTAGGCTGCATAAATATCTGCTGACTGTAACATAATTCAAAGTCTTGCAAAAGACATTACTGGCACACATTGTTAAATCACACACACACACACACACACACACACACACACACACACAGAAGAGGTGAAGTCTTTGCCAGCTTCCTTGATTTGTGTGTCCTTTCTGCTCTGCGCCTGCAGGCAAATTCGGCACTTGCAGCTCGGCTTTTATAGGAAATTCCGCTGGTGAGCAAATTTTATTTGGATTATAATCTATACGTATCAAATGGATGAACTAATAAATTGCACAAATCATTAAATGTTTGGGATTTGGCTGCATTTAAAATAGATTTATATTTGTCTATAATTAATCATTTTGACTAAAACTCTGATTAATGGAGCTTAAATTATTTGAATTGGTCTTTGATATATCTGAATTTATTATATTAAATAAATACATTTTTTTAAATTTTAGAATTAACTTTAATCAATTACATATTTTCCATTTTGTTGGCTGACCTTTCGCCATCTTTCCGGCAACATCGTTATCATAGAACTTCTGGCCTTTATCTGCAAAAAACTGAACCAAGTGCGTTTTGATAGCCTCGTCGTTATCGAAAGTTTTACCATTTGAGGTAGCGTCTCCAGTCTTTACCATTTCCTTTAATAATTTGTATACTTTATTTTATATGTCTAAATATATAAATAATCATTCCTTAAGTGGTAAATAAAGCCCTCATCAATAGATGTAAGACTATTCAATTATTATAGGGTATATCTGCAAATCTTAGACCATTTCTAATACTTACTTTTTTTTAATAAATTTCAAAATATATTCAAAAAATAAATGATTAAATTTACATAAAATTAGGTGAACTTTATTCTTATTATTGTATAACCTTAGCTGAATGAAGTTAATCCCAGGACACCAACATCAATCTGTCGAGATGATCGATCGCCGCTCACTTTGGCCGTTTAAAAGTGCGGATGCTCATTCAACGTTACCGGAGGCCTCCACGGGGAGGAAGTGAGTCGACTTGAGACGCCTGATCAATAAGGATCGCGCTGGGTTTATCTTGTAGAAGCAGTCAGCAGCTGTGCCCTATGAGATACGCCTCCATGGCCTCCATGCATTCTTCTTCCGTTTACGTTCATATTCAATTAATTTAAATCGTACATCATTTTCTCGGCATTGTTAGGTTCCTCGCAGTCAAATGAGGCCATCATCAGATCTGGTTGAATAAAAAAAAATGTAATATGTTTATATAATATATTTTAATATATTATAGATTAATATTAATATATATATACACCTAGCCCTCGCTTAACATGAACTCTTTTAACACGAGCACGATTATACGATTAGACCCTTTCCCTTTAAACACGCTGAAAACCTAATCCTTACGATTGAAAAATGTATATGAAACCAATTCAATAGCAGACGACAGCAGCTCTGAAGAAACCTAACCAATAAATTGTTTAAATAGAATAACTCTGAGAAGGATTTACATATGCTAAGAGCTTGGAATCCTGCTTTATATGTTCTGATACGAATATCAAAAGACGATCAAAATTCAAGAGAAAGTTGGAGGAAATCCTACAAAGAAGCTTTAAAAGCCACTAAGCAATCCATTTTTTTTGGCAACCAAGAGGAGCCACTACCATAATTGACACACACATATTGAATCCGAAAATTTATTGAAAAATGTTTGTTTAAAAACGTTGCCTAATTATAAGCTTAATTTGTTAATGAAGGAACTTTTTGTTAAATTTTGTTTATGTTTTTAAAACTACTAAAAAACAGCTCAAATTTGAATAGCAAGGCAAATTTATTTCTGTCTTTTGTTAAAACTTGGTACGCATTCCCATATTTTGTACTGATTCCTTGGCGCGTTTACAACGATTTGGCGTAACTCGAGGTTTTTTCAGGAACGCAACTTCCGCGTTAAGCGAACGTTTGGTGTATATCTATTTTCATAGGGCAAGGTCCAAGGTGTTGAAATTACTTTATTTTTATATAAAATATTTTAAATATATATATATGTTACTATCTGAACGTCTTGCGGTTAAATGGTAACAAGTCTAATACGAATTTGTTTCATTTCGAAAAAGAAAAAATATGAATAAAGATATAAGAAACTGTCGAGTGTCAAAAAGAAATTTGTGCCTTTGCGTTGCCTTGGCAAAGTGCGGCTACCAACTGCAATTCGCACTATAAGACCAAAGTTGGCCAACAGATGTGCTGTTGACTTGGCATGGAAAGCCACTGGGAGGCTAAGGGTGTGTGTATGACTGTGTTTTGTGTATTTAAAGGATTAGAGCCCACATTCTTGTATGCTGGAGTAGAAAAAAGTGGAGAACTAGACAAACGCATATGGCATGTACAATTTGAAGGGCCACAAAAAAGGGTTTCCGTTGCCTGTGAAGGGATTAGAGCTTTGGTTATGCTGTCTACTTTTTTCTTGTTCAGTCTTAATAGAGTCCACTGGGCGAATATTTTCCCACTTGGCATGAAGATTTGTGCGTTGGTGCTTCCGATGCCCTGTTTTCAATGCTTTTTATCCCACAACATGTGCTCCTCTCGAATGTTTTCATTGTTGGGCCTAACAAGCGCTTCTGTGGATGGTCAACAGATTGTCGAACAGTGTACTATAAAAGAGAAAATCTTCAGCTTGAGTAGCCCTATTTTAACGTTCAGACTGCATCTTGATTGCTGTGCCAACTGCAATGAATGGTTCACAGAATTTAACTAGCAAATTTCGAAAACTTTGACTTTTTTTTATTGATTTTGGCAAGAATTTGATTACCAATTGCAGCTTGTACCATAAAATCATAACATTCTTTAAAGGAGTTGTTGAAACATTGATATTACTGCACTCAGATTTAACATTCTATGATTAAGCTGGAAATTAGGGTTAATAACATCCCGCTTGACATCTGTCTGACATTGTCTTAACATTTTTTGAAGTTAAAGATTACTTTTTAAGCTTGGCAGGTCTGAGATAATATTAAAAAGCCTTAAGCTATGCTCTACTAGATTTTCGACAAGGTAAAACCTTGGAGAATGTATCAGAAAAATGTGGCACAATCCGATTAAAGTCGCAATGCAGCAAAACAAAAATTTGCTGGCAAAATGTGTATTTTTAAATGCAGCGCCTAATTCGAAAAAAATACTCCTCAAAGGATATAAAAAGTAGGAAGAGTTATCTTGTATGTTGGCCTATAAGCCTTTCAGGGAGTTGAAAGAGTATAAAACTAAAGCCCATAAGCATGAGCTTAACGCTTAAAACTAATGCAACATACTTGAACTTAACGTACGAGTGTAATATGTATATATTTTATATAAGTCCTTAGGCTTCAATTCAATGGTTGCCCTCTTTGTCATAAACCATCGTCCTCTAATGTTAAACACCTACTTACATCCTGTCCTTCACTCACCCAATCCAGAAATCTAATATTTAATGATAACAAATGATAACTTTGAAACCATAGTAAAATTCCTCAGACACGCCGATATATACCACAAAATATAACCTCTTCATAATCATTATTAAATCACATACTCACAGAAAATAATTAGTAGGAATAAATTAAAATTACGAATTAAGATCGAATCCACATTGTAAAGCTAAAGCTATTAATCCTACTAGTTCTTAAGTCTACTTAACAACTCTGTAAATAATAAAATAAAAATAAAATATAACATGTATATATTATAATATATATGTCGTAGGCTGTTGATTGGTATATTATGATTGTCGATAGTCGATAGTCAATCTAGTTAATTATTTGCTGGCAATAAGGACGGGTTGTCGTTCTTTTTTGCTGAGAGTAGTCCGCGTGTGGATTGTTGACAATTGCAATCTAGGAAGATTGACAGATGATGAGAAAGATGACCGTATTGGCATTCTATTGAAAAAAGACACAAACAACACACGCAGAACTCTCTTGCGCCAGATACATAACCAAAAAAAAAAATGAATGAGAAGGAGAATCTTACCAACGCCCCGACATAAATAAGTCCTTAGGCTTCAATTCAATGTTTTAATATACAAATTATTAGCACTCCCATTCGAATTATCCACAAGTCAGATAAAGGTTAAATCATATCTAAATTTGTTGGTTAGCCAGGTTACCTTGAGTTGTCGTCAATTACCTTAAAGGTTTTTACTTTTGGTGTTACTCATTGTCAATAGTTTTCCCTTTCGAAGAGAAGAAGTTGTCGCCGCAGGTGCAGCTTAATTTCCAAGTAATTTCCTTTTCTACTGTTTCGAACATCTCTTATAATGTCAGTTTTCTTATATCCTGCGCTCTTAGTAATATTAATTTTAATTAAGAAATTCTTAACGGTAGCTTTGATAAATAAGGAGCCAGTGTCCACAGCATTGACGGGTCTTTTGCAGGGCTGTCAATGCGTCAAGGCAAATCCTTCGGCTTAAAGTGCACTTTCTAAATTTCACAGGAGCTATGCAAATTACTTAGAGAGCAACAAAAATGACTTGACTGGAAAAATATTTACTTATAGCGGGCAGTGTAAAGGAAAAGCAGTGGTAGGAGCTGCATTAAACTTGACAGGAAAGTTTTTGGGACCTCGTTTCTATTTCACGTTGGAGACGTTGTCTTCAAGTTTGGCTAAACTTCTGAGTTAAAGGACACTTTTCAGTTTTGCGGTTCGAAGCAAAACTGATTTAGAATTGTTGTGATGGCTGGACTGAAAAAACTTACCACCAGAAACTAAGTGCTTCGCAACTTCCCTTTTTGGCATCAACAAATTCCAAAAATGCTTAGCCATAGGAAGTAGAAGGTAGTCCAAGTTAGTTCTCAGTTTAATATAAGCTCCTGGGCTTATTGATAATTGAGTAGATTTCAGCAACAGACAATTTACTATGAGTTATCCTTGTCTTTATTGAGTTTGATGTCTTTATAATGCCTCGTTTAATATTTCATTGAATTGTTATGCAATTTTTTAGTATCATTCCCAATTTACGACTTTGTTAGTAATAGTTTCAGTTGGGATTCCTTTTTATGTAAATGTAAGGCAACTATTAAATTAACATATTCATTGTTGAAGTCGAAACAGGAAAATTTCAAAAGAAAACAGAATTGGAAAAACGTTGAGCTCTAAATTTACTGGCACTTTACATAGGAAGAAGATCATTGCTTAAGAATTTTCATTTTACTTTCCAAGAAATACAATTCTTTTATTTATTAATGCTTTGTTGCATTTGATTCTTCGCTTCTTAAATTAAAACTGAGATATAGGTAACAGAGACATCAAATTAATTTATGGGTAAAGTCAAGTAGGTAAAGTGGGGGTTACCTGTTAAGGACTTCATGAACAGACAAAGTGTTTCATGTAGCTACTGAATGAATATGTAGCTTCAGTTTTAGAACACATTGTTTAAATAGTAAAGTTAATCTCCATTTGTTTACCTATTAAAGTTGTGCACGTTTAACAAAACAGAAAGAGAGAATCGTAGAAAGCATTACCTATACGTCCATAAATTGCGTTTACCTCACATTAAGCTGCACATGAAACGTTTCAATGAAGTTTTGGGCGACATGTAAAGACTCTGATGCAACTGAGGATTGAGGACTGAGGCATCGCTTTTTGAAGTTTTTAAGCAGGCGAAAAAAAGAGAGAAAAAATGAGAAATAAGAGGAAAAACGAGAATATAAGTCCTGAGCCAGCCATAACTTTTCATTCTTTTCCTTGGTCGCTGTCAAGATGCGGTTTTGCACCAAAGACAACTTTTTTATACGACTTTGTTGTTTTTGGCCTGTGGCAGAAGCCTTCAAAGTATTCTACGCTTCCTGGGTTCATAATGAGTTCGGTCTATGTGGACCTTTCATTTCAGCACTATGCTCCTTTTTTTTACTTTTTGCTTTTGATGTCATCACTGCTGCTTTACACCGCACACCCCCCTCCCACTCCTCCTCCTCACACCACATTGTTTGTATGCGCACATTCCGTGAAAAATATTTCAACGTGCAGGTTGCTGTGGCAGCTGCAAGAAGGATTCGAAAAAACTTTTGGTGCACCATAAGGATTACACGTGGTGTGGTTTTTGTAGGTGTTGATTCTTGTTTTGTATTTCGATGTCTTGAAGCGCTTCTTGTTCTTTTTATCCGGACTTAAGTATTAACTGTGCATTTATTTTTTCAGGCTGAGAGATTAATGAATATCCTGCTACCTAACGATAAGTTCACGTCCAACTTTGCTATTTCCCATTAATGACTCATATAATTCAATATCAGCTAGCAGAATTAGCCTGAAATCTACTTTTGAGTATGTTGGATCTCTACAAGATTTGTTTTAGATCCAGAGTAAACGGCGTGGAAATGAATTAATGTCAGCATTTGCTGGCAGGACGTGAACCCTTTTATGGTCATAAAGTTGCTCTCTGAAAGTTTATTGCGGTTATTAATTTGAATTAATTAGCAGGAAATTGCTTTGCGGTTGAGCCCAGTGTAAAATGTAAGAGGATTGAGAATTATTGCGCCTTTATTTTATAAAGGGCTTTCCCAAGTCCTTTCAAGTTAAAAGAGGCAGATAATTTTTTCCTACAATTACCCTAGATAAATCAAACAAATTGGCCATTTGGCCAGGTAAGTAGTCGTAGTTTAAAATGAATGATACAAGTATACTCGAAGCAAGTGAATAGCGTGCCACTCACTGTGAATCTTTTATCCGCTTGTTTTTATTTTAATTGCCATACTCTTAGAATTACGCTCAATGTGTGCTATGCCAGCTGCAACATATGTGCGTTTAATTTTTTCTTCTTATTTTTTAAATATAAGTAGCACACATCAGAGCACAACTCATTTTCATACACACAAGCACTTGAAGTCTCCGGCAGTTCGCCGCGTGCCACTTCAAGTTTCCACAGAACAAACAAAACAAACCAACACTGAAATACCAACTTGAGCCAGAAAAAGATGTGGAAAATGCGATAAAGTAGGTGGAAAGTGGAAAGAACAAATTGTATAAAAAGTGCAACTATGCCACCAAGGCAGCCCAGGGGTAAGTTTGACTTTCTATATTATACTTAGTACAACTATTACTTACCAGCTTCGCTGAGTCTTGTTGTCTGCTGCATGCGGCAACAGAAGCGCTCATACTCGTCGCTAGATGGCGCCTGTGTCCATTTCATCGCCTGCATATGCTTGGTGAAGGCTCCGACTATGGCCGCCATTCTGTCAAAGGCATTTATATCGATGTGGCCATTTGGTAAGCTGCACACAAAAGCGAAGAGAGTGGGAGGAAAAAAGAGAGAGAGAGAGAGACACAGTTGTTGAAAACATAAAGTCTGAATAGGAAAACCGTTAACTGTACGGACGGATACGATATTGCCTGTCGCAGTCTGATAATACATTGGCAGCCTCACTTTCCTATGCGGTGCAATTAAAATCTGCGGCTGCATTGGCTGTCCGGCAATTGTGCGTTTGATTAGCGCATTGAAAGTCGATTTACGCACATGCATCACTTGATGTTAAATCGAATGCGCCATTGAATATATGATTTTTGCTCTACCCCTCTCCGCACCCCTTGGGAATCGTCTGCTTTGAACGGGGAGTGCGTTTAGGTAAAAATTACAAATTATATTGAGACTGCAGCAGCAGACTCGACATAATTTCAAATGGGACCTTCATTATATGCTCTGTGTGGGATTTAGTTACCAATGAGATTATTTTGTTCTTTCGTTTTAGTTTCCAGTTCAGTTGCCATTGAAGTTCAGCTTTTGAGTTTGAATCTAATACTACAACTGCTGAGTAAGAGAAAGATATCGCTTGCCTTAAGTTCTTATAGAAAATCGATGGTTTCTGCCATAATTATTATTAATTTATGTTCTTCGCTTAAATGTTAAGTATTTAAATGATAAATAGGAAATGTGGATAAAAATTGATTTACATTGTGGAATAATTTACATGAAATGAATTTAACCCTTGTCATTTACATGCAGAATTACTTGACACGTAATCATTTATTTTGTCACTCTGCGGTTAATTAATATAAAACAACAGAGCAGAGGGAAAACCAACATGACGTATACGCCATGTTAATCATGCGACACGCTGGCGAGATAAATGTAATGCAATGGCCAACTTTCAACTTAATTCAATAAAGCGGAGCCGAGGCGGGAATCCGATGAAAATGGGAAGTAGATAGATACTCACCACTGCAAACAGTTTTCGCGCTCGGCCAGTGCCAATTTAACAATATCCGCAAACACCGGAATAACAACCCAATCGTTGGGCTTGCCACAATTTGTTGCTACCTTTGTTGACTTCGCCTTGCTGCTGCTGCAAGCCACAGACTCCTCCAGTGACGCTAGCAAGGGATTCAAGCCGGAAGTGCCTGTTATGGCATTTGGGTACCCACTGCCACTTGTCGAGGGCCTCTCATCCAGCTCTTCGAGGGCAGTCGATGCCAAGGATGCCAAGGATGCTGCTGCTGCTGCTGTGTCTGGTAATGCTGCTACTTCTACTGCTGCTGCAGATGATGTCGATGATAAATGATTTTTCGCTATCGATAATGCTGTATTAGCATGTCTATCAGTCTTAGGACCATGCTCCGCCTGGTTATGCTGCTCATTAAGGACGATTGCCTGCTTCTGCCATAAATGTCCGTGTCCTTCGGCATGTCGCTGCATGCAATCCAATTGTTGACATGTCACTTGCAATTTGCTCCACTGTAACCAAATGGTAAAACATATGTATATAAGCAAATATATATATACATATATAGTATATAAATGTGTGTGTGTGTGTGTTCTGTTCCTTCCAAATGGCAAATAATCTTTATTTCGTGTTATTTGTGTCACTTGTGACTTGTTTTTGGGGGCTGCTGTAAATGTTTATGGTTTTGTTTGTGTGCGACTTTTATGTCTGTAATTTAAAGCTATGCATCAAATTTTATGGTCCTACATTTGTTTCTGTAGATAATATGAAAGTCCTCAAATTAAAACAAATAATGAAATAACAATTTCATTGTAAATGCAGTTTAAGCCAAAGAAATCCATTCAACGCTCATTTGTAGATTGAATGAGTTTAGTTTAATTTATAGTCTGTTCCTAAGTAAAATTGCATTTAGTTATTCTTCACACTCCACAAAGTTACTTTATTTATGTGAACACCGACTCTATAGAGGAAATACATAGTTAGGTACACGGGGAAACAATGATGGTACGAGTACATTCGACTTTTATTAAATATTTAATATAATTTGGGGTACCGTGTACCATTCGTGTACCTCCAGAGCATTGTTCCATTTACACATGGCTATCTGTGTGTGCCCCTAGTCATAAACATTTCAATAGCCATTACGGACAACTGCAGGAAATATGAAAAAATGCCAGACAATGCCAGGAGAGAGAGGCCAGGCCACGCCCTGCTGTACCCAAAAACTCAGCATTGGTCTGTGAATTTATGCAATTCCGTTTCGTTTTATCATGCAACAATATTTTGTTGGTCCATTGTACAAATTTAGTGCAATTTACGCTTTGAACACAAAAAAACGAGTTCACAACCTGAACAAGTTCGTAGTGAATAAAACATAAGTCGAAAGCATTAAAAGTAACAGAATTTAAGGCAAGTGAATTGCTCGAATCTTAACAGCTGCCCAAAATGACATCAAAGTGTTAAACGTCCTTTCGAACAGAGAGAGAGAGACAGAGAGTGTGTGAGAGAGAGAGCGGCACATCCATTAACTAATTATAAAAGTTGTTTTAGAAACTAGTTCCATTTGCCACGCTTCTACGCCGTATGCTCTATTGAAGACTTTGCGGGCGCAATGCCAAGTAAATAGGGAGAAGTAACAAAAAATATCCTTATATATAAAATATTTAATGAAAAATGTGCCAACGCAGCGTGGCCTGATGGAACTGTGGTTGCTTGGGTGTGGTCATCTTATTTCTTTGCTTTTTTGTTGGTCGCCTCGTGGCAAGGTGGTTCAGCAGGGGAGGCAACTGGCTGTGGCTACAACAACTAATCTAATGGATATTAAATTGTTTGCTTTCTTTTTTAAACCACATTAAGCAAAAATTTATAAATTCAAGATTGAAAGTTAATAGAGATCTAGTACTGACCGTTATCTTCAGCCTAGCTATAGCTGGGGACTCCAGTGACTCCAGAATCGCCGTGGCACTGTTGTAATTCCCAACCAGCAGACAGTACTGTGCCACACCGCTCCAGAGCTCGACAGTTCTGCTCCGGTCCTCGATGCCGCTGCACTGAAAGTCAACGGGGAAGAACTTGTTTATGTGAGGAAGTTTGATAGACATTCTCCACAGAGTGGACTTGGTTATTGCCTTAACGAGTCGCTTACACGGCCAACTGCCAAACTGTTGATGAGTAAGCTTCGAGCAGCATAAATTATATGCCAGAAGTCGCTTCAGTCCATCAGGACACATGTACACATAGCTGTGCATATTTTATAAGCATGCGAAATGATGATTCAGTCCACAAGGTCTGTGGCATCATTCACAGCGCTCAGTGCGTTGGCTTTGGACTATTTGGGGCAAGCAGAAGGGGCAGCAACTCACCTGGAGTATTTCGTTGCAAACAAACAAACGCAGACGTGCCGACCAATCCAGATACGTTTCGAGATTGCAGGTCTTTTTGGGATCCTGGGCACCTGGTGGTCCTCCCGAAGCAGAAGGCTGGTCCCATTTCTTCTGCAGGAATGTAAAAAATTTCATTGGGAAAATAATCTTTTGTATGCTGCAGCGCGCAGCATTGTGGCAGCAATGTTAACAAAGCTACTTATAACCACTTGCACTGAATATCCTTGCATTTATGTCAAGGTGTCTCCTGCTTCTGTATATATGCGAGACTTTACAGTGTAAGCAGCTTAACGGAATTAAGTTGTTAAGCATATAATCGAACTGATATTGAAATCCAATTCTTTAATTGACACTAATTTATCAAGGGTACACTCCAGTCAAGCATCTTAACTGGACACCTACCTGCTTGTCCAGTAGCACCATGCTGCTGCACTGCAGAAATTCCTCTGGCCCAATGTGCTTGGCCAATTTCTTTTCGAGCCGGCAGAGGATTTGTGCGTATTGAGTGGCTGTTGGGCAACTGAGTGGCACAACGAGCTGGAACGAGAGATGAGCAAAGCAGCTTAATTATATCGATTGAGTCAGAAGTCCTCCGATAGAGCCTACCTTTTCACTGTTGGTCTGGCAGGCACGCAAATCGGCCTCATGCCTCTCTAGATCAGTCAAACGTTTAAGTAAGGCACTTAGTACTTGTGAGACTCCGTCCTCTAAATGTGATGCGGAGCATCTGGAAACAATAAATAGTTAGTATGATTGAGCTGAGAGCTATTTGCGGTAGTAGCTCACCTGGCAACGATATGTTTAACATGATTCATCATGCGCTCATCCCGGTAATCGTATGGAAATTTCTGTGTCCACTCGGCCAAAAGGGCAACTAACGTTTCCAGGCACTCACTATCCGATACGGAGTCCAGCAGTTTGCCGAGCAATTCATGAGGTCGCAGAAACAGACGTGATGATAATAAGAATGAGAAAAGAAATTCCTGCCAAAGATAAACACAAGCAGAAGATTAGTGCAACTCAAATATAGACACAGCCACACCCCAAAGTGGATTTCCCTTAATTTAATGACCTACAGCACACACCCACACAGACTGAGAGAAGAAAAGCGAAAGATAAGTATTCCATTGACTTCAATTTCCCCATGACATGAGACATCCTGGCTTCCGTTTGTTTTTTTGTCTACAGCCAACTAATTATTTTTATACCAGCTCCTTGGGCTCCTTCTGCTCTCCACAAAACTGTCCCTAGTCCTGGGTTCCTATACGTATAACATGTACTTGGCGGCTTTATTTGCTTATCCGCCCAAGGGGTGCTTTTAAGAGCCCCAACAATTTATGTTTCAGCCGACTGCACAGAGGGTTCATAGCATTATAGCATAGGTAATCCACGAGCAGAGCTTGAAACATCAAAAATTTAACGACTTTAATGTAATGTAACCAAGTGCAGCTATTAAAGTTTGTTATAATAACTTTGATGCATGATATTTTATTTAATGCTGCAGCTATTCACACATTCGATATTCATTGAGTACACTCGCTGTTTATTTGTATATTTTGTGTATATAAAATAACAGGCGCAATACCACAGTTTATTGCATTATAAATGATAAACAAATGGCAAATTTTCGGTTTTTCCTATTTGCATTTGCATTGGCCCCAATGAATTTTTTATAGCTTTTCCATTTGTCAGTTTGTTTAATTGTTTACATTTCGGTGCGATTTTAATTAATATTTTTTTGCACTTTATTTGTTGGTTCTCCATTGATTCTCTTACCTTATCTAAATCGATGACGTTCCTGGGGTTGAGTACCTCGGGGAACGATTCCAGCGGCCCGGAAACTATTCTACCATTTATATACATAATGCCGCCGGAACCCAAAACCGAGCTCTGTAAATAAGTGGAAAATGGATTAGTGGAATAACAACAAAATTGATGGGGGAAAACGCTTTGCTAATTAAATGCTGATTGCGAAATATCAGTACATTTAAATACCTCAATATTGATATCACATTGGCTGAGTTTGTGCGGATTTTTGGGCACATCATATTGCACAATATCATCGCCTCCCCCCGCAGCAGAGACGAGCTGCAAAATCAATAAAAATCATTGCATAGAAATTGCGATAATTGGATAAATGATTCATACCTTGAATTGCTGAAATCCTAATTCCAGATCGTGTGCGCTCAACTGTTCCGCGCTGTGGCGACGTCTGAGGCGGATACCCGGGTTACCCAATCCCAGCTGCCCCATTTCCCCAGACGCTTCGCTGGCGTTGAGCATGAATATACCCACATCAGTCTGAGATGGGGCTTCCATCTCGAGACCACAGCAGACATCATCCTCGCTCGTCTCGCTCTCAGAGCTGCTGTGCTGGCATCTGCTCCGTCTCCTGTCGCGATGTCGGTGCCGGTCTCGGTGCCTGTGCCGGCATCCGTGCTTATCGCGATCCCGTTGTCCGCGAGACTTTTGCAGCACGGCTGGCTTGCAACGCGTGCCACAGACGATGGCTGATATCTTATTGGCATAAAAGTACATCGCCATGTGTCACGTTCTAGAGGCCGCTCGTAGAGCGGTCATATGGGTGTTTACTCGACTGGCTCTCTGCTTGGAAATGGACAACTGTGTGCGTGCTTAATGCATAGACACGTCCTGCACAGGTGTCCAGCTGTCCATGTTACTAATGCAACCTAAGACCTTTCTAGCCAATATTCACAAGCACGTGTCTAGATTCGTCAGATGCGTGTGCAATCAAATGTCAATTGTAGACTGGATTTAACTTGGTTGCGCGCACAAGTTTTGCTTGATTTTGGTTTCGCTTCGGGCTCAGTATTTTACTGAAATGATCAAAAATTGAGACTATGAATAACTTCTCTGTTTTATGAGTCGCTAACGTGAAAACAAGTCAACGTTGCGGTTAATAGTAGCACATAACTCATACGCCGCGTGACCCACACACACAGAAAGAAAGACAGAGAGAGAGAGCGAGAGCGAGGAGTGAGCAGTGAGTAAATCACAACCGTTAGGCTTGGGTTATTATCCCATTGGGGCCACTTGCCACTCATCAGACTACAGATACATCCGTACGTATGTGTGTGTGTGTGTGTGTGTGTGGGTGTGTGAATCATCAATAAGGGCGGAACCTTTGGGGCCGAACGACCTTTCGATTCAATGCTTTGCCATCAACTTGACTTGATAGCAATCATTAAATCTCTGCAGATGTACGGAAATCTCCCACCCAAATTACACCACATATCATACACGCTCATATTTATATACGCTATATATCCATCATCGGATGCGTATTCCGTTTTGAACTTTAAATGAATTTAATATTTGTATATTGAGCATTTATTACTCAAATCTAAGATTGGTAACTTTCTTTCAATAAGATGATTTTCTACCGCTTCAATAAATCCATATTTCAGATAAAGTCACATTTTTGAATAAATATGAAAATGTATACTTCAACACTTTGCTATAAATATTTGAACATAAATACATAACATTTAATACACAACGTATCAATGGTCTGCGAGTTACTCATGCAAAAAGCCTTTCTCCTGCCATATTTACCGTGTCATATGCCAATAATCTGCGAGTAAACGTTAAACAGGTATTTTGCATATGGAAAGCTGCGTTTGGCATCACTTCTTTGTTTTTCCCACTCTCGATTCCACCTGGCCAGCTACTTATGATATTATGGATATTTCAATGCTTTTATTAATCATAAATGATTTTCCATTCACTTCAACTTCTCATGTTGACACCTTGGGCTCATGTTCTCTCTTTAGAATCTGCTTTTGTGGTTTTCAGAATCAGCTTTCAATTGAATCTATGTGAAAGTTCAAGACCAGCCGAAAGTCAATATCTTAAATGTTTACTCAACCAAAAGGCTGCCCCTTTTTTTGTGGTATCTAAAAAGGATGACTTTGCGGCAAATATATTTCATATATTCATTTCATGCGTATGTTTGGCTTATAAAAACATTTTAATGATGCAGATATATGCAGCAAGCCGAGTTACACTCCAAATTGATTCAAATTATGCTAGTTAAAATAATAATACAAATAAATGGAAGTAGTTTTATTGTCTTGCGGTGCACATTTTGACCAGAAATCGAAGTTTATCAAGAACTGAATCACATTAGTTGCACGCTGACTAAAGTGAATATATCTGTATATTCATTCTTACCATTCACTTCTTATTATTCACTTTTGCTCTATCTTTATATTTTCCATTAAATTAATGCCAATTTGTTGCTTAACCAACAAAGTCTCCTTTCTTTGGGATATTAAATAGAATGAAATATTAAAAGAATGAACGAGTACTCGTAATTGATCGAAACCTATTTAAATTCTTTGTGTATTTTGCTTAAGTGGACTTCATTATGCTAAAATAGACACAGATTTTAGCCAACATTAAATAATTGTCAACGTACCACATAATTCACTTAGTAATAAACTAACAAAATTTATATTTTTACCATAGATTTTATCATATCTTCATAGAGTCAACGCCCTTTTCAATAAGTAACTCTTACTTAGAGTATCTGTACCCGTTGTGGCCATTATTGAGGCATATATTCATTGAGCTGTCATACGGACTATTTGCAATCCTTGAATTGACAAAGCAGCTGCTGAGCCTTTCACAAGGATATTCCAAGGGAACTCATTTCAATATGTTTCTCTCTGAACGGTTGACTGAGCACGAAGAATGTTGGACACATTTTGTGACATTTTAATGGTAAGCAACGCCTCAAACGCCTAACAGCATGGAAAGACTCAATCAATAACATCAATTACATATATTCGATTTGCGACAGAGAGGGGTAGACAGACATGGCCAATTGAGACATAATCTGAAGCAACTATTAGTAAGATTAACTTGCCAAGTTAACAGATGTTAATATAATTGATGAGGTGTGTGAGTGGTTGTGTGTTTAGATTAATAAACTATGCCATCCCAGGTATATTTGGGCTTGGCTTCCATAGAAAGAAACCTCTGCAGACATTTCAATTAAACTTTTCTCATTATTTACTTATTGTGGGCTTCAAGTACCTTGGCTGAAACAATGTTAATTAATGTTTGGCATCGTATTCAGATGTCCTTATTTCATTTCATGCCCATGGAGAGATATTAATAACATAATTGGAAAGAAATGTATTTGGCACAACAAATGAATTATTCTCAATTATACGAATACTCTGATATTAAATATCACAAATTGAGCGCATTTAAGCTAAAATTGAAGGGAATGGATTTTGTTTTTGCTTTTTTGTATAATGAATTAATTTGGTTTTGCTAAAATTGAATTTGCTTTCATTCGTTTAAAGTCAATTAAATATGATATCAATATCAACGCTTATGTGAAGTGTAAATAATCGAATTGAACTCTTTATTACAC
This sequence comes from Hirtodrosophila trivittata, assembly GCA_035045065.1. Classification (NCBI taxonomy): domain Eukaryota; kingdom Metazoa; phylum Arthropoda; class Insecta; order Diptera; family Drosophilidae; genus Hirtodrosophila; species Hirtodrosophila trivittata. The sequence goes on from JAWNNK010000866.1 coordinate 1,005,999, forward strand.
TAATTATAATTAAGTTTTAAAGAATTGTACGAGTTATATTAACTATTATGGATTGACATTCGATTCATGTGCTGAGGATTCTCAGCCTTAAGAAAGGTAAAGCTGGGATAAAAGGAGGAAAGGATGAAAAGCTAATGGAATTTATATAAGTTATTAATTAATTAAATTATAAAAATCAAATATTGGCTAGTTTTAGTGAAGGAAATTAGACTTGGGCTAGATTTAATTGGTTAAAGTAACAAAATAATAAATATATTATATAGATACAACAGTTTTCTGAACTTATGAAGATGTTCGTTAGTAAAAAGATACCATTTTTCGTTTCTTTAAGAACAATTAAATTTGTATATTAAACTCTGAAAGTTTCCAATAGTTTTTTGCCTCATGCGGCACTTTTAGATGAGACTAAAACCTACTATTATATTTTACCTTATTTTAAATATAAAGTGCAAAATATAATAAAAATAATAATAAAAATATAAATATTAATATTTTTGTTTCAATGTAGACTATAAAACCTAAATCAGTTAAGCAAATTCTGTTTTATTCTATAACTATTCTATAAAAAAAACAACATCAAAAATAATACAAACTGAAAAGATTTTATGAGATAAACAGATTTATTTGTTGTCAAGTCTTTTGTTATCAGAGACAACAAATGTTTAAGTATTTCAAATATGACAATTATATATGCATTTGCCGTTTAAACGCTTAATTGTTTGGCCCATTTTCTTTTAGTTTTCCACTTTTGATTTACTTTCAAGCTGTTTGTGTTTTTTTTAGTGTGCAAGTCAAGTCATAGACTTGCCATAATTTATGTGTGAAAGCATTAAAGCAACGATCTTCCCTTTTTACTTGATTTCTTTACGTTCAATCTTTTTGCCCTTTGATAGCTAACCAAGTCCTGTGAGCTGAGTATAAAAGTGGCTGCTAATAAAAGTCAAACTTGTGCTTGCACCTTAAACAACACTTCGAAAACTCTGAACTTTTTAGTTTTGCCAAAAGAATTTATGTAGGGAGAACAAAATTTACTTTCATGACATTGATTGCTGTTGGAAAATATAACACTGTGTGAATAAAACAAATAGCAATTAATATCTAATTTGTATGTGTTTTCTTTTCTAAGCTTCGCTTAATTGATGTCTTTAATTATTGAGCGTAAAAGTAAATAATATTTATTCAAATTCAAAATATGAAAATAAAGTCGTCATACCGAAAAAAGGGGATCTAAAATGTAAATGAAAAATAACTCAAGCAGCAAATCTATTTGCTTTGAATTGTGCTATTTCACTTGACGTCCTACATTATTTCAGCCAAAATGTATAATCACGGTACTTTTGCCCTATTAACGTCGAAAATGAACAGTGAAACGCGGCCTCAACTCAAAGGCAGAATATGAATATACAGCAAGGGGCACACACATTTTGCACTTTTTTTATAATGAAGCCTACTCCAATTCATTCATTAAACAGATTATTTTAGCTGGTCTTTCAGCGCTAATCGTTTTCATTCATTTCATAATTCTTAACAAAACTGTGTCACACGCGGCGTATGCGTATTTGATGGGAATTAATTATAAGCGTTCATTTCATACTTACAGCAGGGGCAGTCAACTGAACCTAAAAGAGATTTTTTTTTGTGATTTTTAAGTCAATATTTTACACTTTATGCTTGAAAATATTTTTTTGTGCTGCTGGTTGGCGTGTCAATCGACTTTTAGCTGCTGTTGACAGCTTCATTTGATTTTAATATGCATATTTCACTTGCCACTTATCATTCGCTGCGATATTTAAAGAATTTTCCATGTATTTTGTATTGTTGATTTAAAATTGCATTTGCTTGAAAACCTTCTGTTGAGTATCTTGATTTTATTCAAATTTATAAAAGAATTATTTTATTTTGTTATTAAAAACTCATAGAATTATTTCAACTGATTTATGGCTTTGATCTCAGGTTAAGGACAGCTGTTATTTATTATCTTGTATTATAAGTTGTATATATTATTTTTCATTATTTTTATTGTTGTTTTTAAGACATGTTAATCTTAAGAAATGTTCTCTAGTTTCTTTGGAGTCTGTTGAATCTTGTTTGAGTATTGTCAACCGCTTTACGAACCGCACACGATGAATATCCAAAACGAACTAAGTGTGTAACAGCATATGTATCACCTTATGTAGTTCGAGTGATAAGCGTTGGTTTTACAGAGAAGTTGCATGGCTGAATATTGGGAGATTTTCCAAGGGATATTTCATTCTGTTGTCTATTCGCGACAGATGCAATTTATAATATTTCCTGTTAAGAATTGTATGAGGCGCTTTCATACAACATGTTGCAACATCAAGCAGTTATTCCATCTTGCCTCATAAAGGAATATTTGATTCTGTTCCCTTTTTCGTTAACAAATATTGGGATATTCCCTTAAAGGATATTTGCAACTGTTAACGATTCCAACAAGTCACAAACTGTAAATGTTCTGCTTACAACATGTTGCACATCAAACCAGCAACATCCAAGGAGCTGCAGTACCTAGGGTATAGATTTAACAGAGGAGTCCTCTTATTGAATAGTGGGATAATTCCCTAAGGATATTCTAATCAGTTTGCGATTCCAACAAGTTGCAATGCCAGAACTTCGCTGTTGCCATTCACTTCGAACCAATGCAGAAACAGATTCTTAGAAATTTATTGCTTAGACGTTTATCTTTTTTTATCTATCTTTTCTTCTTCTGTTGCTAAACCGGAAGAAAGGAAATAATGAAACGTAAAAAAACGATTCCAATTTTTAGGTTTCGTTCTTTAACAGAGATTATTAACTGCCATGGAAATTATCCACATATCAAACAAAGCCATTTTCTTTACCTTCAGCATCTGTTCTTGAATTCGATAAACGCATATTAATTGCATTTTATGAGCCTCAAACGACGGTTTAAATATTTCCCCTAAGAAATTGATCAATGATAAACTTGTGAATAAAACGATTTCTTTTTTTATGTTTTTTTACTCTCTAAACCTCAGCTTTGTCTGGAAAGTTACTCAGAGAGATTAGCAAAATTGTTGAACATAGATTTTGTGGGTACTGTGGGGAATTTGGAAATGAAAATCAAAAGTTACAAGTGGTAAATTTCATTTTTTTACTTCATATTATTTTAAGATTTTGTAGGGTATTGAGAGCATTTTCAGTACCTAGTAGGCTTTATACTTACAGTAATTGTTTACTGAAGTTAATAGAAATTAAGGAAAAAAACTAAGAAATATATTATATTGTCTAACATAGATTTCAAAAGAATTAAATATAAAACAATTAATAGTTTATGTTTAATAAGAAAAAACCAAGTAACTTGCAAATAATTCCAGATATATAAAAACTATGCCTTATATTTTCAGTCACCGTCCAAGGCTTGATAAAAGAAACTAATACATAGATCTTAGTACATATATAATCCGTTTTGAATTGTCACTTGAAATTCCATTATTCCCTCAAAGACGATGTTACTCGAATACATTAGCAAAGTGCTGGATTAAGTTTTTCACCAGGAGTTAATCCCTTCAAGTTTCACATGTCACTCGGCTGGACCGGCGGATATACGATTATATGCAAATAGATATGTGGATATATATATAGACTCGTTTGCAATATATAGATATATTTTTAAGGAACATGCACTGAAGTGGTGCCTAATCTAAATTCGATTGCTTAATCCACCATGACTGACACTAAGAGCCATGTTGAAAGATGCCTGTAGACGAATGGGTTGATAGGTTGATGGGTTGATGGGTTGATGGGCTGATGGGTTGATGGGTTGATAGTTGTCAGTTGGCATTGCTGGCCAACAGCTTTACGCATCGGAGCATTTGCTTGAGTTAACTATTGAATTACGGAGATACAAGCATAGAAATGTTTGTATATATTATAGCAGACACCACTCTCATATGTCAATATATCATGTTGCAATTCAGTTTTGGGCGCTAAGTAAGATTCTAGTTGTAGTTTTATCCGTGCGGAAATGCCAAATGGAGTTGAGCTCGAAAGTTCTTGGCCATGATACTTACATAAAATCACAATGTTGACCCTTTTATTTCGGATGTGGTTTAACAACCAAAGCTGGTCTTTACTTAAGTTTTATGTGCGCACAGATTTTACGACTGAAATGGAGAGCGACGTGCAGAGTTTAAGAATACACTTGGTAGCTTTAAAAGAAACTCAAGGAAAAGGTTTTATTTCTGCTCAGAAGGTGCCTTAATATGCACCAATATAGAGTGCACTCAAGACTCACATCACTCGAAATTAAACCTCATACGGACAGTGAAAAGAGTTTGCAATTAACTTTTTTTTTAATTATGATAACTCTTCAGCTCAATTGAAGCGCACAGCGCAGGTTTGTGATAGTTTCGTAGGAGTCCTTTAATTAGTGTTAAAAATATTTCAAGATTCGTGCTCTTTATGTAATTAGTCAGAAGTTACCCCGTCTCTGGCGGTTTTTGAACTGTTGATGGGATTTAAAACACATTTTAATTAGTAGAACGAAGACTGACATCAGGCGCCGCATAAGCAGCTAATAATGCGTTGACAAATAGCAGACATCAACAAAACAAACACAACACAACTCGACACGACACGACACGACACAAACAAACAAACACCGGGGAAACATCGTTTTCAGTGCGTGACATCCTAATGGGGGATCAGACACTGAAACATTTCTGAAAAGCAACTGAAATTTTCTCATTAGTAATGCGACACACAACCACCTCAAGGACACCTGAGCTTAACTGGCACAGCTTAATTTGAGCATCGCGCAATTTCTTTTCCACCTTCCGATGGATGAAAAATGGCCTGAAAATGTTGTGCAGTCACCTTGAGCAGAATATAACCAACATTGTCAGAAATAACAAACAGATACAAATTATACTAAAGATACAGCTGCCAAAGAAACGATGCGTCATCAATCAAACATGTCTCAAATCTATATGCATATTTTATCTGTGCTTTATAAACAATATCAAGATTTGATTATACTGATTATAATCAATAATAATACTGGTGAAGCGAATACCCATCTTAACTGTTTCTGTTGTGAATCTAAAGTCAGTTGTTACTTAATCATAAACAGAACAGATCCCGCCAACTGAGTTCTCTATCAAATTACAGCTGATTCTATGCGATCTATGGTATACTCATCTAAGTCAATAGATATCAAATAGATATATAGATACATGTGTTTCTTTATGTAAACATTGAAGACAGGCAGACTCAATATCTGTGATATTAACTTGGATCTATAAATGCTATAAAAGCACCTTCAATTCTGCGCTTCAGTGAGTTTCAAGTGTTTCGTTCAATTGATTTATTCAAAATGCATGTGGCATGTCACGTTGTCTCTCTACTTCTTATAGTAATGATCCTTGATATGGGGCATACAGGAATTACACCTAAACAAAGGTCACTTTTAACTAGGCCCTTATGGATGGCTTTGGATACGCAAAATTTATCTTATAGAGAGAGCATGAGATTGGTACAACTAAATTTCCTTGGTTATTTCAAATATGTTTCAAATAAGAGATCTTCATTTCAGATGATGTTCGCGGATATTATAACCCATTGCAAGGAGCCTGGCGAGAAATGTAATCACTTAACAGATTGTTGCTCAGTCAAGTGCATCTGGAGAACCGGTGTGTGTGCATAGCTTCAAAGTAATAAGTGTATTGAAAATGTAAATAGATATATACTCAATTGTTTTATTATAAATATAAATAAGGATAATATGTAGGAGATGTTTTTCAATCATTCAAGAATTGTGTCCTATTAATAAATTTACTTCAGAATGAGAGCATTCTCCAGAAGTTAAGCAATTTATTGTCAAACAAAGTTCTTAAAATAAAATTCTTTTAATAGCTAAACTATGTTTAATGGAACTGATTGAACTGGTGATAGAAGTGATTTGTCCTTGAAATAAACTCAATCATTAAATCTTCGTTTTATTATGAATAAAAATAATATAGGGAAAAGTCTAGAAGTTCAGATGCTTTTCAATCATTCAAGAATTGTGTCCTATCAATAAATTTACTTGAGAATGTTCTCAAAATAAAATTATCCAGACATCCTTCTCTTAATAGTTAAACTATCTTATAATGGAAGTGATTTGACTGGTGATAGAAGTGATTTGTCCTTGAAATAAACTCAATCATTAAGTCTTCGCTGCTCACACTTATTGAAAAACTGCTTTCAGGCGATGTAAGGAAAATAATGGGGAGCAGAGCGTAAATGTAAATGGTTAACGCCATTTCTCTTGTGCCAAGCGGAAATGGAGTACAAATGAAATATGCGAGAGAAGAGGAAGCGGCCATTGTAATCCGGGTTAATGAGGAAACCGAGAAAGAGCAGCTGGAAAATGATAGAAGAGCATTTCAACCCTGTGAGAGTACATTTAAATGTAAAAACATGCTTAAGCTAAGCTGAGCTTATTCGCATAGTAGTAGCAGCAGGTTATGGAGTAACATACTCATTTTAATTTTGCCAGAGCTGGCAAACAGTTTTATAAATTAATAACAATAATTTATACGGCAACAAACTACAACAACTCATAATAAATTCAGTGAAACTTTGCACAAACACAACTAGAACCTAGAACTACAATTACAACAGCATCGAGTTGCATTCAACGTGGCTCCTTGGTCGACAGCTCTAGTCACCAGGCGTGCCTTTCTATATATAAAAGTAGTGTGGGGCCCTGATTTAGCATGCAAATTTATAACCTGCCCTCGTCGCCCTACACCAACCCCGAAGCCACCCATTTAGATTTGGCTGTGTGAAAAACTTGTTTATGAAACACGCCTTGGCGAAAAATGAGTGCTTCGAATTTGGTTTTTCCTACTTTTCGATGCTGCCACAATAACAACACGTAAATCTGGCAGCAGCTGACAACTACAGAAATTCTCTTGTTATGCCTCTCTCTCTCACTCTCACTCACTCAAGACCTAAAGCATAGCTCAAAACTTGTAGACCCAACCAGCCAGTCAAGCTTCTAGCCAGCCATCCAGCCAGGCTGGCAGGCCAAAGCCCAATTCATTGAAATATTAATGCTAATGGCTTGGGGGAAACATTTGCTGATTGTGTTCGAGTTTGGAATTTGTGTGATGTTGGATCCGAGAGAGATGTGGTAAGGCTCGCTTTTTTTGTCGGGTTTTCCAATAAATTAATAAATGTGGCAAAAGCTGTTGCAACAAGCAATTTCCCAAAAGCAATCGACAGCCAAAGAACATGTGCCACGAACTGCAAAGTAACCATTCACAAGTTCTGCACGCCAAAGTTGGAAAAACTATTTTCTTATGCATTAGAAAATGTGCATGGAGTGCATGAAGTGCATACACTATTCGCACATACGCAACCATTATGCATAGTGTAGAATATGTATGCTGGTAGATATTATATAAAAAGTAAGTAGTAGTTAACATTGCGCTCATATGCAGCAAAAAGATGAGTTTCTTAAGCTCAAAACAACCTCAGCATAAGTTTAATTTTTACAAATTTGCATCTTTCATTTTCATCTCGGACTGACAACAAATGAATTTTGAAAGTAAAACAAACAGACCACATGTGTATTAGAAAGTTTTCTACTATTCAAGAAATGCTCTCAAAATATCTCAATCCGTGTGCTTGTGTTTTGTTGGCTGCCACTCAAGTGGATGAAGAAGGCCTGGGAACTAAGTAGCTGACCAGCCACTGTGTCACGTAGGGGATACGTGACAAGAGCTGAAAGATTTCAGTGTCGTGGTTTACTAAATGGAACAGACTAAGCCAACACACACATAAGAGTAGTGTCAGGCGTAAGAGGTATAAATGGAAAGTCAAGATGCCAGAAAAGAGCTTCACCCGAAAGTCGTAAAGTCGACAAGTTACTTTGGTTGCTGTCACCTGCTGAAATTCTAAAATGCTAAAATTCCCAAAATTCGCAAATTCAAGTACTCCTCGTGCTGGATTTATGGGCGCGTATATCCAGTAATTGAATCTTGATGAATTTTCTTTTATTACACAGTTGTTAAAAATTCAAAAACCCGCCCGCAGCTGCTGTCGCACTCACATTTCCATAATTTTACAACTGGCCCTGTAAATTTGCCATTAAAAAACTACCAGAGCGAAGCCCTCCCCCAGCTGTGGCTAGTCTGAAGGACACGAAACTTTGGCCATGCGTCTGTCAAAAACAATTCCCAGCTGTTCAAACATCAAGTCATATGAAAGTTTAAAATTTGCCACAGTTGTAACAGCTTCTAAATGCACATCAGAAGGTGTAAAACTTTTCGCGAAGGTTCAAGACTCTTGACTTTTTTTAATGAGCTGCTCTCAGCCAAATAAGGAGCTGCTATTTAAATGGCAGTTACAACTTTTTATGCAATAATTAGCAGTGCAGGCTAAGCTCTTCAAGAATATAAAAAGATGATTTAAGTCAATTGTCCATGGTATAAAATAAGTTTGATTAATTCAGATCCTTTGATATTACCTTTCAATCGAGCAAAGGATACTAAAAGTGCAGTTCAAAGAAACTCTGAACTTTCGTAGTTAATCTAAGATACCAAAATAATGGGAGGTACTCGTTTTTCCTTTTCAAGCTAAAGTTGAGTTTTAGACAAAGTTAGCTAAAACATTTCAAAGTTTATTATGCCAAGGATCTTCATAAAGTTTTAAGGATTTGCTAATTAGCATCTTAGCGCAATAATTTGACTGCAGCCAAAAAGAAAATGATACAAAGTTAAGTCTAAGTGAGCGATATATACAAGTATAAGTAGCACAGTTACTTCGGCCCATAATTTACCCTTTTACCTTACTTTGTGTTACATACATCAATAAGTACATGGAATTACCTGGGGTTCAGTTGCACACAATAAATCAGAAACTGAAATATGCAGGAATCACCTTTAACTTTCACTCACTTGAAAATTTAAAGCTGAAGTTAAGTAATATTTCGGAGTGTTTTACATAATCATGAATATTTTCATAAATATAGTCGAGCAGCAAGCTTCCTCCGAGCAACAAGGTTACAATTTATAGGCAACTAATTGCACCCATGTGGAAATATGGCTGCCAAATCTGGGGACTGGCCCAACGAATTCAGGTGGCCAAAACAAAATGGAGAGAATGATGAACGGCTGCGAATGGTATATCAGAACTAACAGCACAGAGATCTGAACCTGGACACTGTCTCGCAGCAAATTAACTTCCACTCCAGCCAGCGTAATTCTAGGCTCGAGCTACACAGAAACCGTCTGGCCAATCGCCTGGCAGAGTGAGAGGAATCACTCAAAATAAGAAATACAAATATTATTATAGAAATACTAAGCTAAAATATGAAATACTAATATATAATTACATAGACTTAGCTTTATATATATATTTTATAATAAGATGGAGAATAAATGGAGAAAAGTGTTAAAAAGGGTTAAAAAGGGTTGAATAAAAACACAAAAAAAAGTAAATCCATTTACTGAAGATAACTATCGATATAAAAAAGCATTGACATATTTTGATTTGAATGCAAATGTTGCAGTTTGTCAACTGTGGAATGAATATTATTGTTGACAAATTGAATTCTTTATCATGTATATGATTTTTAATAATTATTAATAATATGTTACAAAAAAAGAAGATCAAATGGCAGTAAAAAATAAAATATATTCCCCCATTGCTGCTTTGTATGAGGCTTCATTAGTCGACAGTGCGGGGTTTTTCGGGTAAATGAATACCACTTGAAATTCAAAAGGGGTTTTTTTTTATTGAATTCGCTTGCGAGTAGCAAAAACCAATAAATTTGCATATAAACTCGTAAGGGACACAGGGATAAAGAGCGAAAAAAGACATTGAAAATTTAATTAATCCAATTCGATGTGCAATATAAATTCTGGTTACGAGTCGCCATACAATTTGGTATTCTCTTATTGGATTCCTTTTTCGGGGTTCAAATGGGCATCTGCTCTGTCATTGTCTTCACGTGCAGTTAAATTGCAATTAAATTGAAAGGAATTAATTGGCAAGTAAGAAGTGCACAACATTCTATGGGTTACACATGACAGGAACAAAAGCTTACGAAAAAACACACATATATTTTTTCAATTTAATAAAATTTCTACTTAAATGTTCCGTATCTCTTCCTGTTTAATTTCAACTTTAAACAATACGAATAATCTTATTTTAAATGAATTATTTATTTATTCTTTAATGACCTCTCACTGCGTAAATGATTATATTTTGCGCAGTAATCAATTTACTTGTTTTCCATTACCAACAACGCTGTAATTTATACTCGGACTATAACCAAAAAAATGATAATTTTATAAATATATTTGGCGTGGCAGTAATTGAACGCATCGGTGGATGTAGGTCCGAAAGTAAAAGTCAATTATCGAAATGGGCTAACACAATTCATTATTTAAATAAAATTATACTTGCGTTTTTTCCAAAAGGTCATTCAATGAAGTGTTGATAATAGGGGTATTCCATTTCCAGGCCCAAATGACAGCCATAAATCCTTTGGTGGCGCACATCAATCAGAGGGACAAATGGCTGATCTTTATTTTTGAAATGTTTAAACAGTTGAAGCTCGTGATTATTATTCTGGCTACGAACGCAATGATTCATGAGTAGAGGAAATATGATTTATGCTTTGAGTTCGATTCAGTCAACTAGACGGGAAATGTACAAACGTGCTGCTTGTTAATTAATATGTTACCTCTCCCTGCGATTTGTGTTTGAGCCAAGTTACAATATTGATAGCTGATATCTGTCTTTGTGCATTCGCTTGGCGACATACAAGCCGACAGCTCGTTCAAATATCTGCGGTGTAAGTTTGACATACAACTTGGCTGCCAGACATTGGTGTTTGGTAACTTTGGGCTTTGTATTGGCATCTTGTAATTATAATTAGAAGGGCTCCTTGCAAACATATTGCTGACAGCTGCTGCCGTGTTGATAGCTGATACCTTTGCTTTTAACCAGACAGACAAACAGGCTGCTTATTATATAAATATCCACTGAGATTCGCAGAATTAATATTTCATATTTCAAATGAAACCTTAAAATTAACAATAATTGATCGATTACATTTAATTGTTCTTACTATTTTTAACTCGTAAGTATAATTCGCTTTTAATTTGCATGACTCGTAAGGCAATCGGCCAGCTTTGTGAGGACTTTTGTTTACAACCAGTTGAAGCGTGAAACAGCTCCAGTTTTGCATCATTGCCTATCAAAGGAAATGGAAAAACTTTTCATCTCTAATTAAAATCATATTAAAGCCAACGTTTTGATACTGCACGTATCCAAGACGCCAGTTTTACGAGATTGGCCCACAATTTGCACTCTCCCCTTCTCCTTTCTCCATTCTCATTTCTCCTTTAGAGCTGGCATTAACAAGCCCATTGATTTGGGGTTTAGCAAAGCTTTTTTTTGGCTGACACAAAAGTAAATTGATTTCGAAGGCTGCGAATGGGGGAATGGAAATAGGGATGTGCAGAGAATGGGACTCTTTTCACTCAATAATGTTATTAGCCACAGCAATTTTGGTAAGCTTTTGTGTTTGAGCCTATTCGTGCAATTGTATTCACTTTGGCTATTTACAAAGTACTTTCACTTTCATTTGGGCTTTTAGCAGCTCGTTTTAGCTGATTTCATTGTGATTGTGATGGGTTCCATAGACTAAGGCGCTTTTCAACACAATTCACTCGGCTATAAAAGCTTTGACTCATCATATATTGTATGATGTATCTATGTGAAATTTACTTAGGTCCTAAGAGCATAAACATACTACGAGAAGGCAAAGATACGCGTAAATATCAGCGAAATATTCACATTCTGTTCACATGTTGAGCTATGGAATTTTGTTAGTCGATAGGTGAATATAGTGCAGCTATTTCCACACTTTTAAAACACCATCCACTCCTATAGGACAATTTATGGACCCAATGAAAAGTGAACTGCAAAGAGTTGCATTCAAAAAACGACCAGCAAAACCGATGAGAGAGTCGTTTTTTCACTCCAAATTGCGTTCAACGTCAAAATGCCTATTCAGCGGCTTGACACAGGCTTATAAATAGTGAAACGGTCTTCGAAGAGGGTGGAAGGAGAGGTAGAGGCAGTTTTTGCATCTAGCAACGGGATATTATCAAGCATACGCCTCGTTGACGCCAAAGTATTGAAGCAATATGAACAGACAGAGGCAATAACAATGACAGTTATGAGTTTTTGCGAAAAGGAGTCGCACAACGCCCAGTTAACAATTGAAATTAATCGGCAGGTTGCTGGGAACTCTAAAAAGGGAAAAATAGAATCCCAGCTGCACATTTGTTCAGTCTCTCTCTCAGCCCTTTCTGTCAGTCATTAAGCTTACTGAAAGCCATTGCGTTTGCAACATTGACTTGGTCCATACTCAAGTCACATTGCAATTTTATTGCGTTCTCAAAGAGAGAACAATTAAGCCGAGATAGAAATACCTTTCTTAATACGTTGTGTAAAAACAAATATATAAATATATTGAAATTGGTGTTAAAAGTGCGATTCCTTGTTGTAATTTTCATTTATTTAGTGTCCCATGCCAGAAAACCTGAGAATTAAACTGGACCCTAAACGAAGAGCTATCACAACTTATGCTGATGACATAAGCATACTTTGCCGCTACAAATGGGTTTATAATGCCACCGGTGGCTTCCAGGAATAAGCTCACTCCATTGAGGATTGGGATTGGGCAGTAGCAAACAATATTAAAATCAACGCCAATAAAAGCGTAGTTTATGCTATACGGTATAGTGTTGCCAGGTTAGCTTATTTCAGGCTAGATCTAGCATATTTGAAAATGGAATTGCTTATAAAATTAGCATCTAGCTTACAGCTTGAAATCTAGCTTATTTCAAATTTAGACTACTGCTTAAATGGGAAAAAATACGGTTTTAGCTTATTTTAGCTTATTTTTCCACAGAATCTATTGTAGCTTATGTCAACGCTCATTACCTGACAACACTGCCTACACCCTAAACGAGACACTACCTCCACCTGTGAGTATAAACGGTGAACTTATAAAACAAAACACAAGGGCCACATATCTCGGTCTCGTACTGGATCAAAGGTTGACATTCAAGCCCCACATAAACTCCACCCTGGGAATCTGCCAGTCAAGATTAAGAAAAATAAACAAAAACAGCCGGTTATCGCTCAAGCACAAACGGTTGTTGTACCAACAAATGATAGCTACAATATGGAAATATGGAATCCAAATATGGGTTATCGCCGCCAAGTCGAACAGGGCTAGAATAAAAGTGTTCCAAAATAAAGCAATGCGTCTCATCACAGGCTGCGAATGGTATGTCCGCAACTCAACCTTGTACCAGGACCTAGACTCGACTATCATCGAAGACCAAGTCTGCTTTTCCAGTAGTCGCTACAATGAATCGACTGGCAAGCAGATTACACAAAACGACTCCCATACGACGCCCCCTTAAACAACACTACTACTAAATTTAGTAGTTCTATAAGCTAAGAGCTTAGTCATAATTCCTTAGAGCTACAACTATAATAATAATAATTATAAAGCGTTTATATACATAAAGACAAAAGATAGATTAATGAGTTGCATTGCACCCAGCGAACTATCTCATTGAATAATTAAAAAAAAATAAAGAGCCGACTAATGAAATTCGATTATTCACAGATTCAAGAATATATAGCTTCTGGTTAACTTAAAAATATAACATTTTAAAATAGTATCGAGCCTATTTTAACCCATGTAAATAACAGTTAAATGCGAATTTGCAGTTTCCTGTCTACAGTTTATTTCTTAATCCAGCCGTATATCAGGCTAAAAGTAAGATTACAGGAAAATGCCCACATCGGGGCCGAAATGGCATTGTATACTCCCGTGGGAAAGCTAAGCAGTCCACCGAGTGGGGCCAAACTAAGACAGTCGTCGAAGATGATCACAGGTGAGTAGCGATAACGGACGCACTCAATCAAAAGGACGAGCGAGAGCAGGCTCTTCGATACATAGAAAGCCACCGTATCGATGCTTGACTGTTTGAAGTCGTCCATTCTTCTGGCCACTCTTATGCTTGCCTCGGCCTCAGCGATTTTACGCTCGACTCGCATCAGTCTAATTTGCCTTGCGTACTTCCCGGCATGTTGAGCACTCTTCACAGAGTCCAGTTCCTCACGTGCTGCATCCAGGTCCATTTGCATTGATTGCTTATTCACTGCGCTGGTCATCCAGAAGCGCGATACTTTCAGGTAGTTCCGTATGAATTCTGGCAAAAGCGTATTGCCCAGACAGAGCAGCACTATATCTATGAACACAGGCATGCTTCGTTTCTGTCTGTGTTTGTTTTCTATAAAATGCTCTATTAGCTTTGTTGTTTTTCACAGTACTAAAGGATTGTCCTGGGGGAAGGCAGATTACTGAGAGGTTTGGTTAAATTTATAATTTAGTATTCCACCTCCAGCTGAGTATTTTGTAAGAGTTGCCTTGAGCTTTTGTTCGTTATTTTATGCATCCGCCTGAGAGTTAAGGTTAATTTAATCTGGTCTTGAAAAATAGTCTCAGAGTCTTTGAAATCTTTGTCAACTTTTTCTGTTTTAAAAGGTATACATGACCTTTGGGAAATTTACATTTCAATGTGAAGCCCAAATTACTTAAACCTGAGCTAAGCTACCATTTGATCAGACCAATTTAACATGTTACCATATTCATTAAGCACTCACTTTTACTTTCTCCCTTGTCCTTGGCATTAGATTTATTCGAGTGATGACATTGCGTGTGGCTGATGAGTTTAAAACCCGAACCCAGATTGACCCAAAGAACCTCACACATGTTTGCATTTAATCCACTTTTATTGCACATTTGGGGCCTGCGACCCTCAGTTATTATGCTGATTGTGTTGACACAGTCCTGTCCCTGTGTCCGCCTGTGGAACTCATGTCCTACCCCAGTCTATAAATATTTAAGCAACTCTCAGGTCTTTGTTACCTTGATCAACCTGCACTGCACCATGCACCAGCACCAGCACCAGCGCCAGCGCCAGCACCAGCACCAGCAGCAACTCAGCCGAATACCTAAAAATTCAATTTTATTTGTACACAAATCAAGTTTGGGTTAGTTTTGACCAGCACGTGTTTTCTATAGTGATTTATTTGTTGTGTTCCTT
Source organism: Hirtodrosophila trivittata (assembly GCA_035045065.1). Lineage (NCBI taxonomy): Eukaryota > Metazoa > Arthropoda > Insecta > Diptera > Drosophilidae > Hirtodrosophila > Hirtodrosophila trivittata. The sequence continues at coordinate 1,021,172 of JAWNNK010000866.1, forward strand.
TGCTCCCACAAGTTGAATGCCTTGTGGACGCACGAAAAGTTGTAACCATTTTTTTTGCTTCGGAGTGTTTCACTTGCACTTAAAATCTGTTCTGCATACATTTTAATTTAATCAATTCCGTATGTACGAAATTGATTGCTCTCAACTATTCCAGTTAACAGTCCAACCAACATCCTTGTGGTAACATCTGAGGAAGGCAATGGAGATGTTGGGGTCATTTGCAGTTCAGAAGTTTTGATCTGTGCCAAAATTGAGACGACCCATAAGTAGCAGATAAATCGCTTTTCCGATTGCTTTTCCAAACTTTGTCTTCATGTTCTATGAATGGAGACTCGCATCAGGACAGGCTCAAGCGCTGCTCAAATGGTCAAATGAAAGAGACTTTGCCTCAAAAGTAAATTCGCAAATCCTTGAACATAAATTCCAGAAATATGCCGTCTGAGTTCACAGATGGTATTGTTTAAAATCTCCCGTTTCTGATAAGTTATGCGGCAAATCGTATACTGCAGAGTTTCTCAAAGGAAAAATCAATATACAAAGACGATGTGATGATTATAAAATCATCAGCTGCATTTCCGCTTTGCCAAAGTTCGCATTAGCAAACATAACTGGAAGCAATCAATATATCGCACAACCTGCAACAAAATCAAGTGTTTTCCACTTTCCACATTCTGGCGTGGCTTTGGTTCGCTTTATATTTGTATATTTGCTCGTTTCCGTTTCCGCTCGGTGTTGCATGCTTCTTTTGGTGCTTTTACTTGCAGCAAATGACATCCGTATTCAAGCTCAATGAAGTGTGGTATATTTGTTTCTGACATGCAATTAAGTTCGCCTTGTTGTGCTTCAGTTAGCCAAAGATGCAAATTACAGAAGCTGCAAAATATTTTGTTATCAAATATGAAACTTTAATTAGAATTAAAGTAAATTTACATAAATTCATAATAACTGGTGGCCATCAAATTATAATTTGATGTAGAACTTAGCTAGACTTCTCCCTCAATGTCACCTGTCCGACATTTGATGCTCTTCATCGTCCATCAGAAAGCAGCTAAGACTGAGCTGACGTTGCGTTAATCAAATGTCAGCAACGGACACCGAGACAGATGTGAGTAGTCGCGATTGAGATTTTCATGACTTTTCCAACAGTTTTCCAATTGCTGAACTCTGCTGTTGAGTCCTGGCGCTTTTTGACATCCGCATTTTCGAGTATTTCCTTGCATGGCAATTGAATGGCAGGCACACTGAATCAGAATCAGAACTCACTTTGTTGCTTCTCTGTCTTTTATGGACCTGGAATTCATTCCTCTGTCTTCTCTGTTGTCTACTTCGCGGCTTTATTGTCGTCGAGCCAGAAACTTTTAGTGGCTGGTGGTCATAAGAGATATTCATTTGAGCGCTGTTTGCACGAACTTTGTTTCTTAAGTTTCCCATTTGATAGTTATTTAATTCCTTTCTGCCATAGAGCTATGGCAATTTGAAGTTGCCGCCAGATGCTTTTATAGAACTGGGCAGAACTTGCATATAAACACTTAACGTTCTCGTCGCGAATATTGTCTATATAGATTATATAGTATAGTAGTAGTTATAGTAGTAGTAAAAGTCGTAGATTACCGAAATTCAAAGTTAAGGTTGACTTTATAAAACTTTAATTATAGTTTGTTATTATTTTCTATACAGTCCTGCACAAGACTCTTTAGTAACTATAGAAATTATTTGCTGAGCTACGAGTATATATTATTATTACTCCGATAAAACTTCAGTTTCTATTGGAGTATGGAAAGAAATCACTTTTTATATGTCCCTTTAACTCATATTCTAATAATTGAAGAACTGAAATTTCACACAATTGTTTTTTAGGATCAGTTTTTCTTTGGCAAAGTTTTGCTTACACAAATAAAACGTTCTGCCTGCTTAACTAATATAATATGTTCCATTGGTGAATTAGTTTTCCTCTTTTTTATGTTACTTTTTGTTTACAATTTTGTTTTTGTACTGATATTTATAATATGGAGCGTAAATTCATTTCAGTTGTCGACATTAAGTTTATCTTTTTTCAGCTTATCCTTAGTCAAATCCAATTTCATTACCGACAATTTACAGTTCATTTTATTCGTTGGTTTTGTAAATTGATTTTAAACGATTTTCCAGGGACCTGCTGAGCCACAAATTAGCGCAATCAATTTGTAAATTCTATTTATTTTCCTTCTTTCGGTCCCAAGTATTGTGTGTGTTTATGTGTATTATAAACGCGAAATCTGCCTTCAATTACTTTGTGCCCAAATTTTTGTTCATTTTATTGAAATTTGTGAAAAATTTATTTGTTTAATTTGCATTTTTATTCAGCATTCAGTAAATTGTGTTTGCCGGTTATGTCTGGATACTCCGATAATCCAAACTTTAGCTCTTGAGCTGTCTGACGCCTAATTTTATGTCTAGACTTTATTTTTATTTGATATTTTGATACGTTTGAGTGTGTCTTAAAATGTTTTTTATTATCTTAGTGCTACTTGGTAATATACATAATTCAGAACTTGATTACCTTCTATTAGGAATCTGATGATAACTAGACATTTAAGTTGAGAAAACTTACTTCATCTTAAACAGCTCATTAATGGTGGGTTATAATAAAGGATAATGTGGATATGGATACTTGACCCTCACAGTAATAAGTAAAGAGTTATAGCTTTATATAAAACTTGAATAGAAAGATAATTTCAATTTCCGAAACTAATTTCATGTAGTAGCACGTAAACTGAACGTCCCACTCCAAAGTCAACACACACATGACTGGGTTCAGTTTTTAAGGTCATTAGGACGAAAAAGGAAATGTTTATTTGATGCCTCATTAAATCTGTTTTACTTGCCTTCAAATCTTCACCCACTTCAACTTTTATTTATTTTCCAAGATAAAATACATTTTAAATAAACTTTTGGTTGTTGCAGCTTAGACAACTTTAAAACGAAAAGGCTTTTGGCCAGACCGCAAAAAAAAACAAACAAAAAAAACAAGAAATAAATGCGAAATTGTCAACTGGCAAATCGACAGCAGAACAAACAAATGCACTTTAGTACAAACACGACTTTAGTCTCTGAACTGTATGAGGATATAGTCAGCCGACTGATATTTGCTTTTGGCAGTTCACAATGGCAACTGCAGTCGTGAATGGAACGGGGTCTCCACTCGGAAAATCTATTGCCTAATGGACCTTTATGCCGGAAAACTGAAAGAGCGTAGAGTGTAGTGCCTCCATATCCCAAAAGGCCGCACAAGTCATCAATTGGTTTATGTTTACATAAATATATATTAGTTTATCAACAGGAACTTGCTAATTTAACCACTTTACTTGCTGCTCTTGGGGATACACTGAAACATATTCTTGAACCACAGAATGAAGCTGTTTAAATATTTATGAATTGCATACAGAATGCCACGAAGTCTACAGTAATTAATGCTGTCATTTAAACTAAATATTCATTGTGTTCATAGCGTATTGATGACTGAAAGTCATAAACATATTACATATTACTCATAATACAGATTACTCAAACTGTTCTTCATATAATATGTAAACCTTGTGGTTCCCTCAGATTTCTTAAGTATAAATTGAAGCGAGGATTTGGTTTTCTATAGACCATTAGGAGTTCTTTGATAGGTTTTCTTTTATAAAATTCTTGTCTCTTGCGACACATTTTACCTTTTTCTTATTTTACGTTTAACTTTACCTTATCTCAAACTTATTTATCAAATAATATTATAGTATACTTTTATATATGTTTACATATTCTGTAATTTTCTCCAATCAATTTACTCTTGAAACTTCATTGCTTTAGTTTAGTAATCATTCCGTCTTCATATTTGGTTTTCATTTCCTTTCCTTTTCTACTTCATAGACCTTAACTTTAACTAGACTATTATATAATATCACAAATTATCCACATAAATATATACTATACTATATCTTATTGTATAACCTTCTCTTTCTCATTTTATACACATCTTTTCACTTTCGTGAATTCCGTTTCATTCCCTTTCTTAATTTTGATATATCTTTCATTCATTATATAATTTTTCATATATCTTAACTGTCATTGGGCTTTTGTGTTGTATAACTTATTATATATTTCCCCATCAATTATCATTTATGATCAAATTCTCTCAAATTCCATTTTTTCTTCTGCTTTTTACCTTATTTTAATTGTCACACTTATTCCTTGTGTTATGATTTATACAGCTTGACTATGCCTAGGGCTTAGTATTATATTAGACAATATAACATAATAGTTTATAACTTTTAACATACAATTAACTCTTCTAAAACTGTATTCCTTAATATATAACATATATATATTTATATATATATGTATAGATATGTTTTTAATCTTGGTTTTGTACTGACTTACAACGATGGGCTGTTAAATATTGTATTTTTTGCATGTTTCGATTTTGTTTTTCAAAGTAAGCTCCTTTTAGGCTTATGCACTTTGCCTAGTTTAGTGTTAAACTAAAAACTAGTTCGATAATAATCTGTGCACAACGAAGTTAAGCTGAACTTAAAGATTAAATAAAATTAAATGCTGGTTGGAAAGCCAAGTAAAAATCTCAAACTTTCGGTTGCCCATTAAAGAAATAAAATTGTTTTTACGCAACTAAAAATATATTTTGTATTTCGAATAACAACATTTTATAACAAGCAACCGCAAACTCCAATTATGATTATTCTTTAAAAAAAATAAAATAAATGTGTGTTGCTGGCACAACAATAAAAAGCTGGAAAAAATACGCATGTTTTTAATAAGGGAAATACGGAAAAAGGTGGCGTACGAGAATGGCGGCAAAATGTTGATTTGAGTGAAATAACAATTGAAATGTTTTTTCCGTCTTCCTTGTTAAATCTTAAATTCACAATATAAAGCGACATTTTTGGTTCTTTTATTATTATTACTTTCTGTTGTCAAGTTTTTACGCACAGCTCCAATCATTTGCGAATGTTAATCGAGCATGAGAACAGTTCGTGTTGCCCAGCGACAACAGGAAACGAAATACTAACAAATACAAGTTTCTAAGTTAAGAGAGAACGACTATTAATATACTCTAAGGTTTATTGGAGACTATTTGTAATTGCAAGCTCTTTGCATTCCACACTCCCATCAACCATAGCTACAGATAGATTTGAGACACGTTTAATCAAACATGAGTTCACTCAGGCTTAAATTCATCCTTTTTACGTCAATCGAACCCACATCCTTTTCAATATATTTTCAATATTTGAGCAACATTTGACACAATTGGTGCTTCTTGCAGCTTAACCATACGTCCTGCTCTGAGTTGAATTCGATTTGGAATGAAGTTGCTGTGGAGACAGCTATTGGGTGTAAATGTGATTGAAATGGCAATTTATTATTTGCTTTCTTTTTTCCCCACTCTCTTTTATCCCTGAGCTACTAATGGAAAATGCAATGTGACTGTTTCAATTCTGATCTGTACCTAAACAGACTCCAAAAACATATTTTCAATTGTGGTTATTATTATTATCATTATGTAAACTAGTAGTGATGATAGCTTTGGCTACTGAGGCCTTGAGCTATTTACAAGTATTTTGCTTACAAGTTAAAGTGATTTGTTTGTTTTTTCAGTAAGGAAGAGTTTATACATTACTTGTTTATTTAAAGTATGTATGTATTCTAATAATGATTGTATATATGTTACATTCTAAGGTATTGAATTTTATTATGTTTTGGAAGTAGAGAGATGCGGTTTCTACCATTAAGTATTAAATTTATGGATTGAGTAAGGGCAGCGCAGGATGTGAGTAGGTGTTCAACGCTTGGGAAGAGTGGTGCATTACAAAGTCGTCTAGAGTTGCGAATACTTTGATTAATTTATAAATACTTCACTAGTCTATATCAAATATTCATTAGACACACTTTGTCAATTCTATAAATAGGGAAAAGTTCATGAACTTTAAAGAGTTCCTATCAATTTCAATGAGCTACATTTCTGTTCAATTCCTCGAGCTACCAGCAGATTCTTCTGTGAATTCAATTACTTTCTAATATTAACAACTTTCTAATATGCAAGGACTGGCATCCTGCCTGTGCCACGTCGATGGCAACAGTGCCTGCCGTTTGTCAAGCACCACTTACTGTCACATTACGGACTCATTTGATTATGCGTTTACAATGTGGCTGGGTGCGTCAAAGATTGTTTGCATAGTTTGTGTGTGTTTGAAATAGATCAATAAGCTGATACAAAGGAAGAACTGGGCGGGTAACAGGCGGACAATGTGGCTGTTCCAACATTTCAGTCGAAGACGTCAATGATGGAACATAAAATATATTCTTTGCGTTTCCCCCAAGTCAACTGGCTAGGACTCTTGATAGTCCTTGTTGTCTAAACCAATGAAATTGGGCGGGAAAGTGGGTCGAATTGGTGCACTGGCAGCTGCCTATGCAAATACTCAAATAGTCGTTTGCAAAAATGCATTTCACTCAAACATTCATTCGAAACAACCGCATGAATGTTGACTGAGGGCAAAGGAAATAGACAAACAATAAAAAGATTGCAATTGCAAATTGAAAAATGAGATATTTCTTTTGCCCTATCGATTGTGGCTACTCTTAATCTGTTCCAAATCTATAACTTATCTTTTTTCATGTTTCAGATTGTGTTTTCTGTCATAAATAATAAAAATCCGTAAACATTTATTACAGCATTAGCCAATTCCGCTGTAAGCTTGCTTGTCAACATTTTTATATCAGAAGTTGCCAAATATTTGGCTTCATTTACGCTTATTACACGCCAGACAGCAATTTCTGTGAACATGAAAAAATTAATTAAGTGCCCGGCGCATAAAAAATATGAAAATTGCAATCAAAAATAAATGCTTGATACACAATTTTTTCCTACCAAAGGTGCAATCGGGCTTATGTCGGCTTATAATTTCTTTTCACTTTGTAAAACTGAACGCAAACATAATAAATATCGATACTGGGTAACGACATTTTAATATCCGATTGAACTATTGCTTGATACTTGGTACACTTCATCGCGAGTTTCTTTTAAATCAAAAATCATATAATGACCTGTCTCCGTATTACAGCTATTGGCTTTGAGTCAAACAAGAAGTTTATCCATCTGCTCAATTTGATCAACTGAAGCCAACTTTCTTAAGACCAACCCTCAGCATACCAGTCCCAACCTGGTGGACGATGACTTTCTCATCCAACGCTTATCTTATCTTCCTGCCTGAGAAGTAAGTATCTCTATACCCCAAGTCCCCCAAGAAGTCAAGAAACAGTGGTCACGCCTGCACTTCGACATTGGCACTTTCCACCAGAACTTTGCCTACTACTTCTACCCTTTATTGTTTGCTAAGGCACCCGTAGATCCCGTGGCCTTCAAGAAGATTGAAGTTACTTTCGATGTCCTGAACACCTTTCTGAAGACTCGGGAATACGCTGTCTGTGACTCTCACCATCGCCAATATTGCTACAGAATCATCCTTCGAGCTGGTTGTAGGACTAAGTGCAACGAGAATGCCAAGAAGACAAATCCCAGCTGGGAGGACAACTGGGTCGGCTGCATGGAGCTCGAAAAATACTTTTCTTAAGCTCTTGTATTCTTATAATGTAATTTAAGTATTTATATTTATTCACAACACAATTCCAATCGACATGTTGACTGCTTATAAGCAGCATGCTTTGTTTTTTTCTTTTAACAATAAAACAGTATTTCCTTTATTAAAAGCAACTTAAGAATAAATTTCAGATGTCATCTTTATTTAATTAACACATTTTTTGCTCAAGGTACCAGGAAAAGTCGGCTTGCTGTGATGTTTCTCTCTGTGAACTACAACGAACAAAGAAAATACATTTATTATTATTCTTTGCCATATTGCTTGAGGTCCGTACGACAATGAGATTCTTTTGAAATGTTCCTTTATTAAATAACAGTATTGTGTTTTTTTATCGAGCTGAAATATATGTAATTAATTATCAATAAATCAGAATGCTGAACAGCAGTTTGCTCGACAATGAGACACCGCACCTCTGAATCCCACAAACATACCTCCCCTCGAAATATTCACATGGGATGTGGTCACCAACCACACACAACACGCAAACCGACCCTTTGGTAGTCACCTTTGTTCACATGTTGGTTTTCAACGAACACAAACGGACATGCCACAAACAATATTCGGCTCAAACTTAATGAAAATCAACTGCAGCTTAGATAGTACTTCACCCTCTCTGCATCAGATTTCATTGGCTTTGAATAGTTATAGAAGTTCAGGATACACATATTTTCTATAAATACTATATTTTTACTCTTAATATAAATAAATTAGAATAAGAACAAGTCGAACGAGTATTCAATTCAATTCACTCATAAATTTCAAGTGAAACTGAAACAGGTCAGCGCTTGACTCGATCGCATTAATTTCTTTGATTATCCAGTTAAATCCTTAATTATTTGTTGATATAAAAATCCAATAAACGTATGTTCTCTGTAGTCTCATTGATGTAAATATTCTTTTGTTTCACTTTCATTGAAAAGCAATAAATCAATTATTCTTCATCTGTTTTATACACAATTTTGCTTATTTTTTATTTAAAATGTTTCCTAGAAAAAGAATCTTTTTATTTAAAGTCAGAGAAAAACCGCTTGTTCTCATGTGGCACAGTTTATGTTGATAGTTCCGATTAGGTAAGCCCAACTGAAAGATATATGTTTAAATAGACATATAAGAAACACACACATGACTCTCGGATATGCTAAACAGGACTTAACAGTTTAGCCCTTTATTCGGCTGGTTTGCCAAAACCATTGAGCGCCACACCATTGTCTTAGACCACAGAAACAAATATTCAAAACACACACACAACATTCACCCTATGCGAAGTTTTCCTGCCTGCTGTGTTTTTCACGAGCCTGTAAAATCCTTTAAGAGTAAGTCCTTCCGTTATTATCATATTCTCGTCATGCTGTGCTACTTAACGATGCATAGAAGTAAAAAGCTAGAGCTATTATCCAGAATCCGTGCCAGTTCCAGTCATTGATTATGCGTATGTCTGACTCTGATTTCTCAGATTGATCCCAGTAATATTTAGAAATCTATTCATGTCAAAAACGTGCACAGTAATTCAAACTAACCTGCATTCTCTCTTATGTTACTTTCGGCACAAAAGCTACTCTATTCTAAATAAAAGGCTAACTATACACTATCTATGCCTGTTAGAGAACCCAATCACGTTCCAGTTAGCTGCAAAGCCACCTGGTTAGCCTAATTATAATGTAGTTCAGACACGAATGAACTCTGACCAGCAATTAATTACTCAATTTATTTCACTTGACTTTGCAATTCGATTAAGCTCTTAACAGGCTCAGCTATTTGCTCGATTGCCCTGATTCGATATCCAAAGATTATTAGCTGCGTTTGCATATCGCAAATTAGACTCAAAATCCGAGTAGTCTGGTTTTCAGGCAAAAATCATATCTCTAGATGTGTTGTATCTTATTGCCGCATGTAAAAGTACTTTTAACTTAATGGCTGCTTAGCTCTGTTTAGGATAAAACTATAATTTTCGATGTTCAGTTTGGAAAAAGGTAACTAAGTTGATTAAGAGTATCTAAGCCTTAAGCTCAAATGACCTCCACCTTTTTTGTGAACAAGAATAAGTATAAGAACGTAAATTAAATTAAAATCTCAACAATACTCATGTACTAATAGTAGCCTGTAACCATAGGTTGCTTGTTCTGAAGTAGAAGCAAAAAGAGAACTCATTATACTTGTCATTCCATAAATGAGCACATGGTAGTTCCACATTAAAACTGACACTCGAAATTACTGAAGTAAAGGGATTAAACCATTCTGTAAGTCCCCGAGCGGAGGAGTAATATGTGTGTAAACAGATGTTCAGCCAGGTGCAAACCCCACTCTAAAACATACTCATACTTAGGAAGGGCTGTGCCCAGAAAATGAGCAGCAACCGCTTAACGAGCTTCCAGAATTTTTGCGGCTTTAAGGAGAGGTCGCAGCCACAGAGTGAAGCGCTGATTTATGCAAACAGCCAACGAGATGGGACTAAATTAACGCCTTTTCAGCTGAGAGACTGCTAATGGAGGAACGAAATGACGGCAGAAGCAACAACTTCTCAACCTGCCATATTCTGCATTACAAAACGTGTCTCCCGCAATGAGCATTATCTGAACATATTTGCTTGGGAGTCAGATGTGCGAGTCCCGCACGTAATGTGTGCTTCTGCTTGTTCGCAAAATGAATGGAGAACTAAATATATGTAGTCGTTCGCGAATGAAAAACTGAAATTAAAAACTGAGGAATGTGTGGTGTTTATAGATAAACAAACCTACGAGTACTCTTAAAGGTTGCAAGGAATAGGCCATAGATATCGGAACATACAGGTGAAGTTTCTTTAAAGAGAACATTTTGCATATTTTAAATTTATCAAATTTTAATAATAAATTCCCTACTTGACTTATTGATTTCTTTTATGCTTTTACAGCAGCTTCCATAACAATATTCTCCTGCCTATTAAATGCGCTCTTTGAAAAATATCAGCTCAATTTTCTATCCACTTTTCCTTTTCCACAGATACCCGTTCAGCTCTGCAAAGTGAATTACGAGACAAGGGAGGCCGCATTCACTTTCTAGATCCAATAATCCACTTTGGTATTGTCAATTTAATAAATCCTTTTATCAAGTGTATCGAGGATTTATGAGAAAACTTTTTGCTCCGTCTGTTTGTCATTCTGAACGCGGCTGTTGCTGGAAATATGTTCATTTTCCCTTCAAACGAAAAGCCAGGAATGCGTACCTAGGCCTATATTGATATTTACAAGGCTTGTAAATCAATTAGATGAGCAGCCACTGTTAATCCTTAGTTATTAATAAACTTTTGCCTCCTCCGAACCTTCTTAACTTTCAACTGTCTTTGGCGACAAAATTAATGCCAGCAGCAACAGTTTCTTTTGTCACGCTTTGAGAGTTATTTTGCTCCCAAACTGACAGATGGGCCTCGTCACTTGTAGAACAATTTCAGAAGAATCCGATGGCAACAGACAGAATAGAAGAAATGAAAATAGTTGCGAACGGGTTGCACATTGAAAAAAAGCCAATTGAATCGTGCAATTAAATTACCCAACAGGGCCAACAACTTACCAAGTTCTAGTTGAGGCCCAAAGGAGGCAAGTGTCAAGGTCGTTGCACAGCTGTGTGGTAAGTAGGACCCTCTTCGGCTGTGGATGAAATTTAGAAATATCCCGACAGCGGCTCATATAACGCATGAATGCACAACGAGTGAAATTCAAATACAACGTGTTTGAATGAATGCATCCAGAAGTGGCACACTGGGGCGAAAGTGAATGCGTAAACAGTTGACTGGGTAAACAAGTGCAGAAAGCACTCAACACGGAAGGGCTACGGCGAGTCTTAGAAATGTCCTTGGCCTATGCAATACGTCAGTTCGTGAGTATGAAATGTACTGCATTTGATTAACCCCTGCAAAGTAGGTCAAAATAATCACACAATTTTAATGTATTCATTTATTGCATGATAACAGCAAATCCGTGAAGATTTTCATTATATTTGTAATGAACAACTCTCAAATATGGTTAACATTTTAAAGCTTATATTCGTTTTCTGCAAGTAGACTTAAAAAGTGATAGATATCTTGCAAGTATATTAAATATATTTTCTTTTGAAATAACAAATTTTGATTTACACCTTTTTTACCTCTACATTACACGGTTTCTTATTCATTTTGTTCATTTATTCACACTATTTTGGGTCCTCTCACATATCGTAGTCCTCTCCAACTGTATAAATATTTTACAACTTTCAATTAAATCTATTAAGAACAATACTTGATAAAAAAAATATTAGAGAAAGATATAGAAAGATATCTTATAGTCACAGCAATCGGTGAAGAATGTTTTAAAGTTCAAAATGTTATCAAAATTACTTAAAATAAATTTATTTAAGAGGATTATTCAGAGGATTCTGATTATGCAGAAAAGTGTGTTTAATTAACAAACATTGCAGAAAAGACTTGCTTTTTTTCCTTTGATCAAGACTCATGCGAGTTAAGTGTAAAGGACATTTACATCTGTGTTTCTAATCATATCAAGAAAAATACTTAAAAACTTAAATAATCATTTTTTTTAATATTAGATAAAGAATTTTCAAAGACTTAAGAATTGATTTAATTTGTTTGATTTATTTTTTTAATTGGTACAGAATGAGTAAATGCTAATTTACACTTAAAAAGCAAAATATCTGAATTTGAATCCAACATTTATCCCATTTAAGGTACGACATCGGCGTGTAAATTCAGGTAAATAAATTACATTAAGACCTCACTTTAAGTTTCCTCATGCAGCTAATGTACCAGGTTGACAAATTAGTAAACTATGTACTAATTTTAGTTAGACTCAGTTTAGGATGAAAGGGACAGTTGTAAACAAGAGTTTATAAACTTTACGCTGATGAAGTTGTTAGCCACATATTGTGGCTGGTTTTGTTGTTCACATGAATAAAGGTACAAAGACATGGATGACTCGAATAGAATGAGCTTGTATATTCGAAACCTGTGTTTTCAGTCTGATTTCATAGTCAAAAGCATTGTCGACATATTTCGCTTTTCATTTAAAACAAACTGCGACATGGGTGCTGATCTCTCCAAATAATTCGCCAGATACCCGCGGCAATATCTGCTCGGGGACGCATGCATAATGTTCGAAATGTTTGTGGCAACCCTGTGGTTCCAGGGCATTCATCAGGATGAAAATTTTAAAATTTATCAGCTGATGCTAAAAGTCCTTTGCGTTCGCAGCTAAAAAAGCCACTGCCAACTCGAACTCCAGCAACTACTCGCTGAACAAAGTTTGTCGCACGAACAGCAAATTGCTAGTTGGATAGTTGTTCAGTTTAGGATAGTTTTTATGCACTGTATCCCTTTATATAATTATTTGTGTATAATTTAATGTCAACTGGAACTCAACTGGAGATAAAACGAATTTTTAAATATATCACTAAATGCATATCCTCAACCGCTCAGGCATATCTGTAGAAAACTAAGCAGTTTCAGTTAGATATATTAATTTTTTTATTTAATTTAATTTAGAGTCTTCTAAAAACAGTCGACTTAAACAATAATAGTTAATTCTAAATTATATAATATAACGATTTTATAAAAGTAAACTGGAAGTTAGGTAAAAAGTAAGAAAGTCTGGGGTCTGAGTTTGAGTTTGAATTCAATCAACATTTGTTGTAAAGACTGGGCAAGACCCAGATAAACCCAATTAGAACAATAAGTATTAGAGTTAGCAAGTAGGTAAAGATGAAAGAAGGATGACAGTTTGTTTGAGCGAAGAAAAAGCATGGAAATGAGAGTTATAAAGTGAAATGGTTCATTGAAGTTATATTTCAAATGAAAGGACCAGAAACTGAAAATTAATACATTACAATTTCTAGATAATAATTTAATCACTAAAATGCTAGATACACAAGTTTCTATTAATGACAAAACATTTCATATAAAACACCTAAATTTCCTAAATGAAAGAGAGTTACTTTTTAACACCTCAAATAAGATTATTTACTATAAATCTTCCATTATAGTATCAAATCCCAGCCAATTTGTGTTATAACTATTACAATAATTAACTTATTTTTTTTAGTCTGTAGGTTAGATTTAGTATAGCTTGTAAGTTATTTTTAGTTTGTTCGTATAAAATCTATTAATTTTGATTGTAGGGTTTTTTAAATTTTCTCTACCTTTACATTAAAGTGCAATAACATTCTAAATGAATACATTTAATACTGATACACATTCTTGGAAAAAACTTTTTAGTTTGTAAGAACCTATGTAATAAGAAACATATAATATGTACAAAACCTAATTGTATAAAAATAAAGATATTATGGTATTATGAAAATTAATACAATCTGTAGAAAGAAAACAGCTCACTTAAATAGAGTTTTTATTTAATATTTAATATTTTAAAATTTAATTAAAGTCGAAGGCTTAAGCTAGCACACCTATAAAGAAAAAGAAGTACTATTTCCCAATACTCGCAACACAAGTTTAATTATTAATCTAAATTAATTATTAATAAATTCAATTTAATCTAATTATTTCTAATTCATTTAATGTTAAATCCAATAGAATGTAATTTTTTTTATCTCTAAATACTTATTGGTTGACTGTTAATAGTTGACATTAAAATAAATAAAAAAAATATAATATTGTTATTTAGTTATCTCTGATATACCTACGATAAGATACTCGTTTTTCTGACAGACTTTGGCACATAAAATTATTCTCATTGAAAAATGAGCTAACGATACTCAGTCAGCGGTTGCTGGTGAGTGAAAAGCTGCTCCTACTTATGTCATTTCTCTTACCTCTATCATAAACCCATCTACACCTTCTACATAAATATATTTACTTATACACAACAGGTCGACTGGACCAGCTTGGCTGGCAGTTTCCTTTTCAAATGCTCCCTTGAGCATAAATAAGCAGCAGCTTTAAAGGTATATTTAGGATAAAGAAAAATATTTAATAGACGCTTTCAGCCATGGCCCGTTGTGTTGCACTGTTGGTTGAGGTACAAATGAATTGCTGCAAGCTCTCGAGGCGCTATTCGGTTGCCACTGCAAGTGGTTTCTCTTGATTTCAACTGCTTAGGGCCGCTTGCTGTTATTTAGCCCGCAGCGTAGAGACAATTGTTAAGCGCTGCCTCCTCTCCCTAGTTGGGCTGCCCTTTTGTGTTTCATCTTTCATCGGAATATGCATTTTTTATACAACAAGCTGTCGGGCGTTGAGTCTGCTGTTTTTAATTCTTCTCCTGGGGAATTTAGTGCACGCATTGTTAGGAAATGCACAGGATGCCATAGCAGGATATACGAAAAGCGACATTTGGGTAAATACGAGGCACACGTCAATGACTTTTCGCACATATGTGGCACAATTATTTGTGTTCCACTGTGTTGCAAATGCAACCTGTCAGACTCGTGTATCACTGCTATCATGGCTAATGACTATTTCCAGTGTTGGCCTAGTTATAAAAACAGTAACAAAATGTGTGAATGATAAATGAACTGTCATTGCTTTAAAATATTCCCCAACTGTTCCCATTTCTATGGCCAGTCTCTTTGTCTTCTCACCAACACGTTGCCCCATCAGCCTGTCTGTCCAACAAGTGGTTCAAATCCTCCAAATTGCTCTTAATTATGCACAATAGCAGCAAGGACCTCCTGCTGGGTATCTTAGAGCTGTTCCACTCAACGCGACTAGGCGAAATTTGAATTGTTAAAGCGGGTTTTTGTGTAAATTAGTTAAACTTGAGTGTTGAAATTTGCTACCAAGGATTTAATGTTATTCGCATAATAGAATACCATAGACTTAGGTATATTTCCTAAACGATTCTTATAATACTTTTAGATTGGACTTAATTGTTTTACAAATCTAAGATACAGCGTAAAAAAGTCAATTCTATACGTAAATATTATTCTTACGCTCAATTAATTTTATTTTTTATTCTAACTGTCTGATAATTCGGATTTATTGTTGCATCTCTTTTAACATTTAATGCAATTCTGTACAAATTGTGGTTGGTCCTCTTTTTTTCTATTTGTGTGAAGCATTTGTAGTCGCTTTTGTATCTGTAATCCAAAGGATAAAAGCTGAAATAGTAGTGAAAGACCTTTAGTCCGGCTCTTGACCGACTCGACCTTTACATTGTACTGTTATCTGCTGACACAAAGAAAACTTGAGTCTCAGTTGAAAAAAACACCCAAAATACCCAAACGTTGGCATTACTCTTCCATATGAACTCGTCGAGTTTCCTTGTCTTGGGCAGCATTAGATATTTGGCACAATTTTCTTAGTCTTTTCCTTTCAGCCAAAATGCAAGTGTCGGCATTTCTACCATTTTTGTTTATCTAACAAAAGTTTTAACCTTGGCCAGTAAGCCCGCACCCTTAGAATACTCAACTGCACTTATCTTTAACATGAAGCGTTAAGATTTTGGCTCAGTTCAAGGTTCAATTAGATATAAAGTTTCTTTGCGTAAGTTTCTATAAGTTGTTCGCCTGTACTTGAAATGTCTCTGTGTGTATCGGAGAACTTAAATGTCGCTTAAGAGATATTTATAGAACTAAACAAAATCTGTCTGTGTTATAATTGATGCGAGTTATTCAATAATCACAAGAGATTCAAGCAATGTGAATCATTAGCAATCAAATAAAGTAAAAGTGGACTATAGATATAAGCACAACTGACGAGACCTCAAGATAATAGGAAATAAAAAATAATAATGGAAAAAAAATAAACAGGTTCGAATAATATATTTCAAATCCTTTTTTGACTTATGCTGCAATTTACAAATTTATTCTCTTCGAAAATGTAGCCTATATACAAATAACTATTTATCTATGAATTAACTTTAAGATAATCCTTATTCTCTTGTAAAATATACTTGTGGACTTGTAGTCATCAGACGTGAAGGATAAAACTAAACAAATTAGTATTTTGGAATAGGGAATTTATTATTTTAGTTTTGAGTGTGAGAGAAATATCTTAAAAATCTTCTATCTTTCTGAAATTAGTCCTAATTACCTAAAAATATTGGTGGCTGATGCTAAAAATAAAAGTAGCCAGCTTTTTGGAGATCCGTAAGCCTCGTTTCCTGTGAAAACAAGCGAAAAAGCAGAACGTTCACACTCTAAACTAGACGCGACTCATTACGTGCTTTAGCCCCCTTCCCACATACAAAGTAAAAAATACTCAGAAATTTCAATAGATTCAAGAGTTTACATGTCATATATGTGCGTTATATATGTGATCACAAAATATAACATATCCCTCGCAGCCAATATAAAACAGAGCGTACAAGCTGGCTTTAATAGAGTTTACCCATATCAGATGAAATTACGTTGCTCTTTAAGTATGCATATAAGCTTGCTTGTTAATACACACACATTTACATACATATACGCGTACATAGGTATAGGTATGCATATATTTATATTTGCATATTATACATACTTATTTACCACCTGGCAGCCTGGTAGCACATGTAAATAAGCATAAAATTAAATTTGCGCTACCCATGCGAGTTTTTCTGGCTTTTCCGCTCGTCCGTTGTCTGTTGTCTGTTTGGCAGCGCAACTTGAGATTTGCTTGCCATTCACTTCAAGTTTTCCAATCAACGCCTGGAGCAGATGAAGGCGAACAGGCAATTGATGCCGCTGCTCTTTTGATCTGTTTAACATTTATGTGGACTGACAGCGGCGCTAAAGTTGCCATCAACGTATCAAATTGTAATCCTGCTTCACAAATGTGCATATAATATTCAAGCTTCTTGCTTTTCATATTAAAATAAGGTATATTTTTATATAAATAACAATTAACCCAGTCATTTATTAGAATAATCTAAAGTTAAGATTTAAATACTGGTCTTTCTTTCTCTTTAGTCTCTCAATGATATAAGAATTATCGCCATATCGATAAATCTCAGCTATTGCTTGATTGACAGAAATACTAAAGACAAATAAAGTTTGTAAAAATAAGAGGAGAAAAATCGTATGTCATGTTTTCGATAATTGACCATTTTGTCCGGCTTTATGGTCAATTTTCACTTGCCACTTTGCCTTTTGGCTTACTTAAGTTAAGAATATTTTCGCAATGCATTTCATGCTATCGGCTTACGACTTGTTTGTTCGATTTATTTCAAATATAAAGATTTATGTGCACAATTTAAATTTAATTGTGGCTCTGCTGTATTCTTCCTTTTGTTGCAGTTAAATACAAGTTTTAAGTTGATTACTTTAAATGGCAAGGAAATCATTTTCATTTCCCATGCATCTTAGTACCAATAAACTCGTTAATCAATGACTTTATTTGCAACCGTTTCAACTTAAGAACGGCAATTGTATTCGCAATGTGGGTCAGCTGTCACATTGTGGCATCACTGCGGATTGATATATTGGACACATGCTGAATTTACCAATATTATTATTGCGTATACGGATACAAGAAACTTCAACAGACGCTGCGATGTGAAGAGCAATAAAGTGAATTATTTCCTTTTCGAACGTCATATGTCGTACCATTTCCACCTGTCAGGTAAAAAGTGCTCAAAAATTGAATGCCATTAAAGAAATACAATTAAGAACGCTGTAGTCGAGTACACCCGACTACGAAAACTCTTAACCCAAATGGTGTCCGCACAGATACACTCACACCCACCACAACCGAGTCTCTGCATTGAACGGAGGACCCGGTGCCAGCTTCATTTTAAATTAATTGTTGATTGATTGTCGAATATCCGGTCGGTATAAAATTCATATCGTAGATTAATACTGTAATATATTCATATATATCCAAATTGGTATCTGTAGCGCTTATAGTCATCGGACAGACAGATACAGACTATATTTACTATATGCGATCCGAGATGCTTTCTTCTGCTTCTTTCATACATTTGCATATAGTTTAACAATCCCCTTATTAACCAATTAAGGCACTTGTTACTTATAAAGTTGTCAACAAACTTGCTCACTTTCCTTTACTAAATAAGGATAATAGTGAAAGAATGAGACAAGGAACTTACTAAGATTTGTAGATTAATTATGTTTAAGCTCAACAACAGACAAATATAGAATTCTAGTTGTTCCCCTGTGTTTAGTATGGGTCTTTAATGATTTATTTTTATTAACTCAATTTTTGACTACTTACTAGTCTTATCACTAATTTTACCCTGAGAGGTTACAACCCGCTCTTCGCATGTTGCAATAAATTATCATTTTTATTGGGGTGCGTTCTGTTTGCATGGGATGAAGTGCGCTTCATCTTTATATTTTATGTAACTTATTTGTTTTAGCTTCTGCTCATAAACCTGATACTGATTGATGTATTTTTATTTTTGATTTAATTGCTAATTTAGAGTCGACTAACTACAGCATAAGATGAAAGTAGGCTATACCAATAAACTATATTTTGTATATAAAAAAATATATTTAACAGGATTACTTTTACCTATTAATATCAGCCAATTGGCAAGTAAACTATCTAATTATTATCAAAAAATATATCAAAATATTTTTCATACAGACAAATATATAAATTAGTTAAAGGAAACAACAAGAAATGGAAAATAGTTTTTTGCAAGCTTTCGTTCATTGGATATTTATTATTCGTGGGTGGAATAGAAAATATTTCATTGTTTTGGAACACATATTAAAATGGGTTATGATTTTATTGAACATTTACGAATTTGGTGAAGTAAATTAAAGGTGTGATTATAAATACTGTAAAGAATTAATAAACAAAATTCAAATCTTAATAAATGCTTTAGCCGGAAGAGCTATATCATCACAAGAATTAAACTCTTTTCTAGGATTCAAATGTGCAATTTATAAATTAAACTTTATTTTATTCTCCTGGCTAAGATATACTATATAAATTATTTATTTATTGAATATTTATTTAAACACCTTCCACTTGGTCAACTTAATTGCAAGACACATTGCAGGAAAGTTCCCAGTTGCTGGCAAAAGCCTTGGAGTAAAATTATATGTCCACATACAACAATGAATAGAATATGTGTGTCCTTGCAAGCTGCCCAAGGATCCAGGCACCTTTTGGCCGGCAGTAGTCGCAATTTATGGTCTGCTTGTTGTGAACAAATTTTTATTTTTGTTCTTTGTGTCGCACCCACGTGGTGCAATATATTAGGTGCAGTCAACATTTAAGATTTACTGATAATATTTTAAAAATAACTTTGGTTTAAGGGCAAACAATTTAATAAGGAACTTATTTGGTTACAAAGAACTATTATATGTAATATTGTTAAATGTTAGGAGTATTTTATGAGCAAGTCTGAAATCAAAAGTTCACATAAACTCAGTTTCCTTATTTCTCGTATAAACCAACTCGATCTGACTAAAATCCTGTCTCAGTCCCGTTGCTATCTTTCCCTTTATGTTGTTCTACACCTGTTTCCTTTTGCTTGTCTCGTTCATTCATACAACTTCACCTATTATCTTTATTCTAGTTCGCTTTTCTCTTAGAAAGACCAAAACTGCTGGTGGACAACTCCACTGAAACACTGTATTCGTCGTATCCAACGTATCTTGACAATGGCATCTCCTGCCTTACACACGTCGTTCATCTTTCGGATAAAAGCGGTTTCCCATTGGTGGCCTTAGCCTAAGCTCTGCCCGCATCTGGGATACATGTTGACATTAGTTGGGAAACAAACGTGGCATCAGCAGCCATTTCCTCCATTGATTTATTTATTTTTCCACTGGCGCCAGGAATGAACGACACCAGAACGAATTGAGTATGAATATTTAGGATACATGTAATACATTATTTATTTTGTTATGCAAAAATCAAACTATTTTACTTAATCTTATATCAGTTGATATGCACTGGACTAGCCTTTTATCAATTAACAATATTTTTAAGAATTTAACTAACAAATCTGTTTTATTTGTATTTTATATATTATTCGCTGAGGTATCGCTTATTTTTATTCTCGCTCGTGTATGTAATTATTACTGAAAATAAAATATTCTCTCTCAACAATACTCAATACATAGTATAATGAAATATTTAAATAAAGTCTCATAAGATAACAATATGTTTTTGGCGAAGATTTCTGATTGGAAAGCAATAAAGCCTGAGTTGATTTTAGTTCATTTAAATGTCTTCAATACACTTTGATACAAATATTTATCCAAGGATTTAATATACATTCTTTGATACATTTTTAATATTTCTGTATTACCTAACTAAGCCACATTTAAACACAGCCCGTACTAACTTAAATTATTACTCTATAAGGCATTTATTAATAAGAAGAACCTACAACAGCAAAATGAGAAAAATCGCAAAAAATTACAGAGTTCGGAAAACTGTGTATAATTTTCTACTCAACTACTTAACTTCTGTTCTCGAACTTGCTAAACTTAAGGGCACTTAACAGCGAATTTGATAACAAAAGGAAAGTGTATTAAAAAGTACTTAGGGAATAAACAAAATCAGAGACAGAATAGAAAAAAGACCAAAATAAGAATACATCGAACAGTTAACAGAATTTATAGACATTTAAATAGATTACAATGAAAAAATTCACTTAATTTTGCTTTGTGTCTCATTTTTTATTAAGCAGCACAACGGTAATACATTTTCATTTTTTTTGTGCAGGATATTCCTTTTCTGTCACCAATTGGTTTTCCACAACCCACAGGTGCGTGTCCATGGATTGTCCTGCACATTTTGTGGACGTCAGTTCGGCCGATAGGTGGCGTTTTGCTCTTATGTGCAGCATAAAAGTTTTCACTCTCATACTGGTCAGTAAATAGTATTTAACTGCGTTTGAAGTCTCAACATTTATACAACTAAAGAGCTATAAGAATTATTAAAGCTATTAATGTGTCTAAGCTGTTAACACATTCGATTTAAATTATATATACAAGATCTAAGCGTGAGTCATTATTTATTAAGCATAAACATACTTTGTTCATTAAGTTTCTAAGTACCACAGAGTTGGCTATTTTTAGCTTTTTGTGTGTTTTACACCATATAAAACTTTCCGCGAGAAACAATCAAAGAAAAGCGTAAGTGTTAATATTAAATAGTAGTTTTTATTTAAAAAGGAAAAACTTGAAATGTGATAATTTCAATTTTATCTACAAGAGAGATATTTCCACCCTGCGGATAACTGTGCTCCTATTTTCAATTCTATGTCGAGACGACCCGATTCATACGCTCAGCTTTTGACTTCAGCATACTTTGCTTTGGACTTCTAATTCCTGTAAAAATATAAACCATCTCCGACCATATAAAGTGCTTTTACTTGTATACTGTGTAACGATTATGCATTCATTTCCCTGTTCTTCTTTAAATTACTAGCAGCACAGAAAGGAATTATCTATAATTTGTATTCATGATTTATTGAAATTCCAATCATTTGTACAGAGACCGCATCTTCAACATCTTCTTCTTCTTTCATACTTTGATTTTACGCAAATTATTTCATATTATATATATTTATTTATGTCAACTAAATGCAGCTGACTACGAAATTAAATTTAAAACAAAAATATTTAAATTATAAAATTAAAATAGTAATTCAAACTCAAAATCAACACAAAATTGATCAAACATTTGTTGCAAGGATTGGGGAAAACCCAATCAGATCAACGTATTAGTATGTTAGTGTAGAATAAAGAGTATTCGAATATTGACAATGTACTATTTCTTACGTATATACCAATAGGAGCAATAGTATATAGAAGCATAATATATTAAGTATTAATTAAATTATTAATTAAAAGGTTACAGAAGCAAGTGAGATAAATTGAAGAAATGTAGCTAGAAAGGAGGTTAAGATATGGAAAAAGAGAAGGAACTATAGTATGTTTATACCCTTTAAGAATTACAAAATTAGGTTACCAATTGTAAACTTGATGATGATTAGGCAACTGTTGCAAGTTGTTTTGAGAGAAATATGTGCCATTGCCTTAAATTAATTGATCAATGCATAATGCGAATTGCAGTACAAAATTTCCAAAAAAAATTCTACACATGCTTAACAAAGTTCTTTCTTCCCTACAATGAATAAATAAAACTCATAGGAAATTTATTTTTATTAAAATGAACACAAACTAAATTCATTATTGCAACGCCAATCACTTAAATTTTAAAATATCCAAACTATGCCTAATTGAACCAGTTTTCAATACGTATACAAGCAGTTTTGTATGAAAGACCAAAGTTCACCAAAATAGACACATGTTTAAGACTCCCCCTAAGCAAATGGTTAACTCAAATAAAGTAAAGTTAAATAAAATAGTATGAGAGCTTACCTTGAAATTACTTTTTCGAACCTGAACTGTCAATTTTCTTATCGGCAACACTCGCCACAGTACTGCTACTCTCGTAGGTCGCTACGCTTTCTTCAGAATCCACATCAAGAGCCGAGTTCGAGTTCGAGTTGGGGGCCTTTGTTTTAATAGTACTCTTATTGTTCAGCAAGTCACCTCTCGAAGCCATACTGACAAAATCACCCACAACATCCGTGGTTGGAGTAACAGACTCGCAGCTGGAAAATGAAATAACGCTGGTATTAGACGGTACAGCATTAAAAGAATCAAAATCGATGGAGCTTTGGAGATCGTCGGATAGCGAAGCAGAGAAAAAGTGATTCTTGTAGTGCAGGATATCGCCTGACTTTATCGAATTACGTAGGACATTCTGTAGTTTGACTGCGACATCCTTACAAGTGACCTCATCGTTGCTATTCCCAATGTATCTCTTGACCAGATTCACAAATGAGACCGGTTGTAACTCATCGCGAATGTACTGCAATACTTTATCCTCGGATATAGTTTTAGGCATCTCAAAATATTTTTTTCTAATTCAACTATTCAGCTGGAAATATGAAATAATACTGAAATAATATCTAGATTTATGTTGAAGCTTGAATGTCTTAACTGATAGTTAAAGCACGGAGCTCTTCGATTTCTCAAACAATGATTTACAAACGACTTTTTCACTCTTTAGGAATGGCTAAAAATAAGCAATTAAGTTTAAGTAAATATATTCAACACGCAGAAGGAAACATCTCTTATTCTATTATATGTATTCTCTAATATAATATTTTAATCAGAATCAATAGCCGAATCTACTCTATACCTTCTGTATAAGTGCGCATCTCTCTGAGATTATAATAGCTATTGTTAAATGTGATTTATGGGTTAATTAAATTCCTACGAAAAGCAATTTTTTTCATATTTTCAAACTTTCATCCCACACCTGATCAAATCGATAAAAGAAGATTTTCTTTACCACATTTTACATCGATAATTTTCATTTTCGGCGCTTTTGTAACTTGTTTTAGTTTTACTTTACACTGTTAATTGTATAACAACCAGTTAAGCCCTACGATAAACTGCTGGCAACGGGGTCACAACAGAATTCGTATTCCACAATTTTGTAGCACAACAAAGCAATATTCTGAAATTTCTATTCAAAACTTACTGAAATTCCAATCATATGTACTTATCGAGGTCAGATTTTAAACATGTCGAAGTGCTTAATTTATATCTACAGTATGCACTCGCTTAGCGCAACCAGAGTACACGCAAAACGCGTATTTTAAATCGTAACAAAGTTATCAAAATTAAATCTTTACTTTAAATATAGATTTTTGCATTTTTAATTTATAATTAATTTATAATTTAAAAAATTGAAGCTAAAAGGACGCAACTAAAGCTGAGGGCCAACAGCCTCCATTGGCTTATCAACGCACGATCTCCCCTTAGCCTGGACTATAAGGTTCTGCTATATAACTCCGTCCTAAAACCGATCTGGACCTACGGCTCCCAGCTCTGGGGACATGCTAGCAGCAGCAGTATTGACACCATCCAAAGAGCTCAATCAAAAATTCTGAGAACAATCACTGGAGCACCGTGGTACGTTCGGAACGAATACATCCATAGAGACCTGAACATCCCTCCAGTCAGAGACGTCGTAGTCCAGATAAAAGAAATGTACCTCATAAAGCTCTCTGCCCATCCAAATCATTTTGCAAGAGATCTAACACGGTTTTCTAGCTGATCTCGTCTTCGCCGCAACGACTTTCCAGTCCAACGTAGACTCTAAGCAGTTGCAAATGTAATTGGTTATTAATATAGTTTTGTAATATTTGTAAAATTATTGTTAGTCTCGTAAGAGAAGATCCAATAAATAATGCAAAGTATAAAAAAAAATAAATATTTATAATTTCAATGTTCAGAAAAGGCATTTCTTTTTTGTTTATGGACACTTTTACTTCAGAGTTTGGTTCAATAATAATGAGTTGCATTAGGCGAGGATTTACTGTAGAGATACATACGAGTATATTCAATACATGCAGGTTAAGAGTTACAAAGAAATAATGGGAAAAAATCTTTGTTTTATGCAATTTATTACATTTGCATCAGCGTTGAGTTTGGTTTCATGCTGAAAACGCACTAAAAATGAATCAATTATATAATAATACGAAGTTTTTATTTTTCATCCTCTCGTCTGTCAATTTTTAATGAACTCAGCTGATTTGTGAGAAGTACTTAAACCAATTATTTCCCATAGCAATTAGACAATCACTGAAAGTATCTTCTTTCCGACATTGAATGTACACATGACTTAGAATATAGTAAATTCTGGAGCTTGACTAAGTATAAGTTTATTTTCTTAAGTGTACACTTTTATTTAATAAATATATTATAAAATATGTAATTATAATCACTTATAATTTAAAATAATTAAGCTATGTCTAATTAAACTAGTTTTCACAACGTATAGAATAATTTTTATGTGAAATACTTGAGTTTACAGAAATAGACACTGTCAGCTAGGTTAAAGGGATCTAATTATATTTAAAAAAAGTTATTTCTATTATGGCTTATTGAAAATTACTCTGTCAAACCTAAACTATCAATTTCATTATCGTCGAGACTCTCCACTGGACTGGATCTACAGCTGGACGTTATGATACCTTCAGTATCCAAATCGAAAAGATATGAAAAGCTATCTGTGGTAATAATATTATTGTTATTATTGATAATTTTGCTATTACTGCTAATACTTATATTACTGTTTATACTACTATTATTGCTTATTTTGCTATTATTGCTACTATTGCTTTTACTGCTTTCTAAGTTGCCCGAAGAAGACATATTCAAAGTTGATTCCGAGCTTGGGGTAATGGAATTGCAGCTGGAAATCGAAATAGTGCTACTGACAGATGGAGTACAATCGGTATTAGAATCCAAATCCATCACGGCCTGAACATCTTTATATAGCGAAGCAGCAAAAAAGTGATTCTTGTAGTGCATCATATCGCCCGACTTAATCGATTTTCGCAGGACCTTTTGTAGTTTCACTGCAACATCCTTACAAGTGACTTCATCTTCCTTAGGACCGATATATTTCTTGACTAGATCTACAAATGAGACCGGTTGCAATTCTTTGCGTATGTACTGCAATACTCTATCCTCTGTTATGGTTTTTGGCATTTTTATTGAATTTCCCTATATCAAGAATTACTAAAATAATCTCAATTGATATGAAATAACTGATTGCTTTTGTCTGGAGCTCTACGATTTTTTCATATTACGGTTTACTTAAATTATTCTAGTTCGAAAGTTTTTCCAAAATATCTTATCTTACGTTACTTTCTCTCAGCGGACAATAATAATTAAATGTGATTAATAAAAGATTAATAAATGGGATTAATTAAAGAGTAATGAGAGGAAGGAGAGTGGACAAAAGAATGTATCACCGACAAATACATACTTTATGATATAAATATCTATATATATCTATCCATCGTTTGTGAGTTGGTATCTGCTGACAGTTGCCGCCAGAAAGCAGTAGAGAACTGCAAATGCTTGTTAGCTACTTATGTGCCCACAAATATAAACCATAAGACACTATAATTTACACCGTCAATCACAAATTACTAGTACACGATGCGTCCTGTTCATGCCAGGTATTTATGTATTGAGCCTGCAGTTGGTAATTTGGGTTTCAAGTCGCAATCGCAGAACTGTCATTAATCAGGCCACAAGAAAAGCCAATTATGGAGCCGACATCAACAAAGCAAACAAGCAAACGTCACGCGTCACAAGGACATCTCACTCCACATATACAATAATCTTCCTTGAGAGGGGAATACATAATGTTACATCCTTTGAACATTGCCTAGCTTGGCTGAAGCGTCGCATAAATTATTTCCCAACTGACAAATAAGGTGTGAATTTGGCCCAGCTGCCACTTGAGTATTTGATTGGCTTCTAATGTCAAGGACAAGAAACCAGATTTCAATATTTTGTCCGTTTAGTAGTAGAGGGAATTATTTAGCTTATATCTAATTTCTCCTCATAGCAATTTTTTATTTTTTTAATTTAATTTAGAGACAACTACAAACAGTCGACTTAAAGATAAATGTTTAATATACAATTTTAAAAATAATCTGTAAATTAAAAAGGTAAATAGTAACAAAGTAAAGCAGTCTATAGGATATTATTAAAAATGATTTTAAATTTGAATTAATAGGACGAATAGTAAATCCATTCCTCAAGTCATGTGTGAGAAAATCATCATCACTTCTCACAAATAAATATACACATGTTTAACATATTATATTATGCTTATTTCAATTAGAATAGAAAAGTATATACTGAAAATTTCCTTTCCTTTCCTTTTTAAATTTTATTTAAATTTGGATGCATTATTATGAATAACTCTGACAGCTGCTGGCTAAGAATATGCAAATAGAATTCTCATCTAAGACAGGATTACCATATGTACCTGTAGTCAAGTTTCACCTGACAGTAATTGAATTAAGATTGTGTTGCACACAATTTAGCCAGGCTCAGCTTATTGAAATTTATTTATATTAATTGGCAGAGGGAAAGATTGGCTGATTGTGTTTAAGTCGCAAATATGGTAAATATTAGTACTCAAAACACATCAAATAGAAATTATTACATTGTTTATGTACTTGAATTTGCTTTCAAACTTGCAAAGAGATTTTCATTTATGGTAACAATATTGTAATTTTCAAGAATTAAAGAGAACTTGAATGCATTAAAATAAGTTTTTCGTCTCTTATTAACCTAATAAAGGGATCACAAAATTTACGCTTAGTTTGTCCATTTACTAATAACTCCGAGTAATGGCCTATAAAATATACTCGGAAGAGAAGAAAAACATGAAATAACTTTATCGTTGGAAAACTGTACGTGTTAGTTCTGTTATTTGTTTTGACTCTAAGCCAGTCGTTTAATTGTTTTATACGTGTGCTAGACATTCTCTACATTCGAGTTAGTGCTAAACAAAGTAGATTGGCTTGTTTATTTTTCTACAAACATTTGACCGACAGCTGTCAACGCCCACATCTTTGGAGCATCTCAGTCTGGCATAGCCTGAATCTGTCATTCCTGTGAGTCGTGGCGTAAACAAACGACATGCTCTGATGTCTCTGGTTTGTGTTAGGAAATCACGTACAGGGCTCTGTCCAAAATGGCAGAGAAAAAAGCCCTGGAAAACAACTTTGACAGGACTGACAGCCTGGTCCAAATAACATCAACATCAAGAGTACACTTTGCGCCACAGTTAAGATTAAATTGGCCAACAGATTGTGCTTTATCCACAGTCAAAGTATAACTAATAAAATAATTATATGTTTTCCCTCTAAGATTCATATTTAAGTTTAAGTCAGACCACGTTACCATAGAACCTCTTTAATGCCAAGTGGTCACCAACTGAAATCTACGCCTTGTCGCAGATCTAAAAACCAAATGGAAAATTGATTGATTATTCGCACACCGTGAATTGAGGCTAATTGAAACAGCAAACGTAAACAGACTCCAATCATATAACATTGAAAATAGTTACTATTTTTAGTTAATAAAAGGTAATTTTCTAGTTTCTATCTTAAATTCAGATGGAGAATCGTTTGGATTTCATAGATTCTTTGCAATTTGTTTGCCAAGGCTTTTAGGTTTGCCTATTTATAACCATAGGAGCAAATTTGAGGGCCAGAGAGCGGCCTCCACCTGGGACCCTTAAAGACATAACATTAATTACATTAAGCAGAGTTGTAGCTTCACGTTTACCCTTTTTAGCCCTTTTCTTGGGTATAGAGCACGTGTCACCCGCTTTTTATGGTTGGGGCACATTAACGCTTTGTCGAGCTGTTTAAATTTGCATAATTAAAAGGGCCGCATGACAGTCAAAACATTTCATAAATGCTGCCCTAAGGGATAAAATTTCAGGCATTGTTTAAACGGGAGCCTAATGTCCTCCTTCTGCGCCTCTTAAAATGTAATCGGAGATTTGTCTAGCTCTAACAAATAGCCATACTTAAACAAATATCCGAGATACTCAAACACTCTCAAACAAATCTCTCATCTGCATAAGATAGGCAGGTGTTAGAAAAACAGATTGCGGTGTGAAGATATGTGTATATGATGCTCGACTGAGGTGTGAAGTTGAATTTAAATTTGTTAAATTAAATTATATTCATTAATTATTCATTCTATTAAACTTATGATTAAACTTATGATAATCGCATTTGCATTTCAGTAACGAAAAGTAGTTTGCACTTGTGAAGGTAACCACAATAAATAGTACTAATTGGTAGAGATCTCTCTCTCACAGGATGTTTGGTCTCGAGGCAGTTGAAAAAAACATGCTGTTAGACCAATTGTAGCCAATTTTCATGTTTGTTGGCTCACACGTTTACGATAGAACTGCACACCTGAGAGTGGACCGCAAGTGGCTCTCGGTGAATGCAAGCATGACTGGATTGCAGCCTGGCATTGTCCTTGCTCGACACTGTGAAGGATGCCGAATAGTTACCAGATGGCTTTTTCTGCTGCCAATGCAAATATGCAGCCGACAAATTGATACAACACTCTCGCACATACTCCGCATGTTCTTTTTGAGAATCAACCCTGGGTCCGTTTATTTCTGGTCAATAATAGAGTAAAATACACGTTTGTTACAGCCCAAAAGTCAAAACCAAAAAGTATTTTTTAGGTAAAGAACGCTATTTGCATAAAGTTTCACTCTACTGATCTATCAATATACTTAAGGTTAGCAAATGACAAAGCCTGAGACTATATATTCTCTCTGCCAAATCATGTTTAGACCATTTTCATATCCTGCAATTCAAATTTAGCTATTTTCAGTGATTATTTGACTCAAGTTGATAACAAAGAGCAATATTTGATATAAGATTACCCACCAATGAGTGAATAATGAATGATATTCACATATTCATGCACGTACTTACAGCTCAAGAGTCAAAAGTTTCAGTGGAAAACATTGAAGTATATATATGAGCAAAGAAATGGATATATCAGTTAAACAGTTTAAACCATTTTAGAACTGTGTCCAAACAGTTACGGCTGTAATGGTATTACGAAGTCTTACAAACCCGGAAATGAATTGCATAAAAAGCCCATCTAAGCGAATAGATCACGCTTATTAAACGAGATTTGTGTTTAAAGTCAAGCGAATATGTATTAAGGCTTTCAGTTCTCATCCGCGAGGCAAGCGAGACAGTAAAATGTTGAAACTATGGATCCTACTTGGTACTTAAAGGATATTCTACGAATTGTACTCCAGTTGGGGACAATAATTATTAAAACATTTTCATTACAGGCTGCTTAAGCTTTGATCTGCTTAGAACCAGCGCTGACGAACAGGATTGCTTTATGCTACGAGACGTATCATATCCCAATGAAAATATTACTTTCTGGCTGTATTCGTAAGCAAATAGTTCGCTTTTTTCGAGTAAATACTTTGAGATTTCATTTCAATAGACATTTGGAACCATTTGGAAAGCAAGTGGATTCAAACCACTTGTATGGATTTGATAGCAACTCACCAAAGCCGCTTAAGGTGCTGATTCACGGGTTCAATGGTGATATTGACACTACACCTAATCTTCAAATACGCCCGAAATTGCTTCAAATTCCCAATATCAACGTCCTCTCCGTGGACTATGCAAAGCTAGTACCCGATCCATGCTACACGCAGGCAGTCCACAATGCCCAATACGTGGGTCGTTCCCTGGCGGAGTTCTTGAAGGTTCTGCTATTTAAAAGACTGGTGCCCGCCTCGCAACTCCACCTGATTGGCTTCGGCATGGGTGCACATGTGGCTGGGTTCACTGCCAAGTTTTTGGCTCAGATTAACATGAAAGTGGCCCACATTACAGGCCTTGATCCGGCTAAGCCACTGTTTCTCACTCCCAATGTGGCAGAGCGCCTGGACTCATCCGACGCAGAATTTGTTGACATAATTCATACGGACGTCCTTCTACATGGACTGATGCAGCCCATAGGCCATGTCGATTTCTATCCCAACAAGGGAGTATTGCAACCAAAGTGTGGAGCCGTAGACAATTGTAAGTAGCTTGGTCTTAACAACATTTTCAGACTCTTAACCCATTATCAAATGGGTAATAAGTCGTGTCCGTCTGCCTGTCTATATTCTATATATATGAACGTAGGGACCTTAGCGATTGAAAGAGCTAGAGACACTTGAGTTGATACTTAGCTTCCTGAATACGAGTATCAAGTTTTCTTAAACTTAAAGATTTTCTTACGATTTTAAGCACATTTATCAATCCATAACTTTCAATATTGGCATGATCGGATAATAGACCCAGAAGTTAGTCAAGTTGTATGAGTTAGTCAAGTTGTGTGTGTGTGGAGATTACTAAGAGTGTAAGTGAGGGCAAATTCTGGGTTAAGGTTTTCTTGTAGTCGGAAATACTCGACTTTACATAATTACTTATTACCTGGTTACTTATTTTCTTTTATGTACATCTGCGCACAGTAAATACTAATGAGTGCAACCATATGCGCTCCGCCGAGTACTATGCGGAGTCTATCTTTTCGACGAAAATGTTTTGGGGATTCCGTTGCAAGGACCTGTATGGTTTTATAACGGGTGAATGCTTGCCAAATAGCGACATGGAGATGCTTGGATACTACACGCGTCAAACAGCACGTGGCAGCTACTTTCTGGCAACCAATGACCAAGAACCTTTCGCCCGCGGCTTTGACTTCAGCAATTTGGATCGCACTTTGCTTGGAGAAACGTATTTGGGTGATGAGCTCATTAACAGACTGAAGGAGATGGGTCCTAGTGTTAGAGATCTCACAAGCATAATCTAGATAACCAGGTAGCTACAACATTTTAAGATTTTATTAACTTTCTATTAATTCTTATTGCTTAACAGTCAGACAACAGCAGAATTTATAAGCCCTCATGTCGTATGCGCAACTTTTGTGACTCCTGAAAATGGATGAAATTGGTAATAATTATTCGATTAAAATTTGAATTAGTTAAACGAAATAAAGCTAGTGAATGCGAATTGAATAAAGTAAAACTCTTTTAGTGCTAGAATGATATTCATTTTATTTGTATTATTATGTATATTGACTCATATAACATATACTCATGTAGAGGTGGAGATCTATCGATGGGACTATCGACACTATCGATGGTTCAAAATTGACTATCGTCGAATCGATGGCGATAGTTCTCCACCTCCATACTCATGTGTGGGTTGTATCCTGTGAACATCTATAAGGTTTTGAATCTTAGTTTGCTGGAGATCGAAATGAATCTAGAACTTTATTAAGTTCAATCTGCGCATCTTATCCTTATCATTTTGGCCATTCTCTTATTTAGTTTCAACGTAGTAAACACAAACGGCTTACACGATGCAGCCGAAACGCATAAGCTGGTGGCGACAAATAATTGAAATAATAGTAATAGCCGTTCCTTATGAAACCACCAGCTAAAATAATTTATAGATTATGATATTTGTATCCTCTTGAATAAAATTATACTTTAAATAAGTGTAACAAATGAAACAAAAGCAATTTCCGATCAATGTTGCAATCTTTATAGAATCTAAAGAAGCTGTTTTTAGTGGGAAGAATGCCGAACAAAACCTGAATATATTTTGTTGTTATATCCTTTTTATTAAATTTCAATTGGTTCATCAATTTCAAGATATCCCTCGTCATTATTCTCATAGGACATCATTTCAACTATTTTGAATAGTTCTCTGGCAATGTCTGCTTTAGGCAGCATTTATTGCATCTGCGCAATAAATGCAAATAAAAATCGATAAGTTCTACTGCCTTTGCAATAACTGCATCACAGTTACAGGTTTGCTTGTATTTGTTATCCGTTTTCACATTAACATACCCTTATTTGAGAGTATATTCAAGCAGCAGAGTGGCGCAGTGGAAGCGTGCTGGGCCCATAACCCAGAGGTCCGAGGATCGAAACCTTGCTCTGCTATGAGGATGTGTTTACTTTTTTATTTTTTCTCTATACGAAATCTTTTTTGTTTCTTTTTATTTAACTTAGAGTTGGCTGAAAGCATTCGATAAGAAATAAAATATAAATATAAAAGTGAAAGTGAAACAAAAGTGAAAAATGCATAAAAATGAGAAGAGATTTTGCATATATTGTATAGTCAGAAGATATAGACGTATATAGTGTCTAGTAGCTCTACGAGGAACATTGTGACATTTAAACTAGATATAGATATATTTAATTTAGATATAGGAGATAAATATGTTAGCATGCATGTAAAGCGGGAGAAACAGAGTTATATACTGGTATATACACAAATATATATATATATTAGGTACTGAGTACTTTCCGGTTAAACACACACGAGATGAGCGCTCTTGTTTCTTGTGTCCTCCCGGCCTCGTATCAAAGTTGCTGCAAAAAGTTACTGGTAATATATTTTTCTTATTGTTTATCTTGAGCACATACAATATGTGTTTCCCTCTAAGGTTGTGTGTGTGTATATTTTTATATGTCTGGCAGTGCAGTGTTGCAGGAAAGACTCCAACAAAAGCGTCTGGAAAAAGTTACTTCCGGAAAACGCTTTTATTTGTTCAACTTTAAGTTTTTCTAGGTCTATTGGGAACTTTAAGACAATATTGTTGAATAAAGTTTCACTACAAATGTGAAAGGAAGCAATGAAATTATTATTTAATTTACAGCATAATTTGATTCACTGAAATCGAAATTAAAAACTTAATATACTCCTAAAATTTAACCATATGCAATTATCATCAATTAAATTGGTATTTTCTCTTCAGTTTCCTGCAGTAGAAACTAAATCTTCACTTCTAAATATCTAGTTTAACTGTGGCTTAAACTTTATAAACTCACACTATGGCAGCATTTATATGTCAACGCTTGTATGTATATTACGTGGTTCCCGAAGCGTAACAAAAAAAAACATTGTGTACACATTGAATTAATCAAACAAGAAGCACAGAGAATTTCAATTATTCATACGCCATGTTGACCCAAAAGTGTCGCATAACCACAACCATATGGCAGGCAAAAAGCTGAACGTGCAGTCGGGTTAAAAATGAAACTCACGCATTTAAGCAAAAAATAAAAAGGGACAGCTATTTTTGCCAAAATTAAGTGAGAAAAGTATGTACCTGACGTTGATTTACCGCAATGCAAAATGAAAAGTATTCGGGAACCTAATTAACTTCCCAACGAGCTCTCAACCAAATTTGTAAATTTACTCAACTACTCTCAGCGATGCAGAGTATATCACGAAATAAACTAGAGTTTATTTTGAGTTTAGGTGAATCTCTGGAATTCATATATTCCTAAATCTTTTACTATGGATAAGTCGACACTTATTTATCGTTTTTTTGGCTTCAACAACTGTTTTGGATGCGGTGACAAATTTTAGTTATTGTTACAGATTGTTTGACAATGTTGCATTCGATTTAACTTAAGTTATAGTTCTATATATATTGATATTCCATTTAACTGAAAACCTTCTCCAGGACCGAAAGGCAAACAATGAAGCGATATACTGTACTGTGATTGACTTCTACATCCAATGTTTAGAAACAAGTACACATATATTATATATATATACATATATCTCTAAAACTTTGCTCTCGTCTTGTGTTCTATCAAAGGCACTACATACATATTTATATATACACTGCAATTTGACAACACATAGTGAAAACGCGATCATGTTACTGGTCAACGTCAAACGATACTACTGAAACTTGACTGCTGAAGGTACCTCTTAATAGGCATTGCACATAGAATAGCTGACAAAGAGCAATACGGGTTAGGCTCATTACATTGCATAACAATTTTCTAGTTAATTGATCTTAGGGTATAATCTGGAATGAGAGATAATCTGGCTGCAAATCCAAACAAACTTCACTTAGTAAAAACATAAAAAATTATATTCGAAACACGCAAAATTACGCAAAAGAAAATATAGTTTACTTGATGGTATTGATATTACGCATTGACTTAGGAATAAAAATCTGCCCAAGTTACGTTTACTCATGCGACATGAAATCTTTTTCTTAATTAATTTAATTGTCTTCTGTGTTTGAAAGGAACAGATTTCACCTTTCAAAAACATTTTAAATTTTCAAAAAATGCTATGAAATTTTATGTCACATAGTCACGCTCTTCCCATTTTCCATTTTCTAGCTGTTTTCTTCTGCTAAACACTGTCTACCCCTGAACAACTTTGACATCCAATTAATTGTACTAATCTGTAATACCATGTTTCCATGCATCCGAGTAGCCTTTTTAGACCCTTAACCCATTAAAAAAGGGGATTTTAGGTTTGTGCAAAGCATCTCAGTCTCCATAAAGCATATATCTATATCGTTGATCAGGAGTATCTCCTGAGTCGTTGAACCTGAGTCTGTCTGTTTGTATGAGACACCAAGTTTGATCTGTAGGTTCCTGAATACCAATCGCAGATAAAGTTTATTTCATTTTATTTTTATACTCCTGCAAAGCTATAGAATACGGTTCTTAAGGACATTTTTCGTCCGATAGTTTTTTTGCACTTATGTAGTTAACTCTATTCTTAATTTATGCTTTAAATTTCGTAGCACAGCAATTGCCAGAATAATTTGAATATTAAGCGGAGAAGCAAAGACTTGTTTGTAGTGTGTATGTGTGTGTATATATGTATGCATATGTGCGTCAGAGTGTATATTACAGCATATTCCAGCTGGGTTAAAGGTTTCTCGTAGTCGGGTAGAAACAAAATGTTGGAAATTGAATGAAGTTGAGCTGACAAAAGTCAGGCACATCCACATGACACATGCTAGCGTGATATAGAACACTCTCACACCATTCATTAGCATGCAAATTTGAAAATATTTTAGCTACTGACTAAAGTCTGGTCTCTATACTAGATCCAGTCTCATTTCTGTTGCAACATAAATGGCTTTTTGGGAGCAGGCACCCACCCATGGAACCGCAGCACTAAGTGCATTAACACACATGACAAACTTTGTCGCACAAATTACACACAAGTTGTGTACCGAGGGAGTCCTGCAATTTTTCAAGTACAGCTCAGTTTTGGTTAGTTTCTGCTTTTTACTGTGGGTAGCATATGCTCTGAGCCCAGTTTAAACTAAAGCAACAGTTGCCATATTTCATGGAAAGATAAAAGTTTGGAATTGAGCAATATTATTATTATCTATTCGATGTGAAAGGAAAACCTTTAATCTGACTGATGAAATGGTAAAACAAGAAAACAGAAAAGCAAAGTAAGTTCAAGAGAATAGTAGTCAAAATCGCAAATCCTCCTCCGAGTGCTTCTTTTTAGCATTAGGTTTTTTGTTATTTTTATAATTTACTTGCTATTTCTGAAAGTGGAGGAGGTGCGAGTTACTCCCAATGTTGTTTACCAAAACCCAATTTAAAATGAAGCACAAGTTTAAGACGAACGTTACCAATTTTTGCAGCAGCCACCTTACAATTTTAATAAAAAACACCGAAGTGCACTTAAATTAAATGCTTGAGGCAATTCCAAAAAATAAGGAGAAAAACTGAAGAAACATAAAATTATACCACGCGATAAATTGTTGAAGACCATAACGAGTTTTATATGGATGAATCTGTTTTCTTTGGTTTTAATAGGTCACCATGGCAATTCGTGTAAAATGGCTTATTGCCTGCTTTTCATATGCGAATTATAATGAATATTCTTTTATATGAGAAACTCTGCTGCACTTTGGGTTTATTTGAATTTCTTTGCCGGCGAGTATGAAAGCCCACGAATAACTCTGAGTAATTCGTTATGCACTTAAATTAAGTTTTAGTTGAAAGACTTGCGGCTGCCTATGTAACATAAGTTGTCTAAGAAGCATTTCCATGTTGAGATACCCAGAAACAATTATCCACTCAAGGGACTCATGGCATAAATTGAGTTGCTTTCAGAGATGTCCTCGCACAGGCTGAATCTTCTCTTCTGCTGCACATATTAAATAAAAAGTGCACTTCGCAGCATAAGTGAGGGTTTCAGCTATGAAATGCGAAAGTAGTTTTAATTTCTGAATTTACATTATTTATATAATGTGATACTTATGCGTGATCGTGTGTAGAAACGGCTTTAGCATAATGTGGACTATTTATCACAGGTCTGAAAAATGCAGAGTCTATTCTATTTAAAAGCATCATGCAGAGAGTCAAAGGCAAGGAAAATTCCCTAATTTGAATTAAAAGAAATATCCAGTTAAGCCTTTTCAATTCAATTTAATTAAACTCGGTAAGTAACTAGAAATAATTACTAATAATAATAAATGGATCCAATATATAACAATAATCAGATCTATGATATAACAATAATGATTGATCTTATATAAACTGATTCCAGTTCAACTATTTATTGACGTTCCACTTTTATGATACACGAGTAAACTATAAGGTTTATGCTGTGTGGAAGGTTTTGCTGTGTGTTTGGTGGCATTGGAAGGGAATCATCCACTGTGAGGTGCTCCCATATGGCCGGACGCTTAACTTAACAACTGGACAGCTTGCAACAGGCGGTCGACCAGAAGCGTCCAGAATTGGCCAACAGGAAGGTTGTAGTGTTCCACCAGGACAACGCCAGGACACACACATCTTTGGTGACTCCTCGGATGGGAGGTTATATCGCAGTCACCATATAGTCCGGATATAGCGCCAAGTGATTACCCCCTGTTCCTGTCCATGGCGAACGCCCTTGGTGGTGTAAAGTTGGTCCAAAAGAGGCTTGTGAAAAGTGGCTGTCTGAGTTCTTCGCAAATAATGAGGGGGTTCTACAAGAGGGGTATAATGAAGTTGCCGTATAGATGGAAACAGATTTTTAATAAAGCAATGAATAAAGAGCAAAAAAGCGGAAGGGAGCTATTTGTCAACCCAATATAATACATATAAGCTGATGAGAAGAGTATAGAAAATGTACTGGATAAAAGACTTAAATTTGTTATGTATTCTGCTACCTGATTTATGTGCGTATTTCCATACATAATTTTATACAAAACCCACATTATAGTATTTGAAATATATAAATATATATACATATTCATATATACAAGTATATATATATTCAAATGTATGTGATGTAATTAGATAATAAGAATCCATTATAAAAAATAATACTCGGAGAACATATCGAAAACATTCTGCGTTTTCTTAAGACTCTTTGCGAAGCATGTGAACTATTTTTGTCACTTTAAACACTTTAATGTTCCTCGACATATTTAAAATTGCTTTGGCCAATAGATTTGCGATTCATATAATATAAGATAATTATATTACGTGCGAGTTGTCTATATAAATTCCTTTGGTTATTAAAGCAGGACATCATCAAATCGAGCAATAATTAGTCCCAGTAAACATGTTGCTGTTACCCAAGAATATCAACTAGACTTAGCCATATAACGCTATAAGTCTGTCCTAAATAGATATCCGAAACTGAATGTGATACGGTTAAAAAAGTAATGAAAAATTAGAAAAAACTTACAGGAAGGATTTAGTGTTGTTGAGGGAGCAAACTTGCTGGTTTAATATGGCAAACATTTGTGTGAATTGAGCAGCACATAATATAAATATTTATTCAATCATAAATTGCATGAAATTGATATTGCATATCTTATTGGAATACATTAAATATGTCACTGCAAGGAATATTCTTCTAAAGTGCATACAAATCAAATTGATATGAGTCATTGTTCATTGTTGTGAATCCACTTTGGGCCGTATCATTATCTGGACAGCCTGCATAGTATAGCCTGGACCCTGCCATTCGTCCCAGAATATGCCATACTCGGAGTTGTCATAATAATCATCACGCTTTGAGTACTGCCCGTTCAGATTACTAAAACAAAAGTGGAAATAACATAAGAGAAAAGTAGCATTCCAACTGAATTATGCCAGATACCCACCATAGGCCACACTTGTTGTACCACCAGCCGCCCAGACTGGTCTGGGCACAGTTGGATTCGCTCTGATCATTGTCCCTGTCGAAGGTGGTGAACTTCTGGTGCTCATTATCTCGCATGGAGTCGCCAGCAGTGCCAGAGTATGCACCCAGCTTATTAATTGCGTAGTCTTCGCTCTCCCCAGCCACGACGAAGCTATCGTATAGGGCGTAGCTGGTGTCGTTGTTGAAATCCGTGAGGTGCACGTATAATTCGTGTGCGGTTTCTGATGTCATGCGGTGTAATTTGTCCAGCCCGATGAAAAACTCTCCGCTAAGATTGCCGAAACCCTCTTTGTACTCCAGCCAGTTTCGATAGAACTGGACGGACCCATCTATGCGACGCTGAACAACTGTCCAACCGGGTCCAGCCAATTGGGAGTCACAGAGAACCGAGAAGGCATCTGTTTCGCCGACTGTTATTAGATGCACAGCAGAAGAGTTGCCAAATGGCAGACAGCTGCTGGCTTCGAAATCTGATACGGTACTTGTTTCCAGTATTTCAAGATTCTTAAACTCATCTTCAGTGTGATTGGACGTAGCTTCCAGGGCGTGGATTGTTTCCGATTTGCTGCTGATTTCACTTCTCAACTCATCTATTTGTTTGCCCTGCGTGTTGATAATTGATATGTAAGCCTCGATAGTCGCGCGAGCTTCCTCTAACTGCAAGTCTTTTTCCCTCAAGCTCATCATGTTCTGAAGATCAACAATTTGCTCTGCATACATCTTGTTCAGGACTTGGAAAGCGGCATTCTGCTCCCGGCACTTTAACAGCTCTTCGGTAACCCTAATGCTTAAGTCTTGCAATGTCATGTCTCTGTCTAACATAAATGCTTCTTCCATTTTGCTTTTATATTTCGCTTGTAGCCTTTCAATTTCGTTATATGAACTTTTCAGCTGATTTTGTAATTTTATTATTTCTATTAGCACCGCCTGAGCGTTAAACATATGAAACATTGCGATTAACAATAAAACAAATAACATTTTCGTCATTTCGGCGTTTTTCACTCGCATCAGACAACCGATTTACAGATTGCGCGGCACAGAACTAAATACGGCTCTGCATTGTTCAACAATTTAATAGAAATCTAAATAAAAAGCCATTGCACACACATATTTATATTTTAAAAACAAACACTTACACACAAATATGTATACACATACTTTTGTTTGCTTTTACTTTTGCTGCAGATAAGGCTACAATTCAGAAAAGAACTTGAATAGAGTAGCACAATTTTTCTGATCTTATTTCAAATGTCACTTGTTATCAATACACATATGTAGTACTTGTAGAAAATTAATTACAGTGTAATTCACACTTGTTTCTATTTATTTATTGAATATAAATATTCTTATTCTTTCTCTAAATAACTTAATTTTTACTGGCTTCATTTTAGTATGTGAGGTGGGACGTTTTTTAGGAAACTTAAAACTTTGATATAGAGTATATTTTTGTCTCTTATGATTCCAAATCGAAAACTCCAAACAAAATTATTCTGTTTACTGCGAATATATAAAAACTTTAATAAAAAATATTTCGATACAATAACAAATTTTGTGCATTTCCGACTATTTAGTCTTTAAGAGCGATAAATCACAAATAAAATAGCTACTGCATACGCTTTCATCTCTTTTTAAGATACCAATCTGATAACAAATCAATATTGTATTCTATTTATAATAAGTAAATATGTATTTAATAGGAATATACGAATTTTTTAACTAAAATTTAGGTACTACCACCAACTGCTTATACAGATCTCACAGGTCAAAATTTCATTTCTTTCAATAGCAGATTTCACCTATCACTTTTTCTTAAGATGTAATACTATATAGTAACAATATTGAGAAGAATTGCATTTAACTCTCAGTCCAATATATCCAATAAACTTAAAACTGTATTTGAATAAATTGATATTATCTATAGACTGGAATGTGGTACTTCAGCATATTGTGCTCAAGTCCCATTGGGAAATGCTTCGAATCAGTTACTTATTGCAACTATTTTCTTGAAATAATTTATATTTAATAACATATAATTATAAGACTACTTATTCTTTAGTTATTGAATTGCTTGCATTTCAAACTGTCTCATTATAACCATCATTATTAATAATAAACAGTACATTTCGAAAACCCCTGGATAACTTTCAAGTGATCTTTTCACTTTATAGAGGTACACACTATATATATTATACTATATCCTATATGCATTTTATCTATTTTTGTACTAATAAAGCCATTAGATGAGGTTGTAGTAAGCAAGATTAAACTTTTTGCTCCTTAATTTATTTTGTTGAATAAAGTTCTTATTGTTTGAGAATTACCTTACGAGCCTGACTTTTTCATCGAGTAGGAAAAACTATTCCGATGACTTTGTCTGAAAAGTGCACAATCCATTTTTTGCTATACTACCTTTTAAATATTACATACTCCATTAGCATTGAAATGTAGGTGCCTTTTCTGGTTCAAATATAAGAAAAACTAATAAAATCAGCTAAACTTTATATGGAACACAGAAACATCTGCTAATAGAAAAGAAATACTTAATCCTATATATTTTTTTGGGTAGTTCCTCTATTTACAGGTTCAGAATATGTTTAAACTCTGCAAAATAATCTTAATTATATTTCACAGTATGCGAAATTCATATTTGTGAAAAATATGAAAAATCATTCAGAATTAATTAATACTGATACTTAAAAATAACGACAAGAACTATTCGACACGCTCCTTGCAACTTAATCTCTAAAGCTTTTCTAGTTTAGTATTTGAAAATTTTGTTTTTGCACTTTACTGCCGCATGAAAAAAACCCTCACCGTCCCAACCCACGTGTATTTTATGTGTAATGACATATTTTATCCAGCTGCCTTGACATATTTGTATATTTAGCACAAAAGGGCAGCGGTCCCAAAAATTATTAGACAAAGTTTTCGTCCAGAAAAAATTGCATACTTTCAACCCTTCCATAGAACTCTTTTTTAAGGTGAGCGAACAAAATTGAAAGCTAAATACCAGTCAAAGAGCTTGTTGTAAGTTTTCAGCATTTGCAGACAGCCTCTGCCCCTTGACAGCAACCACCCGCTTTGTATTCAGATTCAACATTGTCTTTGAGGAACAGATCAGATGTTGGACAAACAAGATGAACATGTTTTTAATGTTTTAATACGTGGAGCACCAGCCAAAAGCAATTTAATTTCTCAGATTTATAGTCTAATATCAAATTATTACTACGAGAGTTAAATTGATAGTACATTGAGATACGTTTTCTTCAGGTGTGAGAATGAAAAATAAAGAAGGAAAACCAATATTTAGGCATACGACTTTCGCCAACGACCATACCACGCTGAATACATCGGTTCTCGTCTGATCACCGAAATTAAGCAGCGTCGGGCGCGGTTAGTACTTAGATGGGGGACCGCTTGGGAACACCGCGTGTTGTTGGCATCGTCCAACACTTTTTTGCTTTGTTTATTTTCTATTCTCTTTTTTATTCAACAATACTCGTTGTTCCCTTATGTTTTACGTTTATAAAAATTCAATCCATCTTATTTTTTTATATTCAATACCTTACCTCAACACAAATTAATGCTTGCAAAAATACTACATCTTATTATTAAAGTTAAATTGATAGTACATTGGGATACGTTTTCCTCAGGTGTGAGAATGAAAAATAAAGAATGAAAACCAATATTTAGGCATACGACTTTCGCCAACGACCATACCACGCTGAATACATCGGTTCTCGTCTGATCACCGAAATTAAGCAGCGTCGGGCGCGGTTAGTACTTAGATGGGGGACCGCTTGGGAACACCGCGTGTTGTTGGCATCGTCCAACACTTTTTTGCTTTGTTTATTTTCTATTCTCTTTTTTATTCAACAATACTCGTTGTTCCCTTATGTTTTACGTTTATAAAAATTCAATCCATCTTAGTTTTTTATATTCAATACCTTACCTCAACACAAATAAATGCTCGCAAAAATATATCTTTATTATTAGAGTTAAATTGATAGAACGTTGAGATACGTTTTCTTCAGGTGAGAGAATGAAAAATAAAGAATGAAAACCAATATTTAAGCATTCGACTTTCGCCAACGACCATACCACGCTGAATACATCGGTTCTCGTCTGATCACCGAAATTAAGCAGCGTCGGGCGCGGTTAGTACTTAGATGGGGGACCGCTTGGGAACACCGCGTGTTGTTGGCATCGTCCAACACTTTTTTGCTTTGTTTATTTTCTATTCTCTTTTTTATTCAACAATACTCGTTGTTCCCTTATGTTTTACGTTTATAAAAATTCAATCCATCTTATTTTTTTATATTCAATACCTTACCTCAACACAAATTAATGCTTGCAAAAATACTACATCTTATTATTAAAGTTAAATTGATAGTACATTGGGATACGTTTTCCTCAGGTGTGAGAATGAAAAATAAAGAATGAAAACCAATATTTAGGCATACGACTTTCGCCAACGACCATACCACGCTGAATACATCGGTTCTCGTCTGATCACCGAAATTAAGCAGCGTCGGGCGCGGTTAGTACTTAGATGGGGGACCGCTTGGGAACACCGCGTGTTGTTGGCATCGTCCAACACTTTTTTGCTTTGTTTATTTTCTATTCTCTTTTTTATTCAACAATACTCGTTGTTCCCTTATGTTTTACGTTTATAAAAATTCAATCCATCTTATTTTTTTATATTCAATACCTTACCACAACACAAATAAATGCTCGCAAAAATATATCTTTATTATTAGAGTTAAATTGATAGTACGTTGAGATACGTTTTCTTCAGGTGAGAGAATGAAAAATAAAGAATGATAACCAATATTTAGGCATACGACTTTCGCCAACGACCATACCACGCTGAATACATCGGTTCTCGTCTGATCACCGAAATTAAGCAGCGTCGGGCGCGGTTAGTACTTAGATGGGGGACCGCTTGGGAACACCGCGTGTTGTTGGCATCGTCCAACACTTT
The DNA here is from genome assembly GCA_035045065.1 of Hirtodrosophila trivittata. NCBI lineage: Eukaryota > Metazoa > Arthropoda > Insecta > Diptera > Drosophilidae > Hirtodrosophila > Hirtodrosophila trivittata. The sequence continues at coordinate 1,065,064 of JAWNNK010000866.1, forward strand.
TTTGCTTTGTTTATTTTCTATTCTCTTTTTTATTCAACAATACTCGTTGTTCCCTTATGTTTTACGTTTATAAAAATTCAATCCATCTTATTTTTTTATATTCAATACCTTACCTCAACACAAATAAATGCTCGCAAAAATACTACACCTTATTATTAGAGTTAAATTGATAGTACATTGGGATACGTTTTCCTCAGGTGTGAGAATGAAAAATAAAGAATGAAAACCAATATTTAGGCATACGACTTTCGCCAACGACCATACCACGCTGAATACATCGGTTCTCGTCTGATCACCGAAATTAAGCAGCGTCGGGCGCGGTTAGTACTTAGATGGGGGACCGCTTGGGAACACCGCGTGTTGTTGGCATCGTCCAACACTTTTTTGCTTTGTTTATTTTCTATTCTCTTTTTTATTCAACAATACTCGTTGTTCCCTTATGTTTTACGTTTATAAAAATTCAATCCATCTTAGTTTTTTATATTCAATACCTTACCTCAACACAAATAAATGCTCGCAAAAATATATCTTTATTATTAGAGTTAAATTGATAGAACGTTGAGATACGTTTTCTTCAGGTGAGAGAATGAAAAATAAAGAATGAAAACCAATATTTAGGCATACGACTTTCGCCAACGACCATACCACGCTGAATACATCGGTTCTCGTCTGATCACCGAAATTAAGCAGCGTCGGGCGCGGTTAGTACTTAGATGGGGGACCGCTTGGGAACACCGCGTGTTGTTGGCATCGTCCAACACTTTTTTGCTTTGTTTATTTTCTATTCTCTTTTTTATTCAACAATACTCGTTGTTCCCTTATGTTTTACGTTTATAAAAATTCAATCCATCTTATTTTTTTATATTCAATAGCTTACCTCAACACAAATAAATGCTCGCAAAAATATATCTTTATTATTAGAGTTAAATTGATAGAACGTTGAGATACGTTTTCTTCAGGTGAGAGAATGAAAAATAAAGAATGAAAACCAATATTTAAGCATTCGACTTTCGCCAACGACCATACCACGCTGAATACATCGGTTCTCGTCTGATCACCGAAATTAAGCAGCGTCGGGCGCGGTTAGTACTTAGATGGGGGACCGCTTGGGAACACCGCGTGTTGTTGGCATCGTCCAACACTTTTTTGCTTTGTTTATTTTCTATTCTCTTTTTTATTCAACAATACTCGTTGTTCCCTTATGTTTTACGTTTATAAAAATTCAATCCATCTTATTTTTTTATATTCAATACCTTACCTCAACACAAATAAATGCTCGCAAAAATACTACACCTTATTATTAGAGTTAAATTGATAGTACATTGGGATACGTTTTCCTCAGGTGTGAGAATGAAAAATAAAGAATGAAAACCAATATTTAGGCATACGACTTTCGCCAACGACCATACCACGCTGAATACATCGGTTCTCGTCTGATCACCGAAATTAAGCAGCGTCGGGCGCGGTTAGTACTTAGATGGGGGACCGCTTGGGAACACCGCGTGTTGTTGGCATCGTCCAACACTTTTTTGCTTTGTTTATTTTCTATTCTCTTTTTTATTCAACAATACTCGTTGTTCCCTTATGTTTTACGTTTATAAAAATTCAATCCATCTTATTTTTTTATATTCAATACCTTACCTCAACACAAATAAATGCTCGCAAAAATACTACACCTTATTATTAGAGTTAAATTGATAGTACATTGGGATACGTTTTCCTCAGGTGTGAGAATGAAAAATAAAGAATGAAAACCAATATTTAGGCATACGACTTTCGCCAACGACCATACCACGCTGAATACATCGGTTCTCGTCTGATCACCGAAATTAAGCAGCGTCGGGCGCGGTTAGTACTTAGATGGGGGACCGCTTGGGAACACCGCGTGTTGTTGGCATCGTCCAACACTTTTTTGCTTTGTTTATTTTCTATTCTCTTTTTTATTCAACAATACTCGTTGTTCCCTTATGTTTTACGTTTATAAAAATTCAATCCATCTTATTTTTTTATATTCAATACCTTACCTCAACACAAATAAATGCTCGCAAAAATACTACACCTTATTATTAGAGTTAAATTGATAGTACATTGGGATACGTTTTCCTCAGGTGTGAGAATGAAAAATAAAGAATGAAAACCAATATTTAGGCATACGACTTTCGCCAACGACCATACCACGCTGAATACATCGGTTCTCGTCTGATCACCGAAATTAAGCAGCGTCGGGCGCGGTTAGTACTTAGATGGGGGACCGCTTGGGAACACCGCGTGTTGTTGGCATCGTCCAACACTTTTTTGCTTTGTTTATTTTCTATTCTCTTTTTTATTCAACAATACTCGTTGTTCCCTTATGTTTTACGTTTATAAAAATTCAATCCATCTTAGTTTTTTATATTCAATACCTTACCTCAACACAAATAAATGCTCGCAAAAATATATCTTTATTATTAGAGTTAAATTGATAGTACGTTGAGATACGTTTTCTTCAGGTGAGAGAATGAAAAATAAAGAATGAAAACCAATATTTAGGCATTCGACTTTCGCCAACGACCATACCACGCTGAATACATCGGTTCTCGTCTGATCACCGAAATTAAGCAGCGTCGGGCGCGGTTAGTACTTAGATGGGGGACCGCTTGGGAACACCGCGTGTTGTTGGCATCGTCCAACACTTTTTTGCTTTGTTTATTTTCTATTCTCTTTTTTATTCAACAATACTCGTTGTTCCCTTATGTTTTACGTTTATAAAAATTCAATCCATCTTAGTTTTTTATATTCAATAGCTTACCTCAACACAAATAAATGCTCGCAAAAATATACTTTATTATTAGAGTTAAATTGATAGTACATTGGGATACGTTTTCCTCAGGTGTGAGAATGAAAAATAAAGAATGAAAACCAATATTTAGGCATACGACTTTCGCCAACGACCATACCACGCTGAATACATCGGTTCTCGTCTGATCACCGAAATTAGAGGGGGCGGAGCGTGGGGGCGCGGGCAGCGGGTTGGACGTACCTTGCTTTGTTTATTTTCTATTCTCTTTTTTATTCAACAATACTCGTTGTTCCCTTATGTTTTACGTTTATAAAAATTCAATCCATCTTATTTTTTTATATTCAATACCTTACCTCAACACAAATAAATGCTCGCAAAAATATATCTTTATTATTAGAGTTAAATTGATAGTACGTTGAGATACGTTTTCTTCAGGTGAGAGAATGAAAAATAAAGAATGAAAACCAATATTTAGGCATACGACTTTCGCCAACGACCATACCACGCTGAATACATCGGTTCTCGTCTGATCACCGAAATTAAGCAGCGTCGGGCGCGGTTAGTACTTAGATGGGGGACCGCTTGGGAACACCGCGTGTTGTTGGCATCGTCCAACACTTTTTTGCTTTGTTTATTTTCTATTCTCTTTTTTATTCAACAATACTCGTTGTTCCCTTATGTTTTACGTTTATAAAAATTCAATCCATCTTATTTTTTATATTCAATACCTTACCTCAACACAAATAAATGCTCGCAAAAATACTCACATGTTATTACTTAGAGTGTAAATTGATACGTTTACTACATCGGTTCTCGTCTGATCACCGAAATTAAGCAGCGTCGGGCGCGGTTAGTACTTAGATGGGGGACCGCTTGGGAACACCGCGTGTTGTTGGCATCGTCCAACACTTTTTTGCTTTGTTTATTTTCTATTCTCTTTTTTATTCAACAATACTCGTTGTTCCCTTATGTTTTACGTTTATAAAAATTCAATCCATCTTATTTTTTTATATTCAATACCTTACCTCAACACAAATAAATGCTCGCAAAAATATACTTTATTATTAGAGTTAAATTGATAGTACGTTGGGATACGTTTTCCTCAGGTGTGAGAATGAAAAATAAAGAATGAAAACCAATATTTAGGCATACGACTTTCGCCAACGACCATACCACGCTGAATACATCGGTTCTCGTCTGATCACCGAAATTAAGCAGCGTCGGGCGCGGTTAGTACTTAGATGGGGGACCGCTTGGGAACACCGCGTGTTGTTGGCATCGTCCAACACTTTTTTGCTTTGTTTATTTTCTATTCTCTTTTTTATTCAACAATACTCGTTGTTCCCTTATGTTTTACGTTTATAAAAATTCAATCCATCTTATTTTTTTATATTCAATACCTTACCTCAACACAAATAAATGCTCGCAAAAATACTACACCTTATTATTAGAGTTAAATTGATAGTACATTGGGATACGTTTTCCTCAGGTGTGAGAATGAAAAATAAAGAATGAAAACCAATATTTAGGCATACGACTTTCGCCAACGACCATACCACGCTGAATACATCGGTTCTCGTCTGATCACCGAAATTAAGCAGCGTCGGGCGCGGTTAGTACTTAGATGGGGGACCGCTTGGGAACACCGCGTGTTGTTGGCATCGTCCAACACTTTTTTGCTTTGTTTATTTTCTATTCTCTTTTTTATTCAACAATACTCGTTGTTCCCTTATGTTTTACGTTTATAAAAATTCAATCCATCTTATTTTTTTATATTCAATACCTTACCTCAACACAAATAAATGCTCGCAAAAATACTACACCTTATTATTAGAGTTAAATTGATAGTACATTGGGATACGTTTTCCTCAGGTGTGAGAATGAAAAATAAAGAATGAAAACCAATATTTAGGCATACGACTTTCGCCAACGACCATACCACGCTGAATACATCGGTTCTCGTCTGATCACCGAAATTAAGCAGCGTCGGGCGGTTAGTACTTAGATGGGGGACCGCTTGAACACCGCGTGTTGTTGGCATCGTCCAACACTTTTTTGCTTTGTTTATTTTCTATTCTCTTTTTTATTCAACAATACTCGTTGTTCCCTTATGTTTTACGTTTATAAAAATTCAATCCATCTTAGTTTTTTATATTCAATACCTTACCTCAACACAAATAAATGCTCGCAAAAATACTACACCTTATTATTAGAGTTAAATTGATAGTACATTGGGATACGTTTTCCTCAGGTGTGAGAATGAAAAATAAAGAATGAAAACCAATATTTAGGCATTCGACTTTCGCCAACGACCATACCACGCTGAATACATCGGTTCTCGTCTGATCACCGAAATTAAGCAGCGTCGGGCGCGGTTAGTACTTAGATGGGGGACCGCTTGGGAACACCGCGTGTTGTTGGCATCGTCCAACACTTTTTTGCTTTGTTTATTTTCTATTCTCTTTTTTATTCAACAATACTCGTTGTTCCCTTATGTTTTACGTTTATAAAAATTCAATCCATCTTAGTTTTTATATTCAATACCTTACCTCAACACAAATAAATGCTCGCAAAAATACTACACCTTATTATTAGAGTTAAATTGATAGTACATTGGGATACGTTTTCCTCAGGTGTGAGAATGAAAAATAAAGAATGAAAACCAATATTTAGGCATACGACTTTCGCCAACGACCATACCACGCTGAATACATCGGTTCTCGTCTGATCACCGAAATTAAGCAGCGTCGGGCGCGGTTAGTACTTAGATGGGGGACCGCTTGGGAACACCGCGTGTTGTTGGCATCGTCCAACACTTTTTTGCTTTGTTTATTTTCTATTCTCTTTTTTATTCAACAATACTCGTTGTTCCCTTATGTTTTACGTTTATAAAAATTCAATCCATCTTATTTTTTTATATTCAATACCTTACCTCAACACAAATAAATGCTCGCAAAAATATATCTTTATTATTAGAGTTAAATTGATAGTACGTTGAGATACGTTTTCTTCAGGTGAGAGAATGAAAAATAAAGAATGAAAACCAATATTTAGGCATACGACTTTCGCCAACGACCATACCACGCTGAATACATCGGTTCTCGTCTGATCACCGAAATTAAGCAGCGTCGGGCGCGGTTAGTACTTAGATGGGGGACCGCTTGGGAACACCGCGTGTTGTTGGCATCGTCCAACACTTTTTTGCTTTGTTTATTTTCTATTCTCTTTTTTATTCAACAATACTCGTTGTTCCCTTATGTTTTACGTTTATAAAAATTCAATCCATCTTAGTTTTTTATATTCAATACCTTACCTCAACACAAATAAATGCTCGCAAAAATACTACACCTTATTATTAGAGTTAAATTGATAGTACATTGGGATACGTTTTCCTCAGGTGTGAGAATGAAAAATAAAGAATGAAAACCAATATTTAGGCATACGACTTTCGCCAACGACCATACCACGCTGAATACATCGGTTCTCGTCTGATCACCGAAATTAAGCAGCGTCGGGCGCGGTTAGTACTTAGATGGGGGACCGCTTGGGAACACCGCGTGTTGTTGGCATCGTCCAACACTTTTTTGCTTTGTTTATTTTCTATTCTCTTTTTTATTCAACAATACTCGTTGTTCCCTTATGTTTTACGTTTATAAAAATTCAATCCATCTTATTTTTTTATATTCAATACCTTACCTCAACACAAATAAATGCTCGCAAAAATACTACACCTTATTATTAGAGTTAAATTGATAGTACATTGGGATACGTTTTCCTCAGGTGTGAGAATGAAAAATAAAGAATGAAAACCAATATTTAGGCATACGACTTTCGCCAACGACCATACCACGCTGAATACATCGGTTCTCGTCTGATCACCGAAATTAAGCAGCGTCGGGCGCGGTTAGTACTTAGATGGGGGACCGCTTGGGAACACCGCGTGTTGTTGGCATCGTCCAACACTTTTTTGCTTTGTTTATTTTCTATTCTCTTTTTTATTCAACAATACTCGTTGTTCCCTTATGTTTTACGTTTATAAAAATTCAATCCATCTTAGTTTTTTATATTCAATATCTTACCTCAACACAAATAAATGCTCGCAAAAATATATCTTTATTATTAGAGTTAAATTGATAGAACGTTGAGATACGTTTTCTTCAGGTGAGAGAATGAAAAATAAAGAATGAAAACCAATATTTAAGCATTCGACTTTCGCCAACGACCATACCACGCTGAATACATCGGTTCTCGTCTGATCACCGAAATTAAGCAGCGTCGGGCGCGGTTAGTACTTAGATGGGGGACCGCTTGGGAACACCGCGTGTTGTTGGCATCGTCCAACACTTTTTTGCTTTGTTTATTTTCTATTCTCTTTTTTATTCAACAATACTCGTTGTTCCCTTATGTTTTACGTTTATAAAAATTCAATCCATCTTAGTTTTTTATATTCAATAGCTTACCTCAACACAAATAAATGCTCGCAAAAATATATCTTTATTATTAGAGTTAAATTGATAGAACGTTGAGATACGTTTTCTTCAGGTGAGAGAATGAAAAATAAAGAATGAAAACCAATATTTAAGCATTCGACTTTCGCCAACGACCATACCACGCTGAATACATCGGTTCTCGTCTGATCACCGAAATTAAGCAGCGTCGGGCGCGGTTAGTACTTAGATGGGGGACCGCTTGGGAACACCGCGTGTTGTTGGCATCGTCCAACACTTTTTTGCTTTGTTTATTTTCTATTCTCTTTTTTATTCAACAATACTCGTTGTTCCCTTATGTTTTACGTTTATAAAAATTCAATCCATCTTATTTTTTTATATTCAATACCTTACCTCAACACAAATAAATGCTTGCAAAAATACTACACCTTATTATTAGAGTTAAATTGATAGTACATTGGGATACGTTTTCCTCAGGTGTGAGAATGAAAAATAAAGAATGAAAACCAATATTTAGGCATTCGACTTTCGCCAACGACCATACCACGCTGAATACATCGGTTCTCGTCTGATCACCGAAATTAAGCAGCGTCGGGCGCGGTTAGTACTTAGATGGGGGACCGCTTGGGAACACCGCGTGTTGTTGGCATCGTCCAACACTTTTTTGCTTTGTTTATTTTCTATTCTCTTTTTTATTCAACAATACTCGTTGTTCCCTTATGTTTTACGTTTATAAAAATTCAATCCATCTTATTTTTTTATATTCAATACCTTACCTCAACTCAAATTAATGCTCGCAAAAATACTACATCTTATTATTAGAGTTAAATTGATAGTACATTGGGATACGTTTTCCTCAGGTGTGAGAATGAAAAATAAAGAATGAAAACCAATATTTAGGCATACGACTTTCGCCAACGACCATACCACGCTGAATACATCGGTTCTCGTCTGATCACCGAAATTAAGCAGCGTCGGGCGCGGTTAGTACTTAGATGGGGGACCGCTTGGGAACACCGCGTGTTGTTGGCATCGTCCAACACTTTTTTGCTTTGTTTATTTTCTATTCTCTTTTTTATTCAACAATACTCGTTGTTCCCTTATGTTTTACGTTTATAAAAATTCAATCCATCTTATTTTTTTATATTCAATACCTTACCTCAACACAAATAAATGCTCGCAAAAATACTACACCTTATTATTAGAGTTAAATTGATAGTACATTGGGATACGTTTTCCTCAGGTGTGAGAATGAAAAATAAAGAATGAAAACCAATATTTAGGCATACGACTTTCGCCAACGACCATACCACGCTGAATACATCGGTTCTCGTCTGATCACCGAAATTAAGCAGCGTCGGGCGCGGTTAGTACTTAGATGGGGGACCGCTTGGGAACACCGCGTGTTGTTGGCATCGTCCAACACTTTTTTGCTTTGTTTATTTTCTATTCTCTTTTTTATTCAACAATACTCGTTGTTCCCTTATGTTTTACGTTTATAAAAATTCAATCCATCTTATTTTTTTATATTCAATACCTTACCTCAACACAAATAAATGCTCGCAAAAATACTACACCTTATTATTAGAGTTAAATTGATAGTACATTGGGATACGTTTTCCTCAGGTGTGAGAATGAAAAATAAAGAATGAAAACCAATATTTAGGCATACGACTTTCGCCAACGACCATACCACGCTGAATACATCGGTTCTCGTCTGATCACCGAAATTAAGCAGCGTCGGGCGCGGTTAGTACTTAGATGGGGGACCGCTTGGGAACACCGCGTGTTGTTGGCATCGTCCAACACTTTTTTGCTTTGTTTATTTTCTATTCTCTTTTTTATTCAACAATACTCGTTGTTCCCTTATGTTTTACGTTTATAAAAATTCAATCCATCTTAGTTTTTTATATTCAATAGCTTACCTCAACACAAATAAATGCTCGCAAAAATATATCTTTATTATTAGAGTTAAATTGATAGAACGTTGAGATACGTTTTCTTCAGGTGAGAGAATGAAAAATAAAGAATGAAAACCAATATTTAGGCATTCGACTTTCGCCAACGACCATACCACGCTGAATACATCGGTTCTCGTCTGATCACCGAAATTAAGCAGCGTCGGGCGCGGTTAGTACTTAGATGGGGGACCGCTTGGGAACACCGCGTGTTGTTGGCATCGTCCAACACTTTTTTGCTTTGTTTATTTTCTATTCTCTTTTTTATTCAACAATACTCGTTGTTCCCTTATGTTTTACGTTTATAAAAATTCAATCCATCTTAGTTTTTTATATTCAATAGCTTACCTCAACACAAATAAATGCTCGCAAAAATACTACACCTTATTATTAGAGTTAAATTGATAGTACATTGGGACCGCTTGGGAACACCGCGTGTTGTTGGCATCGTCCAACACTTTTTTGCTTTGTTTATTTTCTATTCTCTTTTTTATTCAACAATACTCGTTGTTCCCTTATGTTTTACGTTTATAAAAATTCAATCCATCTTATTTTTTTATATTCAATACCTTACCTCAACACAAATAAATGCTCGCAAAAATATCTTATTATTAGAGTTAAATTGATAGTACATTGGGATACGTTTTCCTCAGGTGTGAGAATGAAAAATAAAGAATGAAAACCAATATTTAGGCATACGACTTTCGCCAACGACCATACCACGCTGAATACATCGGTTCTCGTCTGATCACCGAAATTAAGCAGCGTCGGGCGCGGTTAGTACTTAGATGGGGGACCGCTTGGGAACACCGCGTGTTGTTGGCATCGTCCAACACTTTTTTGCTTTGTTTATTTTCTATTCTCTTTTTTATTCAACAATACTCGTTGTTCCCTTATGTTTTACGTTTATAAAAATTCAATCCATCTTAGTTTTTTATATTCAATACCTTAGTCCAATCAACATTTTTTGCTTTGTTTATTTTCTATTCTCTTTTTTATTCAACAATACTCGTTGTTCCCTTATGTTTTACGTTTATAAAAATTCAATCCATCTTAGTTTTTTATATTCAATACTTACCTCAACACAAATAAATGCTCGCAAAATACTACACCTTATTATTAGAGTTAAATTGATAGTACATTGGGATACGTTTTCCTCAGGTGTGAGAATGAAAAATAAAGAATGAAAACCAATATTTAGGCATACGACTTTCGCCAACGACCATACCACGCTGAATACATCGGTTCTCGTCTGATCACCGAAATTAAGCAGCGTCGGGCGCGGTTAGTACTTAGATGGGGGACCGCTTGGGAACACCGCGTGTTGTTGGCATCGTCCAACACTTTTTTGCTTTGTTTATTTTCTATTCTCTTTTTTATTCAACAATACTCGTTGTTCCCTTATGTTTTACGTTTATAAAAATTCAATCCATCTTAGTTTTTTATATTCAATACCTTACCTCAACACAAATAAATGCTCGCAAAAATATATCTTTATTATTAGAGTTAAATTGATAGAACGTTGAGATACGTTTTCTTCAGGTGAGAGAATGAAAAATAAAGAATGAAAACCAATATTTAAGCATTCGACTTTCGCCAACGACCATACCACGCTGAATACATCGGTTCTCGTCTGATCACCGAAATTAAGCAGCGTCGGGCGCGGTTAGTACTTAGATGGGGGACCGCTTGGGAACACCGCGTGTTGTTGGCATCGTCCAACACTTTTTTGCTTTGTTTATTTTCTATTCTCTTTTTTATTCAACAATACTCGTTGTTCCCTTATGTTTTACGTTTATAAAAATTCAATCCATCTTATTTTTTTATATTCAATACCTTACCTCAACACAAATAAATGCTCGCAAAAATACTACACCTTATTATTAGAGTTAAATTGATAGTACATTGGGATACGTTTTCCTCAGGTGTGAGAATGAAAAATAAAGAATGAAAACCAATATTTAGGCATACGACTTTCGCCAACGACCATACCACGCTGAATACATCGGTTCTCGTCTGATCACCGAAATTAAGCAGCGTCGGGCGCGGTTAGTACTTAGATGGGGGACCGCTTGGGAACACCGCGTGTTGTTGGCATCGTCCAACACTTTTTTGCTTTGTTTATTTTCTATTCTCTTTTTTATTCAACAATACTCGTTGTTCCCTTATGTTTTACGTTTATAAAAATTCAATCCATCTTAGTTTTTTATATTCAATATCTTACCCTCAACACAAATAAATGCTCGCAAAAATACTATACCTTATTATTAGAGTTAAATTGATAGTACATTGGGATACGTTTTCCTCAGGTGTGAGAATGAAAAATAAAGAATGAAAACCAATATTTAGGCATTCGACTTTCGCCAACGACCATACCACGCTGAATACATCGGTTCTCGTCTGATCACCGAAATTAAGCAGCGTCGGGCGCGGTTAGTACTTAGATGGGGGACCGCTTGGGAACACCGCGTGTTGTTGGCATCGTCCAACACTTTTTTGCTTTGTTTATTTTCTATTCTCTTTTTTATTCAACAATACTCGTTGTTCCCTTATGTTTTACGTTTATAAAAATTCAATCCATCTTAGTTTTTTATATTCAATACCTTACCTCAACACAAATAAATGCTCGCAAAAATACTACATCTTATTATTAGAGTTAAATTGATAGTACATTGGGATACGTTTTCCTCAGGTGTGAGAATGAAAAATAAAGAATGAAAACCAATATTTAGGCATACGACTTTCGCCAACGACCATACCACGCTGAATACATCGGTTCTCGTCTGATCACCGAAATTAAGCAGCGTCGGGCGCGGTTAGTACTTAGATGGGGGACCGCTTGGGAACACCGCGTGTTGTTGGCATCGTCCAACACTTTTTTGCTTTGTTTATTTTCTATTCTCTTTTTTATTCAACAATACTCGTTGTTCCCTTATGTTTTACGTTTATAAAAATTCAATCCATCTTATTTTTTTATATTCAATACCTTACCTCAACACAAATAAATGCTCGCAAAAATACTACACCTTATTATTAGAGTTAAATTGATAGTACATTGGGATACGTTTTCCTCAGGTGTGAGAATGAAAAATAAAGAATGAAAACCAATATTTAGGCATACGACTTTCGCCAACGACCATACCACGCTGAATACATCGGTTCTCGTCTGATCACCGAAATTAAGCAGCGTCGGGCGCGGTTAGTACTTAGATGGGGGACCGCTTGGGAACACCGCGTGTTGTTGGCATCGTCCAACACTTTTTTGCTTTGTTTATTTTCTATTCTCTTTTTTATTCAACAATACTCGTTGTTCCCTTATGTTTTACGTTTATAAAAATTCAATCCATCTTATTTTTTTATATTCAATACCTTACCTCAACACAAATAAATGCTCGCAAAAATACTACACCTTATTATTAGAGTTAAATTGATAGTACATTGATACGTTTTCCTCAGTGTGAAATGAAAAATAAAGAATGAAAACCAATATTTAGGCATACGACTTTCCAACGACCATACCACCTGAATACATCGGTTCTCGTCTGATCACCGAAATTAGCACGTCGGGCGCGTTAGTACTTAGATGGGGACCGCTTGGGAACACCGCGTGTTGTTGGCATCTTTTTGCTTTGTTTATTTTCTATTCTCTTTTTATTCAACAATACTCGTTGTTCCCTTATGTTTTACGTTTATAAAAATTCAATCCATCTTAGTTTTTTATATTCAATACTTACCTCAACACAAATAAATGCTCGCAAAAATATATCTTATTATTAGAGTTAAATTGATAGAACGTTGAGATAGTCCATATTAGGCATACGACTTTCGCCAACGACCATACCACGCTGAATACATCGGTTCTCGTCTGATCACCGAAATTAAGCAGCGTCGGGCGCGGTTAGTACTTAGATGGGGGACCGCTTGGGAACACCGCGTGTTGTTGGCATCGTCCAACACTTTTTTGCTTTGTTTATTTTCTATTCTCTTTTTTATTCAACAATACTCGTTGTTCCCTTATGTTTTACGTTTATAAAAATTCAATCCATCTTATTTTTTTATATTCAATAGCTTACCTCAACACAAATAAATGCTCGCAAAAATATATCTTTATTATTAGAGTTAAATTGATAGAACGTTGAGATACGTTTTCTTCAGGTGAGAGAATGAAAAATAAAGAATGAAAACCAATATTTAAGCATTCGACTTTCGCCAACGACCATACCACGCTGAATACATCGGTTCTCGTCTGATCACCGAAATTAAGCAGCGTCGGGCGCGGTTAGTACTTAGATGGGGGACCGCTTGGGAACACCGCGTGTTGTTGGCATCGTCCAACACTTTTTTGCTTTGTTTATTTTCTATTCTCTTTTTTATTCAACAATACTCGTTGTTCCCTTATGTTTTACGTTTATAAAAATTCAATCCATCTTATTTTTTTATATTCAATACCTTACCTCAACACAAATAAATGCTCGCAAAAATACTACACCTTATTATTAGAGTTAAATTGATAGTACATTGGGATACGTTTTCCTCAGGTGTGAGAATGAAAAATAAAGAATGAAAACCAATATTTAGGCATACGACTTTCGCCAACGACCATACCACGCTGAATACATCGGTTCTCGTCTGATCACCGAAATTAAGCAGCGTCGGGCGCGGTTAGTACTTAGATGGGGGACCGCTTGGGAACACCGCGTGTTGTTGGCATCGTCCAACACTTTTTTGCTTTGTTTATTTTCTATTCTCTTTTTTATTCAACAATACTCGTTGTTCCCTTATGTTTTACGTTTATAAAAATTCAATCCATCTTATTTTTTTATATTCAATACCTTACCTCAACACAAATAAATGCTCGCAAAAATACTACACCTTATTATTAGAGTTAAATTGATAGTACATTGGGATACGTTTTCCTCAGGTGTGAGAATGAAAAATAAAGAATGAAAACCAATATTTAGGCATACGACTTTCGCCAACGACCATACCACGCTGAATACATCGGTTCTCGTCTGATCACCGAAATTAAGCAGCGTCGGGCGCGGTTAGTACTTAGATGGGGGACCGCTTGGGAACACCGCGTGTTGTTGGCATCGTCCAACACTTTTTTGCTTTGTTTATTTTCTATTCTCTTTTTTATTCAACAATACTCGTTGTTCCCTTATGTTTTACGTTTATAAAAATTCAATCCATCTTATTTTTTTATATTCAATACCTTACCTCAACACAAATAAATGCTCGCAAAAATACTACACCTTATTATTAGAGTTAAATTGATAGTACATTGGGATACGTTTTCCTCAGGTGTGAGAATGAAAAATAAAGAATGAAAACCAATATTTAGGCATACGACTTTCGCCAACGACCATACCACGCTGAATACATCGGTTCTCGTCTGATCACCGAAATTAAGCAGCGTCGGGCGCGGTTAGTACTTAGATGGGGGACCGCTTGGGAACACCGCGTGTTGTTGGCATCGTCCAACACTTTTTTGCTTTGTTTATTTTCTATTCTCTTTTTTATTCAACAATACTCGTTGTTCCCTTATGTTTTACGTTTATAAAAATTCAATCCATCTTATTTTTTTATATTCAATACCTTACCTCAACACAAATAAATGCTCGCAAAAATACTACACCTTATTATTAGAGTTAAATTGATAGTACATTGGGATACGTTTTCCTCAGGTGTGAGAATGAAAAATAAAGAATGAAAACCAATATTTAGGCATACGACTTTCGCCAACGACCATACCACGCTGAATACATCGGTTCTCGTCTGATCACCGAAATTAAGCAGCGTCGGGCGCGGTTAGTACTTAGATGGGGGACCGCTTGGGAACACCGCGTGTTGTTGGCATCGTCCAACACTTTTTTGCTTTGTTTATTTTCTATTCTCTTTTTTATTCAACAATACTCGTTGTTCCCTTATGTTTTACGTTTATAAAAATTCAATCCATCTTATTTTTTTATATTCAATACCTTACCTCAACACAAATAAATGCTCGCAAAAATACTACACCTTATTATTAGAGTTAAATTGATAGTACATTGGGATACGTTTTCCTCAGGTGTGAGAATGAAAAATAAAGAATGAAAACCAATATTTAGGCATACGACTTTCGCCAACGACCATACCACGCTGAATACATCGGTTCTCGTCTGATCACCGAAATTAAGCAGCGTCGGGCGCGGTTAGTACTTAGATGGGGGACCGCTTGGGAACACCGCGTGTTGTTGGCATCGTCCAACACTTTTTTGCTTTGTTTATTTTCTATTCTCTTTTTTATTCAACAATACTCGTTGTTCCCTTATGTTTTACGTTTATAAAAATTCAATCCATCTTATTTTTTTATATTCAATACCTTACCTCAACACAAATAAATGCTCGCAAAAATACTACACCTTATTATTAGAGTTAAATTGATAGTACATTGGGATACGTTTTCCTCAGGTGTGAGAATGAAAAATAAAGAATGAAAACCAATATTTAGGCATACGACTTTCGCCAACGACCATGCCACGCTGAATACATCGGTTCTCGTCTGATCACCGAAATTAAGCAGCGTCGGGCGCGGTTAGTACTTAGATGGGGGACCGCTTGGGAACACCGCGTGTTGTTGGCATCGTCCAACACTTTTTTGCTTTGTTTATTTTCTATTCTCTTTTTTATTCAACAATACTCGTTGTTCCCTTATGTTTTACGTTTATAAAAATTCAATCCATCTTATTTTTTTATATTCAATACCTTACCTCAACACAAATTAATGCTCGCAAAAATACTACATCTTATTATTAGAGTTAAATTGATAGTACATTAGGATACGTTTTCCTCAGGTGTGAGAATGAAAAATAAAGAATGAAAACCAATATTTAGGCATACGACTTTCGCCAACGACCATACCACGCTGAATACATCGGTTCTCGTCTGATCACCGAAATTAAGCAGCGTCGGGCGCGGTTAGTACTTAGATGGGGGACCGCTTGGGAACACCGCGTGTTGTTGGCATCGTCCAACACTTTTTTGCTTTGTTTATTTTCTATTCTCTTTTTTATTCAACAATACTCGTTGTTCCCTTATGTTTTACGTTTATAAAAATTCAAATTATACTATATTC
This sequence comes from Hirtodrosophila trivittata, assembly GCA_035045065.1. NCBI lineage: Eukaryota > Metazoa > Arthropoda > Insecta > Diptera > Drosophilidae > Hirtodrosophila > Hirtodrosophila trivittata. The sequence continues at coordinate 1,081,366 of JAWNNK010000866.1, forward strand.
ATCACCTTACCTAACACAAATTAACAAAAAGCAAAAATACATCTTATTATTAGAGGTCAAATGATAGCACATTTTGATACGTTTTGTCCTTTTATGTTATTTTTATTTGTGTTTACGCTTCACGAAAGTCACAAAGAAACTTAAGCAGATACATTGCAACTGCTGCTATTAATACGAAATGCGAAGGATGCACGAAGGACCGCAAATATATTTCTATCCCTTTCGTTTAACTACCCCTGCTAAATTTTCAGGTAACACGAACGGCGAATATCTCTGTCTCTTTCTGACTAGCCACTTTACTATAAAAGCAAGGTACGAAGCAAGTTGCACACTTATTGTATGTTTAACAGTGGCTGTGTTAGGTGGAAGCTGTGAATCGATTGGAAATATTGTTTGTACTGCCCATAAATCATGGCGCGGCGCCTCTCCTTTTGCGTGCTGCATCTAACAGCGAGTTGCTTATGTGCAAGCTGCCATTGCAGTATTTAGTACAAGAATTTCCTCAGGACTTCAAAGCCAATTTACGTTTCCAGATTTCAGTTGTAAGCAAAAGCTATTTCTTTAGTCTGTTTTAAGCTAGCAATTCTTGTGCCGTTCACGCTTATCGTGTCATAAGCATGCCCAAGGACAGCCTCTTATGCTTTATTTTCATTACCACAATATCTTTTTATATAAGCAGATATACATTTTCGAACAAGATTATAATGTGCGTAAACGTATCCTTGTTGCGGTATCTATATTCTTGTAATTCATTATGTGAATCCATGTTAAACGGGGTTCTTATTCAATACAAAAGCAGCTGTTTCGTTCCAACTTTTCATTTTGAATGTAAATTAACAGCTTTATTATCTTTATTCTCTTTTATCTCTAGTTTCCTTGGTTGTATCCTCATTCACGAAAAAGTCTTCGAAGACTTTAAAAGTGACTGACTTTGCTGCAATTTTTGAAATTATATAAGCTTTATTCATTTAAACCAATCAGAAACTTCTAATATATCGTCATCTGACAAAATGCGCAACAGTTTTTTAACAGCAGTTGCCAATGTGAAGGTAAAGTTGTACTGCTTTTCTTTAACAATGTTAGTTCAAAGATGTATTTTAAACGCGTGTAAACAAAGATTATACTGAAAGCAATTATTTAGTATGATTTAAATAAATTAATTAATTAAAAAAATCAATTACAGTATTTCAGAGCTGTCTCAAGTAATGTAATATCAACCTCCAAAATGTGAACATATTTAAAATGTACGAAAGTTTGGGCAAAGCTTTCATGTTAATGCAACTGCAACTCCCTTTGCTGCACCCGCCCTTAGCTGCAATCTACCCAAGCTGAACAACTCTGTAGTTGGAGGAGTATAAATATGACCAGGTAAACGACTGAGGCCCCATTAGTGATTTGTGCGTGAACAGTTAAACAGTGAAATAAATTAATAAAAATTAAAATGTCTGGTCGTGGGAAAGGTGGAAAAGCTAAGCGAAAGGGAAAGTCTCGTTCAAGCCGAGCTGGCCTTCAGTTCCCTGTCGGTCGGATCCATCGTCTTCTTCGCGAGGGCAACTATGCCGAGCGCGTTGGTGCTGGTGCTCCTGTGTATTTGGCTGCCGTTATGGAATACTTGGCCGCTGAAGTTATGGAGTTGGCTGGAAATGCTGCGCGCGATAACAAGAAAACCAGAATCATTCCTCGCCATTTGCAATTGGCCATTCATAACGATGGGGAGTTGAACAAACTGCTTTCCAAGGTCACTATTGTACAGGGAGGTGTTATGCCCCATATCCAGGCTGTGCTTTTACCCAAGAAGACCGAAAAAAAAAATTAAGCTGCGAACCCATTTAATTATCTCATGACCATATAGAAAACGATGCTGATACCAACCGTACTTTACAGGACGACCCAACTAACTCTCTCATGACCATATAGAAAACGATGCCAAAGCCAAACGTCCTTTTCAGGACGACCAAATTATTTAGCAAGAGATTTTTCTTTTCATAAAAAGTTTTAAATAAATATATAAAGTATCGAATCCTGTAAAATAAACTAAAAGTGAAGCATATCTGAAGTGCGTTAGTATTTTTAACCTGAATCCGAATCCATAGCTTATTGTGCCCGCAATTATCTCTAATCTTTCCTATTTTCGCGCTCCTTTTCACTATAAATTAGAGACCTTTTTCGGTAGCAGAAAAAAAGCTTTTGCTGAAAGCTTTTATTTTCGGAATAAGCTTTTTTCTTGGGAAAAAATTTATACATTCCACACTTTGAAAATTGTATAAAATTGTTGATTAATTTGTTGGCAGATGATTAAAAATAATGTCACATTAGCATTAAACTGACGCCATAAATAAGCAAACATATAGCTATGTATATTTCGCCCGAATTTTCTAAAACCTCTCTTCCCCTCTTTGTTTGGCTACCCCTCGCCATTTTCTAATTAAACGGGGCACGCCATGTTGACATCTTATCGATAACACTAAAAAAGCTTTGTTCACAATACAAAATGGCTTCAATTATTTATTACTGTTATTTAAAATGTCCGCTTCAATTTTTAACAACATTTATATTTAATGCTTATATTAAACAATTTACGTGTTACACTCAGATTCACACAAGTTTTGCAGGATATATTTAATTGATATTTCAATATTGTTCAAAAGGAATTATCATGACCAATTTTTTTTTCTCTTGTCAATTTTTAAATGATTTTTTACTTAATTTAATTTTAACATTTCTAGTTATATGCCAAGCTTTTATAAATGGAACACATTATTCGTCGTTCGCCTAAAAAAAATTTTAACGCAGTCAATGAGCAAATTTGAGGCCTGAAACATGTTTATTCCGTTTGATTTACAAAAACTCGCTCTTCCTCTTTCTGTCTGGCTATCCTTCAACATTTTTCTACATAAACGCGGTATGTATTGCATAGCACGACGTGTTGACATCTATCGATACCAATAAAAAGCTTGGTTGTCGATAAAAAAATGTTGGTTTCAATTACTACTGATTTTAACATTTTTATTTAAATGCAATCTTAGTTATGACTAGGGAAAATACAACATAAATAAATTAATATAGTAATCTATCGTACACCATATTACCCATCGCGTTGTTTATTTCCAATTCCATGCATCGCCACACAATTTGATATCGACTATTCGATTTGTGTATCGCGTTTTTGATTCTTTGGTCCGCTTTTTCTTTTGTTGATAGTGAAGGAATTATTTTTATTTAATATGCCGCGTAAGCATAAGCATAATGTCAAAACTCGTACTAGCAAACCTCTGCGGCCCTCGGTCCAGGTCCAATCAACTGTTGAACAGAATACACCACAAGCTGCCCAGACAAACAACACTGCTGTTGCAGTCCAAATCGCCAATATAAAGCCGCCTCCAATCGTACTACCTAACTCTGTAAATTTGCAGCTCGTGCTAAATGAGTTTGCCCTAATTGTGGACATGAATAGAATCATCTGCAAAATCTCGGATGCAAACATAATCCGTGTCTACGCCTCAGATGCAAATACATTCCGCAGAATAGTGAAGAAATTAGATGATTTAAAGGTCAAATTTCACAGTTATCAGCTGAAAGAGGATAAACCTTACCGAATCATCATTAAGAGTCTGCACTTTTCCACCCCCAAAGAAGAGATCATCATGCAACTAAGGAAAGCTGGTCACAAGGTTCTGGATATACACAATCCGTCGAACAGAAGTACCGGAGAGATGAAGAATTATTTCTTCATCAATTTGGCTCCAGCAGCTAACAACAAGGAGGTACACGGAATAAAGCTTGTTGGTAGACAAATGGTTGACATTGAGACTGTGCGGAAGACAGAGGACATAACTCAGTGTAATCGTTGCCAGCAATATGGCCATTCAGCTAAATACTGTCGAATGCAGTTCATTTGCAGGATCTGCGCCGGAGAGCATAACACCAAAGAATGCCAAAGACCCAAAGAAGACCCTGCTACCTGTATCCACTGTTTTGGCAATCACCCAGCAAACTTCAAGGGATGTTTGCATTACAAAATGGTACTGCAACGTACGAAATCAAAGACTAAGCGAATAGCTTGTTGTACGTGCAATAACCGTGCCCCTCAAGATATATCTGACCACTCTCACTCTATCCGCAATCCTTTAGTAGGAGCACAACCAGGATTATCTAATGCAGCAGCAGCTTGTGGGTCACAAAGTGGAACTCACCAGCCGCAAATTCATCCCTTACAACAGGCTGCGACGACAGCGGCGGTCCAACCACACCAACAGCAGCAGCGTAAAAAAAAAAAAAATAGAGAAGAGTCTTTAAAGTTATGGCGTTCGACTGAATCTAAATATTATATTATTTTTTAGATACATGTATTCCTTACAATATTTACTGATTACTTTCCACATAAAATTTAAACGAAAATGTCAACAGATTTTATTATCATTACTTGGATTGTTTTCCAGTTTAGATGCATTTAAAAAGGAATGGAAAGGGACAAATAAAGTTAACTGTTAACAAATAAAAGAATGTGCTTTCAACATGAAGGTAAATCGACTTAGACATTCAAAGGGCAACAGAGACCCAACTGAAAAATTACTGCCACATTCAATGAAAAACAGGCTTTTCATAAAAGTAAGACAAACGATACGGGCAAGCATCGAATATACGGTCATATCCGGTAGTCCTATTTTCCACACTCCATCTTAAAAGTAAATGGAGTATTTTTTAAATCTTTTTTACGGGAAAGAGTTATTATTATTATTCTATTATGACTATTAATTTTCCATATTAACTAAATTATTTTTAAAAAATGCGCGAAAATATACTAAACTATCGAACAGTATCGATATTCCATTCAAAGCCACACTTGTTCTTATCGATAGTCAGTTCCAATCAATTACTCATTTTGGTAAGCCTCGATATCTATTGGTTACTCTGATCTGATAGTACAGATGCTACTTTGTGTTAAATTTCTTACTTTTGTGCTAAAATATATTGCCAAATTAAATTTTAATTTGTAAAATTAAATTTGTTTAACAAATACCATTTGAATTGAGTGCTAGTATATAATTACGGGAACTAATGGAAATAGCTTTTGAATGTAGATCACGAACAATATCGATAAATTCAATAAGAATCTGTGGTGGCCAAATTATAAAATATCGAAAATACCGATCCTGGAGCAGCTGTTTGTGTGTCCCTGCGGTATATTAGTTGTTAATTAGTCATTGCTTGTTCCTGAAGTGCAAAATGTGATGCGCATTAGGTCTGTGCATCTAATAAATATATTTATATTGTGAGTATATATTTTGAACCCGGTAATATTAAATATAATTATACTAATATTATACTTTATATTAGATCATAGCCCGCGAAACTGCGCTGACGAAATCTGATTTAGTGTGCTTGTGTGCAACTGAGAATGTATAAGTTTGCCGCTTTCAGTTCATGCAAGCGACAGAGCAAGACAAAAACAATCAACAGTTATGTGTAAGCCAAAAAAAAAGCGCGCCATTTTGGCACGCATTTGGATTCTGTGTTGGCGTCGCAAATATCTGATTTGGATTTAAGGCTTGCAAAGAAGTTAAATCTGCTTTATTAATTTCTATTATAAAGTAAATACAGCGTCTGCGCGGCTAATATTTCTATGTGTCGCGTTATGCTAAGAATTATAAGCTTGTTAATTTAAACTCCTGCATAGAACACGATAAAACAAAAAAGTGGAGAGACATATGTGAAACTAAACAGAAAACGTGACTCTAACACGCAACACGCAAGTGGATGGAATAAATACCGGCGTCACATCTCTCGCATTCATATTTCAGGCATGCAAAAATCCATCGCCAATTAAATGCAAAAACGATCTGGATGAAGTAAAAATAAATTATTATTTCTACTTGACGAATATTAAGTTCATAATATGGCTTAACTGTGATAGTAATAAGCTGTGGCTAAATATTTTATTTGTGAAACACGCTGCTTTCTACGGATAATACAACCTTTTTCGTGAACCATAAGATATACGTAGGTTTCTTTTTATTAAACGATAACTACCAACAGTTTATGACAGCTGCAAAGAACACGCCATAGGACCATGCAATTACCATATATTAAATTCGTAAGTTAAATGATATACAAGTAGGTGGAAACTTATCCACGAGGTTTGACATGTTTATTTGGTTTCAGTGGCATTTATCACAAGAAATAAACTACAAAAATAATTTTCAGTGGACAAACAAGCCACTATATGACCACGGATTCATCATAAAGAACATTGGTAAGTTTAGTGATTTAGCTTTTAAACTATCGGCGAAGGTTAACACTAGATTATACATTTTCAGTGGAATTCACTAGAATAAAAAAGCTACATTGTTCAGTGAAGAGCTACTAACATATTAGGATGAATTCAAACCTCCTGCTATATGAGCAAGCAGTCTTTATATAAGGATTTGGTAAGTGTAATGATATAGGCGGTAATCTAACAGAGAAGACTAACAATAATTAATTCGTTTTCAGTGGTATCATAATAACGAAAAGAGAACAATTCATAGAAAGTTTTCTTCGTGGGATTTTATGCTAATATTCCAAAATTTTCATGGGCTATTAAGATAAAATCAAAACGCTAAACGCCTATCTACGGAATTCTATGTTTTGGTGAAACAACCTTCTCTTAAAAAGGTAATCAAGTCTTAAAAAAAAGTATGCATAAACCATAATGCATTTAAAACTATACTATATACTATAATGTCATAATAATATTTATAAGCCAGCATATATCAAATACCTATATAGAAGATTATGATATCTAAAATAGTACCTAATTTAGGGACTTTACAAGGTAGACATGGTATTACATGCCAATAATATATTTTGGCATTGACTCTCCTGAAATCGATAAAAACAATATACACACTTTTTGAAGTTACCAAATTGTTGATAATATAATTATTAAAAAATTTATCACTTTTTCAATTGATTGCTGAATTACATTTGCCATAAACTAATGCTAAAAAAATGCTTTTGGAGCAAGCAGTATATAATATTAGCAACTTATAGTATTACTTAGAGCCATGCATTACAAACTATTACCTTTTACTCATATCCTGTATAACCTCTATAAGAGCTCACCAAGATAGTATAAATCAACAATCTTAATTATCTATGAGCCCACTAAACAAATGTACAAATGCCAGTTTTTTGAGAAAACCTTTTTTATCTATGGTTTAACTTTAAGTTTCTTCCTAAATTTTAAATGTGGACTTACAAACTTTTTGTTACATACAATAGAGAAAAGCTTCGCTTATGTTAGCCTAGCGGTGGTTAATTATTATATACTGAAGCTTACGGAACACACATGTGAGATCATGTGTATAGGAGATTCAGAGTGCGTGAGCTATCATCAGTCGTTGGAAGCAGGCTGGATGCCAACCATAAAATGCTTCTCTTCCCAAATCAAAGAGTCTACCTTCGAAAAGTTATAAATTTGTTAAGTTGAAATTCGATATAAAATTTAGCTCCGTTTTATTAAAGTGCCTGTACCAGGCTGACTCCTTATTTTGTGAGCAGTTTGGCCAATTATCTTAAAAAAAAAAAAAAAACTATAAAACTAAATGAAAACACAGAAAAAAAAGTCAAAAACAAGGCAATATATATATGTCGGAACACTTATTATTTGCCATTGCCTTAGCGCAGCGAGTTTCGGTCACATCTCCAACTTTGTGTCTAAGTAAATACTTTTGCCTTTACACTACCCAGTTCTCGACCATAGGCACCGTTATACGTTAGTAAAAATATATAAGAAAGAAAAAACGCTATTATTTTAAGAATGAGGAGACGAACTCGCTCGTTTCCTTTTATTCTAATGTAAATACTAATATTGTACTAACATTGACTCTTATTTCAGTTGCTGGATCCGAGATAATCCGGTTAAACTTACAGTCAAGATGTTGAGTTGCGTCTTCTTCCAAATTTTTGTCTCTCTTGTCTTCCGTCTATCGGGCTGTTTCTTTCACTCACTGTAATTTTTTCCACTCGTGTATCGCCTGCTTGGCGATCATCAACATACTAAGTCTTCTCTGAGGGATTACTTCTACTTGTAATTTTCTGGCGTTTTTTATTGCCAATTGATTTTACTTTTTATTGCGCCACGCCCTTCAAGTTCAGCAAGTTTCAATAGAGAAGTATTTGAACGAATATACTCGCTGAATGTTCGATGACTTCTTTCAACTGTTCCTAATGTTTGGTGATGATGTGCTGTATGGACAGTATTCATTTCATGCAAAGCACTGAGTACTGTGTGCATTCAATATGTGAACGTAGTAACAGCCGCCATCAATATGAATCCATTTTTCGGCGGATTTTAAGTACACTGTATAGTGCCCAATAGAATTCATTCTAAACCCGCCTTGGTATGCAATTATACCTGTAATTTTTATTTTTTATTTTTTTGACATCAAACATTGTTAGATTTGTCGGTACATCACATAAACTTGTTTTTAGGATTTCTGCGTCAGTATCAGTAATTATATGTGGTCCGAAATATCGATGAATGATTGATGGAATGATTTCACAACATTTCGGCACATTAAATCCGTCTACTACAGCATCCCATAGCTGTGTCATTCCTTAAGTCTTAAACGTATTAAAGTTTATAGATAATGTTGAAGAATTAAAGCTCTTTTCAGCCTGACATGAAGAGCACTGAGTTCTTGTTATGCAGCTTGAGCTTTCAGCAAACATTTTGTAAAGTAGCGGATCTGCCGGGTTGACCACTCAACCGGTCCAGATCCACGCCACAAGTAAATTTGTGTGTTTTGGGACGACTCTAAGGCGGGGGGAAACTAGGGATATCTATCTTTCCCTTTCGTCTAACCGACGAGGGTGTCGAGCGTGCCGGTGCGCGGTCACGGCAACGAACTTAGGGTATATTGTCGTCGAATATTTTAATAAACCGAAACAATTGATCTTGAAATATATTATACTCTGTAGCACTAATTGCTACGAGTGGATCCATAAGCATTTGGAGCTCAGGTACTTTCAAGTGGTAACGGGCTTGATAAAGTTGGTGAGCAACGAGGAATTCCGTCATTGCATGCTGGAATATTGGGAAGGGTAGGCTCCGTGGCATCCTTTGATCCTCAATACACATCAGCTCATACACTTGTTTGACTAGCGGTATGAATCCGGCATTGTCAAAATTATGCCCTAATGTCTTTTTCACGGGTTTACTCCCGCGGCCATTGCCAAGATACAAAGCCTCATCAGTGGGAGGTGTTTCCTTGGTAGATGGTCTTATCTCCGGTGGTGGTTTCGGAGTTGTGGACTTGCCTTTTTGGGAATTCTTATTCTTCCAATTGGCACTACGCTGTTGTTGTTGTGGCTGTGGAGCGAAGCGGCCAAAGGCCTCTTCTCGCCTGTCTTCCATTGCCATCCGTCCAGACCAATTAGCATCACCAAATTGCTGGGAAAAGCGTCGATCATTGTAGTCCGCCATACGCTGGGTACTCCTAGCGTTTTGTTTTTGATTTTTACGTCCATTGTTAGCAGGTATTCCATGCTGGTTAAAATCAACTTGTTGATTTTGATTATACGCCATTATAGGCTTTAACTTTTAAAGTTTTATATCATAAAACGACCGCCCGGCGTGGCTCGTTGATGTCAGCGAATTCGTCTTGAGATCGACTCAATTTCCTTTGCCAAATTACAGATATTTGTTGCTGCATTTATATTAATTATTTTTCCATTTTCAGAAATTTTAGTCAATTTTGATTCATAAAGCAACTTTGCTCGCTGTTTATAAAATTTTGCGGAACAACCATTCTCAACGAGTATACGTGCCAATTTCAAAATTGGGATATTTACATTTGATGTATTGACATTGTAGCTATTATTATTTTTATTGCGGTCGATATTATCTGACAAATGCAATCGAAGGCACAAGTATTGTGAATCACGTATACGTTACCATTCATTCGAGCATTTATGCAATGATTGCCATTAATTATTAAAGGTAAATTTACGTTAGACTTCAAAGTCGGATCAAATTCAGGGAAAGGATCGACTTACTTGTGTATCTTGATCTTAGAATTTTTATTTCTCCTATTTTGCTCAGCGTGCAATTCCCTTAATTCTTGGAATTCAGTGCTTGACGATCTTTTTCCTTTATTTTCGTTTGAAATTCTTCTACCCAGCGAATCCCCTTTGGCATTTTCTGGAGCGAAATTTTCCTTGTCATCATTTGATTCGGTTTTCACTTTCATAGGTATAGTGTCAGCTTTTTTTAACTTCCCGGGGAATGATTTAATATGCTTTATAAGAAATTTGTCTATGTGCATGGGTTTCATGACATCTTTCAGAATGCGATTTTTGAGATCGTTGAACTCTGATTCAACCGCTGCCGATGTAGGCCTGTTGTGTCCGTATCCAAATATCGTTGGCATGACATCAGAGAATATGGGGTAATATGGATGAAGCTTTTTCAATTGCTGTGCTACGGCAGGACAGTAAAATGCATTAAAATCATCAGTCTGTTGATTAATAGCTATTTTCTTTTCGTATTCTTCATAAATCTTTGATTTCCATTTAAAAACATCAGTTTCTTTCATGTTATCGTCCTCAACATATGCATCATCTTCCTTAAATTCCCCACAGCTCTCATCGAATTCATGTTTGATTAAACATCCACTAATTGAAGCTGTTAAAAAATTTCGTGCTTTCGCAGTAGAATTTTCAGCGTCTAAATTAACATTAAATGCCATGTTATTATAGCTTTAGCATGCGTTTCAATACCCTCGATAGTATTTTGTTGTCTAAGAGCGGCTAAACTGCGCAAATATGTTTGTCGAATCCGGCTATGTACATTTGCCCAACATTTCCATCTTGCAATGATATTTATGAAATGGCAAACATCCAGCCGCAATAAACATGGCAGTATGTGACATGGACGATGCTGAATCAATTGGTAGCATTTTTGCAAATGATTAGCCAAAGAGCTTTCTTTTGCAAATGCTCTGGCAACTGCTCCTAAGAGGGCATGGTCAAAATCTGTTACAACTTCTTTGGGGATCGGAAATTTGGCTTTATGGATCGAACCCATTCTGAGATATACAAACAACCAGTAGGTTATAGCATTGGTCTTTTGAATAGCGGACACCATTTGAAAAACAGGTGCTGTTGTCGAATTGATTTGAGCTACAGCTTGATTAACATAAAGATGAGAGCATAGTTCACCATTTATTTATTTTACCTTTTTCATCAGTGAGCCTGTAGCATTAGTATATAATATGTCGTGATTTCGATAATTAGATAATGCAGGTCTACTTCTTAAAATAATAAGAGTACACCTCACACGCTATTATTACGTTATTACCTTGAACTTTATTGTCCGACTACGTGGCGAATCAATGTATTCTTCTGCTTTTTCGACAAATCACAAGCCATGGAAAGTAGTTCCACTCCATCGACATACCAACTGCATTTATTTTGCCTGGCAATGCTGTGGCTTGAATGCATGACGCAATTATTTGCTTGCTTTTTTCTTTTAATTCTTGTTGTTTTTCCTTTTTCATATCAATCATATGCGCGATGTTGCTCGCTCGACCAGTTTTTAAGCGACGCAGCACCCACAAATAGCGAAACAGATAAAATAAACAATAATGGCACGTTGGCTCTTATTCACTATTTATTAATCAAATCGGTTTATATTGTGGTGTGTACAATTCGTCACTTTAAAAATCGGTAAGGTTATAACTGTTAGAAAATACAAAATTAGAGCACTTAAAATATACGAACCCTAGTCTCTTGATAGCGAACGAACAACTGAATACACAGAGAAACAATGCACAAAGCAACAGGCGACAGCTCCGATTGATCTGCGCCTTTCTGCATGTGTTGTTGCTGTTTAAGTTATATTTTATAGGATTATTTATGATTAATTAATGATTAAGGTTTAATGCTAACAACTTTTTGTGTTGTTGCATTCACTGCGCGGGGTCAGGGGTGCCTGCCGATACGCAAGGTCGCATGCGATCGTGGGTGGACGAATTCAAATTCGCTACAATATTATATTATATTAAATGGGTTCAGCAATAAATTTACTTTCTTTGACGACTAATATACATATTATTGCGTAGAGCTAAGGTGTCATTGGTCTACTGCTATGCCCTACCTGTAAAGATTGCGTTAGTGGTTACATCTTTATCCTTACTGCACAATGTTATTTCAGGTGTCCTTCTTGGGAAAAATGTAGTTCATTATTATTTGTAATTACATTTGTTAACTTAATCTCAATTTCCATTTTTCTTTAAACAGTTTAGTACTTAGAACTGTTGGCTTTGTTTGATATTTAACTAAAGCTGCTATTTTATTTTGGACCTAGTTTGATTGAGTAAACTTTAATTATAGTCAGTACTTACAATTACACAGTTGCAATGGGATCGTTGTCGACAGGCCTGAGGACCGCGGTGCTGTATGGGACTTCAAACCATACCACTTGAATGTTAATTATTTGAATTTATTCTTGTTATTCAGACGCGATTTCAATGAAATCGTCTTTTGTTTTTTTTATCAGAACGCGTCAAAAATGGCCACTGTGTCATGTCCTCCTTTTGCAAGGTTAACCCTATTTTCTAATTAAGTGTTGCCTCCTACAGAGAATGTTGAGCATACCTTCATTGTGTGCTCAGAGATTCTTGATTGTATGTCCAGTGTGCTGCAGCCTCTAGTTGTCTCAGGCTTTATTGATGAAATTTCCGACACCAGGGTACGTGACAGAAAACGTGCCAGTCCAAGTGCCTGTATGCACCGTTCGGAGATGTAGGACAGTTCCGAACCACTGTCCAACATATCTTATCCAATAGTGGAATATTGACATTTTGAAAAATTACTGATAACTTGGCAGAAGTTTCTTTGAACAGATTTACCATTAGCACATCTCGCAAGTGTGTCTTGCTTGGCAGTTTGTATCTAGGATCCAATACCTGAGTGTATTTCACAAATTCTTCATTGTCTTGTAGGGCTTACATCTTGTAAGGTAGCAGATTTGCCGGGGTAAACACCCAGCCGGCCAAGATCCGCGCCACATGAAAATCTATATCTTTTTGTGCGGCGACACCAAGGCGAAAAGCTGGAACAGATGATTTTCGTGTGACTAACGCGTGTGCGAAACTATATTCTGGGAATTTTCGAGCCTCTAACTCACATTTTAATTCATGTCTTGTAAGGTTGTGAAATTCAATCAGCATCAATGTACATATGTATTATGAAATCCACACGGCGTCCATGTATGTATTGTGAAATTCACGCGACTTTTGTTTTGGCATTATTATAATTAATCATTTATCAGCTACATTTGTGTCTGGGCCCATAACCTATAGATTATTATCTTCAGTAATGCACGCACTGAATGTCGGATCACAACTCACTTCACTTCAGAGGAATGCTCATCGAGCTTACTATCGATACTAGTGTCGACTTTACAATATCGATAACATGGTTACTTTTGCGATATTTAACAGTTGCGGATCTGCAACAAGCTGTACTTGGCATCACAGATGTCCTCTCTCAAAAGCTCTATAAAGCTTGCAGCCAAAACATTTTTTATAATGCTTGTGCACTTGGATCTATGAAGTTTCATAGCACTGCCATCTTGGAATTTGGTTCCGCACAGCAATCCCAAATGGTCAATTGGGCTAATGGATGAGTGTGTGGCAATATACATACACAATGCCGCCTCTTGTTGTCATGTTTTCAATGAGGCAGACGGAACAAACTGTATTTTATTCGTCTGTGCAAACGCAGATGACATATTTTTGTGCTTTGCGGTCTTGGCATGTGCGTAGAAATCGCTTAGTTTTGGTTTAATGCTGCATTTGCAATATTTGCAAAAGCATTTTGCATCATCGGTTGCATCTACAGCGATCCAATCTTTTAACGCTGGATCTTGCATTCAAACATAATCGGCTCGCCGATGTCCAGCGAATTCGTCTTGAGATCGACTCAAGGCGAGTCCGCTGTCATCTGTTTGCCATTGACCGAGTTTCCGACCTGCCTTAATAAAACTATTTTCTCCGTTGCGCACTTCTTGTGCTCTTATCTTCTATTTATTATATTGTTGGCATTTCCGAGTCTTTGAGTTATTCCATAATATAATATAATATTAATATCCATAAGAATAAAGCATAATTAAAAACATAATTAATAACATAATAATTAAATTAAACAACTTATGGGTCTGCTTGTAATGACGCGTCATTTGCCTCGTTACATTCTTATAATTAAGGGTAAAACAAATGATAATAATTGGTGTAGAATAAAACGTCTTAAAGTTCACGAAACGTTCATATGGAGACACCATCACTGTCAAACTTAATCGCCAATCCTGCCTCTTGTAGTCGCTTAACTGACATTAAAAATCCTGCAGCCTCCTTGCAGTAGAGTACATCCTCCACAGTTATTTCATATTCATTGTGCAGCCGCACAGTACCACGCTTGGTAGCATAGATGAATTCACCTTGTTTGGCCACAGCGATCTTAAGTGGATGCTCCAAATCCACACTGTCAGCGTACAAGGACTCATCGTTTATTAGATGATCACTCGCACCAGAATCAAGGATAAATCCGCAATTATCCGTCACTGAGGCGTTTGTTTTAATTTGTTTTAACATGAATGAAAATCCGTGTTGCGATGTTGCAAGTTGAGCTTTTTATTCTCTTTATCTTTTCTTTTATCTTTATCTTTTTCGTTTGTTATGTTTTTATGATAAAATGATAACAATCCTTTTTCATGTGTCCCTCGTTCTTGCAGTAATGACATTTAACATTGCTTTTAGGTTTGCCCTTGAATAATTTCTTTGGTTTGTTCACCCTATTTTTAAATCTATTTAAATCATGGTTGTTATTAAACATGTATGTAAAGATGTTTATTGATAGTTTGTGGTTATAATGATTGGTTAAATACAGTAGTATAAGTATTAGGCACTGCGACAATTGCGACTGCGACGACTGAAACACTTTTCGACGACAACACAACTTATTCCGACGAAGCCAACAACATCTGACTCTGACGACGGCAACTGCATTCACACTCTCGCACAGCTTCTACCACTACAACTGCCTCTCAACTCTTGCTCTACTGATATCGATATATGACAGGGTTGCCACATGTACTGTGCCAGACCACTGTTTACATGTATATCAACAACAACTCACTATATTAAAAGCTGTAATTTGTTTTTATCGATTTTGTGAGGACGGAAAGCTGAAACTAAAACTGTTGTTTCAAGATCTATTACGATATTAAAAAAATATGAGTTGTAGGCAAAACTAAATATGTTTGCTATAAAAGTTCTGCAAGAAATGAAAACCCCAAAACGTGAAAATTATGTATCAATGTTCTTTATTCAGATATTCAGCGTATTCTTTTCTGCGCAACGATTTGAGGCAAACTGTACCAATTAGCAATATGATATGTAATAATATAAAAACAGGGTTTGCCATAACATTTCATGATTGGCTTTAAGTTACCAAATTAATACTTTTATAAACTATAAACTATACTTAAAATACGTTAATTTCATACTATGATTTAAAAACAAAAACATAATGTTAAATGTATTCAAAAATTAATAAATGTAACTATAAATTTTTAAGTAAAATAACAATAATAAAAAAAAAATATAA
The DNA here is from genome assembly GCA_035045065.1 of Hirtodrosophila trivittata. Lineage (NCBI taxonomy): Eukaryota > Metazoa > Arthropoda > Insecta > Diptera > Drosophilidae > Hirtodrosophila > Hirtodrosophila trivittata. The sequence goes on from JAWNNK010000866.1 coordinate 1,097,020, forward strand.
GTAAAAAATCGTTGTTTCATTGATTTGAATTGAAAAAAGAACTTATTTTCCAGATATAATATTAAAGTTCGGATATGCTGACATATTTCGGTAGTCAAACAAGACAGTAAACAGCTTTTGTTTAATGTCACATATGAGTAAACATTATTTTTAACACAATTTAAAAACGGTTAAAACTAAACTTTTCTTTTCTCGATTCAGTGTAGTTTTCACATTATGAAAAAGATTATCCCAGACTGAAATTTAATAACTCACGCGAGCGCTGTCGATGTGCTCATGACTATAAACTGGAATTACATAACGCATTTGAAATTCTATTACGAGAATCAGGAATCAGAACATGGAGTGCATAAAATTTTATACTTGTATAAGCTTGCAGGAAAAGGATAAACGCATCATAAGTTTTGATTGTTATGACAAAGTGTGCTAGTCGAATTTGGTCGAGTTAATCAAGTCAAGACAAAATTCCAAATTGCCTCGAAAAGAACATTGTCTTTTATGGTAAACTGCATAGGCATTTGGAATTTTGTGCAATCTCTTGTCTTCCACGCTTTAAGCTTTACCTTTTCATGAAAATGTTTTATTAAAATTATTGAGTTTGATTTCTTTTACACAAAATGAATGATATATCAATCAATTATTATCAATTTCTTGGTCAAACGATGAATATATAAATATAAAACAAAATTATTAAACAAAATAAATAAAAATAAAAAAATTAATGTGTAATAAATATTTGCGCGTACTTCCGGAAAAACGCTATAAATAAAAATTTGTAAATGAAGTTTGGAGGATTCATTAAGGTAGAGGCCACTAAAAGATAATTTCAACGAAATACTTGGCTGCCATGTCGAGTTTATTATAAGTGAGTCATCTTCTTGAAATGAGTGAAATAGCGTTGAAAATTCACCACTTATTCTCGCTTCGCATTTTCTTCAATGAAACTGAATCTACTCAAATATCCAACTATGTTTTGTAACCTCAGCAAATTCAATCAAAATATCAAAAAATCAATTTGATTAGGTACATCATAGGAATTTATACATCCTACTTTTAATTTATTTTCATATATTTTGCAAATGTTCTTGTATAATACATTTATTTGATTTTTCGATTAAAAAGAACCAATTTTAAATTGCCCTTAGCATTTTTTTTTGGTACATTGTGTTTTAAATTTTTGCTAATAAAACTTTTCCGTGTAAAATTGAGTTTTCCATAAATAAATGGGTTCTCAGAGCTTGTAATATATGTATTTTTTACTTTTTTTAACCGACCGATTTAATTTGTACTCCCAATACATTTAACAATTTTTATGATTTCTTTTAATTTTGTAATTTTAACAGCTTATCTAAAGGTGTAACAGGTGCAGAAAATAAAAATCACAAAGGCACAAGTTAATTTTTTTTTTATATTATATTAGTCTTAGAATTTGGCTGACTCATGGCTGTTATGTACGCATATTTTAGTAAGTAAAAGGTGTTAACCGTCATTATTTCAAAAAACCTTTCGTTATGGTAGTTAATACTAACTCCAAACAACCAAGTAAAATGAAGCTTTAGTAACGCGAGCAATTAACATGTTTATGCAAAAGTTTACAATCGAACTAATGAAACGTAAAAAACAGAAAGGCACCCGCCCATTCATTAATAAAATGGCTAATTAAGTAATTTTATTGAAAGCCAAACCATTTTTAAAAGACTAATCAATTTGGAATCATACCAGCATACTTGACAGGTAACTATATGATAAATATATACTGTGAGTTATTAGTAAAAATTATCAAGGTCTCGTTCAAACGTGAACTGGGAGCACTTAATGCCGTTGATGCATGCGCTCCAATTAGTGTTTTAATTCATAGTCTAACAAAAAGGCAGCCGTTGTCTGATTTGAACTATAGTGAATCGATTCATCTTCTCTGAATTTGGGTTTGATGAAACAATTTCAGCTTGGCCTTTGTACTGTTTGCTGGTTCAAAGTAAAGTGAATTACTCGAAAATCTAGGCTAGCATAAGGGGGTACAAAAGGTATTGTAAAACGCAATTTCAGAAATGATAGCGTTGAGTACATCAAAAGCCAAGCCCAACAACTTCTACTTTTAGCCACTATACGGGTATCGGTTCATCAACAACGCACATTTTGCCGGAGACCCACTGCCAATTAGCACTGTTTATGCGCTTGAGTACCAACTTGTTTACGTGTTTGCAATCCACGCGTTCCCAAGGATCTGTAATGCACTCAACAGCACTTGCAACACACAAACAAATGAGTAATTGACGTTTTAATAAGAGCCACTTGACGGGGTGTATGAAGCACGACGCGTCATACATGTAGCATCAAAGTACCTGGCGGGAATCCACAGCATCTGTATAATTGGCCACCAAACTGGCGATGGATGCAGACACGAGTACAACAGGTATGACTTTATATACTTCATTCCGCTTTAGTTTGTAAATTTTTATTAAACTTGCAAATGCTTTTGTACTCCTATTATTTCTACAATATCTGTAACCCTCACTACTATTTATATGAAGTATTCCTCATCGGAATTGAAATCCGGTTTCATATTTCTATTTGTATACTACGCTAAAGTAGTCCTTAATCTATAAATTCACAGGATATACTTATTAGATTGTTCTATCCAATTTATCCCTGCTAACGCTGTTAACCAAGTGGCTTGATTTAATAATTTGATTCCTTGTTTCTGTCAGTGCATCAATTTACACTCAGTTCCCGATTGTTGTTATCTGGTTTGCTTGCTGCACTCTAACATTCTCCTTCTCGTGCTCTTCTTCCAATTTGCTTTTACACGCTAACAGTGATTGTTGTCGTTGCCTGGCTTAAATGCTGCTTTCTCTCTCAACTTTGGTCTCGCGCTGTTTTCCAAATTTGCCTACATCTTTTGGAAATTTTAACCAAGTCTTCCAAAGGGAAAAATGTAATTTATCTTTGCCTAACCAAATTTCTCTTTCAGCTACTGATATGCCTCTGAGTCCTGTCTTTGCACCGTCTCTGCTAGCAGGTAAAAAATTTACAACCTCAACTGTTGGATATCTCACAGGATTTGGGTACACCAGATACTGCTTCAGTTGGTTCTGCTCCTGTAGTTGTTACTGCTGAACCTACTCCCAATACAATTTCCAGCTTTGTTCATGAGGTTCAGAAACCCATCCCTACGGTCACTCGTTCTGACCGCGCTGTTTCTTCTATTGCTGGCAGAGTCGGCACCATCCCCGTTGCTGCCACTACCACGCCTATTGCTGGTCATATATTCCCGTTGTCACGCCTACTTTTAGCACTATTTTAGCTTAGTGTTTGCTCTAAACTTGCTACTGATATAGAAATTAAAAAGTTTGACTTCATATCTAAGAGAAAAATTTTCTCTCTAAAATTCTTGTCCCTGATTTAGGAGCTCAAACAATGTTCTGGTCAGGTTATTCTAGGAGCAATTATCATCGGATGCATGATATATTGCTTTAAGATTTTCTGTTAAAATGAATCTGTTTATGGGTACGCAGGAAGCAGCAAGTGGAGCATGTTAGGGTACTTCGGATTTAGAGGCGGGTGCTCCAATTGTATTTTGTTGTGTTTGCGTGTAGTTAAAATTCAACAGGAAATGTAACTCATAATAAAACTAGTGGAATCTGTGGAGCGGAAAATTGGAGAATCAAAGTGTATGCTATTTGTTTATCTACGCAAAATAAATTATACTGTAAAATCAACCAGGATCAACATAATCGAATTGATGTTATTGCAAAGTCAAAAGCTTTTGGCAAATCTGTCACAGTTCCAGAGGAAATTTTATGTAAAGTGCAATAATAATTTTAATTTGCTGTTTGCAATAATAATCATGCAGTTACATGTTTGCATCGAATAAATAACAACTTGTTTGGGAATTGGTCTGCAGAGTTCCAAAAGCAAATTAGAAACTTCAATTAAATGTATCTAATGCAATTTAAATTTGATTTTCATGTAAAGTTATGGTTAATTTAAGCCTGGTTAAGATATCAAGGGACAGGTATAATATGAGGAAAGCTTCTTCTATTATACGAGTAAATATTCAATGTTTATCCGATTATATACACGCTTGAGCACCTTCATTTAACACATTTCAAATTGCAATTATATGGTTTACTTTGCATTTTCAATGGACGCCTTAATTACCATGGAGCAATTGCAGATGCAACTGTAAACAATTAAAACTTAATTAAAACATAAACTTTGGGGAAAATCGAATAAATTATTTACGTATTCTATTTAAAGAACACATTTTAGAATATTGTTCTAAGGGAATTCATTTACTCAGGTTCTTTTTTTTAAATTGACACCGTTTCGAAAGAATGTGCTATTGGGAGACTAAGAGTATTTCAGACTTGAATATATCAGATAATATTATAGGTTTTTTTTTATTTTGTATATTATTCAGTGTACTATTTAAATTTACGTGTTGATGCTTCATATTAAATAAGTTTGTCAAGAGGAATATTTTTTGGTAATTAAAAAATAAGGCTAACAAAGAACAGGTAATGCACATTAAATGCATATTTATTTGGCTTAATTTGTACTTCATTTCATTGAAAATATCTGCAAGTTGACAACGGTTCTGCAAGCAATATACATGGAAAAAGAAAAACATTTAATACTATAATTAAACACACATAATTGCACAATAATTATTGTTGTCAATTACAATTAAACGTAAACGGTTTGTGGTTAATTACTTATAAAGTAGGTACAGAATAAGAAACCATCCTAATACGAGAAATTATTATACGAGAATATACATTTAAATGCATCTTTCTGCTCTCAAAGGATAAGGCAATGAATGGAACTTAAAACGGAAGAGAAAGCAAACAAGGACTCAGAAAATTATGGACACGTGTTGAAGTTAAGAATTTTAACCTTAGCTGAAGTATATCTAATCGCCATTAAGGGAAGCCCATTTATTTTTTCTTTATTTATCCATATATTTACTTAATTATTCTTTTATTTATTCATTTATTTATTTATATATTTATATATTTATATATATTTATTAATTTATTTATTTATTAATTTATATATTTATTTATTTATATATTTATTTATTTATTAAGCGTACTATATTTATGTATTTATTTACTTATATATTTATTTAATTATTTTGCTTATTTATTTATTTGTTTAAAGGCAATTAATTGTAGTCGAGTACAAGAGAAAATTTAATTACAGAAAAATATTTAAATAGTAAAATAAAGGGAAAAACTACTAAATAACAATAAATTAAAGTGATAATAAGGATTTGTTAAAGTGCTTTATTTTATTCCAAAGGTTGTTTTAATTTTAAAGCTTGAATTTTGTGCACCTACCAATGACTTGCAGCTTTTCCGCAAACATATTTTCGCTTTATTATATTTTTAGTCCTGTCATGACAAATAATTGACAAATACTCAACCCTTTCGTCACTTCAAAGTTTGAAGTTTCTTGCGAAAAGAAAAGAGCTGTGACATTTTCTGGCAATAATGTGAGAAGGCCATGTGGAACCGTCAAAGTCGTGACAAATAATGGCCGACAATGAAAAGGCAGTGAAATTTAAATAAGTGTATGGGAGAAAGACTCAAAATGTGTTTTTTCTGACTTTTGACAGCAATATGTCAAAAGTTCATTTTTCAAAGGAATTGCTTGGAAGTTTTTTGCAACAAAGTGACCAAAAACTTTTATTTTTTCCTTTGGGCTCTGCGAGGCCAGTTGAAATGTCAGTTTAAATAGATGGGAGAAAAGTTTGCGGACTTCAATATCACACACACGCCGCAATGATTGAATTAAAATGCTGCTGGATATAATTTTTGACCCAAGTGAAGCACTTGGCAGCTGTCAAAAGAGTTAAGACTTTGACTTAACTTTCGACCATAACCATAATGTAATCAATTTGAGACTGGAGCCCATATAACTTTGAGTGTGTAACTGTTTGGCAGGAATGCTTTCAAAAGCGAAACATCATGGGTTATGTTCGTCTGCAAATATCCATGTAATATATATATTTACTTGAAAGTAGTTGGATCAGGATGTGTTTGCGTTGGGTCAAGGACAACGGGTTCGGATTCATTAATACATTTTGCGTCCTGGTCGCGCTCAGAGTGTCAACGCAAAAGTTCAAAGCCCTGATGGAAGTGGCGTTTAAGGACCTAAGGGGCTAAAGTCAAACGCAAGGCCAGTGGCAGAGTCAAGGTCAATTATTGTCCTGGGCTGCTCGTCAAATCAAATGGCACAAATGGGTTTCTGGTTCAAGGCAGTTAGCGCTTAAAGATGTACATTTTCTTTGATTCGTTGAATGCCGCAAGGTTACTGGGTAGAAGTTAATACACTAAATATATAAATATCCCTAATATTTGTTATGCTTATTATATATTTTTTGCTGAAGTTTTGTTTTGTTGATTTGCCGAGGATAACAGAATAAATATATACTATCTGATGGCGTCTCAATGAGAATCGAAAATTTTAAAGTTTTTTATAGGATTTGTTAAATAAATTCGCAAAAAGCCTTTCTAAGATCTTCAATTCAGACACAGGAAACTTATAAAAATGTATAGACCAGTCCCTTTGTTTGTCATTTTGTATATCTGAATAACATTAGAGATATTCAAAGTGACCAAAACTATGAACAGCATGAATAGCCTTCGGATGAGGGAAGATATTTGACAGATATGACAAGCTACCAATAAACAGGTTTGGCAATAAGCCAACCAGTTCATCGACTCGGAGTCGGCTACTCAAATGTCAATTATAGTCGATTAGGCACTATAAATCAATTTGAACATATGTATATGTCCAGGTATATTCCTTAAATGTCTACTATTTGCATACAGTCAAACCTTTGTCAGAGTTCCAGTTACTTAGACAAGGGTCAGTTCAAATTTCATCCAAATAATTTAAGCTGTCAAGGCAAATAGACAAGAACAAAGATCTACAAGGAAAATAACAATTAATTCTTAACAACCTTAAATTATTACCTTTCCACTATTTCCCCTCTTTATGCACTACTATCGTCATCGGACATACCTCTAGGTGTACGTCGTGTTTTTTTGCCACGTCGTAAAATCCCGCTTAAAGCTGTCAGTACTCTACGAGAGTTGATAAATTTTTCACGCTATGCGCACATGACAATAAACATTGCAATAAAGTAAAAGAGGAGCATTAAGAATAAAAAATGAAGTAAATTTCAACAATACATAAAAATACGCGCTTGGCAAATAGTTTCTTCAATGCGCTATCCAGAAATAAGAGAAAACTGTTCAGTGCGTCTTTTCATTAAAACGTAGCAAATTTTACCTTGAGAGAGTGCAATACTTTAGTGGGTTTGGACCTTAAAGTTTTTAGGCAACTTTCCAAGTCCGGCAGAGAGTTTAAGCCAAGAAAACTTACACAAACACGTCTTCGTTTTATTTATTTTGTGGCTACCGCGTCTTGCAGCCAGCTGGTATATTTATGTGCTGCACTTGTTACACATACGACATGTTAGACGTGTGCGGAGTCTAAGACAAATCGATTGCTGTTGCAGCTCAGCTTTTATCGCTACACAAACAAGGACCGGAGCTGAATTTATTGATCACTTTGTAACACCCGCTGCATAGTTCGAAAATTCTAGAACGCACTTAAACTGATTCAACGATATGCAGAGGGACCCTTCTACTTTATGTACTTAAAAAGGTCCAGTCAAATTTTGTTTATGATTATCAGCTGCTATTAAATGTAGAGCACTAGTTTATACATAAGACTAGTTAAAAACTTGATTGAAATATCAATCTTGTTAATGTCAATTTCCTGGTGCATAATTAAATCAGGGTGATTCATTAGAAGTCCCTTTTGTAGTACCATCGCCAGCGTCTCTGGCGCCAATGTCAATATAAATAAATCTCTGGAAAGGAAATGGCTGCTGATGGCATTTTTTGCGCACTTTTCACCAATGACATCAGAAGCTCGAGATGTAGAAGCTGCGAATAGCTGCGAAATGTAAATGAAGCGCATCGAAGAGGAAGATGTCTGTCAGGATGTGATGGACAAGATTTCTCAACAGTTTTCAGGGACATCGAAAGAAGAAACAAAGAGCTTATGAAACAGAAAGAATGGAGAATATCAAAATAAAAGTTAATTCTAATTCAAAAATTTATAAAATCGTATTTAATTAATAATAACAATTATATCAATAAAAATAATATTTAAAAGCTTTGACCTATCTAATTATTTTTATTTTTTTAATATTAAGAGTTCCAGGTTGTAGATTAATTAAAATTATTTCAACTACAAAAATCCATCATAATTTAAATTTGTTAATTTAATTTAAATCATTTACAATGAAAACCTAATGGTGAGCCAATATTGGCCTCTGAAAACTGGACACAATGTCCTGGGGTGGACTCTGAAAGCATCTTTCCTTATTACCAGCAGGTGACTTTTCTTCTTTGTGCTATTGTTGTGTAAATTCCCCTGTTTATCTTTCAGTTATTGTTGACTTGGCAACTTATCAGTTCACGAACATCAGTCTTCAAAGTCACCAAAGTTGTTAAACATTTCGCTGTGTTCCCCAAAAGTTAAATACAAGAAATTGCCTTCATGATAAAATTTAATAGTGCTGACTTATTGGATTCGTTCCCAAAGTTAATCAGTCATGGATTGATTTGAATTGTAAGCTATATACTTTATTAATAGTAATTATACACATATCAATTAATATATATTTATTAAGATAAACACAGTTTATAAATGTAGACATCGAGAATTGTTTCTTAGCCCGAACATATATTCCCTTGAACCTCTGATATTTGTTATAAAAGTTTGAAAATTTTGTATTTTTATTGATTTATTTGTATGGAAGTTACAATTGGACTAAACATAAGAAAAACACCTTTCAGTAAGTAAACAAACACTAAACAATAAGCAAACATATCGAATTTGATTGTAAAACCAACACACAAAGTCCGAATGCTTTATACATAAATGATACTTAAACGGAAATTGAACATGTCGTATTGCACAATGAAAATAGAATTTCCCTTATTTGGGGCTTAGTTTATGTTTCAACCGAGAGTAAACTTTTTTTTGTGGAAAGCATAAGGAAAATAGTCAATATAAATGCAATCAATAATAAAAGAAAAGGTCTCAGTGCAGCCATAAGAAGGCACTTAAGGGTAGTTTCTGTACCTGAAGAGTGTCAGGTCTCACTTTAATGTATAAAAATATATAATTATGCTATAATAATTTCTTAAATTGTGATTTGTTTAAAGTCAAGTGAAGATCCCAAGCGTGGATACTCCTTTACCCATTTGTAGGAGTGTTTAACACCGCTCTAAGGAGTAGCTCGGCAATCAAATAGAGGCAATTGCAAGGTGTTCACTGCAATTGCACAATGCACACCTGGTTTATTAAGTATCCGTTTCAAAGCAGACAGGGGCGAGCACTTGACACATACCTGGCCATGAATATATATACATCCCTGTGCGCAGGCAGCAATTTAAATGGGATGTTGCCCAGGTAACCAGGTAACCAAGTGGATCTGTTGGTTAGACCACATGTTGAGGACGTCTGTATTGTGTGTGTCCTGTTACTGTGCATTCAGCTTGTTCTTGAACAACGCGTATACTACGAGTACACAGTAGCTTGGGAGATTAATGAAAACCTACAGCCATGTCGGCTGACAAGAGGGACAAGAGGCAAAAGGCATCGCGTGTCCATTGTCTAGGCACAGTGGGCAAAATGCCAGGACGGAACACAAAGCGACAGAAATCAACAGATGAAGCCTCGGGTGTTTACAGCAACTCATTGAAGCGAAACAATGGCCAACAGTTGAAAGTGTCTGTGAAATGATTTTAGCCTGAATATAATTTTAACGCTGTGGCAACCACACAGCCTGCGGTCCATATCCTGGCAGAAAAGCTCAGCTAAACGCTAGTGGTCACTTCCCATAAAGAATGAACAACAATCTCATCCCACTTCACGTTGTGGACACATTTATTTTGCTGCGTCTTGGCATCGGTCATTGAAAGAGACAAAAATAGGAAAGCAGACGAATTGTCTACACTGAAAACAATCATTCAACCTGACCAGAATTGTGTGTTTGTTCTCAAAGCAGTTCTGAAGTTGCGGTCTCTGAGCGACAGGGACGACTTTTATAAATGTTATACATATATTTTTGTTACTAGTTTTGGTCTGGGACTGCTTGCAGTTTCTCTTGCCGTTTTGTGTTAATTATCAGTCACTCTTTAAGGTGCCAGAGGTGTCAGTTGCAGCCCAATTAATATTACATAAACGAAACTTTTGTATTATATTTCTATCCTGCAACTTGCTGAAAGAAACAAATTTTATGAAAAGCAAACAGTAGGCAAATTGGAACTTGAATTATTTAACCAGCAGAGTCCCCCATATATATTCCTATATAGAGAGTGAAGCGTAGTTGGGCCACAACAGCCCCTGGCAAGGCTATACACAGGAGTCGGCTTGGCTGTAGTTAAACGTAAACGTAAACGTAAACGTAAAAAGTTAAAAGTTGTCCGGCAGTGAGCCATAAAACGCATGAGTGCACAATGAGTGAAATTTAAACACCAAGTGTTTGAATGAATGCGTCGGGCAATGGAATAGCGGGGCCAAATGTGAACGAGGGAACAGTTCACTGGGTAAACAAATGCATAAAACACTCAACGGCCAGAAGTAGAGTAGAGACTTGGCTTGTAGTTAAATGCTGGCTATGAGAAATGCCCTTGGCAAATGCGGTAATTAAAGCCGTAAACTCAAGTACCAGGCTGCAGTTCTCTAACTGCCTTTAATTAACCGTTGTGTTTACCAACTGCCAATATAGAAATGAAGCTGTGAATTTCTTAGGAACTGCAGCAAGAAGATACAATTTGGCTTGACAACTCTTTAACGAGTATATCTTTTGGCAGTTGAAATAAAGTTACTTAAGGTATATCTAAAATAACATAGAAATTAGATTGAGTATTATTAGCTATGAAGCTAATTAGCTCAAGATGACTTAAGTCCAAAGTTTAAATAAATATTGACAATTATTTCATGCGTAAGTGTAACCAACTGGGACTGCTGCCAGTTTCACCAGAGACATGTAATTATATTTGCTATGCAACGCAAATATTACGGTTGGCTAGCAACAGAGTTGGACAAGTTAACTGCGATACGATGATTCCCTGCCACCTACTGGAGCCACCCAGTGGCCCCGGAAATTACAGTTATGTGTGCGCTTGTAAATGTTGAGAGATTTGCTCAATGTTATGGAGGACAGAGAGCAGAATTTAATATGCATGCAGCAGCCTGACATGGGGAACAGCTGTCCAACCTAAAGAACCCTTAAAAAAAGATTTTGAAAACCGACTGCATAGCTTAAAGTGGCAGCAACCTAAGGATGGGCATATCTTAAGGTCACCAGTTCCTCGCTCCTCCTCGAAGCTGCAGGCCCTGCAAACTTGGTAAATTGCTAAAAAAAAAGGACGCGTGTGTAGAAATTGTTGAACAGATAAGAAAAAGACAGGCCAAGTGCAGGAAAGGACGAGCAAGACGACTGTCTCTATCCGTATTCCTATCTGTATCTGCATCTGTATCTGTATGTGTATCTGTATCTGTGTGCATGGAAGTGATGTGCAAAAGAGAATGGAAAAATGAAAAGTCAGAGCACGCATAGGTTTAATCCAAGCCTCTGCAATTGTACCACTATCTGTGAACTAGTTTCACTCTGAACAGGTTCGCCTGCTGACATCCATTTAGGATTTCACAGCGTAATTGACATTTGGTTAACGCACAGCCCAACACGGATATCCCCGTTTCTTCAACGTACAACAACACAAAGAGCCACGTTGATAACATCAGAGCACTGACAGATATTATGATAAGTTGAAAGCAAAACTCGTAGAGTAACCTTTAACTGACGTTTTCCTATGGCTTGGATAGACAGCTCTGGCATCTAACATGAAAGACTGAAAATGCAACAAGGTGTCACTGCAATTAAATTACATTAACAGATTGCGCTAATATCCGCACATCAGCTTAAGTAAATTTAATTTATAAAGCATGACTGAACATCAATTGGGGAAACATCTCAATGGTTTAGGACAAGTACTTAACGCAGTTATCGCGATTTTCGGGTCCACTTAAAACTTACATTTCCGATATAAGTAATTAAACTCCAATGATTTATTTTTAATACATTAATTTGTTTATTTAGTGAGTTATAAAGTGGCAACTCATAGCATTCAATATTAATAAAATTTACAAGAAAAGGGTTTTTTTTTAAATTCTAATCTAAAATCTAATTTAATAATCTAAATTTAAAAAAAAAGGTAAAACAAATTTGATTTTATGGAAGAGGGTTCAAAAAAAGTAAAAGTAAAGTAACCGATTTCTAATTACATCCTTAACAAAGCTTAACAGATTTTTAAACTTCTTCTGCAATATAATTAATTAATTACTTTGTACTTGTTTTGTCTCAGAGTCTTAAAGCAGCCAATGCGTATTTCAATTTGATTGCAGTTTTCATTACCTGAAGTAATTTCCATGGTCTCATATTTTGAAACTATAAAGTAAAATGGGAAATTAAATGGGAAAAAGAGTTCAAGAACATTTTTGCCTTTTACTTTTGACATTAATAGGTTAATTTGTTAATGTTGCAATGTTTTTTGTGAAACTTGTTTTAGACATTTTATTTAAAATGTCTTCTAAATAGTTGTGTCAAAGATTCAGGATTTCTGTTGTCGTATCTAACTTTTATATAAAAATGTTAGCACAGCAATTGAAAATACACAAGTGAAAAGACTGGATATAACTGTATCAGTTTCTTAATTTATTCACCGATAATAATATACTCTATAATAATATATTTCACATATCTAGAGAATGCACATTTTGTATCGCTCCAGACATTTAAGGGTGCAACAGTCTTCGGCACGACGGCATTTCATGCCAATTCCGATGCAATTGTCCATTGATTCTTTTATTTCTGCCTGAAATAAATATAACAACAAGCATTTAGTAACAATTTAATATGTTATTGTGGAGTCAGTACCTGTGTTATAGTTTTGGACTTATTCATTACTCTGGTGTTCATTTGGTACCTAGAAAACGAAGCATTTATACTCGTGAAATGCATTGCCGCAGCGCTTTCCTCAATTCCAAAGAAAACTGTTACCAGACAAATGCCCAAAAAGAACTTTACTAAAGACAGTTTCATATTGAATTGGACAATTGCAAATGTTGGACTGACTTCAAAACTGAAACTCGCTGCTGCTTTTATAGTCGTTTCACCAATGCAGAAAAGGTAAATTATATTTATCTGTGTTAGAAACAGATGTGGCGATATCTGAAGTGCTTTGGACTGGACAAACAATAAACAGCTTGTACATAAAATTTAACACTGAAAGCAATGACAAATAAAACGATTTTCTGAGTTATGTCTTAAGAAAACAATTAATTCGATATTTACCCTCTTTGTCAATGAATGTGAGTTAAGACTTTGGTCAGGCAAATTTAAATAACGTTTAAGATCTGAATTTTGTTATCATCTATAGCATAAAAGCTATTGGGACCTAGGCATAGGTTAAACGGAATACTTCATTCAACAATTTCGTGAAATTTCTTCTTTTTATTCCTATTTCTGATTCTGCCACATCGATAAAAGCCTTTCGGTTGAATGCAGTTCATTTCCTGTGTCTCTTATCAAGTACATGAAGACAATGAAGTCGACACAGGCGCCTTCTGGCGTCGAGTTTGTACACATCTGTTCGAAAAACTTGCCGAAACGAGCCACTAATATTATATGTATGTAAGCCAGAACTTTGCCTTCGGGTATAGAAATTTATTGTGGCTCATATGATTTTTATCATTGGCCCTTTTGTGTTTGTTTGAAGGCAGCTTTGAGCGCATTGTGGCTAACTAAAGGTGTTCAATAGCTTAAATGCCAAGAGCAAAACATTTGGCTAGTGCAGCGGTAACAGTGGCAATAAAAGTTTAAAAATACTAAAAAAACATTCACATTTGGCTGGTAACACTTAACTGAATATAAAAGTTTGGGACTAGTCTAAAATGAGTGCATTAAATTTAATGCTAAGTTGGTTTTACGGTTCTCTTGAAGGAATCTATAGAAACTAAATGCAATTTCTTATGTTTTCAGACCAGACAATTTTCAACTATAAAATATAAATAAAAATATAACGTTCTGCGAAGACCACTTTTTTTTATCATCGCATTTTAACAGTTCGTTTCTCAGTTCTTTAAGAAATGAAAAGAAAATCAACAAACACATCTCAAGGTAGACCATGTGTTGTCTTGTCACAGCACAAAAGTTTTTGTTGTTTTTAAAGCTATCACCCAGCAGGTTGATTTATGTATTGGCCACGTTCACAAGGCGTAAACTTTCAGGAAGGAGAGTGGTATGAAAGCAGCAAGGATATTTAGACAGAACTTGAACCAAAACAGCAAATAATAAATACGTTGCAGAACTGTTTTTTTCTGCTGCAAAGGACATCCTGACAAAGATTGAGAAAATAAATGACCAAAAAGGAGTTTTTATAAACTGCGATAAAGCATATTGTGTATCATATTAAGCGTTAACTGATTTAATTTATTATATATTTTGTTTATTATTCAGCTCAGAAACAATTTCTTCTCTTTACCTTTTGTGGTTTTAATTGGGATACCTATCTTTGTTTCCTACTCTACTCTACTAGACTCCTACTATTAAATCTACCGTCTTTAACTAACCGTAGGGCAACTCTAGCTGCTTTAATTATTCAAAAATTAATAAATAGCAACATAGATTCTTCTAATCTTTTAAGTCACTTTCATTTCTGTATTTCTTGTATACCTGCCAGAAATTATCTTCCTATATATCTTCCTATATGCATCACGGATTATGCCTTGCACATTCCTTATAAAACTTTATATTCACTTTTCAACTATCATTTGCAGGCTTTTTCTTCTGAACATTCCCTTCGTTCAATCAAGCTTTCGCTTTTCTATCACCTTAGGTGATACCTAAACACTAAGACTAATACTTATTGTTCTGATTGGGTTTTTCTGGGTTTTCCCCAATCCTTGCAACAAATATTGGAACAATTCAAATTTAAAATCATTCCTAATAATATCCCCAGACTTTTTACTTTTTACCTTTTTAATTTGCAGATTACTTTTAATGTTTTATATTATACAATTTATATTAAACGTTTATCTTTTAGACGACTGTTTGTTGTCGTCTCTAAATTCAATTAAATAAACTTAATAAAGTATTACTAATAAGCTGTTTCAGTTGATGCGTTGCCTTAATTATAGACTTTTAAAAGATTTACTTTAACTTTTAAACTAATGACTTAATATTATTAATTTTATTAATAAGCAATTTGCAGTTTTCGATTTTCTATTTTCAATTAGGAAACACTATCTATATAGATCCGAACCAACTTGCTCTTGACTGTTTACTTTGATTGTAAGTTATGGTATATCCAGTCATAACAAAAACTTTGAGATCAAAATTACTTTTAATTCAAAAGTGTCCGTTTACTCAAAAGTTGAGTTCAACTTTAGGAAAGCGTCAACAACTTGAAACACAAACAAAATCACCAAGTTAATTTCAATTCTATTCGCTGTGTTAAATATTCTTTTGAATAGATGCGGGATTTTCCTAGTAAAGTCCCTTTCGTTTAATCAAATCGTTGAATACTTCATTCAAACTTCAGATCTTTCATATCTCTCCAACTTTGAACTGCAGATACTGCGAGATGCGCTGTCAACTTTTTAATTAAACTGTAACAGAGTTATCTCTGTTAACAGAGCAGAAAATATAACTTAAATCAGGAGGACCCACCATGAATTACATAATGATATTTGTAACCAGAAGCGGAAGTCCTGCTGACGGAAATGACCGAGCTGTTGACCACACAGGACTGACAGCTGTGGGTTATTTGGTTAGTGTCAGCAATTGTATAAAATATAGGATTCTATTATCTGTATGCCCTTAACAAGTTAACAACGTTATCAATTACCCGTTTTCAGCCCACGTACTACAATGAGTGTGACTAATATTTTGACCACGTCTGTTCTTAAGTGGATGTTGATATTTATTTATTTTTATTTGCATTATTAGTTGCTGCTGTTTTCAACAGGTTTATTATTTCGTTTGTGAAATTCTATTTTATTTTATTTCCTTTATTGTTGTAAAAAATGAAGCCGCACCCTCAACAATTTGTTTATAGCCCAACAATAAAGACACAAGCATTGTTTTTATCAACTCTGCTTAAGTGGCCGGAAGGGCCATGCTATGCACTTAAACTCTCAGTTCCCACTACAGACCGAAGTAGCAGCTGTATCCGGCAGAACCCATCCCCACGAGGTATGATTATGTCTGTTGTATCTAGGATACGAGCATCAGGCCAGCCATTGCACATCCGACAAAATGTCAGCTTGTTCTGCATATTATAACTTCTGTGCACATAAAAACTGTTTCGTATGGAGTCTGTAAAAACTAAAAGCATTTTGGAAATGCCACAGCAAGGCAAAGTACATAAAGTTATGTACAGATGTAAACTTGCTAGAGACTTCGTAAATTAAATTAATTTAAATATATCGTACTCTCAGAGGTTTGAAACTTTACTATACATTTCGGCCTGAGATATTTATTGAGTGCTGCAACTTATGGATGGAATTTATATCTATAAAATATTAATCATTTGATGATATTGTATCTTACACTAAGATATGTCAGTAAGCTCTCAGGTAACTCAACTTTTGATAGAGTTCTTAATAAACCCAAAAGCTGATTAGAAATTCTATAAAGATTAAAAGAAAGTCATCGAGTCTTTCTTATCACTTGCACAGAGTTCAAGTTCAACTTAAGAAAGATGAAACTAAGATCTACTAGCCGTAACTTTAAAGCCATAAACTGAAAGCATTCAGCTTGAGCTCGACAGAAGTATTAACGAACATGTCCTGCAGGATGTGCATTGATAGCTGTACAAGTTTATTGCTCTGCTGACTGTCAACAGCGTCTTGAGAGGCAGCTCGACAGTTGAGACAATCGAGTTAAATGATAATGCGACTGAAATTGGATGGAACCACAGATTACACACCCTCTCCTTTTGGCCAGCTAACTGATGGCTACTCATAATTGGTATTTTGTTCTGTCTTACCCGAATCCATTGCCAACTAAACACTTGTTTACCGGAGCAGAAAAATTGCATTGAAATGTCTTTGTTAGTGTTCCACTGTCAGTGGCCAGACTGAGTTTTGATATCAAAATAATTCTGCTGTAGGTATAGTTACGGTTTTTATCAATTGTTTTAAATTTGTTGGGGGAATGATCTTTTATTGGTTGAAAGGAAGTTAAAGCCGTTGGTAGCACTTCAATTTCAATGCTGACTCTTGTTTTAGCCATTTTCAGTCTTGTTTCTGTTTTAAAATTGTTCTGTGAACTCTAAAAGCCTCTGCACCAACTGCACAAACTCATCGAATGGCACAAAATGTGTAGCAGAACATTAGGAGCCTAGTTGGTTGGTTGCTTCTGCTGTTTGCTGTGGGTGTCATATATCGTAATAAGAATTTATGGCTATGACCCGAAAATGCTGGTAAGTGCATTGGATATGGAATGGCCATCATAAGAATGGAATCATAAATTACCGAAACTTCCTAATTTGTAATTTTCTATTATACGTTGTATCAGCAAAGCAACTCGCACAGGTTATTTATTATATTCAAATATTATATATAACACTCGGATGTCTTGCATTACTGAATTTCAAGAACTTAATAATCATAGAAAAAGTAAAACAAATCAAAATTGTATTTGAATTCTACCCTAAGTCGGTTTCATAAACTAATAAGCATATTTTCATTTACTCAGTTTGCGTAAAGAATGTGTCTGAGTAGAAATTTTCTCTTCAACAGTCAGTACCAAGTTTTTATACGGACTGAAAGCTGATCTGTTGTACTTGTTGTATTTCATCATATGCATTAGCTTAACAGACCTGTCAGATGGAAATAGAATGACATAATATTTACATTCTGATGGACAACAATCCTCATTTATTGCCATGTCATTTTGTCCTAGATTTGACACAGTTCTGTAAACTGTCAGCAGGTGACTTCTCTTTATTGCCTTGTTATTCTTTCTTATTTGTAAAATTATGTCAATTTGCTTGTTTATCTGTCAGCTTATGTTTAGTTTATAGTTTTCTTCTTATAAGTACTTTTAACACTTATTGAAAAGATTTTAGTAGCTCTCTTTACGCCCTAAAAAGTTTCATATAGGTTTACTCACACATTACGTATACGCCGCTTTGTACAAATCTCTCACCAATTATAATGTAACATACAATAAAATAAGTCTTAGCCCTGGTGGACGATTAGCCTTAATTCCCAAGCAGAGTAATTTGGGTAGTTCTTCAGGTCATTATGCACTCCAAACTAGAGTGTGGATATTGTCTTAGCCAAAGCCAAAGCTACATATGTTCGTTTTAGAGTTAAGCATTTCTAAATAAATAAATAAGTGCAAAAGAGACATTAGGAGTAAATGGAGTACTATGGTTAATCTTTTCAAACTAGAAAGGCGGACGAGGATTGTGTTTTAAAGTCAGATAACCGTGTGAGGCCAGCTGACAGCTTGTAGGACTAAGAAGTTGTGAGTCCAATAAGAGTAAAGGTAAGTCATTAGAGATTCCTATTTTATATACGAGTAAAGCTAAATTCGCTCCTCAGAATGTAACATTCGTTACTTTATTTGACTTGCCAAAGATTTATTCCTCTCAAAGTTGTTAAGTATTGCTTTAAATACAAGTTTGCTTTTGCTTTGATAGCTTAATTTGCATTATGATATTTGTTTAGAGCTTACACACTTTTAATATTCTGTAGTTGAGCATGTTGTGCTTCTGTGGAGGTTACTTAAGAAGTTTTTATATTATGCTTGCCCCATTTAACTGTGAGCAACATGTGTGTGTAAGGAAGTAAAAATGGAGTTGTTTGTGAGTAGGGAAACGGAGTAAGTAGTAGTTAGGTAAGAGAAGTTTATTTTCTTTGATTTGCATTGCATTTGCAGGCTTAGAAAGTTGTTCAGACTTCTGGCAAACTATGAAACACTTTTAGGGCAAAAGCATTCCTAGCATGTGGACGGCAATTCTGAATACTGATTCACATGACTTGGGCTCAAAGAGATTCTTTAAGTAGCTCAAGATGGATAAAGTGTGTGTGTGCTTCTGTGGTCGAAGCAAAACTTGTTTTTAGTTTCTTCTTTGGTAATCCAATCAAAAGCAATCTTGTCGAGATTTTGAAAGCATTCAAACAAAACTGAAATAAATTGAAAAAACTTGGCAAATGAAAGAAACCAAAGAGGTAAGTTGGCAAATAAATAAGGAATGTATGAAATCGTACAGAAACATAAGCAAATACAACTTGAATATCGCTTAACAAAGGCAAACTCTGTTTTCATCTTATAAATACGATTTTATATACATAATAAGTCAGACAGCATTGGCCGTCTAGTAAGCCTTTGTCTTTAGATTGGCATGTTTATTGTTTATGATTAAAAATATGTATATATCTCTGCCAGTTACACACATATTCGGCTTATTACTATAAATTTAACTTGGCATATTAAAAGAGCTGACCTGGCATCCTTCGTTTATCCTGTGGGTGGGGTGCTTGGGTCAAGCACTCGTCTGATCTCGGACCGAAGATTGATTATGGCAGGGATAAGTGATACTTTGCTTGTGGTGTTTTTATGGCCAGCTATAAAATAATAGATCATACCCACTGACTGCGACAGATTATGTAATAAAATTAACTACTAAGTGGTTGGTTGTGTTGAGGTTAAAGTGCTGACTCGTATCATTATTTTATGACATGTGAACAAGCAACGTTCGTTTTAGTTTATGTTTTTATATTCAACATTCTGAACTCAGTTGAATTAGCTTAAAATACTTCCACCATCGATTTGTATTGTAACTATTAATTTTAAGTTGTAGTACAAATTTAATCACAATCACAAATTGAAATCTGCAGTGTGGGAGTCAAGACTGCAATTGATTTTAGATCCCACACATAAAACTGTTCAATTGGGAAGAAGTGACAGCAAACAAGTTGCAATCCGATAGCATCAAACGCAAATGGAAAATATTTGCGGAATAAGTATAGCAGAGTGTAAGGGAAAATGAAGAAAATAAGTGGAAAGCAAAACGCCAAGAATAAAATTGACCATAAAGCCAAACAAAATGCTCTTCGCGGCAACTGCAGATAAAACCCACAAGTGAAAAGGCAAACACTAAATTGATAAACGTTGCCTTTGTTTCAGAAATTGGCAGAGCTCCCAGGCTATGGTCCTATGGTAGCCTTCCTTTGGTGTAATTTCCCGGCCTGACACAAGGGTAACGAACCACAGTGGGGCCAATAGAGCAAAAGGCGTTGCAAAAATTAGAATAAATCAAAACGCAGGATGGGGAAGCTTTTCCCTTTGACAGATGGATTCAAAGTGCAATTTTCCCTTTTTGTATACAACTTATACATAAATATTTTTACTAATTTTCTTCTTATAATTTTTGCAACGAATAAAGTCGCTTTTGCACACTGTCGCTTGATGACACAAACACACAATTTAGAGAGCAGCTGATAATCTTTGACGGGAGAAGTTTCCTTGTTGACAACCTTTCAAACAAAACGCGTTTAAAAAGGTTCTCGAGGGTTGACTTAAGCCAATGTCAAATAGCAGTCGCATTTAAGGTGGCCGCTTGCTTTAATCGGCAGTTGCTGGATAACATGCAACTTCAGTTCTATATTTTCTATATATATTTTATATTTTAGCAATTTATTAAAGCGCTGAAAGCTTGTAAGCAGAGCCAAGAAACTTGAAGTGAACCTTAAATATGTAAATTTGATGGCAGCTGTCTCTGAGCTATGAGTTTTTTGGTCATTTGCCATCTATTTTCCATGTCATACATTACGTACAGGACTCTCAAACTTATTATAATATTTAGATTAGCCACAGCAACACAGCTGTCAGCTAGGTGGACGTGTTATCCCTTTTGTGCCTCTGACATGTGCTTTTTATGGTCCAACTTCTGTTTGTTAGCTGCCTTTGAAGAATTCTAATTAAAATGTCGTTCCATAATGATGAGACTGCTTTTATCTAAAAACAAATAAGGCAACTTTGTCAAGCAGCAAACTAAAAGGATACAATATTGGATCGCAACAGAAATCTGTTATTATGCTTATTAGGTTCGGCAACTTACATTGACAGGCCTACAGGAAGTTGAAAATAAAAACTAATTACAAATTTGAGGTATAAAATACTAAAGCAGAACAGAAAATCCCGGCTTGGATAAGTAAAGCAGCCTTATAGTATATCAAATTTATCTAAAACTAAAGAAGTTTTTATATCAAGCAAATCAACTTATAGTGTCTTAATCTATTGACACTGATTGTAACCTCTAATTCAAAATAATTATCTTACACACAGTAAAAAAGCATCATATATAGTACGTATAATTACTTAAATACTTTTTAGTTATCTTTTATTATAATGCTTTATTTATTTATTTATTTAAGTCAACTAAAAGCAGCTGACTACGAAATTAAGTTTAAAGCAAATGAAGTATTAAAATTATAAAATAAAATAGGAATTCAAACAAATTTAAATTTAAATCTAACATTTGTTGCAAGGATTGGGGAAAATCCAGAAAAACCCAATCAGATCAATATATTAGTATATTAGTGTAGAATAAAGGAGTATTAGAATATTGACAGTATACTATTACTTACGTATATACTAATAAGAGCAATAGTATATAGAAGCATAGTATATTAAGTATTAATGTATGAGAGAATTAGTAAATAGGGCTTACACAGTTACTAATTAATATACTATTAGAAGTGAATAGTATATAAAAGTAGCAGTATAATGAAGAAATAAAAGGAAATAAGATAAATTGAAGAAATTTAGCTAGAACGAAGGTTAATTGTTTCTACTAAGATATACATATGAAAAGAGAAGATTTTAAAGAAGAAAGAGAAGATGCATTTGAGATCACGTTGTGGAGATTATTATACTTAAAACATAAAGCGTGGAAAAAGCTGTGTAATGCGTAATCTGTTGTGCATGTAGAAAGAGACAATGGGATATAGTTCCTAGTACAACGACGAGGAATAGAAAAACTAAGACGACCTAAAAGGAAGGCAGACTCAATATTGCCTATAATCAGCTTATGTAGAAAAACATAATTAAGAGTTTTTCGACGATTAACTAGTGAAGGAAGATTAAGAAGAAGAAGCCTACTGGAGTATAACGGTAGACGAAGATTGGGGTCCACGTAAAGCGAACAGCATGAATTGCTTTTGAATGGATTCAATTCGATCCTGGGTGGCACTATACTGAGGGCACCAGACGCACGAACAGAATTCCAGAATCGGCCGAACAAGAGAAATGTTAAGGATTTTTGTGGTAAAAGGATCATTGGATTCCTTTGACCAACGTTCAATAAATCCAATTACCTCCTTGGCTTCATTCGTAGTTCGTAAGTTTTATGTGTAGACTTTAATTCGCTGTACCACGTCTTCTCAAGAGAAATATCCCTTCACTCCTTAAAGTCCTCTATTTTCCTTTATCTTAGTAGAAACCTTTTCCATTCTCCAACAACCATAACTTCAATTTATGTTAACTCCTTTTTTATCCTTATAATTCTTAAGTTTACCTACTCATTATTCTGCCACTATTATATACGATTACTTCTAAAAGTATATTAATTAGTAACAGTATAAACCTTATTTACTAATTCTCTTATACATTAATAGTTTAATATACTAATCTTCTAAATACTATTACTGATATAAGTATGTACGTAAGTAATAGTATAACGTCAATATTCCTATGCTCCTATATTCTATACTAATACATTATTGATCCGATTGGCTTTTCCTCAATCTTTGCAATAAATGTTGGATAGTTTTAAATGAAATCAATTTTTCTAATATTTTTATTCCTCAGATTTAAGTGTAATTTTAAGTTAAAGCTTTTCATATTTTTTATTTTTATTTTTAATTTTAATTATTCCTATTTTATTTTATACTTTAAATTGTTATTAATTATTCTTTTTTGTATTTTTTAATTTAAAATATTTTTTTGTTTTAAATTTAATTGGTAGTCAGCTGCTCTTAGTACACATTAATTAAATAAATAAATAAAACGAATTCCGATTGTTTTATTATCAAATAGATAAAGTAAACAAAGTGAAATTTAAAGATAGTCTCAGCTTAAGTTACTGCAGTTTGCTTATAAACTTAATTAATAAATCCTTGATCGCAACTTTTTCCCCTTTCATGTGGAACACTGTTGCCCTGTTGTCCGTGTCCGTGTCCTGTTGTGAAGGATGACAACAGCCATAGGGTAACCGAGGAATACGCTCGACGTCTATGTGCATAATTAAGAGCAATTAAGTGCATTTCACTCTCCACTTGAAAGCAAATTTGTGTGGCAAGACAAAGTTTTTGCCAAGAAGTCTAATGAAACATGTTCATACCAGAAAACAGCAAGAGAGAGAACGTAATTATGAATTTATTAGTGAGTCTTCAAGCAAATAAGAAAATTATCAGTCTTTTCTAATTTTAAAGAAAGTTTTGCCACATGCTGATAAAAATATAGTTAACTTTATTTCCATATATACTATTTTGTATGAATTTGTTGTCTTTGTCTTTGTATATCAAATCCTCAACAGAAGTTTACAGGATATTTTTCATTCATTAGCCCGAGGCGTAACCTGTACATAGAAATGCAGATGCGATGTTCCAACGTGTCAGTGTCCTTGGTTGTTATAATTTTTAACAATGCGTTGGGATTACAAAAAGGATGTTCACAGGAATGAATATTCCAATGAATTCTGAGAAACACTAGGAGCTGCTCTCTAAACTCGACTGGCAAAATGTCAGAAGGCATATTGAAACAGTAAAAATCATCGGGATGCATTTACAATGGCGACAGTATGACGCCCCGAGTGTTTTTAACCATCCATTAGAATGTCAACTAGGAAAGCGATGCACGTATTGCCAAGAGCTGAGGACGAGTGTTGAATGATTTATGCCTGAAAACTATTTTAAAGCTGTTACAAGCCTGCAGGGCGTGGCCCGAAAGGCAACTGCCATTTAAACGATTTAAACAGACGCAGCAGGAGGCGTCTGAGGTCAGAACCTGGTAGCGAAAGAGAGTTACTGTCATTTCCTTTTCCATGAGTTTCAGTTCTGTTCACATCTATTTATTCTCCGCTTGTGAGTGAAATCGGTCAGTGAGTAAATATAAAGGCTATCATTGCTACCAACAATCATTCACCTGCTTATGGCATCTTTTTGACCACTGGCAGGCACTTCCTGTGGCTGCCAAAGTTATTTCCCAACATGTGCAGGACATTGGCAAATATTTACCCGAGACGAGTAGAGAGAACATTTAACTTGTCGGAGTAGCAAATTCGATTTCATAGGATACTAAAACGAAAGAAGCTAAACAAGTTAAAAGACTTAATGAAAACAATGAAATAACAATTAAATTGTTATTCAATTTTAAAGTATGTAACTATTATTGATTTATAGTACGAGTTAGATGCTGTCCTAAACATTTGACAATTAAATCAAAATATCCCTTAGGCTTTTGAAATCAATCAATAAAAACAACCAATTTGTATTTTTTAAATATTTAAAGCTAACTTGTAAGTTGATATCTGCAAGAGTTCATAAACTAGAATTTATTTCTATTTAGACTAGAAATAGAAACCAAAATCACATAAAAAAACAGTTGGAAACGCATTCTGATATTCTTAAACAATGAAAATCCCAAATTGGAAACTTCATGTCAAGTATTTCAAAGTTATAAAGGAAAACTGGTTTATCACCGGTCTGGCTAAGGACTAACTGCTTGGGGTCTGTGTGGCCCCTAACTAAAACATTTCCGGTGAACAAGGTTGTGTCTGAAATTATTGTTGTAGAGAATATGTAATTGTTGATTGCCGAATGTAGTTGCTGTTTACATATTGCAAATTGATTTACAAATCTTCCCTGTCCCGTATGCCCCTATAGAGTGTGCTGAAAAAAGCCATTATCAAAACCTTTGCTATTGACAACTGCAGTGCTGCTCGGTTTTCCTTTTGTTTACCGCAATTTCAGAGCCATGGAAACGAAAATGCAGTCTGGGTATGAAATTGTGTTGCCTGCAGTGCAGTGCACTGTCGCCGAACGGTTGCCAAGCTCCTATTTATATATTTATTTCGAGCACTGGGGACAAACGATTCCAGCATGAACATAACTTTGCTGCAGCCAGCTTAATTTAAAATAAATAAAATGCAAGAAAATTTCGGCTCTTTTCCAGAGAATTCAATTCCATTGCATCACTTGGGACCGGATGCATGCACAAAAGTATGCTACATATTTTGTATCGCAAGACGTGTGTGTGGTGCCATAGACGAATTATGAGCTTAAGCTCATTTCACTGGAGCTTCGTGGTACTCAAACGGGGCCAGGTATACGAAAAGAGAATAGGAGTACCTATACTCCTTTGGGGTAGTTATTTCATGGTGATTTCCTGGAGTTTCTATAATTATCTCCCACTCTGAAATGCATTGTTCTCTAGCTTAGGAATGAGTCGTTGCTAAGCGAAAGGCTTAAAGCTTTTTGCTTTTAGAACACCTGAGTCCATGTAGGAGTTACTAGACCCCAACTAAGCCGAAGAGTGAGCAACTTTTATGTACAAATTCTAATTACGTTGTTAAACTCCAAATCAAACGTAGTTTGTTAAACAAAAACATTTTCGATTTAGCGAGAATGCAATGTAAATAAAATTTTAATGGCCAAATGGTATAAAACAGTAATTACCTAAAAACAAAAACTATACTGGAAACAAGAGTTGTATATAATAATTTACATGTAAAACTAAAAACCCTGTACGAAGATGTATTATGCTAATAATATTACAGGTATAAATAAAACATTAAAAAAAATACCTAAAAATAGCAACAAATTAAAGCAAAGCTGGTCGAATCCAACATGAACACATTTATACTGTACTCAAATTCACCTTTCTGTAATGTGAAATAATCAAAATGTGTTTGCATGTAGTATAATATTGTATGTAAAGCATATTCAAGCCGATTTGGCATTGTATGCAGTTACCCCACAGGCATTGCCACATTAGTTTCTGGCTGTATGACTTTAGTCAGGTAATTGCATTCAGTGCAACATTTGGCCCAGCTGAACCTGCCAACTCTTGGTCTCTCGCGGATACAGCCAATATCACATTCAACTAACTGAATGACTGTTCTGGTCACTGCTTATCCACTCTGAGGCCCAAATCTATTGATGCATGTGCCCAAAACCCAAACGACCGTTAACATCGCGTAACAAGTGCGAATATTCGAAGTTTGCGGATGCGGATGCAATTACCGGAGCTTCGGCTTAATATTTTCCAAAAACTGTAGCTGAAGTTAACATCCATATGTGAAAACGAGGTACTAAAATTTAATTACATTGAACGTAACTGAGAACTTAGGCACCTGTCCAAAAAGTATACGTTATAATTATCAACTCATTCAAGCCTTGGCAAGCAGACGAACAATGCATTAAAGTTGGAGAGAAACGATAGAAAGTATGTGGAAAAGGGAAGAACAATGCGGAATTAAGATGAGGGTGGAAAAACAATGTTAGTTTCAGGAAAAATGATATACAGTGTGATTATTTAATATACTCTTAGATGACTGGAAATGTATTTATATCCTGCGAACGATTGTTTATCCTGTGACGTAAGCAACGCGGATTCTATTAATATTACCTACCAAGTCCAATACCAAATAGGTTCACGTAATACACGTTTCTCTATACAATACAATCTTTGAACTTTGTTCATTAGCAAATTGGAAGTTGAACTTATTTGGCTAATAGAAAAGAGTGCTCTTAACCAAAGTCAAGGTAAAAAGGAGTTCACATCCCATAAATATTTAGTGACCAACTCTACCGCAATACACGACAAACAGAGGTCAGAGTGTGTCAACACAATTAGGACAATAACTGAGGGTCGCTGGGCCTAAATCTGCAATAAAAGTAAATTAAAGGCAAACACGTATGTGCTTGTTTACATCCTTTCGATTGGGACCCTCTTAGCTTATGCAGAAGTATTCGAATCGGTTAGCTCCAAATATAAATGGTTCCCTTAGATACCAATCCGAATAGCCAGAGTAATGCCATTGTCAAAGTAAAAGTTAATGCCTAATGATTTTGCTCACATGCCGTATTAGGCAGCATAAATGGGAATGTGGCTCAAATAAAGGCAATTCCGATTCGAGGATTAAGTGCACAAATTCCTATTGTTCTGTATAACCTTTGCACAGAAAGGATTTCCGCATAGCATGTGTGAGCAGACTATTTGTGGCTGAGACATATTCAATGATTGCTTGGGCAAATTAAATGGACATAAGCTAAATTATTTAAGCTTCATTTGTTCAAAGTATACAACGAAAGGTACTCGAATTACACAGAGCAGGATCTTAATATCAATTATCTTAATTGACAGATAATTCCAATTACCGGAAGCTTAACGCATGCTTATTGCACCAACATAATAAGGAAACAAAAATAGTATTTTTTCAATAAAATTGCAAGTTAATTTGCTTATCTGGTATACAGTTAATATATATTCTCAATCCATGTAATTGCCGTAAATTGTGAATGTTAATTACTGCATTTCATTGAGCCGCAAAAGTCAGACCGCAACCACAAGACAAATTTTATGATAATTTGAAGACTGGTTGAAAATTTGAATTTAATTTGTCCTGAATTCAACCCAAGTTAAACTCACGCTTTTATATCCTATAAATAAGCCCCAGCGTACAATAGTTCTATTCCTATATCCAGGCTATAAATCGGCATGAATTTAATTAAAATTTAACACACACACTGGAACTTCATATATCACTTGTTTTGGGGGTGTACTCGTATCGTTTTGGTTGTTTAAATTTTGTCCCAACAGCAAATGCAATTATACAGTTAACCAACTTATTGTGTTTTGATATTGTAAACATATATTTACCCACATTGAAGTTAACTTCTGGAAACTGATTTCACTATTAAAGAAAAGAAATAACATCTCATTTGCAATGAGAGCTCTTATTTGAGTAGTTTCTGATTGTTAGAAATTCAAAAAGGGTTTTCAACAAAACTCAGTAAATTACTGACAGACTTACACTTACAGGTACATTTAGTGAGGTAATTAAATAGCATTTTTAAATTTAATTTCCATGATCAGCTTAATGGAAATTGACAGCCAAGACAAAGCTGACAGACAAATTGTTGAATAACAATTATGACAAAATATATAAAAATATTTATATGATATAATAATTTTTTTAAGCTCTTTCCCTTAACTGCAAACTGCTTTTTTAATTTGGTTTTCAGCTGGATTTACAGGTACATGGCTGTAGGCTTAAAAACGTCAGCGAATGCTCGACCAACACCTGTATATATGTTAAATAAAAGTAAATATGTTTTATATATAAAAACCCATTTATATATCGATACACAGACTGTTGACCCCAAAGTAAATCTTATTGTAAGAGCATGCAGCGAGATACTTTCACGTGGTCAAGTTGGTTATTTTTCAACCAATATTTATTCAATAAAAGGAAACCCTGGTTATTAACTGTTGTTAAAAGAGAACAGAAACAGACAGTATTGCGATATTCTGATTTTCATTATAATAAATACAGTTCAGAGTAAACTATCTTACTAATTAACAGCCCATCGATTGTAATTGCGATTTTATTCATAAACAGTTTGGCTGAACCCATTAGCTCAACGTGAAGATGTTTACTATGTTAGACTAATTACGTATCTGTTCAATCGATTCGGTAACTGACCAAATAAAGCTGTTCATCTGCATTCAATGGAACTTCCGTAGCAGTTCCCAAAACGCACCTCAACATTCAGGACACATCCTGCCTGAGGCAATCGACACAAAACACAGCGATATCAT
The DNA here is from genome assembly GCA_035045065.1 of Hirtodrosophila trivittata. Lineage (NCBI taxonomy): Eukaryota > Metazoa > Arthropoda > Insecta > Diptera > Drosophilidae > Hirtodrosophila > Hirtodrosophila trivittata. Next base: position 1,126,022 of record JAWNNK010000866.1, read on the forward strand.
TAATGAAGCTGCCTTCTGATGTCTGAAAGTTATTCGACATAAACATCACTTGTAAATGTAATATTATAATTGCCTCACCTGCTTGTGTATTACAGGTATCTGATTTGAAATATTATTTAATAATAAATTTGGATTCTGTACGAACTATTTTAGTATTCGAATCTAAAATTCGAACTTACCTTTCTGGTCTTGTTCGCACTGTTAAAACTAAATTTATGCACCCACAAAAACAAAAATCAGTCGCCAACAAACAAGAATAAAAAAATTAAATGTTCCTGGACAGTTGCCAAGTGCGCCCAAAATAGAAAGCCACAAAGGCAGCCAAGTCACGAAACCCATAAAGCTGCCTAAGGCGGATAAGCATACATATATAAACCAGACTGCGAACAGCCAGGACAGATCTAAGGACAATCTTGTGGTGAGTAGTAGCAGGTCCAAGTGGGGCAGAGCAAAAATAATTTATTCGTTGTAAACAAATTCCGAGATTAACGCTAATTTGATAGAGCTGATGTGCGCACGCTCTTGGCCAAGGGAACTTCAGCAACCAAAACTACTGCGGACAAGTCAACAACAAGGTCCTTAGTAATGAATATAATTGTGTCCATTCTGCTTTTTGTGTGTCTTTTACAACTAGGATAATTTAATTTGTATTGCGCTATTTTCTGGTTGTATTTATGTCTCATTAAACTCTTGTGCGAATTCCCTGACAATCTGTTGAATGCAGAACCTGTTACTTGGTGTTTGGATGTATTGTTGAGTGAACGAATGTGTTCATAGCTTCCTTTTTAATTATGGTAACAGAAAATTTAAACTTATTATTAATAAAACCAGCTGCTCAGAGTATTTAATGAGACTGGTTCGACAATTTCAATAGGCACTGCGATGATCAGGTATCTTATCAATCTTACATTTTGATTTATGTACACCCAACTCTCTTTTTACACGGTTTCTTTTTACACGGATTTCTGAGGAACGTATCTACCGTGTAAAAAGAAAGTTGGGTGTATTTACAATGTGCTGTAGCAGTTTAGCATCAAGATTTTCTACTTAAAGTTTGGGTAAAGTGAAAATAATTATTGAAAAGGGATAATTGGATGTAAAATATAAGCCTATCCTTTCAACCTTAACATCGGATCACTCCAATGTGTTACTATCGCGTACTTAAGTCTTCAACAATGTTAGTTTGCCATCAAACTATTTTCTTACATTATATACTATATCTTAATTTATGACACCTTTTAACACTTCCATGTTTACTTATTTTATATATATATTTATTACTCCGCCTTGCTACAACAATGTTTCTTTAACTGCAATTTAAATTAAATTGATTGCAGAAACTGAAGGACACAAGTTGACAACGACCAAAGAATCCTCGGTAACACTCGAAAATGTTTTATTAATTTATATTTTTTATTCATTATTATACACTTTTTGGATTAAAAGTCTAAAGCATTTGCTTACTATAAAAATTATTAGCATAAATCACCAAAGTGGGGTGTGTAAATCCTCCTATTTTTCGCAATTATAAATATTTTTTTTAAATTATATAATATCTATAATACTCTGTTATAGTTTAATAGTAGCTATTTTAAAGCTTAGCTAGAACATTTCATTTTACTGTCAGTTTTGTTATTTTTATCATCATTATTATTCAAATGAATACATTAGCGTTATTATGAAACGAAATGACTTTGGAGACCGCTGGCGTCGCGAAAATCCCAGTAATAAGTACCTACCTCCCTTTTTGGGTGGGCCAATCGACGAGATTTTCATGAAATACCCTTTGGGTAAACATCATGGAAACTTCAGTTGTAATTATCCGAATTCGTTTATACCGATAACCGCGAACCCAATGGCGATTATGCATAGCACTCCGAATGAGGAAATCTCCGAATTGGTTCCATGTGACAATAAATTGATGGAACTTAGGCTGGAGTCATTTGACAAAGCAGCTAGCCCAATTATCTCCCACCATCCGGAGACGCAATCAACCAACCCAGCATCCTTCACCGATCAGAGTCTGTGCTCTACACCCTCGATGAGCAGCAGCTTCTGGCTACGTGTTTACGACATTCCGGAGAATCTGTACCTAGAGGTATATGGTTTCTTCTATGCCCTGGGGGAGGTAAAAGAAGTTAGATCATTCGATTGCAGTAGCATCTATTTGCACTACGCATCGTCGCAGGGCATCCTCTTGGCACTCAGCTACGACAAGAAAGAGATTTCTTTTGAGGACAAAGTGTTATGTGTAAGGTGCATGTTCGTCACGAATACGGTTATTGAGAAGCTGAGCCAAGGAACGAATTCTATAAATATCTGTAGGAAATCCAGCACTTTATGTGAAGATCTGAGTTTTGATTATGACGAAGACATGGATTACGGCTTGGGTTACGTCTACAAAAGGCGTCGTTCCAGGTTTATGCCTCGCTGCGGCAAATGGTTGTTGAAAGTAAAAAAGGAAACAAAGAAAGTAATATACTGGCTCAAAATAATGCTAAAGAAGTTGCTCAATTTTGATTATGTACTCCTGTTTTTAGGAGATACACTTTTTTCGTTCAGTTCATTCATAAAATATAGATTCAGATAGGCTTCTATAAGCATCAATCGCATCGACCTGTTAAAAATTTTTATACATGTTTAGACAGAATTTTATGAATATAGTGTAAAAAATAAGAACAATTTGAGTTGTATGAAAAATTTGTAATGAAATGTTGGTGAAAGTGATAACACGTTCACACAATTATTCTGAACCAACTTTGATTAGTTTTAAACATTCCAAAAGTAGAAAGAAAATTAGCACAATTTCATGCTATCGCAGCCGAAGAAAATAAAAATAATAAAAAGATAATACTCGTAATGTTTAATACAATATTTTTAATCAATAGTGCATTGTCGAGGAATAATGAACAAATATAAAATATATATACTCATACTTAATTCTATAAATATTATTATTATTATATGTTGTGGAGTACTCACTTCATTCTGATTATGTATTCTATTTGGTTGCCTAAGTTATCTTTCTCTTTTTTTGATTCTCTATTCTCTCCGTTGTCTCTGTGTCTATTGGCAAAGATATTTTTCTTACTTAAAGATACTTAACAATAGGTAGACGAAAGGGTTGTTAAGCTACTCAGAGATTGTGTTTAATGAAATCGCAGAACGTATTACTCTAAGTATAGCATCTATGAGTTAGAACTTCTCTGATTACAGAATATATAATATTAATTAAATTATTATTAATGGGCAACAAGTAGAATTAAACACATTTCCTTATTTCCTGCATTAGTACTAGTAGATCACATCTAATAGTTTGCATATTTGTTTAAGGCTTCATTTTGAGCATCTTAACTTGGACGGCGAAACAGTCTTTACGCTTGATTAGCGGAGTATTTAATTAAATTGAGATTTGCGCAAAACGCATTCAGTAAAAGAGAAATCTCAGAAAAGAAAAGGATTGAGGCAAAGCGAACAAAGAGCTGAGTTTAATTAGCGAATAAATTGCAAACAGATGAGTCAAATGAGTTGAATGATTAATCAATGTTTATTCGTGCGTTTGTCTTTGTGACTGAGCCAGATTTTAATTGAAAAAGTACTGAAAGACGTTGGCTACACAACCAAATCGAAAGTGATTGATGGAAAATGAATGTGAATACCTTTGGCTGTTCAATTGGAGTCCGCAACATTGTAATGGAAACATAACATAAACAAAGAGAGAGAGAGACATACAAACCGCTTTAGCATGTGCGAAGAAATGGCAGCTGGATATCTTTTTGGTTTATAGTTCCATTTGCATTTCTGCTCACGTATGTGGCATGAATAAATTTCCATTTGCTACTGGGATCAATATGCCAACTTTCATTCGTCAAACACTCTAGATGATACAAGTGCGATGCAACACGAATCTGTGCGCTCCATAAACTTGATATTCAGGATATGTATTTTAATTCGAGAACTTGGGATTGGCAATGTTTTTACTTAAGTTCAATCATTAAGTGAGTCTCTGCAAAGGACTTGTTAAGATATAAATAATGGTAATTTATTTATTTAGAGCTTAGGTTTTAATAGCAGTGACTACAGAACAAATTATAATTAAAATGCAATTAAATATAATTTAATTATTAAAAAAAAATATTAATAATAATAGTAATGAATGTCTGAAGGTTAACAAAATATATTTGATTTTTAGGTATTATTTGTTGCATAAATTGGAAAAAAGTATTTCCGAAAAACTTCCGAAAATCATACTCTTATTGATGATTAAAAATAAAACAATATTTAAAATTATTAAACAACGGAGTAAAAAAGACATAAAGTATTTGGGGAATAAAAGCTTAAATATATAAAAAAAAATATATAATAATCATAAAATAATAATAATAGTCAAAATATTAATTAAAATATAAATAATTATAATATAATAATATTTAATAATATCAATAACAATAATAATAAAAAATATTAATTATAATGTTATTATAATAATGATAGCAATATTAATGATAATAATAATTATAATAATAATCATAATAACAATAACAATAGGTTTCACCTTTAAAAGCATACACACATATATCGTAGGAAATTTAAGGGGTAAAACAGCATGAAGTTATCAGTTAATCTATAGCTTTAGAGCCACTGTGCTTTGAGTTTACATTTTATGTAGTATAATCCGCAAAACAGCACTCGGACTTGGTAGGAGCCAACACTAGGAGCTGTTCTAGTGCTTTGCAGCAGAGTTCTCTATCCAAATGGATGCTCATCCTGTGAAATGGCCCGCATTAAATAATATTTGTGTTTTGGGAATACCTCGGAAACTTCCACTTGTCCGACCCACATGCAAACCACAGATGTGTGGTTGTTTCTTTGAGTGTTGATAGTAGGAATTTATGTGCTCTTTACTATAGTTAGTTTATTTTTTATATCCCTCTGCTGCTGTGGTAAAAACTATTTACCTGCTGTGGCGCAGTGAAAACAGGAAAAAGGTAAACGGAACTTAAGCATAAACTTTTAAAGAATGTGGAGGAATTAAAATTTGTATAAGGAATTTCTTATTGCTGCTATGAATCAGTAGAAATAATTTTGTACAATTATAAATTCATGCAGTTCCAGTTTAAGTTTAAATATTTGAAGTATTAACCTCACACTCAGATCACTTTTTGCCGCCTCGATTTCATATGGAAAGTTATTATTGTTCTAGGAGCATTGCAATTTCCAGTTGAATTTATAATTAAAACGCAGACAAAGGCAACGTATGCCAGCCACAGGAAATCTTTATAAAGGTAGGATTCAAAAAGAGCTGAACGTGAAATTCTTTTGCTAACAACAAATGAGCCTTTGTTATGAATTTTTCGAGTGCAATCAAATGAATTTCAGTTCAGCCTCCACTTGGCCGCTTGATTGCAATTCAAAAGTCGGCAATATGATTCGTTAGTCGAATGAAGCTCCGTTAAGTCTTTTGTTGCTGCGATGGCCATCACTATGGATGAGAATTATTTTTAATATTTTATAACTTTCTGTATTGGCAATGTGTTAACAAAAGGCACCACAAGTCGATGCCTACTTACATGAGTATTTCCAACCAGGTAGCCTCTCCTCATACTGTTCGCCAGGCAATTTGATCAAGAATATTGTCCACGTCAGAGATTTATTTTTACGCTCAGCTTATTACCATGACTGCAGACAGTTTAATGGTTAATGCAAATGGGAATAGTCTATTTTTATATTAAATCATGCGTAATTTTCCGTATCCTAACAACGAGTTTTAAATGGCCCTAAGCAGCTGACATTAGTAGTGCTATTTTTGTTGCTTAGTTCGAGTTTGGCCCAATATAATATTCATTTTCTGCATGAAAGGTCTAAATTCAACGGAAAAATTTAAAAATATTCAATTGGTTGTCGTGCGGTTAAAATATGATACGGCTAAAGGGCATGAGCTATTAGCTCAAGGTTGGTTTTGCTTTGTTTTGCAAATGCTTTCCTTTACGAGAGTGTTATATTCAGTATACGGCACTGCAATTAACTAGACGACTGCACACAAAAACCTAACTAGGAAAGCATTTTATGAGTGCTTTTTGCATTTTGCTTGGGTATACAACCGCATCCTGGGGCGTTATTTGTTTATACGCCTCCAACAGCACGGGAACTGCAACATGTGCATAAAGACATCAGAAATATGGCAGCTGCCTTACTGAATTTCTGGCAACATTTTGTGCGCTCAATTCATGTCACAATGTGGTTGCCACATGCGGCATACGCGCTGCGGTTAAGTTTAGAATGAAAATGCAGTCAACTGCGCTTATATAAAGTTTTAGAATGGATGAAAATGGCAGTAGCAGCTGGTTCTAATTAATCAATTCTACATTTAAAAGATTCTTAGATCTCTCACCTTTAAAATAAAATAAACCTTACCAGTTAATCGCCATTTCTGACTAGCCTGAATGGATTGAGAAGACAGTAGACTGCAGTAGCAGCTGGTTCTAATTAATCAATTTAATGTTTAAAAGCTTCGTAGATCTCTCACCTTTAAAATAGAATAAACTTGACCAGTAATCGTCATTTCAGACTAGCCTGAATGGATTGAAAAGACAGTAGACGGCAGTAGCAGCTGGTTCTAATTAATCAATTCTACATTTAAAGATCATTAGATCTCTCACCTTTAAAATAGAATAAACCTGACCAGTTAATCGCCATTTCTGACTAGCCTGAATGGATTGAGAAGACAGTAGACTGCAGTAGCAGCTGGTTCTAATTAATCAATTCTATATTTGGAAGCTTCTATCAATTGCAGTTAACATTTACTCAGATCTCTCACCTTTAAAATAAAATAAACCTGACCAGTTAATCGCCATTTCTGACTAGCCACAAAATACGCTGCAAGCCCTAATTAAAGCTAAACAATGTTACGCAGTAAAAGCTCACACACAAACACCTGTAAAATAGTAGTGTGTGTGTGTTATGTGTGTATATATTGTATATATATTTCGTTCAGATCGGAATCCCACACTGCCCCCAATTGCGTTTTAGTCTGCTTTGTTTATAATTTGGTTACATTTCTCTTTTTCTCGTTGTTGTAAGTGCGGCGAGATTCAATTTCATTTGTTTTGGTGTTGGGGTTTCTATCAGCGTCAAATCTGTTATATAAGACTAAAACTGTTCATAAATATGTGTGTTTGGCAGACACACAGAAGGAAAACAGATGTAGATGTCGTTGAACTGCTTAAAGTCTGGATATATCCATGACAATTTGAGTGTATTGACTACAGCTTTTCACTCCACTGGAGGATTCATAGCTGAAGCTGCTACCCAAATTTGTATATTCATTTGCAATTTAATTTCAATTAAAGTGCAGATCGATCATAGACACAGATACACAACTTAATACTGATTAATCAGTTCTATTTGACTGATTGGAATTTGCTCTTTCTAAAGGAATTTTGCGAGAGCCTCAAAGGAGTAAATTAAAAACTTCGCTTCATAGACAATTATAATTTTTTGAGCTCTGACTTTGGGATAAAATATGTACAAGAAAAAGCTATATACCTATTTAAGTCGGTGAAGATATGGACTCATGCTTGAATCCATATACATAATAGCTATATATATAATATAAATAGTTATTTTTCATACTCAAATCAAAATAAATGGCATGATAGAAAATTTTTGTCCTTGCGAGAATCTATATTACGATATATTTATGTACTCGACGATAGTTGTGTGCTGTGTTAAGGCATAAAAATCCTAATGGTCATTCGATCAGCATATAAATTTATAACTTTTCAAGCAGTGGACGCTGAATGAATAAACGCATTTAATGAAATTTTACTCTCCAGTTGAATACACATAGATGTAAAGCACTCAGATGCCAATGCGTGAAGCGTTGAGTTGGTAAAAATGTGCACAAAGCACTTAACGGCTAAGAGCCAAGACTGGTATGCAGCTAAGTGGTCGGAAAACTTATATTTTGTTCTTAGGATGCTCTGATTTTCGCAACAGCATTTCAGATATCTGACGAAATTAAAATATTTGGCTAGCATCAGAAATAAAAAGCACGTAATCGAATTGCAATTTGAGTTGCGCTGAAACCCGTTTACAAATTGAAAGCGTCATAGACGCAGAATTCGACGTTTATTTTGAGATAAGCGTAAATTTATGCGTAGTCACAATTTGTTTAAGTTTTGCATGATATGCAGACAGCCAAAAATAAGGCAACTTATACTTAAACATACTCGTACAATAAATCACTCATACGCAGCGTATGTAATGGGCACTTGGGCATAAAATATCTGGCCAAGTGGAGCACTCTAGTCCATTGTTTGCGTCCCACTGAGTGAGGAACTTTTATTTATCACTGCTGTTCTTTTTTTTAGCTTCAATTTCCCTAGAGCCGAGCATCTCTCAGGAAGGAGTTGTACTGTAGTGAATTTTCATTCATCATGCCACGCCTTAGTGTTGATTGACTTTAATCAGGAGTTCAAAATGTTTTACAACATCCGTTCAAAAGGTTATCACTGTATAATAAGTAAACCAGTAACTTCCCGACTTTTTGATCCCTTTTGGCAAACGGATAGATTCCATAATATTGTCAATAGCTACCGGTGCGGCTTACACATCGAATGTGCGCACAGTGCAAGTCTTGGGAGGCATTCGCCGGAGGAACTATTTGGGGAAACAGGCGAATAATTTAAAAAGTTTGTGGCAACCATGTGGATCCACGCTATTCATTAGCATGCAAATTTGAAAATTTATCAGTTGGTGGTCGAGCTCCTTTTGTGGAACCGCAGCTATAAAACCCACTGCCACAGCTGTAACAACTCGCAGGACAAAGTTTGACACACGAATTATGCACAGACAGGAATAGGGAAGTACAAACTACGAGTAGTTGCTAGATGGTTTGTTGTTCAACCTAAGGTTTTATGGTCCACATATGCCGTAGTAATTATCTGAGCATTGTTCGTTGCTCTCTACCCAAAATATGCTTGAAAAAAGAGACCGTGACGTGTATAAAGTAACTTTTCAACAATTTCTAACATCTCTATCGTCAGGTGTCCATTTGTCACTTTTTATGCAGACTACTGCACTAGTTTAAAGGCTATGTTTATTTAAATTAATGTAGATGTTTGTTGTACTCGTAGTTGCAGGTTTCCATGGTACCTGAAAAAGCTGCAGAATCAGTTGGCTGGACATAGAAATATAATTATACGTGATATGCATTAGTTAAGGTTGACATTATTAGATGTGGAATATTCTGGTTATATCTGAATAGTTACAAGAGTAACAAGTGTGCTCCTATTGGCAGATTAACAGAATTTGCATGTACTGGTAAAACATGAGCAGCATTTCGACTCATGTTGTATTAATAAATCTATATACAAGGTGCATTCCAAAGTAAACAGGACTTTAAAAAAAAAACAGAAGAAATGGTGGTCCTCACGACTACTTTGAAAACGTTGAAACTACTCGTGCACTCTGCTACGGGATAGGCAATCATCGCCATAAACTTGTTCCATCAATTGAAACGTTTCAGTAAAAGTTTTACCAATTTTAGAACAAAATTTAATGTTGGCTCTTTGTTCGAAGCTCATTTTCGCAATACGCAATAAGTTCACTTCCTATCGATGAAATGTCATGAAATTCTCACTGGACAATCTATAAAGATAGCAGATTCTAACGCATAAGTTCAACAGTCGACATAAGTTATGTTTACCTTTGAACACACCTTGTATGAATTTACATCGCTTTTACTGATAAACTATACTACTTAGATATAAGAAGTTATATACATCGCTTTTAGCGATAAAGTGTGCTACTTAGGTAAAAAAAAGTTATATACCATTCGAAAGATATTCTGATGCTGAAGTGCAGAGTTTGCAAACGTGAAAGAGACAGAAGTATTTTTTGTTTACTTTTGTGCACTGCAACATGATACAATTCGTTGAAGCGGAGTGGCTATGTTCACTGTGAGCTTCGACCCAAGCAGGCCTGTATATAAGATTTTAAAGCAAAAAGTGCTAGACTTAATTGATTTGTAGTAGTAGTAGTAGTAGTAGTAGTAGTAGTAGTAGTAGTAGTAGTAGTAGTAGTAGTTGTAGTAGTAGTAGTAGTAGTAGAAGTAAAAGTAGTAGTAGTAGTAGTAGTAGTAGTAGTAGTAGTAGTAGTAGTAGTAGTAGTAGTAGTAGTAGTAGAGTTGTTATAGCAGTAGTAGTAGTAGTAGTAGTAGTAGTAGTAGTAGTAATAGTAGTAGTAGTAGTAATAGTAGTAGTAGTAGTAGTAGTAGTAGTAGTAGTAGTAGTAGTATTTAATTTTCAACCACTTTTCGAACACTAGTACTAATAATTTCCTCAAGTCTCTTGGCTTAACGCCAAGTTATTCCCCTACGCTCTTGAAAATAATTCCATACTTTATGTCTGTAGCTCGGGCTGCTACTAGTTAGACCCAATATTAATCTTCTAATAAAACAATTGTTATTTCTATATACTTTTCATAGTAAAGTAAAGTCTGTACTTTTTTTAATTTAAAATCGATCAGTGGGCGTATATGCGTCGTTCTCTATTTCTCTCGAACTTTGTTTATTTGGAATAATATTTTATGGACCTTTTTGACACATTTATCATGCAGTCAAAGCTGCAACAACAAATCACAAAAACTGCGACTTGAATGAATTATTTCGCCAGGTTTTGTTTGTCTGCAGCCTTGGGCTGTAAATTGATTTGTTTCTATCGCAAATTTCCTATTGTTTGATTTTTTTTCTAGTGCTATTGGTCACAATCAAATAAACATTTTGCGCTTTCGGCATAGATATAAAAGTGATATACGACATGGAGAGTTTTGTAATATTTTTCAGCTGGAAAGGGATTCTAGTTCAATCAGAACTCACGTGTGGAATACTTAATCAATATATTATATGGATTTCATATTATTTTTTCATTATTTGATATAACCCTTAAAGCGACAAGCGTGATACAAGTCCCTTATCTACTATTCTGCTCGTACTAATAAATGCTGAACACGAAATACTAAAAAAAAGAATTAATTATTTTATCATTGTAGCATTAAACATTTTCAACAGTCTTATGCATTCAATTTAATTGAATTGAATATTTTAGCGAACAAATGAAAGAACATCAAAACTTTATAAATAATAAATACAACAAATTCGAAACAAAATTAAATTTCAATATTCTTCTTCTCGATTTAAAGCAACATCACACTGAATTTTTACATTGAATCATTCATCTCAATATGAAACAAAATGAATAAAATATCACATATTGACACAGATAACTCACAAAAAGTTTTACTTAGAAATTTAAAATATATTATTCTTCAATTAATTGAATCACCTCCGGCAAAGTTATATGTATAAATAAAAATATTCGTCTATATGAATGAAACTACAAGAAAGTTTGTAAGCTATAAATAATTTATTTACTTCACGCTTTTTCTATTGCCTTTTAAAATCCATTACCCATTCCAAGCTCGTTTTCAAGCTATAATTTTTTCCAGGTATTCTTCTTTGATCTTAAATGTCTATTACAATTTTGCTTAATCTCCACTCAAAACTTTGTTCTTTCGAGAAAATTAGCAATTTAATTGACATTTGACATAATATGCTTATTATAGACTTAAGTATTTGAAACTGTAGATTCCTGGCTGATTTTCTTTCGTTTTATTTTAGCTTTAAAAGAATATTCAGATACTTATAAGTTCTTTATAATTGAATAAGCTTAAGTAAATATACATAAAAATTAAATATCTATTTATTTCTTTTGCTCGAATTTAAAGGAGCACAAAATCTTATGTATTTATCACAAATTGATATTCTATTCAAACTTAACCATTAGGAACCATCGATTTGTTTAAGCCAGTATTTTTCCTGAAGATTGATTTGTATAAATTGATTTTGTTTTGTTAAGGACTGAATAAAATTCTATAAACATCCGTGAAAATACTTTGAAGGCTCCTGCAATATATCTGTATATTACTCAACTTTATAATCATTAAACTGCTTCTCATGGAAGTACATTTTTCAGGATAAACGTCATCGAAGATAAATCATTGGCAATTTATTAGATGCCAGGTGAAGCAACAGTATTCAACGGTTGACTCCGTTGATAGCAGGCAAATGTAAACACAGATTTTTCTAGAACAAAACAAAAACAAAGCTCCAACAAATCATTCATCAATGCACAAGAAGCTACACTCTGATTTAGCCGGCATATGTAACACATGGCGTATGAGCAATGGTCCTCAATTGATACCCAAATTGACAGCAATCAATAAATGAACGCAATCCATTATCACTTCTATCAAATGCCTATAAAGAAATCTTTGCCAATAGCAAATTTATATACTGGAAGAGTAAAAAGTCTGTGTACTTTATATTTTATTTAATTTTATTCAAATAAATTACGTGGCGTAATGAACGCATCAAACAGAAAAATAAATGAAGTCCTTGCTCTGCATGAGTATAATTCAATGACTGGGCAAAGGAAATAAGACAAAATCAGATTCAGTGACAGATGAAAATAAAATTGTATCCTTAGCACCAGTAAGACGATGAATAAGAAAGAGAGAATTATTTATTTTAACGTTTATACTAAACACATTTTGTCACCAAGTCAACAATTTGTAGTTCCCTTGATCTTATTTTCAGCACCTTTTTAACTTTTGAACTCTTTTACGACAATTTATTGTTATTTCTATTTCAGTGCTAGTTTCCTAGCCAGCATCTCAGCAGGCAGCATTAAAATGTATCTAATTTCACACTGGTAAATGGGAATCTAATAAATATTTCATGAAATTCTCTAATGCAATTGCTCTAATGCAAAAGCAGCCACGTTGCGAACGGCAAACACTTTGGTAGTATAAAAAGACATGTACATACGGTATGCCATATAGAATATATAAAAGAAAATATATACTTAATATAAGTATGTATATTCTTTTCTACAAATTGAAGTAATTAATTTAATTGACTCTGCCACAGGCCTAGAAAATTAAGTTGAAAGAAGCTGAATAATATCTTAAATATGTCTTCGACTATGAAAGTCTGCATGAATATATTTCTGCTGACTGAACTGTAACTTTTCGACCTAGTAGAAAAGGCTTCATGCACTTTCTCACACATACACATACACAAAAGAGGCAGAGGTCCTTGCGCATATGGGTGTCAATACTTTACTCTATTGCTTCTACCCTTCTCAGTATTATGGTTACTTTTTCTTATTGAAATAGAATGAATCCTTTTCATCGATTGATGTTATTGAGTTTAAATTTATCTTAAGTTAATTTGTGACTTATATCAGCCTTTTAATATTGATTCTTTGCTCACCAATTACATTTATAAAGTCTTAAAGGAAAATAAAATAATTAAATTGATATATAGCACATAAGATACACCTTACAGTTTAATTAAACCAATGAGAGCTGTGCTTTATTAAATAAGTAATATTTTTTTAAATTAATTATTTTTCTACTTTTCTCAATAATTGTACAATCAGTACAATCAGTTATTACAGTCCATTGTTTGGTGTGTTCAATTGTTTTGGATTCATAGAACTAACTGGTATGTGGAAGTCTAGACAGGTGATAGATAAAAAGGACAGTGCTTGTTATATATCTTTTCTGTCAGAGAACTAACACACGGGCATTGGGAACTGTGCAAAAAAAAAGAACAAATTGAATCTGCCCACAATAAATTTGCTACCCTCACTTCCTGGCAGAAGCGTAGAGCTTGCCACAATTCGAGTCCTTTTATCTATTTAACTTGGTTGTCTTGGCTGTCGTCCTGCGTGTCAAGACACTGTCGACAGCTGGTAGAGCAATAAATGGGCAGACTACACATCCTGCAGGAAGTGCTGTTGATTTTTGTTTTGGATTTAGTAGTATTTAAGTCTGCATATTTCTACTGCTAAGCTGCGGAGGTCCTGTTTATATTGTTCCTACTACAAGTACTCGAGTGCCTAATGCTCAATTACCTTGCTTGTCTGGCTTTGTCAGACACATTTACCAAATCCTTAGCTAATGAGCTGCTCATGTACTGGCTTTGCCTGGGAGCCAGCAACCCATGCAAATGGCTAATTAGTAAAACAGAAACATAACACTGACAACAATTTCAAATTAAGGCTGATTTACATACCATACCATATTTGCTTAAGGGCCTTTGATTTCGAAATAGTTGTATTAAACTAAATTAATATCTTTCTTGCCAAGTGATCGGTAAACAACTTGTTTCAGTTTTGTATAATAAATATAATCACCTAAGCTCTAAAGCGGTTGGCACCAGCCAATTTTGCTACTTTTAATGAGTTTCTCTAAATTATATTGCCTTGTTGGTTGAAAAACGCTTAAATTGTGCTCTGCCAGTGGTAGATTGATTAATTTTTCCCACGGGCCCTTTAAAAGTAGCTCAAGTAGCCTCACACTCTCTCTCCGTCCGTAACTTTCTCTGGCTTCTTGCAATCGAAGTTTTCATCAAACATACAGGGAAAAGTCGACGAGTGTCAGTGAATAATGTTCGAAAATGTGAGAAATAAACAGAAAGCGGCAAGCAATTCTGAACGCTAACAAAAAATAAAAATCTTACAGCGCGCTAGAAACTTTGCCTTGAAATATTACTTACCCTCTCGACAAATTTTGTAGTTTGCTGCACATGGGAACAAAATTCGATACTTTCCGCTCGGCGCCTCTGTCAATCTTATTAAATGCAACTCCTTTGTAAAGATTCCGGCAGTGGGTCCCCTGAATTGATGTGGATATTTCGTATAGTGTAAAAACGCGATATTTTTTGTAAAAAATTATGTCGCTAAGCAGAAAAATGACCTTTTTCCATCATGTGTTTTAATTAATCCTAATTGGAAAGTCACTATCCAGTTACAATACGTCCATCTACAGCTTTAGGGCTCATAGCAAAAATAACTTGTTTTTTTCTACGAAGTTGCATATTGACTGAGAGATGGTGGAATGATATTTTAATTGATTTAAAATACATTTTTTAAAAATTCAGATTGAAATCAACTTGTTTTCCTTCTGTTTTGATTTGTTGATTCATACCTATAATGAATAATTTTTTACGTGCCCATTAATATTAATATCACACCCAATTACTTATGAGTATTTAAGTTAATATTTATACACTTTTATTTCTGGATATTCATAAAATGCAAAAAATAAACAAAATCCATTACGATTCTTAATATATTGCGGTTAAAAAACAGTTAAACCATATCATTTGCATACGTTCAACATTGGCACGTAGTTATTAACTCTTTTTCACACTGCGGATAATTAAATAAAACGCACTCGAAATATTAAACAAATTATACGGTAAAGATAATTTTATTATCGTTAAACGAATGAGTTTATCCGGAAAACTCGTTGGAAAGGGAAAACTGAGCAAATCGCAAATGCTTGTCGAATTCTGGCAGTTCTACTTTAACAATAATGAAACAGAAACTCAAGCATGAAGTTTTCCGGAAGAGTCTCAGCCACATGGCTTAGAGTTGGATTTCATATTCATGACGGAAGTGGCTGGAATACCATCTGGACACTCAATCGCAGGATTTCAAACTCATGTCGTCCAGGATAGTGCTTGAAGATGACGTCGTTGTTGCTCTTAATGACATTCTTGATAAATAATTTACTGGTAATTACCAGTCAATGGTTAGTTTGCTACAGATGAAACTGTTCAACCTGCCATAAATGCCAATGTCCTTTAGCTGCAGTCTCACGAAGATTTTCTGTTATTTTGAACATAACTAATTAAGTAAAGTACTATTTTAATGTTTAATCACATGAAGTAATTGCTTCATTTATTATGTTTCATCTACAATTTAAGTTTCAAACTTGTTCTATTTTTTCAATTTTCTTAGAAACAGCGAACTCAGCTCCTCCGTTCAATTGCGGTCTTGAATTTGATAACTTACGAAAGCTAGTTACGTTGGTCACGTGACTTGGCAAAGTCGCTAACCACTCGTCCACGTGACGAGCGGGCAATGTGCCAATGAGAAAGTTTTCTACAGCATAAATCATATCCGAACTCTTGAAGTGGAGTCACATGAGCCATCTAAGTAATTTACAGAGGCTAAGGATTTATCCGACATACTTTAGTTGGGGTAGTGCACGATTGGGCTGGACATGGAACAGAAATTACAAGACACTGTCCAATCGCACCTGCAGCATCTCATTGGAAGGCCAAACAGACGCAGACGTGCGAATCAGTCTACATCTGTTTTTTTTCTCCTTTGGTTTGCACCTGTCGCTTTGACCGATGTGAGAAGTTAGTCTCGTTTTTTCTGTGAATAAGAGCAAAGAAGTAACAAGTGGTCATTGTTAATAAAGCTGCCTGTATATCCTTATTAATGTGTGAGTAAGATTTATCCTCTACCGCGTCATTGACTTCATACTCTTGTAAATAATGCACTCTAGTCTGATATGATTAGTCAACTTTAGTTCTGACCGTTCACTCGGTCAACTCAAGTCTCTAAATAGTCATTGTGAGGTCAAGATGCTGAAGAGAAGGAAAACATAAAATTCTTAAAGCATTCAAGTTTAAAAGACAAGTCAAGCCACAGAGTAGCACAATTGAAATAAAATTTTATTGTACGTTATCAAACTGAGAGGAGTATAATTAGTGGTCCTCCTGTTTACCACAAGAATGTTTACAAGTCCTTTCTGTTCATTATCTGCTTGTTATATACATTGTTTGCTTTGCCCGTTTGCAGCTCTGTTTGGCTGCTCCTTGAGGGGGCAGGGGTTGACTGCCTTTTGGCAGTTCTCCAGGAACTTTGAAGTAACAGAAAGCCAAGTGAAATCATTTTTATTTAGGTAAGTGAAGCGAACTGTGGAAATGTGGATAAAAGCGTTGAATTTCTCTCGATTTAAGCGTGCATATAATAAATAAAATTACATTTAACCAAATGTAATAAATGTTTAATGCATTTTTTTACAATGTATTTAGATACTTTTCCACTTAAATTGCATAATATACAGGTTTTTTTCCAATTATATTTATTCAATACGTGTGAAAATTTAGCAAACTTTTTCAATTTTATTTCCATCCTTTCAATTTCAAATGGATTTTTTTACTATAAATTTTCGTTATGCAGTCGAATGAATAAGTTGAGCGGACCACAAGCTGTTCGATGCATGTACAAAATACCATTAGATGGCAAAGAGGGAATTCAATATAAACAAACGTATTTATGCATTAATTCAGAAGTAAAACTGAAATTTAGAAAATCAACCAAGTTTTCTAAACAAAAAACAAAACTAATATTTAACTGGTAAACTGAAAATCCCCCAAGAGCTTATATGTAAGTTAAGTAATATCGCGTTAGTGATATTACTTGAAATACCGCGTTAGCGGGAGACAAAGACGTCTGCGTTAGCTTAGTTCTATCTTTATTCTGATTCTGTTTTAGTATTACAATTATGTTGAAGCCGGCAGAGCCAGCGACATTGTCCGCGGTAATGCCGAGCTTGCACTTCGTGCAAGGCTTCGGATTATCGCGTCGGATGTTCCGTACGGGTATGCTGATCATGTATTCTGCATGACTTTGGGTGACCTTGGGCTTATTACCCTGTGCCTCAATTCGATACTCAAGTACCCGGTTGGAAATCCGAACCATTATACTTAACTATACTTAACTATTCTTAACTTGTACACTCTGCGTATGAGCAATATTATGCTTGAAACAATTCATGAACATTCTGCTTGTTAGTCCAAGTCGGAAGATATTCTATCCGGGATGTCTCCAAGCCGTAGAGCATCAGCATTTACGCACCGAGCCATTATCTTCTATTCGTTGATGCTTTAACCACGCATCTCTCTATCCAAGCTGCTCTCGTGGCGTCTAATTCGAATCCGGTATTTATATCTATATCACGATCCCGTTGACCGTACGACTTTTACTTGCAACTCGTGCCTTAAACTGTGACTGGCATGAAAGTGTAGCGTCATGTGTCACGTTCTTGTTGCCACTCGTGACGCGGATTCTTAGTGTGGAGGAACTAGTTTAATGCATGGACACACCTCGAACAGGTGCTACTCTGTTGGTATCAGAATTTTACGCTGTGTCCCCGTAATGTCATCATCACGTCCGCGAGATACGTGAACTAAAAAAGACGAAATTTCACGCTGTGAAAAGTGCGGCATTTTATGATTCACAGTCGCGTCGTCAAGTCAACGTTGCGGACAATTGTAGCCCATTACTCATACGCCGCGTGCTACACACATACGCGCAATGAGCAGCAGGAACGTAAATCACAGCCGTTAGGCTGGTGTTATTATCCCTTCGAGGCCACTTGACTCTATCATCAATACTGGTGGAACCTATGACGTCGGAAAATGTAGAGTTATTATACCAATGTCTGGCTGATTGGAAATTAGTAAAAATCTGTAGATTTTAAATGTCTTTGCAATTTCTTTTGCGCATAAAATGACTTTCATATTGTAGACAATGCACAAGAATCAAAATTGCATTGATTGATGCTGATACCTTTTGGCACTGACTGAAAAATCTTGCACTATATGTTTGCATGACAATCTTGAATTAATGTCCATTTAAATAATTACACTACTCGATGATATATATATAGATATATCTTTTGAATATATATTTATATAGTCTGTAGCATCTGTTATCATGAATATTTTTAGGTGTGTAAGATATCCGCAGCACGTAGCTAAAAGTATCCGGTACTACACACTTAAGTAAAGTATAAATATATACACAGGTATAGGTTAAATATTATACATTTGTTTATATATTCTGAAATAAACTCTGCTACATCCTGTTCTTCTAGCTAAAGCCTTGTTCGATATTTTTTATATCAATTGACCCATGAGTCAGTTTTCACTTTGGCGGTTAGAAATCAAAAGGCGTTTATTAAATGCCTGAAGATCTCCAATATGCACGTCGAGCAGAAAATCGTTTTCTTATCTGATTAACATTAAAGGGATTTGACTCGTTGATA
Source organism: Hirtodrosophila trivittata (assembly GCA_035045065.1). Classification (NCBI taxonomy): domain Eukaryota; kingdom Metazoa; phylum Arthropoda; class Insecta; order Diptera; family Drosophilidae; genus Hirtodrosophila; species Hirtodrosophila trivittata. The sequence continues at coordinate 1,145,003 of JAWNNK010000866.1, forward strand.
ACATACTTACTTCCATATTCCCAACAGCACCTCTGCTTTACCCTAAAGCAAAAGTTGACTTTGTTGTCTTGTTTAACTAACATTCCGCGAACAACACATAACTAATAATTATCGAAGTTACTTACGTTCTTTTGGCATACTGTAGTATCGACCATAAAGTCTGTTGAGTTGCAATAAAAGTTTATTTATCATTATTTGTTGCTTACGATTCATTTCAATATAAGTGCTCAGAGAATTGAATGCTTATTTGTTGAACTAAACACATTTACACGCAAACGAATGAAATGTGTGGTGGGGTTCCTAAGAGCTGAGTTCAGGGTATATCCAAGTTGATAACCTTTATTCGAATTATTCTAACTAGCTTTGAAAGAATGTTTATCACATTTTTTCATTGCCAAGCGAAACTTCCAGGACACAAAGGTTCCGCAGCAGCCGTTAAAAATATCTTTAAGTCTATTAGCTTATAACTGATAAAGAAGGAACTTGCGCAGACTTTGTTGTCAACAAGGACAACAGTAAATGGGAAACAAAGAATAATAAAAATAAGGAATTCATCGGTTTTACTAGGAGTATGAGCACAAGGCGAAACCTTGTTGTGAAGATAATAAACCAATTTTTAGCTCTCCTCCTTAGCTGTTGCATAGTTCAGAGTAAGTTCGCTTTAATTTCAAGACATTTTATGAAGAAATGCAACGCCTCTTTCAGTTTTTATTTAACTTCTTGAATTTTTATGGTTTATGTATAGTTATTTTTAAGCTCTTTTACACTTGTTGTGCCAATTAATATATTTACTTTAATAATTGTTTTAAATTTTTAGCATGCAACTTGCTTATTTTGTTTAACAGTTGAAACGAAAGCTAAATTTATTGTATACTCATCAGATCAATTGTTGCAAATTCTGCTTAAACAACGTTGTCTACTATTAAAGATAGCAGACCTCAAGGAATTACCGGGACTTACTAATAAAGCGGAAATGCTTTTCCACAATTTTTTAAACTTGCTCGTCTTTGTTCCTAACACAAGTCTTGTACAATCATCATTTGAGTCAGATTTAATTAGCATTTTTCACGCTATTGTCGTTGGACTCGAGGGAGCCAAAGAGCGCCAATAAAAGTTTAAGATATTCTATTGACATTGTGTCCCCCTTGTCAACTTTTGCTCTTTTAATGAGGTTTGTTTTTAAGGAGTCAACTGAAATTTTTCGGCTCATTATTTGTGCAGTTGAAAACACAACGAAAGAAAGTAAAGAAACTTTGAACAGACTAATCATTTATGAGAGAAAAGGATTAAAAGCGGAAGCTTATTAATTGAAGTCATGAGTGATTAGAAGATAGAGAATTAGCCTAGCTTTAAGTAGAATTCGAACTTGTCACGGTAAAGTGAAAAAAGGAATTTCAAAATCACTTAAGGTAATTAAAGTTTTTAAAAACAATCTATTTATATATGCGCTGAAAACCAGGCAGAATAATTATTGCTAAAAAGATTTTGGATCGTTTAAGCACTTAAACTACTTTTAGTCTTAAACTTAAGTTTGAAATAGTAAAGAAGGCAGCAATCAGACGTCCTTAAGCTCAGTTCCCAGAGGCAATTACTATCAAAGATTGTGTAAAATCAATTCATTTCTTGAAATGAATTTATTAAGTTAATGGTTGAAAAATATCCAATAAAATACTTCTAGGAGTAAGGATTTAATGCAATTTCTATTGAAGCTAACCAAATGGCTGCAAATTGCACTGGACACATGGAACTCTCGCTGCTCACTGAACATAATCTGAACCTATTTGTTGTAGGTGTTCAGACCAGATTAACAGAGGAGTTGCATGGTTAAAATACTGGGAAATTTTCGAATGCAGAAGATTCAACAAGTCACAACCTATGCTGTATTAACGACTCGCTGGCTGTTAAAACAAAGGGAAATTTGAAAATGTTAAGTAATTATTATAAGGGGAAATTCTTCATTCTGTTAGACAGAGACTAAATTTAAATATTCGTTCCAGTAAGCCTAAAAAAATGTCGTATTGCTTGTTGTTGTTGGAACATCTATCAGAAAGATGAATTCGCTAACTGATTTCACTTTCTGGCTAAAACAAGATGTGGGTTGTTAGAATAATCTAGAGGCTTTTGTGTTGCACCGTCTAAGAGAATGCTTAGCAAACGAGTCTTTATGGACATTGTGTACATGTCTAATGATCCCTCCCAGGGGCTTTAAGGGTCTGCACGAAGCTGATATCTTTGTTTACACAGCAGCGAGCCCAAGTGTCTGGCATTGTTTTTATGTCTGACTGTGAAAAATTGTGAAATATTCGCTTGAAATATCTTGCGGTCAGCGGTCTGGGCTTTTTTGGTTTGTAAATCTTTATTTAAATGGTAAATGCGTCTGGAGCATTAAAGTTAAGGCTACGAATTAGCGAAATCGATTTGGAAACTTCGTTGAGTATCCCCACATTGGTTGTGGTGTAAGCATTTCATGAACTAATTGGCGAATAGCTCAGCAAAGCTTTGACCAGCCAAATGGTCAAAGTTTCAAGTACATCGGACCTTATTTTGCTTATTTTGCTTCGATTTATTGTGGTCTAATGCAAATTCATTTCATTTTGGAAAACGATTTTGCTGGAACTTTATGGATTCAATTTGTATACTTATTTTGGGTGCAGACTTTATTGATTCTTGATGGTATACAGAATAAATTATTACTATACTTAAATACTTCGTTACTTACATTTACTTTTTAGAGTTTTTAATTGTAACTTTGTATTAAACATGCTTAAATTTCAGCTTCATTTGATTGTAGTTTCTTTAACTTATTTCAACGACTGGAAGGAATCGAAAACTACAATCTAATCTAACTCTATACATATCTGATCCTCATATGACAATCGACAGGATTTCTGGTGCACAAAAACAGAGAATTGGAATGCAAAGTAGTGTAGAAACTTGAGGATATACCAGGCATCGCCTCTAGTTACGTTTCAGCTGCTTAATGCACCATGTTTGACACCAAAAGCGAAGTTGAAGTTTTCTGGTAGATTGATAGGTTGATGGATGGTGATTGCCAGTTTCCATTTACGCCCAATAATTTACTGCATCAAAGCACTTCGGATGCCTCAGCTTTCCACTGAGCAACTATTGTGTTACGCAAAGAGGCAGTTCTATACACGAATTATTTATATAGAGAATCAGTAGGATAGTACATTGTAATCTTGAGAGGAAAATGAAATGCAGTTGCAGATTTTCGTACTGTCATTCTTTAGTTCGTAATCTCAGATTTGACCCTTCACTTACACTTTTTGTTTTACAGCCAATCTCGGTCTTTGCTTAAGTATTATGATATCCCACGGATTTCAACGAAACGGTTGCAACGTGCCGGTTTAACACTTCGATTGGTAACTCTGTCTGACCGCAAAAGTGGATTCAAACTGAAATTTAATTTAATTTACTCAACAGAATGTTTCAGGCAAGTGTGGCATACAAATATAAACAGAATTCTATGAACGAGGTGCATAAGTTTGAGTTTGAGTTCGCTTTAAGAAAGATTTCATTGAACAGAAAGATAAAAAATGTGAGATAGCGTCTTTTGCTGAAGCTACGGGTTTTTCTTTGGAAAATGAGCTGTCAATTGCACTCAGTTCTACTACTACTACTACTACATTATAATTAGTTATTTTTTTCACATTTGTCGGCAATGAGGTACTGATTTGATTTTCTTTCCCCCTTTTTGATACTCTTCATCAACGTAATTAATTTTTAATTGAATTGCGTAAGGCTTCGGCCCACAATAGAACCGGAAGACCAGAAACGCATTTTAGTTTCAGCCTGCACTTTTATGCAAATTGCATGTCAGGCAACTCCTCACTTCACTTTTGCTCCCTTTCTGCCGACTTCTTTGGTCTAGACAACATTTAAGAGCAAGTTAATGTCACGCATTCAGCCTTAACACATTCTCGACCTCCGCCCTCTGCTCTTTGCAAACAGAGCCACAGGGAAGCTGTTGCTGTTTTTGTTGTAGTTTTAATGTTGTCATTGCTTTTACAAGTCAGCTACATTATCCTTTTGTACATGTGTGTGTGTGTGTGTGTGTGTGTGTGTGTGTGTGTGTGTGTGTGTGTGTGCATGGATGCATATGTATGAGCTGACTGCAGTGAAGTGTGGAAAGGAAAATGAATTCGCACTTAAGATTAAAACCTGCAAGCTCAGAGCTGCTGCGGATACATGACAACACATAGTTCACAAAAGAAAATGAATTAATTTAATTAATTTATAAATGAGACTGAAAAATATAATACAGCGAACTCTTAAAGCCTTAGCAAATTTAATAAATTAATATATTTTATATATATTCTATATTTAAGAATGAATGTTTACCAGCGAGCTGCAATGAGATACTTAATATATATTCAATATGCAAATTCTCCATAGGAAACTTTAATAAATATATTAAAAAATATTCTACTTTATTTGGTTACCCTTATGACTGAAACTTCACATTCAAATTAAATTATAATATATATATATATATATAAGCAATGATTAATATAAATAAGCATCGCCTGCGAATGAAGAAACACAACTTGAAAGTTTCAAATAAATATTTATTCTTTCAGCGAAAAGTAAAAATCAATTAATTTGTATGTAAATGCAAAGTGCAACAAGAAATTCATTTAAAATTAAATTAATTTAATCGTTGGTTCGCGCAGGACGAGTTCTGCGTACGAGCATTGGCATAATTTGATCCTTTTATTGGATTTCTTTTACGAGCTGCTTCCCTACCTTTCCTCACGGCGATGTGCCTCTGCACTCATGTGCTTTTTTAAATTGCTTTTTAAGCATTTACAAAGTAAAATAAATTATACGAGTAACTGTGTTACAAGCGGGGAGATTGAACGAAAGATCGAAGAGCACATTTAGCTGTGTTCAGAGTAACACTTAACAAGTACTTGAAATAAGTTTTCTATAGCATATATTTGTATACAATTCTATTAATTTTCCACTAAAGATTTTGTAAATTTAAATAACAATTTAATTTATTATAGTTTTTGCTGGCTGAGATTCCAGTCTCTTTTAGCCTTAAGGTCAATACGCATCTGTTTTCCAGCTTAATTAGAATAAAAATAAAATGCAATATTTATATGTTTAGTGAAAGTTTCTAGCTTAAAATCAGAATGCAAATGAAAATCAATATTTTATTTAAGAATATGCTTTATTTTATATTAAATTTTATTCTATTAATTAGCTTAAATAGTACATAAATATTCCTGTTTTAGATTAAAGTAAACTTTGAAGAGGCGAATATAATGCCATATTTCAACAGGTTCTTAGACTTTGTTGGATCGATATTAGATTCATGATTTTTGTATATGTTTTATACTGTTTTTTATGGTACCCTCGAGCAGTTAAGATAGCGATAATTGTTGGTCTTAATGTCATCTTTATATATGAAACTGTAATAGTAGTTACTTGTAGATAGTTAAACGCATAATTGATTGTTTGTGTCATTCTGTCAATCTGCAGATATACTTATTAGTATTTGTCGGATTTGATTAAGGTATTCAGGTACAAGACATATGTTTAATTTTGAACAGCAGTTAATTAACAATATTTTTGTTTGCCGCACGATTATTGATTTAAAGTGACTACGTCTGACACTCGGAAAAAGGTTTATTTTGTAATTTATCCACGCAAACACTCGCTGTACGAGCGCGTGTGTACGTAATGGACAAGTTTTAAATTAAACTTTAACTGCAGCTAAAGTGCAGAAAGGATATGAAAAAAATGTGTAAAAGGCATGGCAGACGTACGTTTTTGCCTGGTCGGAAAAGCGTGCTCCATACTCCTTTTACACTCATACCCTGTGTCCATAAATTGTGCAAAAAAGAGGAAATTATGCAGACTGTCCGACTGTATATTCGCCCTTTCGCTTGAAAAACTTCACAGATCTCAGGAATTGTTGGTATCGATTTTTGCTTCAAATAAACGTTTATTGTTATTCTTCTGATTCGATTGTATACCTTCTCTTCCTATGAAGTTGGGTCATCTCGACCTGCGTACAGAGTATCCTCTAGCTGAGTTCTCTATGAAAAAATACTCTTTACGTATAAGTATAGGCGGAACACTTGCTGATTGTTGGCTGACATTCATAAACCGCACATGTCGCAGAAGCGGGGCTTTAAAAAGAAATTGACGTTTATTGTCTCAATAAAAATTTAAAAAGTTCAACGTATTATACCATAGCTATTTTTTCAGTCTGTTTCCTATTCTGTAGAATTTTTAAATATTTAAAAAAATATATGGCTCTTTATTTTATGTCCAGAAAATATGAAAATAACTTTTGAAAACTTTAAATAAACGTTTGGTGCTTGATGTAAGCTAATTTAATTTTGTTTAGTGCAAAAACTTCTATCACAAAAAGGTAATAAATAAGTTAAAGTGTGTTTCTAATTATAGAAAATCATATGTGTGTCGATTTTCACCCATTTTCAGCTTTTGTAACGAAAACTTTTGAAACGTTTAAGCACTCTTATCAATGCCTATTAAAGGAAATTAAAAAACTTTTCTTGTCTAATCAAACACACATTAAAGTATTAACTATAAGCCAGTTTCAACTTATGCTCTTAGTGAGCTGTAAGAATAGAATTCTTCTATTCAACATTGCGATAAGCCTTAGCAATTTCAGTTATCCATTGTGTTTGAACCTCTTGTGGATAAAAGAATTTTCACATAGCCTTTGACCAGTTCATTTAAGCTGCTTTTGTTGTGAAAAATTTGTAAGCTGGGAGTTTGTCTTAGTTCAATACTAATGCTTAATGGATTTTGGCCATCATTTCTGATGACCTTTTCACATTTTCCTTAGTGAATTGAGAGCAGCTTAATATAAAATTTGCTGATGTGTTGATTACTCTGCAAATCAAAAATAATTTTATGCTTGCACATTTTCATATTGAGAGCTTAACTCTGAGAATTTCTCCCACTACGATTTCCTTTCATTTATGCATTTCACATCAATTTAGTGAAATTCTGAATTTCATAAAAGGCTAAACAGTTTTATAGTGCTTCTCTGCCAAAACTAAAGCTCGCCTAAAGGGGTTAGGTCACAAGGTCCCCAGATTATTTTAAAAAATTGTTAAAATAAAATAAGTAAATGTAAAGGTTTAATATCATATTTCTAAATCATTGATTTTCATGCTAACTGACATTTATTTGGCTGCAATTAATTAGAAGACATTCAGTCACAATTTATTGTGCATTGAGAACATTTTTTACAATAAAATGTGAATCAAAAACTAAATTAAAATGCTCATTGGACACTTTCAAAGATATCTAGCATGTAATTTGAGACTTTTACAAGTACTGAAACCATCATTCCAAAACTGACAATAAGCATAGGTTCAGAGTACAAATTTTTGTTAAATGTAATAAAATATAAGTGGAGTTCTGTCTATACATTTATGCCGACTGCACATGGAAGTATCTAGAATATGTGAGCCATATGCTAATTAGAGTTTTAAAGTTCAAGCTGGACAATTAGCAATGAATTTAAATTTAATTTATGTAAATTACTGCAATATTTCATACAAACTTTTGTCCTAAGGGAGTCCGAGATGTATTTTTTTCTCCCCCTAGAGTGTGCATATAAAATTCAAAGCTACTCAACAATTCCTCAACGCGTAGACCATTTGACATGCTCTTCACGCCTTGAGGTTGACGATGATGTGCAAAGGAATCTGATTTAATATGAAGACAGGCAGCCCTCTACAAATATGTAAGTCTATAAGTAAATATATATGCATATAAGTAGGAAAGAAGGAAGGAATAAGTTAAAAGTAGCAACAAAGTTTTTGAATTTTTTTTCGGAAATTTCAAAGGCAACAAAAATGCCACAAAATTGTGCCAAAGTTTTTTTTACTGCTGCTTATAGAAATGATGGAAATACCCTCCAGTACCCAATGGGGCACGTAATTGGGGGGATGGGAACATTTTTCAATTTGTCTGCATTCCGTTTGTAAATATTCGAGTAGAAGCAGGGCTCGAATGAAAATAAATCTCTGCCAGTGCCAATCATAATTATTGTGAGAACTTTTCCTAATGAACAGCTTTCCTGCGCCGGAAAAACAAGTAAATACTTGGCGACTTAAAGACCTTTTTAATGTCATTTAAAGCAGTTAAAACGAGCATATAATGATTTTTTATTGTCCTTAGTTTCATTCCCATAACGCGTTCTTCAAACAGTCACTGAAACGCAGTTTTCCACTGCTTTTGTCTGACTTTTGCTATTGTTGCCTTTGTGCTGAATGTTTCCCTTTTTTGCGGCTAAAACAAAAGGCGTGTTAATTAAATTAAAGAAAATGCTGTGAGCCATGAAATACAATAAGAAAATCTAATCTTCGAACAAGGAGGCTGAAAAGCAATATAATAAAAACTGATTTCTATGAAATAATTAGATTTGTGTTCCCTTTAAATGGTAGCTATTGTTATATCTGCTGTTAGGGGTATCAATAAAAATAGGAGAATATCTTTTCATAGCTTTAAAAGGCTTTAATAGTGCAGCATTAAAGAGAGAATTAATTTAGTGATATGTTTTCAAAAGCTTTCATTACTTAAATGGCTTCTAAATCTTCTGATGCTTAAGCTAAATTCATAATCTCTTTGACTCTGCTAATAGCCTTTACTTTATAGAGCAGACTTTAAGTTTAAGGGTGTGGCGGTCACCGTATAAGCTCAAACAAGAATAAATCTATGTATAAAACTTTAAGCGTAATCCACATTTATTGTGTCTATGTGTCTAGAAACTCAGTTATTATGGTGATTGTGTTGAAACAGTCAAAACTTTATTTCACACAAAAACAACTCGCAACTTGACCAATCTGCAAAGTCAACTGGCATTTAAGCTAAATCGTGATTTAAGTAAAAATTCACTTATTAAATTGAAATCGAATTTGCAGAATATAAATAAAGTTATAACTATCGTCTTATGACAAATTGATTACCTGTAGGCGGCACTCAAAGTTGTAGCTAAGCTGGTCAACAGCCTCCAAAAACAAGTCCAATGTGTTGTATATGGGATATTGATTGCTTCAAACTTTGCAGGAAAGATCAAAGTTTTCTTGTTTGTTTTTCCATGTCCCAATAAACTCTATAAAATAGAGAAAATTCGTTGCAACAATGTAGTTTTAGAACCCGAAACAACATGTGGATCTCTTTTTTGGCAGCTGATAAAATTTTTACAATTCACAGCAACTGCTGAGAGTTTTAGTTTTTTTTGTGATATACAAATATAAAAATACAAGTATCGCCTTTAATTTAAAATTCAAATGTCCAGTCAGATTGTAATTAAGTCTTGCAAAATCTAAATGAAAGAAGGTTTGATTCATCTCATGGCAGTTCAAAGACTAAAAAGCAAACTGTCTGTTTATTAATCGATTGCAATTACATTATCTAAACCAGAGTTACCAACTACTCTATTTATTTAAAAAAAAGGGTCCTAACAAAGCTTAAAATAATTGATATGAATTAAAACCTAAACGGCCTTACAGTCTTAACAGGAATCAGCTTAAAGTGTACTTAATACTCGCCAATTAGCAATAACTACGATAATGTACAATTAAACTAATAATCTCTAAATCCACTGGTTGGCGGTTTGGTCGAATCAATGGACCTCAATCTATTCGTAAAGGAATAATTTAACACTATTTCAATTTGAGTTACAGAGTAACTCGAAGGCAAACCAAAGGTAGTAATAGAACGAATACAGCTGTAGTCGAGCATGATTAACGGGGAAATACCCTGTAAGCAGGTCATAGGTAACTTTATTTACTTTATTTTCTAAGAAAAAGATGTTTGTTAAATAGATGCTCACATCATAATAGTAATTTGCATTAATAATATATCCACTTCATGTATAATATATATATGTGATCAAATTATCTCCTGTATTTCAGCATCTCCAGTTTTGACTTTATATGCAAAGAGTCAACTCTCACAACTTACAACTGTCAGGTTACATTTTCACATCGAATAAATTTCAGATTTTTGTCATTTTTATTATGTTCCGGCTTTTGTCTCCCTTGGCGCTCGCTCCATGTCATTTTTTGATACTCTCGTGTGCAGGAAGTTACATGTGAATACTGCTTGCATTCTGTATATGTGCTACAGAATTATTATTTGTGACATTGACATTGCTCCTTTAAAGTTATTTTGTCCAAAAACATGGCAGAAGCCATTTCATGTTACATTTTCAGTACAAATTGTTTATTCCGTTCGATCTATGAGAACGAGTCTATAATTTCCGCTGTTTTATAAAAATCAACAAAAGATGTTTTGCCAGAATTTTATATCAATAAATTTGTCTTGTGTCTTTTAAATCGATAAACGTATTTGTTAAAGACACATACTTAAAATAAACGCTATAAATCATTTTATGCTGACTATGTAAAGTTTTTATTTTAGATTTTTGGTAACAGAAAATATGAATAAAATACTAATTTGTCTGTTCTTATTTGTATTAAAAACCTTTGGAGCAATAAATACTCTTTTTTATACTGTATCTTGATTGTATCTTAATAGCTTCAACTACTTTGACCGCAGTCGCTCACACAATTATCATATCAAAGATACTTAGATACTTCCATCATCTTGTTAAATAATCAACTATTGATATTAGGTATAACTTATTACTTACTTCTAGTATACAAGATTGCACTTTATAAGTCAACAGATTAATTTTCAATTTTAAAATTAGAAACTTGGTAAATTCCAATTAATATAAACAATGTTAATAGATCGACTATAATTTCAAAACCCAGAATTGCCATATTTTTTAGAATTAGAAATAAAACCAACTAGTTGCTTTTTATTTATCTCATCCACGGAAACCAGATAAAAGGCAATAAGATTTTGCCAGAAATATGGAAAAGCCAGTGAAATAGCATTTCCGCAATTCAACAATTTTTCATAGCTGAGCAGCATTAGCTTTGGCTCATAAAACCGATTTTTCTTTTGCGATTCTTTTCTTGTGATTTGCATCTTTTTAGAATACAGCACAGGGCATACTTTTAAAATCTCTGACGTGTCAGAGAGATACTGATTAATAATATCTGATTAAATAGTTAATTTCTTTAATTTAAAACAAATTATTACTTTTTCAACGATTTTATCTTCTGTATGACAGCTTTTATAAGTTATTAAATTTTAATTAATATTTGAATAAACATTTTTAATTAATTATGTAACATGATTCAAGTTTGATAAAAATGTAAAATTTCCTATTCACTTTTTGTTGCTATCACCTATTTTTTTAAGTACATCTATATACGCGAATAGTACGCATTTGCAATGGAAATCATTTAAAAAAAAAACGTTGATGCAATTAAAAACATTTACCGCCATTAAAATGTCATTTTGTGTACGTTATTGCATTATTCTGTGGGTCCATTAAACTCATTAAAATTTGACACTGTCCATGCTTGTCGAAGGTGAATACCATAGTTATAGCCATTGTGAGTGTTGTTCGTCCCTCAAAAACGATTCACTTCGAGTTCAGTTAAACATCTCCCTCACACTCTGTGTCTGTGTGTCTGTGTGAGTGTGTCAGTGTCTGTCTTTCTGTTTCTGATGTGATTAACGTGCTTCCTTGCCCCGTTGTGAGCTGGGAGGAGGAACTGGAGGAAGCAGTACAGTACAGAACTGAGCTGTGCGTTAATCAAATGTCAATTACGTTGCGGATTCCGAAATGGATGTCAGCTCCTTCTGCCCCTCCTGGGCCCCAGAATGAAGACAGAGCCTGGTATCCAGACATTGCTCGAAATGCTGAGCTGTGCCCCTAAGTCCTTGCGATCGTTGTGTTTCTTTTATATGGAAATGCATTGGCATGCACACAGATACAGATGCAGACAGAGAAATGCTTGCCCTGGTCCTTGCTGCAGCTTCCTCGTCCTTGCCTTATCCTTTATGCAATTTGTCTTTATGCGACCTTTTTGTAGCCTTTTGCGCGCTTTACAAAACTTTGAGTGGCTGGCATTCACGAGATATGCTCGTCCTTACGTTGCCTGCATATTAAGTTGTGCACTTGCTCTCTTTACTTTACTGTCTTTTTGATGGTTCTTAAATTTGTTCGCCGTCAAACCCTTGCATGCCTATTAAATTCATCGCAGATGTCTGACATTATGTCTAACATGTCTTCCACTTTTCTTACATTAAACGTCATTTGCCAGCTACATCGACTGGGACACAGTCGAAAGAGGAGAGCCACATTGGGGCATACTACGAGGCAAGTTAAGCTCGATCTTTACTACACTTTAATAGTAGTTGCTACCTGAAACTTAAAGCCCAGTATTTAATTTCGACTTATAGTTTATATGACAGCTGGCATATATTTAATAATATCTATCACATCATATCTATTATGCATGATATATATAATATATATATAAATATTTATATTATATATTTGCTTTTTAAATCAATTTCAACATCAAGAAGTCTTAAAGCTTTCTATTATATTTTGAGTGGCATCAAATTAATCATAAAATATTTTCTTCAACTCATGGAGAAAATCCAATAGCTAATTCTTTTTAAGTAATAAAACATAACATATTTCCTATCGGTGAATGGTTCTCAAAATTTCCATAAGAAAAACCGGTGAAGTATGTCAAGGCAAATAATTTATTTGGTTAGACAGAAAACTTGACTTAGATACAGATGAATGAATGAAAGACTGTTTAGAGTATTAAATCAGCTTAGAGTATTAATTAAGCTAGTATATAAAATTGATTGAAAAATAGGGCCAAAATTGACTAAAGCTCATATGAATTGAATTCAATTTGGGAGTTGAAAGAAAAACACTAAGAGATAATATCATATACGGAAATTCATACTCGTTACAAAGCACAAACAACCTAAGAAAAACAACAGAATTTTGTGTACTCATGAGCTGCACGGAAGAACTGCTTAAAATTTTGTTTTCTTAAAACATTCTTCTCATTAGAGTAACTTGATTAGGTTAAATTTAATCATAGAGACCCATGACGAGTTGACTAAAAGGCCTGGACTCAACTTCCAGCTAGGGTGTGGATCTTAGCCGAAGGCCTAGGAACTTGATAAAAAATAAACAAATTTAAATGTACACATGCAGAGGGTCTTGAGTTAAATTTGTTGATACTCCTTCTGTTTGTTTTTGAGAACTGACAGATACATATGAAAAGGATTAAAGTAAGCAAATTTCTACTATACAATTCATATTTTAAGTCTTTTACTCACTTAAAGACATTTAATAGTCGCAGCATTGTTATGTCTTTCGTGTCCCTGTTTGAGCGTCATTTAATTTAATTGTGGGATTTGTTTCAAATACAGTCTTTAATATGGCAATAACCTGGCTAACAAAGATCCATTCAGCCACTTGATAAGTATCTAAAGAACAATTCCGTTAAATTGTCTCTGTGCTGGCAATTGAATGCAAAGGACATGCTAAGTGGCCATGCACCGGAAGTTGCTGTTGCGGAAGTGGCACAAAGAGCAGCGGAGAACTTTGTTGGCGGCAAACTCGGAGCTATAATTCTATGTTTTATATAGAACGAGGGCGTTAAACGTTTAATGCAAAGTGTTGGATAATATTATATAAAAGCAGGCAGGAAACAGTTTTCCTGGCAAAGTTTATTACAAACATTTAGCCGACTGCTGTCAATGGTCGCATTGTCCCCAGAACATTTCACTCAGTATTTGTCCAAACCATCAACGGACATCCTGTCGTGTCTGTGAGCTATGGCAAAAACAAGACAAGGATTCGTCCTGCTGACGCCAGCGCGTCCAGAGCTGAACTGAACTGCTTATCTTAAGGAAGTCACGTAAAGTGTTCAACTTGGACTGTCCTGGTAGCCTGGGGGTCAACTCGGACATCAAGTGTATGCCCCACCTTGAAGTTGAGTTTAACTTGCTTATCAAAATCTGTATAATCTTGACTTAAGCCGTCAACTGAAGCAGTACTCCATTACGTAAACAACGAACCCTTTTCAAAATACTCGTACACTGGAATTTTAAATTGCATTTTCCAAGTAGGAGAGCCCTTGACTCAGGTGCTAAACAAAGCAAATGGCAGCTTGTTCTTTTTATTTTGTTTAACGCCGTCTCATTTGCATTTAGATTTTGTGTTTCCAAATTTACCTAAAGTTTTTGGCCTAACTCATTAATTGTTAGCGTCTGCTTTGATGTCTAATACACTTAATTATTATCATTCTCTGGGTGCATCCCACCAACTTATGTGGTCAATATAAACCTAGGATTGATTGCTTTGCCTTCAGCTACACACATTTTGTCTTCTATTCGAGGCAGGTAATTGGAGATTTTGCAATACTTTTTATCCTTTCATTAAATGTTCCTAGGCAACTGCAGGATTACTGTCAAAATTGAGTGAAACAGGAAGCTTTACTTGACCGAAGAACCAAGAACTACAATACGTATATATTTTTTGTAGAGTAAAGAGAAAGTTCTTAGTTTTATCATTGAAAAGCTTTCACTGAAATTCCTGGCAGTCAGCTCAAAGGATTTGCCAACGCATTTATCGATTCTAAGCACGTAAACAACTTCCGAGTAAAAATTATGGCACTTTACTGTCTGGAAAACGACTTTCATTGCGCTGACTTGAAAACCTTTTACTATAAGCTTTTTCTTTAAAATCTATAGAAAATTAAATGGCAACAAACAAGATCCTGTGGTTTCATTTACATTGAGTAGATTTCAACTCACTTTAGCTGAAGCTGCTTTGAGTTACTTTTTGTATTTTAAATACTTTTTATTTTAGTTGCCAAACTACCAAAATTCAATTCACATTTTGACGCCTTTGTCAAAGCACTTTGTATGTTATTTGCTTGCAATCTGTCAGCTGAACTCGCTGTTGGTGGACACTGTAGAGCTCAGTTATTATGTTGATGGGTTTTCAGCTAAAGTGTCAAACGTGGCGTATGCGTTATGGCTCTAAGCTGACACGTAAAGTTAGTTTGAGTTGATGTCCAGCAGTCGATATCCTTGATGGACTCTCTGGGTTTCAGCTAAACCGTCAAACGTGGCGTATGCGTTATGACTTTAAGCTGAGCTGGCGTCCAGCAGCATTCGATATCCTTGATGGACTCCCTGATTTAATTCGTTTTTATTCCAATGCACTAAAAGCATTGCAAGTCATCACACATGAGGCTGAGCACGATGAATGAGCGTTTTAAAGAGGTTCGAAAAAGGGCTGAGTAAATTTAGGAACACTCATCTGAGCTGTCAGAAATGTAGGTCAGTACTTCAGGTGCATGAAAAGTGCATCTAAGCATCGTTTATACACATCTGCCTGCCTACGAGATACAAAGTCATTAAGCTCAGGGAAACTAAGTATTACTTGAAGCCATATAGAACCTGTGTGTATTGTCACAAAGCCATATTTCATTTTCCCCACACGGTTCCATAAAATGCAACAAACTTTTTAAGCACCCGTCCATTCTCACGTGACACAAAGTAATTGAAATCACCTGGAAACTGCCAAAGTTGAGCTGCCTTTTAATGAATATTTTTGGTTCCTTGTATTGTTTGGAGTTTCGACTGAAAATCCTGTGCCTGATGCACAAAAGACATAAATAAACCAGAGCATGTCAGCCACCAAATCGAAGGCAACACAAGCAAATGCACCTGGGACTAAACACGACTTTATGCTCCGGCATCTGGTGTGTGGTGCTCTGTGGGTAAGTCGATTGATATTTACTCTAGGCGAAATCACAAAATTGCAGCAATGCAGCTGACAATAACAAAGGATTTGCTCCTGATAATGGAATTTTATTCAGAGAGAGTAGCTGTGGGACATGCTGAGCATAAGATGCCTTAAATTTTTGCTTTGTATTTTAAGAAAAAGGAAATGATTCATACAAGGAGCAGCTCAATCGGCAGGAATTTGAATATTTTAATAATTTAGGCATACAATGAAAATGTTTGACTCTCAGTTAACGTTTTCGTTGAGCAAATTATGCCTATGATGAGTTTTAAAGCAAACTTGGTTCAGCTATCGAATTTTCTAAGAATTTGTAAAATATTTTAGATTTTAATTCAAGCTCAGACTATTCATAGCCTAAAGAAATGCATGGCTATCATTTATACTCCATTTCGATGCAGCGGAAACAAAAGACAATTTGAATATTTAATTGAACTGGTCGAGAATTGTATTGAGGGTTCTTTATTCATAGAAACATTTAAATGCTTAACAACGAGAGTAATGACCATTACAACAACAGTTAACTTAAGATCCATCAATTTGCTAACGAAGCGCTGCGTCAGCGTCAGCGTCAGCGTTGGCTTCAATCATTCGCAATCAAGCGTCGAAGTGGCAATTGCAATGCATTTCACTTGTTTGCACTCGAAATATTCATAACAATTGCTGGCGAATGCACAATTTGTGATTCCCATATTCATTGCCATTGCCTTTGAGTATGGCCTTTATGGATTTATCCCGCTGTTGCCCTGCACGGAGGCATATGCAAAAATAAAATGTGCGGCAATGTGCGACTGTTGATAAGCAGCGGGAATTAATATGCACTTGAAAACAAAGTTGAAACTGAACACATCAAGCGGCATCTCATTAAGTGAAAGCCCATTAATTAAGGCAACCAATTTAAAAAATACTTGGACACAACTCCACATTTGAGTCAGCTACTTGTAGCAGGCACAAATTTCTGTAGCCTTTTACTTAACATAATTGGCAATTAAAAATGCAACTTAAATACTTGAACATTTCATGGAAAAAGAGAGAGGCCAGGTTTGCTTTCAAAGGCTTCCTCCAAAACTTTGTACTTAGTTGGAATTTACTTGTAATTAAAAAACTAGAGACTAGAATCAAAGTCTGTAAGGCTCCTTCAGTTTTATTTATTTATTTTCATCTTAATTTATTATACATATTACATTTTATATTTTTGGCTATCAGTTTACATTTTCAACTATAAAAAAGCAATATTATTCAGCTGTTCCCTTATTTATTTTATGCTACAGACTCTCGTTGCACACAGTCTGTCAAACGGAGGGAAGTCAATAATTTTTGCCACATAATAAATAATAAACTGGCTATTAGAAATCCATTAGCTTTGGCCAACAGCACAAAAGGGCAAATAAATATTTGTGGGCTGAGAGAGATGAGTGAAAATTTGTGGGTTTTCCCATAGCAGAAAATTTTTCAGGCAATTTCACAGATAAAAAACTGCTTTTTGCCATTAGGCTGGGGAATTATCGCACCAGAGTTGGCGCATAGTGTGCTTTACACTTCTACTTAAATTTATTGCTATTTGGTGTAAAATTCAATAAACCAAATAAGCCCCAGTTGGATTTTTAAATAAAAATATATATTGCTTAAAACCTTTAATTTACGTATATACAGATGTGTTTGGCTTTTAACTTTGGCCCGGCACAATTGTGGACTCTCACAGGCTATGAAAGCAAAGTATTCCATTGTCTCACACAACGCACCAGGCACAACGTGGCGTATGCGCAACTTCACAGTCTGCTTCGTATGCAAAAAGACTATTTCAAGCTTGTCCGTATCAGCCTCCCAATTATTAGCATATTCGCAACATGCTGTGCTACTTAATGATGCAGAAGTATAAAAATGCTGATCAAGTAGACAAATTCCAAAACCCTTTTCAGTTTCAAAACATTGATTATAGGAGCATCTTTAATATTATTCAGAGAAGAACCGGTTGCACCTTTTATATTTTTGGCTTACGGCTTGAATTTCAAAGTTTAAATAATGGAAATGTTGCAAATAATCCAAGCTACATGAAGAACCTCTTCAGTATAGCAAAATCTCAAATTTATCTTTGAATCCCTTAAAATATTTTAGCTCCATTCATGACTCTTAATACTCTTTAAGAAAAAGGTCAGCAATAAGCAAAACACTGAAGATTAATTAATAGAAAGCGTTGAATGCCAATTTCGCCTACCACTTTGTAATATATTTAATAACTATTTTCTTTAGTTCTCATATAATCGTCTGATTTTAATAACTATCTTATTATTTCTCTATCACACGCAGCTGCTTTCAGAGTAGAACCAGTTGCACCTTTTAAACTTCATTGTTTAAATAGTGAAAATGTTGAAAATAATCCAAGGTATATGGATACCTCTTCAGTATAGAAAAATCTCAAATGAATCTGTGATTCTCGTCGAAAGTTCGAACTCCATTCATGACTCTTAATACTCTTTAAGAAAAAGGTCAGCAATAAGCAAGACACAGAAGATTAATTATTAGAGATCGTCGAATGACAATTTCGCCTATCACTTGGTAATATATTTAATAACTATTTTCTTTAGTTCTCATATAATCCTCTGATTTTAATAACTATCTTATTATTTCTCTATCACACGCAGCTGCTTTCAGCAGAAAGTTTCTTTTGTCATTGTAGCCGCAATTTGGTTTTGATACTGGCAGACTGTGACGTCATTGACTAAACAATATGATTTATCCTAACAATAGAAAAGTATTATATCCAGAGCAGTAGAGAACTGAATGGCGTTCAGAGCACAAAAGAAGTTATGAATCCGTATTTAACTCAAGACTCTCGCTTTAATGCAACAGCAGCTACTGAGCAGCTTTTATTTGGATGGTGTAAGCACTTATTTGCTATAAGAATCCCCATTTACTCTTAAGGTTTATGCTCTACATACTTGCTATTACTGTGCCCCAACAGCTGTTTGCAAGGTTAACAAGTGGTAAATGCCATTTTGTTTGACTACGTGGAACAGGGCAGGGTTAAGAGTTAAGAGTTGAAATTTATCCGGCTTGGGTCGCAAGTGCATGAATGCATGAATGCATTGAATGAAATTTCAAATAAACGAATTTGAGTGAATGCGTGGGGAACTGGAACACTGAAACACTACGCCAGAAAGTGAATGCGTGAACAGTTGACTGGGTTAACAAGTGAAAAAGCACTCAAAGGCCAACAGTTGCGACTGCTTTGCGGTGAAAGGCTCTGCGAAATATCCTTGGCTTGTGTCCAGGTCCAGACTCAGTATCGGTAAGGGGAATGAACTATTATAATTAATTTTACCTTTAAATGCACAGCTTCAACTACGTTAATTTCTAAGTGAACTACTTTTTTAGGCTCTATACTCTATAATCTATATACTGCTTTCACTTCGCTGCAGACAGCAAGGAAATAAGACAAATCGTTGAAATAACTCATACGCAGCGTATGTCAAATGCACTTGAGCGTAATACTCGTGGCTAATCCAGCCAAGTGTAGCATTAACAATTTGGATAAGCCAGACTTTCCTCTACTTGTCACCATGCCCCCAAACTCAACTGACAGCTCTCTGACACTTTCATTTGCTGCCAGCATACCATTTTGGCAGGCCAAAGGATTTATTTCGTGATATGTGACACGGCGGGAAACGTTGATTTCCACACATTGTCACCGCCAGGGATAAATAACTACAAATACTATAGACAAATGCATTTAAGCTTTGGAAATTGTACTATGCGTTGTAAAGAGTCCTTTTTGCTGGTCAGCAATATAAGAGGTAATTGTTTTATACGAATATAAATGGAGAACAAGAGAATGGCGACATTTGAATACAGTAAACAATAGTTTTTTCATAGAATCAACAAAACAGCGAACACTGTTACCATAATCTACCTTACAATACAAACAGGTGTTGGCAATACTTCAATTTCCATGTGTACTTCTAAATTATTAACTATTAAAATAAAATCGGGAAACAAGTAAACATTTTCTATAGTAAAAATAGAATAGTTTGCCAGGTTTAAATTTATCACTTGTTGGAAGATAAAGTTTGCACAGTTGGAAAGGTTTCTGGAACCATTTGTAATATATGTTTTATTGTAATTATTATAATGCTAACAGTATAAAGCTTTAAACACACTAAAGTTACAGGCTAGTTTGCTTAAATATTTTATTATACGAGAGCATCCTCGACTTCCTAATGATTTTGACAACAACAGTAATTGCTTACAGTTATTCATGTGATAAATATATGCCTATAGGGTATATAAATATATATTATATAGTAAATATATGCCTGTAGGGTATACATATAAATATATAATATATATTTACTAGATACTCTTTAAGGAAAACAGACTTCATATTATTGTTCGTATTTGCTTAGTAAATGACATCTCTTTGGGACACTTTCAACTATGAATAAAACAATAAGTAAGTACAATATAAACTACCACATTTTAAACATACTTGTCGAATTGTCCATAAAAGTTTTCTGTTAGCAGCAAGTCTTTAAATAATTCAAGAGAGACTTAGCTTTAAGTAATATACGACTTCCAGTTTTTCCGTTCCAGCGTCAAATTAAGGCAGAGCTGTTGATCCCGAGGATCACTCCATCCGCCATTGATTTTGGGCAACATATCTTTCTTGTTTAGAACTGACTGAAACAAAATAAGTGCGTCAGGGAAAAAAGAGTTTGATTCACGTACTAAACGCAGTATGTGCTGCAGCCTGTAGATTTTGTTACGAGACCTGCAGTTCTCGTCTTTGTGATGAACGCCACTGCGATGGAAGCCTCGTCTCAGGTATATTGTACATAAACTTATTCCATAAACTTACCAAGTGCCTGTATGGAATACACGCGAAGCTTTAATTGCCAGCACATGTAGCTGCTGCTTCAAGCATGTCTCAGAGATATACGACAGGGACCAGTCCCAATTGTAGTCGTCGTAGGTGCAAAAGCTCTGGGCACACTGTCGTATGCTCAGCCAAGTAGACCGATTGAAGGCTTGGCCCATGTTGTGCTTGCCGGCAAACCAGGGTACAGCTTCAACCTTGGGGTTCTCCAATTGCCAGATAAATCATTGAATAAGTAATACGGTATCTAAGCTTACCTTTCTGCGAAATGTTGAATACTTAAAAGTCAGCTCATAGTTTCCGATACACAGAATATTGCAGTGCGGACACAGATTCACAGTGCTGCGCTGCATTAGCTTAAGCACGTGCAGAAAGTCCTCTGCGACATAGTGATCCTCCTCCAAGAAAAGAACCAGGCCTAAAGGCGAAAGAGAGTATTTTACAGAGAGTAATTCACAGAATACGATTATCAACAAGACTCACCAGTGTGATATTTGGTAGTTTCCAGTTCATGGAACACGCGATTGGCCTTCCACCACCAGTGGTGCTTTATTTGTGTGAAATTCGCCTCTCTGTAGTGTCCATAGCGATCCGGGAACATTGAATTAGTGCACTTTCTAATGAAAGCCCTGCGATTGAATAATGCAAAGGATATTCTATTGAAGATTGGATAAAAATATGCGTACTCACTCGTCAGTTGTAATGTTCCAAGGGCAATCATTGGGATCGACACCGGGAAACTCCTTCGGATGCGTTTGCACAGAATATGGATAAAATATTTGAAGCACCTTACAAAAGTCAATTATTTGCACCTGGTCGTTGATGTCTTCATTATAATAATCGTGTGAAAATATGAGCAATGCATCGGATATGTTTTGCGACTTCGATAAACTATTAATTAAATACTTCAGGTACTTAATGCGGTCATGTACCTGTGAATGGATATTAGGAGATTTCCAGCAATGCTTTTCGTTCTTGGAATATTCACCTGAACAACAATTATCACAGAATCGTTTGTAACTGGACCGAATCTGTCCTTGTTTAGCACCTGCTGCTTCTCGTTGTATTCGAGTATTTTGCGCTTGATTCCAACTCTATCGAGATGAGCAGACAACGCACTTCTATTGACATTCAAGGATTCTTCTGTTTAAGCATTATAATTATTAATTGGGCTTAGTTCTCATTCATCATTTGTGACTCACGCTTATTGATCCACATATTTTTCAAATAGATTCGACGTTTATTCAGTTCTGCCAATGCATCACCACCCAACGGTGTATTCAGCTCCGCTTCGAGTTCCCTATCTAAGAAATATGCAAACACAACCAATTGCTTAATACATTAATAACCACTTACTAAAGCCCAGATCGATGTTCAGCAGCAGGACAATCATGCAGAGCACTACTATGGCAGTAATGCGTACGAAAAGCCTGATGCGTCTGCGTCCCATGACTCGTGTGTTGGGTGTATCAGTACACCATCTGACGGAAGTAGTTATCGTATTTTGAAAGCAGTTAATACACAGGTTACTTTGTGCCGCCCAGATACAAACCAAGTAAATTAAAAAGTAAATAAAGCAACTCAACCTAGTGTCACTTGGGCATTGAAAATTGCTAATTTTCTGTCAATCAGACACACTTGAACATTAATTAGTTTGACACGTCTGTTCCAGAAGTGTTTGTTTGTTTGCACTTCTTTTATTGAAAAAAGTATGTAAGTTGAGTTTGTTTTCGATAAACTATTAATATATGTTATCGAGGTGTTCAAATAAAATGACCTTTTCACAAACTTATCTATAAATCATACGAGTATAAACCTGCAGCTCTCAGAACAATATTGCTGAAAGCCCTATAGATCAAAGCTGTCAAGTACGAAGCTACAGGCAACTGGAGAACTGTCCCTAGAGTCATGAAACATCCACAAATTGAGCTTTCATTATTTTTTTCAAGAGAAGGTAACTAAATTTGTTCATAGATCTGATCCATAAAGGAACAAACGCGTAAAATGCTGTTTAAGTGTCAGTTACTTATCAGAATACAATTTGTGCCACTTGCTCGGAACAGTTTTAATATTATTTTCAGGAAAAAATAATTAAGAGCCGCACTCAAATATTGGTTTTTATTGCACTGACGTTTAAGGCTTTCATTTATTGCACGTGTTTCACTGACAATAAATATATACGTGGAGGTGGAGGGTTCTTTCTGCATTTACTTTGAGAAGTATATTAATTTTGCATATGTACAAAGTGTTGGTTCAATCAATTTCGTTTTTTTATATTTATATTTACTTTTTAATAGCTCTTTATATATTTTATTGTAAAAAAGCTTCTCTTTAACTTAAAAACTTAAGCTTCCATCTGAACAAACAAACGTTTCACTAGTCCTCGCATTATCATTAATGCATTATTTTTAGTTGCTGCTGGAAAAATGTATTTTGCTTAAAAAGAAATAGTTTTAATTATTAAATGGCTCTTTTTTGGCCATTTACTTCCTTCAATTATAGCAGCTATTAAAACTAACTTGTCCCAACTTGGCTACTTGTGGTGGCTTTTCCTTTCTTTCGTTTCCTTTTTTCTCGCAATAAAGTTGCGAATGTGGCTCTGCATTTATTTTATATTTATTTTTGCACACAATGAAAACTAGACGAAAATTGTTTTGCAAAATAAAAACATAACGCAATTGTATATAGTTATAAAACTATGCATAGCTTTTGAAACTCCATAGTGCGGATTTTAGTTTAATATAATATTTTATTCTATATACTCTCTATATAAGGCTGCAATGGATTCAAACACTCAGCTAGAGTTCAATCCGTACAAAATAGATACATTTTAGTTTGTTTTAACAACTTTTAATTTGCTTCAATAATCTTTTTAGTTTTAACAAAATGATTCAAAGGATTCAAATCCAGATATGGATTGGTATTTCGACAGTTTTCTAATTAAAATTATGCTTTTTCATAGAAAAAAGAAACAAAACCTTTACAAAAATATAGACACGCGACATGTGAAATGCAAACAATTGGATTACGTGGAACAACAGCCGCAGGATAAAAATATATTTATGACGGAAAATAAACAGTAAATGAGCAGCTTTAACTCACAGATCCAATAAGCAGGCTCTAGAAGCAATATTAATACCGGAAAAGTCATCTTTATCAACATCATCAGTGGGAGCCAAAGTTGAATTTGCCAAAGGCGACACGGAAAATCCCACCGGGAATCTCCTTGACAGACACTTCCGGTATATCCATAGACCAGTTGGCAAACAAATTTATCGATTGGGACGCGCAGTTCATGCGAATTTGTAATGCCTGATAAAAATAAACTTTGTACATCCTCACGCAATATGTAGTCGAGTCTCTCTGGTCATGTTTGGGCTTCTGCCTGTCATAGACTATAAGGAAAATAGTAGTTAAAGTATCGCAGCTCTTTGCAATGCAACTCGAAAGAATCGTCTTTTAATCACTGACTTAAATACACAGCTTTAATCTTTGATTTGATTTAAAGGTTCATATATTTAAACACTATATTAAATTTTATCTGCAAAATCCGTGTAGAATCTTCTTCAGCTGAGAGGCGCCATTGTTCGTGATAAAAATAAATTTTCTAGTAAATATCAAACACGTGCCTGACCAGCATCTAAACTTGCAAAAATGTCAAATGTTTTGTCACGCCTCAGTGAGATTTTCCAGCCGCTTTGTACGGGTTGTTTTTCAATTGCCATTTGTGTATTTATGTGTGTGTGTGGGTGTGTGTGTGGTTGTGTTGTGTTGTGTACGCTTGAGTGTCCTTTTCAATCAAGTGGATAAACAACTAGATAACACTTTTGATGTCGATAACCCGGTAAACAATGTAAACAACTTTAATTTTACAACAAATTTACCTATTCCATTTATTCAATATTCACACTTTTATGATATTCTGCTTACAATTCTGTGATACTGATCTTATGATATTATTTCATTTAAATCTTCTGTATCCGAGAAGATAGATAAGTCGTTCATTAGAATTAAACCTTCACACACTATATTCCATTTGTGCATAGGCTTTAAGTAATAGACAAATCGGTTTATAGATATTTTCTGCTCTTCAAGTATAATTCAAGCAACAAACTTTACATACAGAAGTTTGATGCCAGAATACATCATTATACATATATTAAAACTTAATCGTATTCGGTTTTTACATCCGTCTTTCAGTAGTTGGAACTTAACTCTTAGAGATTGAAACTAAAGGCATTTGCAAAGAACTTGTTTAGATGTAGAGTCAAGGGACAGTCTTGACTAAAAGAAAACAAATCTATATAAAAACAGGTAATTTATTACAAGTTTTCAAACACTTTGACACCAGTTTTGGCCAAGAACTTTGATGACATCAACATTTTATATATCGTAATATTTCTTATGCTTAAAGTAAAAATACTTACAAACTTATTTTGTATGCACATACGAATTCGAGTATGCATGCCCAGCTGTCTTTTGCATAGAAAAGTAGTTTTCCAATTTCCACATATGTTTTTCTTACATTTTGTTTTCAATATAACTTTTCTTTGCCACCGCAAAACTTAAGACTGTCCACTAACTGAAGGCTTTGCGACAGGGCCAAAAACTTTTGTTAAAACTTCTCTGCAGTTTCCCGTTTACATGAATCTGACTTTATTACACCGCGTATGTTACCTGGAAAATGGGTTGAAAGTGTATGAAAATGTTCTACAAGTTTATTTAAACAATTCTCGTAGTGTATTTGAAAAATTTGTTAAACTTCTTCTGGCACCAGATGCCAGCCCAGATTAGTCTCAAAACGCACATGGGTATTCAAAAATGGAACAAGCTAACTATTCAGTGTCACTTAAATGTAATTGCTTTGATAACAAATTGCTTTAAATTTGTTAGGCCACTTTACAAATGATATCACAAATTTGTTTTCATCTTTCTGCAGACGAACAGCTAAATCAAGGCGATTTTTAGCAAAGAGCTTTGGACTAGCACTTGTCATTTGTGTATGTTTTTTATTTTGTGGTCAACTTGTCTTTGCAGACAGTTGGTGAATTTATTTGTTGCACTTGTTACACATACGACATGTAGGACATGTGCACAGACCAAGACAAATTGATTGCAATTGCAGTGGCATTTCTTTTAAAACACCACGAATGAACACCACATAATTTATTGAACACTCGTTGTATGGGACAATGGATGCCAGGATACTGTTTTAAAGGAGTATAAAAGCTGTCGACTGGAAAATGTGCAATACCTACGACCATTTGACTTTAATTGTTCAATTTTAAAATTTAAATTAAACTGTAAAAGAAAACAGTACTAACAATTATACTATTGACAGGTAAGAAATGGTTGCAGAAAGTGTAATATCTAAATGCATTTCTGTCTTTGTGAAACACACTCAAAATCCTTTCCTCCTTTTTTGAAGTTTTGTTTTACTTTACCTAAATACAAGAGCAAAACGGAACAGATGCATTTCAATCAAAAACACCAAAGGCATATTTATATTTCAGGTCTGCAGGCAGCTCCAATTTGTAGAGTAGCAAAAAAGGAAATACGAATAATATCAAAAAGTTATAAAGCCATACAGAAACAGTATTTAGTTTATTAAGAAAAACAAAGCAAAACAAATTTGATGCTGAAATCTCTGTGCGTTTGTGCCAAGCCTCAAATTTAAATTGATTGCCTGAATTAAAGCCAATTTCTATTTCTATTCTCATTTGCAGCTAGTTTCAATCGTAAAATATGAGTTATTTTATATGCGAATACAACTGAAGTTTATGTGAAAACAATATTCTCTTCTTGAGGTAATTTGAACCGATTCGAATATACAATTCAGAAAAGATTGTGCACAATTTAAATGATATTGCCTTTCTAGATGTTATAGCTTGATTTCGTTATATAACTCGAATAAGAACTGGTTTGGCTTCACTTGAATTACTGCGGAAAAAGACATTTATACGAGTACCTAACGTAAAAGTTTTGGAGCTATCATTTTTCTTACTTACGTTGATGTCTCACTCTGACAATGGTTTAGTGAGTTTCCAGTACTAGGACAGAGTCACATCATTAATCTTAATGCACAGTGCTACATGTCTTTCAGCAAGAGAAGAGCAAATACTTAGAGTGTTCGGAGTAACTCAGTTAACTCTTTTCTATATTTTCCTTAAGCGAAACTAAGTTTTGAGCGCATTTGGATAAGCTTAAATTAAATTAAGCCTAATAGCCGCTTGCTGTGAACCCAGTGAAAAGCTTAATAATATTGCGCTGAGCATAGGCAAAGCCCTTCAGCCTTATGCTCCTTGTAGTTAAGCAGCAATAAATAAAATCATATGTGCTCAGAGCTACTCTTTCTTTTATTATAAGATACGCTGCAAAGGATCAAATTTGCATTCATATTCATCGTTTATCCAATGAGCGGAACTCCATGGCGTATCCTGAAAACTGCTGCCTGCTGTTTTCTTTATGGCTCTTGTGCTTGGCTTAGACGCTGCTTTTGTCGATGTGAGTATTACCATATTCCCAGCTCTGAGCTATTTAATAATGTACAAACGAAGAGAAAAGTGAGCGTAAAATCCCAGCCAGCTTCGAAGACTCCATTGAGAACTCTCATATAGGAGTTAAGGCTTGGGCTTCAATCTGAACATATAATACTTGCTTATCAAATTAGTTTTTGCATAAAAAAAGGTATTTTATACTGCGAACTAATATCCAAAGCTGGCTTTAATTGGGTATTGAAGTGCAATTATGAAATATGAAATCGCTACTGAAACGCTCTTAAGCAATATAAGAAGTTTCTGGTGATTCAAGAGTTCCCTCTTTCAATGATAAGTCTACCGATTGACTACTTATAAATTTTGATAATACAATATCCAGTTATTTAAAAGAAATATGAAGAGAAAGACATTTATATTTAGATATTCTTTGGAATGAAAATTGCATTTTGAACTAAAAGTAAAAGGTATTGCAATCTGAGGGTTGTCTGCCCTTTGCAGTTACTGAGGGAGATATTGGATATCTATCACTTGGTACATATAGACAGCTTTTCATTTGTTTGAGTGTCTGTAATTTTATCATAAATTTCAATTACAATAATAACCTGACAGTGGCAGCTATTTATTGTAGTTAGGGTAATTTTGAGACAATTTCCTGCGTTACAAGACACACTCGACGCCTCCTTCGTGTTTAAGTAAAGTATTTTATTGAATCAATTTGTCAGCAGCCTTACACTTACTTGTATATATAAGTAAGTATGTATTTTTATTACCATTTTCATTTAAAAATCATAAGCCGCACTCGCTTCGCATACAAATGAAGCTGACTCGGCATTCCTCCTCGGTTCGAGTATCAAAGTAATAGAAGCCGATTTGTAAATTGCTTGGGTCATGCACTCGTCGGATTTTCACTGAGAGATTGATGATGCTTCTGCGGGCGATACCAATTTGAATGGTTTTAGACTCTGACACGGTGTATTGTGGTATTTTTATGGATGCCCATAAAATAATAGAATTTTTAGGTCTACGCATTTGCATAGATTTACAATTTTTGTCCTTGTTATTCTTGTTGAATGCAGAAATTTATGTGAGAAAAGAATTTTCACTTTTTTATATTGAGACTTTTAAGCTGTGTTTAAAGACTGATTCAATGATTATTTATTATGATAGTTATCCAAATATTGGGAGAAAATCTGTGAAACTTCAAAACTCAAGCTAATAAACGGACGATAGTCCGTAAAATACTTTCAATCAAAACTTGTCTATGATATTTAAAAAAAAAATGCATATCTTTGATATTGAACGCTTTTTGTAGCTCGGAAAAAGTTGAATAAATTCACAAATAGAAATTTCAACCTGCGATAAACAATAAAGTCAAAAGCGAAAAGAAAAATATGTTGACTCTACCGCAATTGATTTTAAATCCCGCAACTAAAACTGCACAAATGGAGCAAAGTGAAGGCAAACAAGTTGCAGCTCGATAGCATCAAAAGCGAATGGAAAATATTTTCAAAATAATAGAAATAAAAAGCGGAAAGCAAAGTGAAAAATAATAGGAGAAAAAGCAAAGCAAACAAGATTAAAAAGCCTTTATAAGAGTAAAGGCAAACAAAATGTTGTTGAAACTTGTGCTATATTTCATAAATGGGTAATGCTTCTTAGAGCACAGCTCTTAGCATGATAATCCGTATCTTAAACCACAGAAGCAGCGATGATAGTCGGAAAAGTCGGTAAAGTATTCCACTCTCTGTCTAAAATGAAATCTATAATATTTAAGCTACTCAGTACTCAGCTTAGCTCCTTTCTATTTCACAAACTACTTTCATTTTGAAGTTACACGGGATTTGTGATCAAATCTATAGAATAGAAAGCACTTCATGTTACTTAGTTTTGCTCCCTACTGTTTCATATATAGATTTCATTATTGAGTTACACGGGATTTATAGTAAGCTCAGAGGATATATTTTAACACTTTGCAGCTGTTCAACAAAGCCCCTTTGAGGCACAGAAAAGGTTATTTTATTTTTCAAATATGCAAATTGTGCCGCAAATGTTTCCAACTGTCAACTGTTTTCTTTATCATACATTTAATAACTACAGCAAGGCGTATGTGTGCACCCCTACTGGCTTTTCAAGCTGACAGATTTATAGCAGTCATTCAGCTGGATATGTTATCCTTTCATTTTTTTCTGAGCCTCCAACTTGTTTCTGTCAAACCAGCGCTGACCTAAAAGCAATCTAAATCGTAATTTATAAAGCTTCGCTTTGATATATTACAAAAAGATGTTTTCATAATAATAGAAAGACTTTAATACTGCGACTAGAGCTTAACTGAAGTTCTGTTATTCAATGTTACTTATAGCCTTACTTCAGGCATTCTTTTACACAGCATTGATTATTATTTATTACAAGTTGATAGTTAAAATAGTTGACAAATCGCTGTTTAAAGTGATTGAGAGAATCTTAAATAACATTTATGCCTAACAGTCTTAAATTACATACATACATACATTTAAACCTAAAAAACATACTCTTAGTTTTACAGAATTATGTTTAGAAACACATTTTCATAATACAATTTCAACTTCATGAATTGATGGCTTACAAATTTAACTTTATGCCAAGTCTTAAAAGTGTTTAATAATTCAAAATAGAATTGTTTTGTTTCCCTACAGAGCTCAATACTGTGCCACACTCCCTGGTTATATATTTAAACGTCGTTAGATACAACTTCTACTACTAATGTTCTGTTGCTAAACAATGCGTACATCCAGTACATCCCCAGGAGATGTAGTTTAAACTGCGCTCACGTCGCCTGATTACTCATATTAAAAGTAAATATTCCTGGCAGGAGTATAGTCGTGCTTATATGAGGTACAAAGGTGAAATTCAGTTGGAGGCAAAATGCAACGCTTAACGATTGTCTAAGTACAAAACGACAGGAAACACCACAAAGCAACAGAAGTCAACAGTAACTATTTGCGATGACAATAGAATTCCGTTCGGAGAATTTTCAGCAATTCATTGGGGTCTGATACAATAGAACACGGCCAGAAGCAACTGAAACTAAATTTAAAGCTGTGTCGAGCATATCCTTGCAGATATGTTCCTACAGACAGTCTAACAGTCTGACAGATACAAAAGTGAATGTGGTCACAACCTTCAAAAAGGATGCACAACATCACGTTCCTATTCTCTTATTGGATTTCAGTTGTGGCAACGTTTATTTTCCTTTCTCTAGCCAATAGAAGTGGTCACTGTGTAAATATGAAAGAGACACACACACACACACACATAGTAGATGGACTGCCCATGCTTATAGTAATCATTCACCTGTCAAGGGCATCATCCTGGACAGCAGCACATGCTGCCTGAGGTTACTGAAGTAATTTCACTATTCAGGCTACTTGCAGGTTGGCTTCAAGTGTCTGTGCGGAATTTCCACAAGCGAGCAAATAGTCCTCTCAATTCAAGTCTACTGAAAAATATATACGTATAGATGAGTGTGTGATGCGTTACCCACATCTGCTTATTCAAATCAAATAAGCTTTCCTATTTATCTGTTAGATTTAAATAAAGCAGGTTAGGTAGATCTTGTGTAAGATTAACTCAACAAAGGTTAGCTATGTGTCTGCTCTCATCTATAGAACGAGACTAGCCACATAGTCGCAGTATTCGAATTGATATAAAATACTCGTAGAGCATAGATACGAGTACTCGTATTAATTTGAACTTGGTTGTAGTTTATGGTTGCCCTTTTAAGCGTCAAACCACAGACTGTAATTGAAGTTTGTTTCTGTTGTTGATATTGTTATTTTAACTGCAATTTGTTGAGCCTTTTTTGCTGTGTGTTGTTGACGGGTTTTATTTATCGAAGCTCAACTCTTGTCCATTTGTTCAGTGTATTCGCTCAAATTAAATATTTGGCCGTTGGCATCCTTAAATGAAGTCTGATGGTTAAATTGGAATTCAGCTACAAATGGAGCTATGCCAAGAGCGTGCATCTAAATGCTCTGTCGTTGCAATATGAGTGCCAAAGTTTAATCTCATCAGTGTGTGGAATGACTATGAGAATTCTATGAAACTTTATCCCCAGACAGCGACAATGTATGGAAATCTATGTTTCCCGCTGTGTCAGCACACTCGTGAAGTGAATCCTTTGGTCTGCCAAAGCGGAATGGCAGCAGCAAATGAAAGTGTCAGTGGAGTGTCATCTGATGGAGTAGGGGACATACAGAGTGGGGTTGGCTTATCCTTAAAGTCTGGCTTATGCAAATGTTTTATGAGCCACTTGGCTAGATTAGCTTCGCGTATTATGCTCAAGTGTCGCTGGTAGACGCTGCGTATGAGTTATTTATTGTATATTTAAGCAATTCGCCTTATTTATTGCCTGACTGAATGCCAAACGGAGACAAAACACTTTATGACGGTGCAAAAGAATTAAACACGTGCAAGCCTTGGCTCATTCTGTGACTTCAAGGACAAATTTCACTTGCCACTCACTATTGCATTTACTTAGCAAACATTTAAGCATTCTTTGTGTTGCTGTTTATCCACTCTACAGTTTCGGTATTTTGCTGTATTTAAATTTCATTCAAATACGTTCGTTCCATTTTTATGACCTAATGTCGAGCATTCTTGTGATTTTAAGTAGAGCCAAGGCAAGGCCTACAGCCGACCAATGACCTTTGCCACTTGTCATCCTTACCACAACTGTGGCTCGGCTTGAATATGTAAATGGATTTCTGTCAGTTAAATATTTGCATGTTCCAAATGGCCTGCTGCAGTGTAGCGAAGGATCTGGGCCATCTGTGCTTTAATAACATCTTTTGTGTTGCCAAACTGGCAACGACACATGGCTTTCTGTAAAGAAACTTTAAGCGTCTTATCATAAAAGCATATTTAATTAAAGCAATCTTATTATAACAACTTAGTTTCTCAAGTAGGACCCAGCCTAGAACAAAAAGATACATTTCTAGCAGCAAAGAAGTTTCCTCAACATGTTTTGCATATGCTTATAAAAAATGGCATATCAAACATTTCATTAATGAAGTTGAGAGCGAGAGTGAAGCTTCCAATCTGTTAATGGATCTTGTTTTAATATGCTTTCAAATTGAGTGAAACCTGAAGGAAAATCCCTTTGTAATTTAATTAAGCCGACAAATAAGCTGTTGAAAACATGTAAAATAAAAGAAAAATAATTGACAGCATAAGCAGAGGAGAGTGTATAAGGAAGTTGTGTTCTTTTTAAAATTGAAATACAAAATTCATGAGCTTTAAAATGCTAACGCTTATCAACATCTTTTCATTTTTCAGATCTAACAGATATGAATTTAATATTTATTATGTGTTGAAAACTCCGTCAAGCTTATTTCCTTCTAAAGCCACATTTTGCACCCCAAAATATACACAGAAACTTTAATTCAAGATGAATTTTAGCACGTTTACCCAGGCGTATACGTGATGTGGCTGTGCCGCCACAAGCCGAGCCTTCAGTTCGGGGAACTGCTGACAAAAGATGCGAACAAATTACCACTAATCTTAACAAAACGTTTCGTTGTCCTTTCATATAAATATATTTGATTGTTGGCTCAGACTGTGCTCGGAACATGCAGGACAGCTCAAACAATTCAAATTACCTATTGTTCAATAAAATATATTCCTTGAATGCGAGTTCACATTAGGATAATACACTTATGGACTATATAAAAATCTAAGCAAATTTTTCATTATTTGAAAGTTTTCCATTCTAATCAATATTATTCCTTTTCGTAGAGCTAGGGTAATGCTAGATAATTTAGTGAGTAGCTTATTCAATTAGCATTCACCTGGCAATCAACGTTCCAGGCGAATTGGCGAACATTTAGCATTTAATTACAGATTGCAGAAGAGTCCTTTCGCTTGATTAGCTGAGTATTTAATTTAATCCTTTGTGATTTAGCAAAGGAGAAAAGAATAAAATCTCGAAAAGTAACAATGAGATCTGAGTTCAATTTGCGACTAAAGCAACGGCAAACAGACGAGCTTAATTAATTGATTGATGAATCAATCTAGTTATATATGATTGAATAAGACTTCAGCTGCAAGTGCAACGCACAAAGTTAAAGAGGATTTTATTGAGTATTTTATTATCCAATAAACTTTTCAGTCTTTGTGACTTTGTCCTTAAGCCACAAGGGACTTAAAAATATGCTTGTAACCGCAAAGTGAGCCTGAACTTATAACACAAAATATATTTAAATACTGACATAAGCAATCACAAAGTCATAAAAGCAAAAAATAGCTCGCAGCTATTGAAATGCACACCAAAGCAGGAAAATAAAAGTGTCCTATTGTTTTGCATTTTTCGTCCTTGCATAGTTATGCTACAACTCCTGGTACAATTTGTCCCAGGATAAACAGATTTTCCTGTGAAATGACCTGTAAGAATTTTATGCTTGGCTGAACTCACAAAATGGCGCCTGTCTGAGCCACATGCAAACCACAGATTTGTGGTCGTCTTGCTAAGTGTTAATAGCAAAAACTAAACTTTGGCTTCCTCACTTTTTACTAGGAGTAAAACTTATTCACTTATAGGGATATACTATGTTCGGATTCGCAAGGGAACTCGGAGTAATAATAAAACTGTTTAGATGATAAGTTAATGTGTCCTTTTATGGCTTAAGCACCATTACAATGTATCGTTTGTTTATGACCAATAAAAAGTCTTCTGAGTGGCACGTTAAGGAGTTACAATTGCCATTTGAAACTCTTAAGCCTTCATTCATATGTAATCAAAATTGTAATATTATTCCTTAGAAAAAACAAGTATAAACACATACAGTTGCTGCTATAATGTCTTCTATATAAATGTTTAAGTTGAGTTAATTCTTCGATTAATTCTATGCAAAAGTCAGACTTAAAGTTACCTTTAGGTTTGAAGATTCGTAACTGCCTTACTAGCCAGGTTTATTAGCTGCCTGAAGAGTAGCTTTAGTATATATATTTCACTAGGTAGAACGGCTATTCTTTAAGTAACCGTTGAGCTATAAAGGCCTAGACTAAAACTAGCGTAGTTTTTCTTTAATCGGAAGCACCTTCTGCTCTAAAAGTCAATGCTGCTTAAGAATTTCAATCTACAAGTCACTCCATATATTCCACTGGTAGGCTCAATCTCAGGTCTATGTGCTAAGAAAGTCGTTTCGTAAAAAACACATCAAACATTATATTCAATTTAAGCCATTAAGTTGATTCAATGAAGAGTCAATCAATAAGGCTGCAGAGGATTTAATTTGAGTTTTTGACCGTGTAAGCGTCTCGCAACTTTACTCGTCACAAGCATTTATCGATAAACAAAAATGCGAGATATGCACTCGATAGAAGGGAGATAAATAAGAGCGTCTCTGAGTGAGAGTTTATGAATTCTGTTTTAAATACAAACTTGAATATAATAATCTGTATTATCAATGAATAAATCATCAATATCCACCAAGAACTATACCACTCGAAGGTAATTGGATATGTACCTTACAATCGCTAATTAGCTGAAAGGGCTCAATGAGGCAGAGGCAATCAAAGAGAAAATCTGCAATTAAAATAAATGTTTATCTGAATTAAGTAGTTAGCAGTTAGTTAGCTAGTTGAAGATTTTAAATAAAGCACAGATTACAGGTAAAAGCTGCGAAGTATTAAACATTAATTCAGGCACTCTTCGAAAAGCTGTCAAAGATATACATTTTTTTTAATTAATTACCCTAATTAAAGATCTCTTGCAACGTTATCAAGTGTATGTGGCACATTCTGTGGCATGAAAAGAAGCAGCCGATGCAATGCAACACATCGGATTATCATATTATGCTGCACACGGCGGGAAATTCAAAAGGACCACAGGGTACCGTTATGGAAAAGCGAGTCAAATGGCGATGAATGTGAATATTCACCAGGTTTACTGACTTATTATTAAATATATTTAAGCTCTTATTATAATTAACAGCATTAAAATATAAGCTTTAAAATAAATAATTGCAACACAGAAAAGCTTAAACTATTGCTGTTAATTATGGGAATCGATAGAGACAGAATTTCTCTTGTCAATCAATCAAATTGTTTTAAAAGAATTCTCTCTTATTCTTTTCCAAACTTTGCTGGCACAATTGCACAACTGAAGATTGGAAATCGTGAAAAACAGGGAAACACATGAGGAAACTAGACAGAAGTTTTTATTAAGATTAAATAGCAATAAAGTGCACATCGTACAGAAAACTTGAGTTTCCCAAAAGAAAATACAAGCAATTCTTTTCTTTCGTTTGTGTTTGATTTGTAAAATTGAATATTTGCTTTGTACTCACTACAAATATTTACTATTCATCTCTTTGAGACAAATAAACATTCCCATATACCACAACTACATATGTTTTCCCTTTCAATTTTCCATGAATTATATTCTAGAAGGTTTGAGAGATGCCGAAGAGTGGCTATAAATTGATTACCTTTGCTGTTGGCCAACACTTGAATATTAGTCACGTTTACCTTGCTCTAAACTATTCCACACACATTTTATAGTTTAATTAAAATCAAATATTCTAACACTTAAACACCAATCCAATTGCCACTATACACAATCATGATAACAGTACACACAAATTGTTAAATTATCTCCAATTTATCATATGAAAACACAATTCGAATTTCACCCAACAATTTTAATTAGTTTATCAATCTCTAATATGTTGTTCTTTATGTTTGTTATTGTGGTGCTATGTGGTCCATACAAAGTGGTGTTTTATCTCTATTCGAATATATTTCCTATTAGAGGTTTTTCAAACAAATTTCCGATTTGATTGTTCTTTATTTACACTCAATTAATTAAACATTATCTAATGTTCTGTTTAGAGTATGTTTTATACTCACGCAAGATTTATTTTCTGAGTACTTTTAATTTAATGATTCCAAAAAGAATTATATGCAAAAATGGGTCAAATTTCATTGTTTCCAGTCCAAATTTTGATTTTATTTCTCTGCGATTCTTAGTAGCCAGATCCTTTCCAAATATGCAAGAGGTATTGATTTGGTCAGAGCAAAATTTCTCAAATAACGAAATCGTTCTTAACTATTTGAAGGACTACGCTACTGTTATTTCGAATACAGATAGTCCGACTCTTCTCCCTTGGGGAAATACGCCAAAATGAACGAAGGTCCTTTCAGCTGCTGGGTTACTTGAACTTTAAGTATATAAAAACAAGACCAAATGATATTCAGCTTGGTTGTAGAAGTTCTCTACTAAGATATTTTGGATATTTGGTAGAAATTCTTTAACTTATCTTTTTGCATTCCTCTTGAAATAAATAACGCAAATAAAAACTGTGATAATGCGTTGGAATGCCAAAAACTAATATTTTCATCGTTTTGTTGTAATAATATATAAACTTACAGATGATTTTCTATGTTTGATTATTACAAATTTGCATAATTTTTGTATATTATATAAATGTAGAAAAGAGTGTTTGATAATAATAAACTATTATATCATCATTATTAAAAGCTATTTTTATTTTTGTGTTTTTATTTAATAAACTATATTCCCCTTTCGTTATAAGTGAAAACAAATATAAAACATAAAAGGACTTTAAACTAGGAGAGAGAGAACCTTTTATATTGACTTCACTGAGGTTGATGCCTTTTAGAAGTACTGTTCAATTTTTGGCATTCTGGCAGCCAAAACCACAAACTGTTTGGGTGGAGAAGAGGGAGAACTGAAAATCATTTAACCGTTGCAATTGCAAAATCTGACATAGCATTTTTCTGCGCTCAACAATCAAATTTTTTCCCACAAAAGCGTGCGCGAGTGTGCGTAGCTGTGTGTGTGTCTGTAGATGTGTCTGTATTTGATTTTGTGTATTTGCATAGCCTGCAGAATTGGCATTGTAACCATTTGTTTAACTTTTCTATTCAACACCATGTTCCTGCGCAGAGCAAGGATAATGTGAGGATGCAACTCATTCATTTCATTTCTTTTGTGTTTCTATTTATTTATAGAGTGGAAATGTCTTAGTATTTCCTTTTTTTACTCTAGACCACAAACAATTCAAAGCGCGTCAAAGAACATCCTGTTTTTACACATTACACAATGGAACCTAGAGACCAATCAGAGTGTGGCCGTATTCCAGTCAATGTTTTTGTAGTAAATAATATTGTTTGTCAAATCTAACAAAGGATTTATTTTACTTGGAAATCAACTCAATAAGAATAATTTATAAGCCTTTTCACTTTACTTTTTTATTGTCTCTACAATCTTTTATATATTAACAAAAGTATTTTTATCGTAAGTATATTTAATTTATTATCCGATTACCAAAAATTAGTATTTGTCTCGCCTAAAGGGCTTTGAATTGTCAACAAAAGTTTATTTGGGTCGCAAATGATTTAATTGGTTTTCAAAGAATTCTCTTTGTATATAAATTTGTTCATACAACAAGCTTGTTTGCATTTTGTATATTTCCATTATTATTATTATAAATTAATTCGTTGAAACAGATTTTTAGAAACTGAAATTGAAGTGTGAAAGTAAACATAAATAAAAGTAATTAAATTAAACGAAATACCAATTAACAGTTTCTGTTGTAAAAGAAAAAATAAATTATATTTTGTTATACGTTTTAGTCATAATAATTATCAAGCACTTGATTATTAGGTTATTATTTTGTGTAGTTATATTTAATGTTAATATAGTTTGATCTTTTATGAACTCAAATTCAATGAGAGGTATTCTTAAAATTTCTATGAAAAATTCCCTTTCTTTCAGAGAAAACCGTAGTAAATGAGTAACAAGTCAACTATTTGCCAGAATTTCAGTTTGTCCATTCCCATTCTCATTTCCTTAGCCTAACTGGAACGCAAAGTGTACGCAGTTAAAGGCCTTTTTTATGATTCCTTTGATATGGGTAACTACTGTTGTACGGCCTTTGCTCAAAGTAAATATTAGTCGGGGCTCAGGTAGACCAAGCTGGTCTACAGGCAAACAGAACTCAACTGAACACAAAGTTGAATTTTAGACAAAGTGCAATTGTTTTCCCTTAACTTCATTGGGTGGTTAGTTGGCAAACCAACGAATAGCTCTTATTACCTTGGCCCATTAAGATGGGTAAAAGGGTCTATTAAGTTTGTGGAAATGTATGAAATGGACAGAAGGCAGCATCTTCATATGGTATATATATATTCCTGATCAATATTAAAAAGAAAATCTACTCATCATTCTGATTAGTCTGTATGATTCCGATAATATATCTATGTAATATGTTCAGTATCATGTTTTATAATTATTATTAGTTATCAATTATTAGTTTTGATATCTTACACACTTATACCGAAACCCACTTTTAATCTGTGCTTTACCAAACTATCAGAAAATTAACAAATAAAATATTGAAGAAACACCTCAAAACGATGCTGCTTGGCTCTGCCGGAAGCGGAAGCAAAGGAATGGTGTAAGTGTCTATATATTTATGTCAAGGATATATCAGACCCAGGATAAGGGTATCTCGTTGCCGGACACACCCGATTGGAGCATTGTTAGTTAGAAACGTGGTGTGCAAAGCCAAAATGTTTATTCAAATGCCATTGAAACAAGTTTCAATTCAATTAGTTTTTGTTAAGGAATGTCATATTTCAGGACAATATTTGGCCCAAGTCTAATTAATAGAGCAAAGCACAATGCAAGCTGTAGCTTCAAAGCTCTACGAACTGCACCCATATCTGGCTTATGGAAGCGTGAATTTTCTTAACTACCATTTAGCTTTACTGGGTTTTCAGCTTGAAACATACTAAAATTAACAGGCAGGTGATAGTCAGGGCACTGGCAAAGCTTTTAGTGGACTTGTTGACACGAATGAAACCTGAAACTTCATTAGAGTTCCTCCTGCAGTGGACAGCTGCCCTCTCCTGTGAGCTGTGTGCTAAGTAAAACGCATAACGCATACGCAACGTGTGACACTCGAGTGGGAAACCCATCAAATCATAATTGAGCTGCCATCAATAAAGTGAGTTACGCAAAAAGCCAAACTGACAGCAACCTTCATCCCAGAAGTAAAGGAATTTGCATAGTGCCCTCAACATCAAATTGCAGTTCAACGGCAACTCTTTCAATATTTTGAAATATGTACATCTTAATCTCTTGTTCGCATCCAATATAAATTCACTGGAAATTGAGTTATTATTCAACACTTTACCTATAGGAATACAATTTTTAAGTAAACTATTTAAGAATATTATGCACAACGTAAAGTGTCTCAATTTCCTCAAAGATCCTTTTTACGTGCCTCTCATACTCAATGCGAGAAACCTAAAAGCACGAAGGAATCTCGTGATTTATTCAGCTTAATTTTTAGCTGAGTTCTTAAAGGGGTTTCGCTTCTTGGCTCGAAAAGCATTTAAACATTGGAAACACGTGACCAGAAGCACCGTTTGTTTAGTGCTTTAAATTATTAATGTCTTAATTAAATTTTTGGGCACTTCCAGTTGCCGCTCTGCTCTACTATCTGCCAGATTTTATTTCGTACTTAATAATTAATTTTCATTTGTAGCCACAAATAATCCCAACAAATTCGTTAGAATGTTGCTCCACCAAGTTCGTTTCGTGGTAGAAATCCTGTTTTTGTGGATTGTATTATACAGTTGGCTGCCAGCCAAGCTCATCAACTTATCATGAGGGCACTGTTTGTAATAGAAGCTGAATCCAGGGCCAGTGACAAATTTATAGTATAATCTGTTCCAAAGCGAAACCAAACTCAATTTAAATTAATGTTAATTATCCCAAAATCATCGTGTGGAGCAATGAATTTTCTATGATATACTCGTAGATAAAAGGCAGCCAGGAATCACCACAAGATTCAGTTCGCTAAATATATTTATATTGTTTATTATGATAAATGAAAACAGTGGTTTCAACTTTACATTTCAAGGTAAGTATGTCTTAAACATTAAGAACCCTTTAATACAGACGATTATTCTTTTTAGGCCTTACATAAAATGGGGAAGAAGTAGCATGAAGTCAACCAAAAAGGTAAGACCAAAGTGCAAGCTCTAATAAATATATGTGTACTCTGTTTTCTGTCTATGCAAACCAAGTTTTTGGTCTCCTTGGTAATTCAGCTTAATTCTACAAGGCCACGAGACAACAGTTCATAACAGGACTTCGACTGACAATTTGAGCTAGGGGTAACGGTATTGTCTCAAGGACAAGGAGAGTTCATTTAAACCCGATAAGACTCATAATTGAAATCACATTTTATGAACTGAGTGTGGAAGTTACCGATAGGCAGCATAAGAATCTACGATAATTTATTCGATAAAAAATACAAGGAATCTTTATTTAGTTCAGATAATCTTCTGCCTTATTCTGTTTGTATAACCTTTGTGCAGCATTTAAGATATATATAAGTCAACTTAAGTTCCCATTAGCATGGCAATAGACGGCGTCCTCATACTTCTCGTAAATTAAATGCGGTCCTTTATATAACTCATTTGCTCATATTTCGCCTGAAGTGGGATAATAAATCATATTTTTTGCCACATTCGATTTATTTTGTACACCAAAAGGCAAATAAGCATACACAGTTCCTGGGATGTCAGTGGGATTTCGAGGGGTGGTGGGCTGGTGTATTACATATGAAATGAAGACTATAACAAGGACAAAAACAAAGTAGAATGGACTTCTGGGATTATGTGGATAGAAGATAAATAAGCAATTTGGTAGACATGCTCAAGGTTGTCTGTGATTTGTATCTCATACTAATACTTCTTTAAGTAGATATCTTTAAGATGATTTTACTTGGAGAGATCTCAAATATTTGTTTGAGTATGTTGAAGAGTTGTGGATGAGCTGTGCTAATCACAATCTAATATGCACATGTAGTTTTAGCACCCACAACGACGCTAGCTGGCAGTTCAGCCAACACGTTGATACCCTAATTGTAGTTGGCTAACAAGACGGCTAACAGCTGCCCTGGACGCCGTTTATACACCCAGAGCTCATCAACTGTTGATGAGGCTGCCAAATGCACCCAGCGGCCCAATTATCCCACGCCATAAACATCGTGTAATTAGCGAAAATGTCTGTAATTTGTGACGTCTACAAAATCAGCGGACTGCTTCGATATAACGGCGGTAGTTTAGATGAATTTAATATATGTATATGTATGCAACAATTTGGCTAAGAGAGAGACATGGGAAGCCATATAAAATATACATATCCTGTGACCGCCAGTCAGTCAAAGTTGCAGCCTTGTCGGGGCACATAAAAATGCCACAAAAAAGACATTGAACGAAGGATTCGAGTAGGGCAAGGACGTAGTACAGTATCCGTCACTTTCTGCGTGTGTGTGTGTGTGGGTGTGTGTGTGCGTCAGCGAATTGTCATTCATAGGAAAACAAGCGCAAAGGTTTAGAGGCTAGGAATCTCAATTGGAGCAAGGACTCGTTTTTGTCTCTATAGGATTCACTGTGGGAAGTCGCGGTTGCTGACATCAATTTTGGAATCCGCAGCTTAATTGACATTTGATTAACGCACAGTTCAGCTCAGCTCAGATCAGATCTCTCACCCCGTCCGTACTCCAAAAACTGACAGAGAAGCAAAGAGGAACGTTAATCACATCAGCAACTGAGGCACAAAGACACTGACACACCCACAGAGATAAATTGAAAGCGTAACTCGAGCTGATGGGAATGGGACTGGCACTGAGAATGGGAATGGGAGAAAGGACAATTGGTGCACCCACATTGGCCACATGGTATTCACCTTGGACAGCCATTGGATAGTATCAAATTTTAATGAGTTTAATGGCCCCACGGAATAATGCAATAAAATAAACCAAATGGCATTTTAATGGTTGCAAATGTTTTTTAATTGCATTTATGTCACGACGCGACCTTTTAACGCTTTAAATTACAATTTACAATTTACAATTTACAATACAATATATAATATGAAATTTATTACACGCCAATGGACAACAATAAAATTTGTTTTAGAAAGAAAATGCAATACTTTAAACTTAAATACTTCAAAATTCTTGCCGAGCTGTTGAAAATACTGAAAGGTGTTTTACTCAACCTCATATGGCATGGATATCTAACATTTGAATCTATTATTTATCTCTCTGCTCTAACTCATCGTGTGTGTAACCCAAAACAACAAAACCAGGAACTTTCAATTCCAATTTCTCTTCTTTTTTATGTCTGTGGCTTTTACTGCTGAAACAACACACAAAGCCATTCGCCTGTCAACCCAGAAAAGTTAAAGCAATTTTTCAACTGCGGAAATGTTTGTTTACTTCGCTGACCAGTGCGGAGCCGGAAGGACTCGCATATACTGCTGGATACTCAATATCGTATATCGTATATTGTTTCAATGAAAATTTCTTCTTATATAACTTATTACATAACAAATTCATTGTGCAATCAGTACATGATTTGAAAGGTGAAACCTTCTATTAGCTTTCTGATGAAATACTAATGAGAAGGATTCAGCTTTCCACCAAGAAAACCTTTTGAGGAAGATTCGTATATATAACTATACATGTGTTTCTGATGAAATACTAATGATAAAGATTCAGATTCGTATATAATATATAACTACACATTTATACTGTGCCTGCTTAGATTATGAATTATTCAAATACTCTCCACAAAAGAGCCATAAAAGAAGTTTACGGGATTGAAAACATTAAATTAATCGTATCGTTTGCAAATATGAACATAAAAGACTTTCTAATAACTTGGTAAGAAACACTTAAATCAAATATTTTTCAAATTAGAACCATAAAAGTCAATGGGTTTAGCAATTGCCAAACCTAAAGGCATAAAATTGTGAATCCGAATAAATTTACTGATGATTCAACCTACATATACACACTCGTATTTATTCATAGAGCATAAAATTGATATCTTAAACAGCCATTCAAGGATTCTGCCTTGTACAGAATACAAATCAGAGAACGTTATAAACCAAAAATAAAATGCTACTTGTAAAAGATAAGTCGAAGCAAGAATTCGTTGCGTTATGCATTTCACATGAAGTAGTTTTTTTTTTTAACAGAAGAAGCAAAATGCAACTTTAACTACATATCTGACACACACACACATATACACACATATCTATTCACATTCAAACGCCACTTGCTGTACACAAAAGCATCAAAAAATGACATGCAGATCCGAGCGGAAACGGAAGTGAACAAATGCACAAACATGCAGCTGAATAAACCTGGCAAATATTTGCTGGAAAAATGTTACATGAGTTTTATGGCAAATTGATTCCTTGTATTTGTAAAGCATTGCGAGATCCAGCGATGCATTATTCCAGATGACGATTCACTTACTTAGCTGCCATCCACAACTGCGACTATATTTGTCTTTGCATTTGTTTCACTTCGCGCTACTAAGTAACTTTACTAAGTCTCTTATCCCATTTATGTTTAAGCACCAAGTTTCTCTCATATAACGCCAAGCTTAATCCCTTTGGCTTGCATTTCCCCGCCTGCAGGTGGCTCACACTAAGCCAGGTATCAAGAGCAATGTTAATTACACAAAATTCTGGAAGTCCGGACTCCGGAGTAATTAAAACGCTGCAACTCTTATCTCCATCAGCCCAGAACTATCAGCTGCAATATATGAGATATTTTAGTGCGCCTGTGCTAAAATCGCTGAAAGATGCCCCCAGTGAACTCTCAACGAGATGTTGGCCTTTGAGAAGCACTCAAAGATCCTGAAAGCGTATTAATCGTCAAAATGTTGCTCCAACGGATTCTGGCTCTAAAATACCACAACCAAACCAGGTGGAGGCCTGGTTGTGGCACTTTGTACACATTTTGTTTGCTTTGCTTAAATCAAATCAAATTGTTGATTTAAATTATCTAGGCCTAAATGTTTATCAGATTCGTTTTATTTAACACTTAACGAATC
Organism: Hirtodrosophila trivittata; assembly: GCA_035045065.1. Lineage (NCBI taxonomy): Eukaryota > Metazoa > Arthropoda > Insecta > Diptera > Drosophilidae > Hirtodrosophila > Hirtodrosophila trivittata. Next base: position 1,189,032 of record JAWNNK010000866.1, read on the forward strand.
ATTAAAAACGACTAAATTCTGTCATGAAAATCAAAATTAAAATTCTCCCTTTTTAGTGCAAAATCCAATGAATTTATTTTTAGTATCTAATTCAACATTTGCGGCACGTACTGAAAAAAATAGACCACATTTGGGCTGTATACAAATAGAGTAAAACTTTTTATATGTATTTGGGTAATTTACATTTGGGTCAAGGTAAAAAACGAGAGCTCGTAAAATATTATTTAATGACCAGCCGAGCATCAACACAAACCAAACAAAGGACTGTGTCAACACAATCAGCATAATAACTGAGCTCCGCAGGCTCGAAAGCTGCAATAAACTGGCCGAAATGGTTGGACTCTATGATTGGTTTCGGAATGGATGAACTCAATGATTGGTTTGGCTATTGTGGTTCCGGTCGTTGGGCCTCTCAGCTACATGGAATACTCCCAGACCGCTTCCACAGCCAGTAAGACGATTAACCCCACACAAATTGATCCCTTGACTGCCATTGGTAAAGTCAAAGTCAATGCTAATGAATTTGGTAACAGGCCGATTTGGCCAGCTCAAACGTATGACAATCTGACCCAAACTCTGGTAATTTGGGCTCAAAGGTGAAGTGTGTGTCCCTTTGACCCAAATGGATTGGCCCGAAGCCCAAAGAATGTGCGAACACACCACAAATTCAAAGGGGCAAATGGATTTGAAATAAATAATTTAAGCTTCACTTGTCTGAAATGTCTGAAAAGATATGTTTAAATTTGTGTAAAATTTTACTAATAGGAGTAGATTTTTAAACGAAATGAAATTAGAATTTATGGAATGTTTGTTATGGATCCAAAATCCATTTATGATCAATTTAGATATTCAATTTAGGCTATAAATTATTTTAAGATTACTATTTGAAGCACATTAATCCAATAATTTATAAGCAATCATTTTGGGTACCTTTTTATCGCGCAGCTTCCTTTGGGTTGCTTAGATTTCTGATTGGGTTTTACGACCCTGAAGCACTTTTCTAAAATTTAATTAACACTTCCTTCGCTTTGGTCAACAAAAAACTGGAGCAATCTGCACAATGGAAAAGCCAAAGCAAATGAAAATGGCGAAGAAGTCAGGGGGAAAAGTTGTGAAGTAAACGTTTCAATGGGAACAGAGAAGACAATAAAATTCTTTTTATGGTTATTTTAAATGCTTTGCGAAAATACATTTAAAAGTCTTCAAGTCTGGAAAAGTTTATGTTTGTTTTTCGGCGTCGCTTAAGTAGCGTCTGCGGAAGCAATGAAAAAATAAAAAAAATAAATTCATGAATAATAACAAATACATAATTATGAAATTAGCATTGAGTGCGCAATATATTTCTACTGAATTTTAAGACACTCAATCAAATTAGGAAACATAAATTATCTTCTGTGAATAGAGAATCATAGCTGATGGCAGCTGAAGTAGCAACTGTCTCTTCTATTCGCAGTTATGTGGTATTCTTTCAGGTTCTGGTACGTCAATTCAACTTTGAAAGTTTATTGTTGCTTTGAATTGAAATGCACATTAATAATTAAAAACCTCAAAGCTGGAAATATGGACTTTTAGCTGCAGCTTTTATTTCATTTACCCCACAAAGCCATAATGATGGTCAGACAATTCTTGGTAATTCCGATTGTATTCAACTAATTAACAACAATTGTCGGAAAACAGTTCAGAGTTTCCCTACAACTAGTTTTAGGTCAGACAATTCTTCGAAATTCGGATTGTATTCAACTAATTAAAAGCAATTCTAGGAAAAGTGTTCAGAGTTGAGCTAGAACTAGTTTTAGGTCCCCTCTGACGTGGCTTTAATTTGGAAAATATGTTTCGGGGATTACACTAATGGAGGTACATTACGTACAGACAAACAATAACTCGACATGATTTTAATTAAAAGCGACCAACTTCCAGTTTCCATCTTCCAGTTGTGGAACTCTTGCTGTCACTTGTTTGGCTTTTGGCCGTGTATATTTCAGTCCAAACACAAACGCAATTGTGTGAATTTCACGCAGTCATTGTTGTTGTCAATGGATATTTGTTTATGCTATACATCGGCTTTCATTACTGGCCTACGTGATGTCTAACTGACAGCAATTGCCAACATGGCCTTTTAGCCAGGCGTCATGAGTTGGGAGTTAAATTTAATGAAGCGTCAGGATCAAATACGAGACGAGAGCCAAAGAGAGCCAAAGTTGCGGATGTGCATCAATGGGAAACTCCATCCATATTGACCTTTGCCGTAATTGATTTTAATTGTTAGCTGTCTTTAAGTCCATTTGAACTTTTTCTGTGGCTTTATTCGAATTCAATGGCTGAAACTCAATCCTTTCATGGTTATTCACTCTGTTTAGCTTTATTGCATCATTGATGTGGCTTCAATGAGGCGCAGGATGCTCGCCTGATCAAATGCATACAAATATCCTGGACTGCGGGTTGCATAACAAACTGTGATAAATTCTCCCTCCACACAGTCCCGTCTGTCCATCATTTATCAGTCGGTGGCCAGTCGCTGAATAAGCATTTTGCCATTAAACGCAATTTAGCGTGAAATAATAGATTTATCTCGATTTTTTCCTATTGTAGTTTTTTTACAAACGCAATTTATTGCGTTTTCAGTGGTTGAAAAGGACTTTGATGTTCCTTTTTTTCCAGATATTTGCAAAGTTTGCATCATTCTATCATAATATCTAAGATTCTGCTGAGGCTTTGAAAAGAACAGCACACAAAAAGTAGGTAAGAATAAAGTTATAGATTCATATTGATTGATTCGGAAGACAGCAAAAGATAAACTTCTGTTCACGGTTAAATTATCCATGAATTTTCTCTGCAATTTTTATACAACTAAATGCGCTGTGAGACCACAAGAAATGGCAACAAAAGTTCAACTTTCTTATGAATTTGACATGCAAACAAATTGCGTGCATTTATAGAAAAGTGGAAAAAATATAAAGCAAAATATAACAAAAGTATAACAAAAGTTTCAAAATAAACCACTCTAAAAAGAAAAACTTCTTTGTACTCGTTTATACTACACAAAAGGTTTCCACACAAAGAATCACCGAAATTTACTACAGTTAATAAGATTTTCAAATAAAAAAAACTGCTCGGTTTTCCATTTCCTGTTTCCTGTTCTCGATTGTTCACCCTAAGGCATCTATTTACTTGCGCGTGGACTAAAATAACACAGAAGCCTTAACAAATCCTTGATCAATTGTATTATTACTTCCAAGGACTTCATTTTGCTGACCATTCAAACAAAACTTGCTGCTTAGCAACATTGTAATTCTCATCGTCAGGTACGAGTTTCACATAAAATTAATTAAAATAAAAAAGTTTATTTTCTTTTTCCTGTATTCAACACATTTTTGGCTGCTCTTTAAACGCATCATTTAACTTTTACCTAAAATATAATACATTTATTTTTTAATTGCCTTCTACGATTTGTGACTTCTATGAGTAACTTTAAGCTATAAATGGTAAAAGAATTGCATCTCAAATCCAATATTTATTTCAAAATAAGCGCGTTGAATTAGTAACAGATTGATTATATGAAATATGAAACTATCTTTAATCAATTGAAGCACTTTCTGAAGATGATTTATATTACAAAATGAGTCATTGAGGCAGCTTCAACCTTAAAGCTCTTATACCTTTAAATTTGTATTGTATAATTTAGCTAATGTTGTCAATTACCATCGTAAACTACCTCAAACTCTGTCAGCTTGGCTTTCTTTAAAGGAAAAAACGTTATTTTCATCTAATTTCATGTCAATTAAATTGCAACTTTTAATGTGCCGCGAAAAAATCATCAAATTGAGCCAAACTTGAGTTCAGTTTCTACTTTTCGAATAGTTTATATACCTTCTGATGTGCACTTAGAGGCTGAGACACATGATAGTCATGTAAGGATGTGACACCAGCGTTGAAAAGTTTTGCAAAAAGGATTTAGCCAGGTGAGAGATGAAGGAAAGTTTTCAGCCACAGTTGCTGGCATTCGTGAGCAAGTTTTTGATGACAAATTTACAGAGAGCAGTTGTAAAATTATGCAAATTCTCGACAAGACCAACAGCAGCTGCAGACGCCTTTTGAATTTTAACCAAGTATGTCATAAAAAAATTCATCAAGATTCAATTACTTAGAACGATTACCCATAAAAGTATGCAACATTGTTTTTTGCCACACTGTGCATTGAAATTTCAGAGCTTTACAATTTTCATCAGGTGACAGGAGTCAAAAGTCAAGGCGGCTTTACGACTTCTGGCGTATTCTTAAGCTGCTTTCTTATTTCTTGACTTTCCATTTACTCCATCCCTTGGCAGACACCTCTGTCCCACTTAGTAATCCCCAACTTTGACCCTTGGCACGTGTCCCCTAACACGTGACAGTGCGGTTGGTCAGTGTGGTTACAACATTCTTGAGTGGCAAGTAGCAAAACACTAACAAAACCACTAACATTTGGTATCACTTCTTGGCCAGCAGAGGAAAGTTAAGGGAATACTTAGAGGAAGTTTCCCCACCAATTTGAGCAGTCAATCGAACTTACACGAACTCTGCAATTGCACTAATTGTGTCAAGGAAAAGCTGATTGGATATATCTGTGTGGAAAATTGGTTAAAATATAAACTTAAATTTTGTAGAGGTAGCAAGTAAGCCGATGATGTACGGGTTGTGTACTTTAAGACTTGAAGCTTGTGATGTTTTTATTAGACTTGGTAGAAAATATGGAGAAATAGTTTGTTTCAATTTAAGGAATGATACAGAAAGCCAAGCAGCAAATGCGGTATACTTATTTGCATTAATATTTCAATGCCTCGGGTCTGTGGCAGAGCAAGTCCCAATTCTGGGATATGGGCTGCTGCAGAGTGGCATAACAAGCGAGACTTCTGTACTTGACAGCTGCTGCCAGATTTACGTGTTGTTATTGTAGCAGCATCTGAGAAAAGAAAAAGGGCAAACTCGACTCCTTGAAGTGTTCACTTTTGCGCCTGGACGTGTTTCATAAACAAGTTTTTCACGCAGCCAACTCGCAATGGGGATTGCCGCATCCTCGTGGAAATATGCACTACTACTTGGAGTACTACTGATGAGAATTGTCGACAGAGGACTCTATTGCAGCTGGTTCTTGTCCTAATTGTACTTTTAAGTAGTTGATTATGTGCAACATTTTGTTGCATTATGATAAGTTTAAGTACGTACTTGCCACAACAAAATTAACAGTTATTAATTTATAAAAATGCTGTGGATAATTTTCCTACTTGAAGTGAGAGTACTTAAGCAGAAAGCTGTATACGAACATATTTTAAACTTGTGGTAGCTTCCTTATTACGTTTTTCCTGGTCTTGATTAACGTTGGCTAGTTGCCTGTTCCTGTTCCGTTTCGTCCATTTCCGCTTCCTCCTGCCATGAAACCTCATTGGCAAACCATTTCCGCTTCGCAAGAATCCCATTAACCATTTATGTGTTTCACTTTACACCTCATACCTAACTCGACTAGAAAGAGGAAAATGTCAAATAACGCAGACGTCATAACAGTGTGACAGTCAGAGAGAATGAATGACAACGAAATTTTCTTATTTTCCACTGTCATCAACATTTTCATGATTGAGTGCATTAGCTTAGTTGTATTTGTAAGATATGACGTATACTTAATTACCTTCACTAACATTAATCTAGATTGCTTTCAGCTGTACACGTAGGCACACAATCTGTACACAATCCTGAACAGTTTCAGTTCAGCTTCAGGCTTAATCTCTTGATTAATTACTCAGAAAAAGCAGGTAAAAAACATTTACTGTTCAACTAAAAGGGGAACTCTTATCGTTGCATCTTCTCCATCCACCTTCTGTGTCCTTCTTAGTGTTTACAGATTTTAATCTTAAGTGCGAACGCATTTTCTATTTCACACTTCAGTTCAGTTAGCTGACTTCTAAAAGCAATGACAACATTCAAAGTACACCAACAACACCAGCAACATCAACGTATTTGTCGTTGGGGCTTATGAGAGTGAGTTTCCAGGTACTTGTTAAAGCTAAATAAATGACGCACCTGCTTTTAAGTTTTTTTTGAGTCCTCTGCAATCGGCTGACAGAACTTAAGTGAGGATATTCCTCACAAACGACTTACAGCGAGATCAAGCAAGACGTTTCTGGGTGAATGTACAACTATTAAGAGCCATGGTCAATGCTTTTGACCTAGAAGCTAGACACTAAGAAAAAACTGTTACATAGTTTTAGAGCGATGACATTGATTCAGATGAGGAATTAGATTCTAAATTAATTTAAAATATTGTTACTAAATAAATGCAAATTAATAATCGACTAAAATATTTAGTTTAGCAGGTGGTCACATAAAACTTAATTTAAAAATTCGCTAAATTAATGAACAATCCCATGGGGAGAAACGAATTGATTGCCAGTAGTTGAAATAAATAAATTATAAGCTGGAATCTCATTGGCTAATTGAACTACAGCAAATCAAAGTAATTTTCAAATACAGATTTACGAAATTTGAATTGCCAAGGGAAATTGCAGCAGGTATAGAATATAAATTGCAATATGCAGTTTCCGGTAGAGAGATTATACAGTTTCAGTGCCATTAGTATATGAAAGTGAAGGGCTCCAAGGGCGATGGGTAATTAAAACTCTTTTACAACAAGGTTTGCTGCAAATCTTGCCAAAAATTAACTGCAGAGAATATGCAAATAGCATAATGTATTCACAAAAGGAATAATATAGCCCCAATTGATTGCGTTCGTTGTAAGGTAGAGAAATTGTAATTAAATTTTTGCTTTACACTCATCACAAACAGAACATGCACTTTGATACTGATACTACACACACACACACACACACACACACACATGGTATTTAAGTATGCATTGAAAACGTTAAAAAGTAGCAAAGTGAAAGACATAAGTGGCAAGTAGTAAACTTTTTACAAGTCTCTTGGATATCTTAAAAGAAAACGCCACAATGTTGGAAAAGCGGCAAAACTGTATCCTTTGGCTTAAACATATTTTATAGGCAATTTTGCTGTGATTAAAAGTCATAACAAATGTTACTGCCATTGACCGATAAAAGTTACAGCTTTATTCTTGATCAGGAAGTAAACTTATTTAACCATCTCCAAAAAGTTTGATTAGATTGTTTGTAAGGATATGGTTAAGGACATCTCGAGACGAGCAGCACTTAACTAAGTTTTGGTTTGCTACTTGACCCTAAAACACTTAAGCCTTGTTTTCAATGTGAAAAATTTGATACGGTTAAGGCTTAAAGTAAACATTTCACTCAAGCATCACACTCAAGGACAGGAAAATTCCACTTAATGTAAATTGGGAAAAGCCAAGCGAGTGGTTTGAGCTCAATGTGTACTTGTGTCCTTGATAATAAAAGGTGTTAAATTGTAACAACATCAAATTATCAACTCATTTGTCAGTCTTCACCAGGAGGTGGAAAATGTCTCTAAGCTATGCGATTCTCCACACCCATTTATGGGTGGATATTATTATGTACCTACCTGCTCCCGGCTTAAAGTCACGCACACAAATGAGACGTTTCTCAGGTGCGTGATACTTGTTTATTTGTCTTCATTTTTGGTGGTGTACTGTAATTCGTACTGCTTGTTGTCTGCTATTTATCAACTTCTTCTTAAGTATTTGCTTAACTGATGACAGCCACGGTGCTAATTGAAAACGTGTTTTAAATTACATCCACTCCTGGTTAAGATACATTGTACTCGACACAGCCAGCCCCAACTGCAGACCCATTACACAAAGGATGTGCAATTAATAATGCTGTTTGTGTCATGATCTGTCATCCATACTAATTAAGCCGCAATGCATCTTCTGTCAGGAATCACCCGACCGTGACAAAAAGTAAAAGACATTATTATATTTAATGTTTGAAGGCTTTAAATCACAGCATAATAAGCCAATTAGTGTATAATACATAAAACATCGACCAACATTTGTAAGGAATATACAATTAAAATATATTTAAGTTTGGCTGAGTAAAATTATAGTCGCACCCGTTAACATGAGAATTGCTGAATTATTTAAGAGCAAACTCCGGTATTTTAAATGCTCTGATGCGTTAAGATGTTCGACAGAAGGTGACAGCAACCACCAAGCTACCAAAACCACAAAGTCCACCCACCAACCCACCCAATACCTGTCAACAGGCATCTGTTAGCCTCGCTCTAAGTGTCTGTCATTGTGGATTAGGCAATTGGATTAGGCGAGTGTCTGTACCGCCAACTCAAGCATTTATAACATGCTGAGCTTTACCCTAAAATATAAGACATATTAAAATCTTTAAAGAACCTATATATATATATATATATATATACTCTGTTTCGGGGAGGAGAAGTCTTAAATAAATTATAGTCAGGTGCAATTTGAAGGTAACAGTTTTAGCGGCAGCCATCGATTCGTCAATGTCCCACTTGACGTACGTGTAACACTGTAAATAGCTGAATACAATCTAAAAGGCGAGGAAAGTTTTGTTCTGGCACTTAAGAAGTTTCCCGAGAAATTTAAAGCAATTTTCTGACTCAAGGAAAGAAGTATAAAACTTTATTGATACTTTCAACTGGTATCGATTGACTTGGAAAAGTTTCTCAAGGAAGTAATACTCATATCTACTGAGCGTAAAAATGGTTGGAGAAACTGTATAAAATAACTCAAAAATATTTTAAATTTAAATATTGGCATTAAACGCAAAGTTTGCTCAAATAATTGCTGCCAAAGACAAAGCCCCTTTGGCAGTTTCACACCCAGAAATTCAATTATTTCAAACTCAGGCAAGCAAAACACAAATATTACATTTGAAAGTTCGACATATTCAGAAAAATGAATGAAATTTCGAGGAAAAATATTAAATTTAAGCTACTACTTGAAACTTTTGCCTTTTTCCTAGACAAAGTTTCACCCAGCAAATTCCCAATGGCCTCACGAAATGTTCAGGCCCCGTGGCTATGTGCGTTTTAAATGCTTTTGACCCCAAGCAAAAGTTAGAGAACTCGACGAGAATTTCAAATTGATTTCGTTAATTTGTTGTGTGAACTTCTCGGGCCTCAGACATTTGTAGCATTTAAATATAAATTAAAGAACGAAACAAGTTCAAATCGGCAACCACAATATATGATATATGTCCCCTTTCTACCTGCCTTGGACATATTTTTGCACCAAAGCAGGTAAACATGAAATAAACAAAGATATCAGTTTCCTTAGAGCCTTTTAGAAACACGTGTGCCTGGTTTTATAACAAAGCTTATACTCTAACACGTCGTCTCGGTAGGTAAGTGGTCTAATTGACCAAGACCACTTAGGCACCGGATTTAATTACACATTATACCCTTACCCACAGTTTCAAATATTTCCAAAATGATTCCTTAAAATTCTACTTCAGTTCGATGTGCAACATGTTGTAACAGCCACAGCAGAACTGAACGTTAACAGATGGCAAATCCTCAACAAAATATTTCCCCTTATCATAACAGAAAACCGCTCTGTTAAGTTTGCCTCGAACCATCGAGCAACATTTGCTGTTACGACAGGTTGTTTTAGGTTTAGTTCAACAAGGATTTCAGAGGTGCGAGGTTCGTGAAGCGGATAGTCTAAGGTTAATTTTCAAATGAAAAGTCGTTTAGTTTAAAAATGAATGTAAACGTATGAAGCTGTTACGCAGCAATAGGAAATCCATGAAATGATAATTATTTAAGATAAAGCAAAAGTGAAGTGACCAAATTATTCGTGTTTTGTTGTGAGTGTGGAAAGATAAGCATTTATTACACCTGCGACTCTCATTTTTCGGTAAAGTAGGCAAAAAGGTTTTCAATTTAAAACGAAATTAAAACCTAAAATAGAGCCTAAGTCCAAACAAAGAAGCTTAAACAAATCAAAATAAAAAATACTAGAAACTTATAAGCGTTTGCTCTATGGTTTCCATTCTTCAGTCCCTGTAAGTAGGCAACAACATGATAAATTTATTTATTTTCCCCACAAAATTAAGCATACGACACATATGACGCTTATCGAACATGCAAATTTATATATTGAACCGAATTTGTATAAATACTTCATTGTTCCTGTAATTCTTTGTCCGACAATCGATGATAAGAATGTCTCTCATTATTTTCACTCCACACCGCTGCGAAATTCCTTTCGGAATGTGCAATTGGTCGAATTGGTTGAGTCGAATCTCTGTTCAAAGATATTTTAACTTTTATTTGGTTATTCAGTCGATCGGTCGACTGTATTGTGGTGCGATGAGTATTTTACATCATTTTCAATTTTTATAAATTAATACTAGAACTGCTACTGTGACATTGGCGTGTGTAGCTTTTGTTATTAAAGCAACTGTATTTAACACTAGGGAAAGCTGAAAACAAAATAATAATATAATTTGCTTAATTTTATTCAAGACAAGTTTTTTCCCAGTTCAAATTCACTAAACAAAGCCACACAATTTGCTATCATTATTTTCATTTGTCTGCTGATTGTTGTTGACGCTATTGTTGCTGTTGTTTCTGTTGTTGTTGTTGTAGTTGTTGCTGTTTTTATTGTTGTTGCTGCTGCTGTTTTCCTTGCTGGCAACAAAGTCAGCAAACGATGTGCTTTATCAGTTTTATGCTAATAGATTTGAGAATACTTGCACAAGCTGTTGTTGTCCTGAGTAGCCGTGGGGACATCTGTTTTAAATGAATGCTAAATACAAAAATTCAAGCTTGAGGCTTACACTTTTCTATTAAGGAGATGCATTTAACAATCCAGCGGAAAATTGAGGCAGAAAAGAATGTTAAGAAGGAATATATTTATGATATGCTTATGTTAAAAAGGGGACTTTCTTCAGCTTGGAAGCAGTGCTGTTGCTTCCTCCAAAAAGCAGTGTCTATAATATTCTCGATCGTATAGATCGCTATAGAGCCAATAATCATTCAAGTGTACAGAGACCTAATAAATAAT